>JARCFY010000002.1:51046961-51646961 GCA_029233225.1 Lepidodactylus listeri | reverse complement strand
TAAATATTCTCATAATTATTTTATTTATTTATTTGTTTTGATTTATGCCCCGCCTAGCCAGCACAGCCAGCTCTCTCACACAAATAAATAAAGCCAGCACACTAATCAGCCAAAATAAATGTTAGGATTCAGCCAACATTTGAGCGACTGCTGTACCCAACGAGGAATAGGCAAATGTGATCTTGAACCTGTGGGTTGAAAATACGATGGAACCAAAATTGCAATGGGGTGCAACTGTAATCTGACAAAGGCTGTTACTGCTGTCACAGAACACCAAAAACACCTAGTAAATAAATGTCTCAAAGTCTCATCTCTTCATGTGGTCATATACAATTCATTGGGGTTACCCATGATTCTGTGAGAGGCTGTTCACAGCAGTAACCAGAATTGGCTTGGCAGCAGACTTTACAAAAAGCTACCAGTAGTTTGCTTTCCATGTTTTTTAAATTTCTTTAATAAATACATAAGCAATATAAAGGACCTTTATATTATATTTGGAAGCTATATCACATTATTAAATCCTTCTGACATAATATTTTCGGGTTACTCAAATAATAGGTGCTAATATTCCTCATGACCCAAAAATAGTTCTACTGGAGTATTTCTCCCAAAGGAACACAAGAGATGAAATGGGATTCTCTCTAAACAAGTATTGGTAGCAGCTAGAATTGTGAAATGCATGATTGGTTCTGTATGACCAACAAGCGTTGTATAACTTAATAATTTCAAAATGTCACAAGTGCCATTTTCAGTGGCATAAGGGCTATCCTGACCCTTCCCTCAGGTTCCTGGGCTGAGCCAGAAGAGAAATATCATACTGAGAAAGGGTGGGACAGCCAAAGTCCTTCAGGAAAGAAGAAAACAGACCACTAGGGCTGCTCAGTCAGAAAAGCAAATAGAAATGGAGGGATAATCTTGCCTCTGAGGGAGAGAAAGGGAAGGGGGTTGTCCTATGGTGTTTCTGCTTTTTTAGCTCTAAACTGCCCCTCAGCAGAAGGAGTCTGACTGCTAACAACATGAGTTGTCAGCCTTGTCTATGCAAGGTTACACAGCAATGCCTTGGCTACAGAGATGCACTAGCACCACTGCCATATATTTTGTAAAAAATCTTGGTGCCATTACAAGAAAAAATGGGAGGACTTTGTTTTTGAAAGTGTAATCAGCTGATAGCAAAATGCAGGTATTTTCTGTGTTGATGTATAGTGCCCATATGAACATACACTGAGGTCTACTGAAATCTAATACATTCTTTGGGACAGAAAGTATGATAGCGGACAAGGAAATCATTCCTAATTTTTTTCATTTATTAATTCATATTCATATTAATTCTTTAATTAATTTTCATCCATTCATATCATGTAGCTCTAGGAATAGCCATCTATAGCGCAGCCACCTATTCCAAGAGGATCAGGGTGGGGATCGTTGTTTATAAAACAGAAACAGAGTTGCAAGTTCTACGGTGTAGCCAATTCCTATTACAGTAAAGACTCAGTGGCCTCTGGTGATTGATCTGCATTGATCCAGATGCCTTTTGGCAGCTGGATGAGGGGTCCTCTATGACAAGAAAACTGTATTTCAAAATGGATGGAGCTTTTGAGCATTCAGGCATGGATTGTATCTTTAAAAAAGATCTCTTGGAAGATGATCTGAAGGACCTCCAATCTGAAGAATGGTCACTGGGTGGTTGGCTATACATCCCTACAATGTCTTGATTTTTTGCTTTTGCTTCTACAGTCTGTGAAGTAGCAAATAAGTACTCATATTTTCTAAGTACAGTGAAATTTGTTACAGTCTTAGAATGACAATCAATGACTGGGCATGATGATGTATTAATTTGATGTTTTAAAAGGTTAAAAACCTTACCTCGGGGGGCCAAAGCCATGTCTTTCTTCTACTGAGAGAGATGGTCTAATATAGAAGATGCTCTTTCCCATAAATGTAGCAATACCATGTCATGCATGCAGCATAATTAGCAATCCTAAGTGACAGTGCAGATGATGAATAAATGTTTTGGCCCATAACATCAAGCTTACACCCTTTTTATCTGTAGGTGGTACATGAATCTTTTGCTGTTCCTTTGAAAGCAAAGCCTCTACCCACTACACAGTTAGGTTCTGGGTGAAATGAACAGTCTTACTGTTATACTTTCTATATACCCCCCCCCAAGCATCTTTCCATGAGAGAAACTGATAACAGATTCTCCCAGACATTCTTCATAGCCTGTAAGAGTGCTGGCAACACTGGCAAAACCGTTGCTGTGTGAGTCTTTATCCACCAAATCAAGGACTAAATGAGAGGTAGGCAGTGAAGGCTGCTTGATATTAAGTCCTAAACATTTATTTTCTCCAATCCAGAATGCTTTTCTAGATTTTCTGACAAAGGTGGTTTCATTTCAGACACTAGGGATGCGTGAGAGGAACTGAAAACTTTTTTTATATAAGTCCATATCCAAAGAAGAATCCTCCTTCTCCAGAAACATAGAGTGCCATGACATTGTGAGCTGTACAGCGTGAAGAAGAGGTGACTCCATAGGTGCTAAAGACTGAAGTTTAAAGGAGTAGACATTGCAGAGAAGATGCCTGATGGTGAGGTGTAGTGCATGGTAGGCAATTGTTGCAAAGTTTCAGGTAGGTAATCCTTGCAAAGTTTCAGATACATCAGCTGAATGATGTTGCTAACACTGAGGTTGAGAGTCAGCCTTGAGGCTTGGATCCCCAACAGCACAAGCAAAGTCACACTACTTTCCCCCCTCTCAGTGCATTGCTCTTTAAAAACAAGTGAAACATAACTTTGTCTTTGGATTCAAGACTGTTCTGCCTCTTGAGAAAGACTACCTACAACTGCTTTCTTTCATGATTTAAAAGGAATTTCATGCAAAATGGCAGCTGGATGTCCAAATAGCTATGGACTAAAAAGAAAAATTAGCTGCTCATTTATGCTCTGTTTAGTGCACATTTATAAGGATGCTGCAGTTATTTTAGGTATTAAAAAAACGATGGCAGCTTAAACTTCAGGCTGGCCAGCAGAATGAGACTCACGAAGGCTGTGCAACATGTCAGAGCAGTTCTCATGATGGTAGCAGTTTCAGGAGAACAAGCCCCTGATTTAGAAGAAGGAGAAGGAGAAGAGATTGGATTTATATCCCACCTTTCACTTGGAGTCTCAGAGCGGCTTACAAGCCCCTTTCCCTTCCCCCCCCCCACAACAGACACTCTGTGAGGTAGGTGGAGCTGAGAGAGCTCTTTCCAGAACTGTTCTTGAGAGAACAACTGACAGAACTATGACTTGTCCAAGGTCATCCAGAAGCCACAAGTGGAGGAGGGGGGAATCAAACCCGGTTCTCCCAGATTAGAATCCACGCACTTAACCACTACACCAAACTGGCTCTTACCAGGGGTGCCCTGAGAGGAGGGCTGCTTGCCAGGCTGGGGGTCACCTTCCCATGGGCATGCTGGCATTTCTTGGGGCTCTACATGGTTTTCACAGGCCCTGTGGCTCTTCTCCCCAACCAGCCAATCATGGGGCTGGCTAAGCTTGCTCTGGGGCAGGGCAGGGCTGGGCAGGCAGACCTGAGGTGGCCAGTTTTCAGTCTGGTCCACCTGCTCTGCTTACTTCCGCCTCCCCGGAGCACCCAAGCTACATTAGCCTTCAGCGGCTTTCCCACCCAACCCTTCCTCATTTTGGTTGCATGTACTGTTCATTGCTACTCGTTTGCATAGTTCTGTTCATGTTCTATCATCACAACTTGGTAGGCAGTTTTGGCATTGGGCTATTTCCTTTTGGGGGAGGATTGGGACTGCATGCCCATCATCCCAGTTGGGGGTTCCATTAAGGGGCCTTGGGGGCAGAGGCTTAAGGAGGAACACCCAGCTCGGGGGCTGCCAGCCTCTCCTTGCCCCCAGGTGGCGGGGGGAATCACACAGTGGCCTGCACCCAGGTGTTTAAATTTGGCTGCCATCCCAGGTTCTTTCTTCCCTCAGCTGGTGGGCTGAGGGACAGGTTTTCATTAGGTGGCAGGCAGGTCCATTGCTCTATGCCAAGCCAAACCTCTACCACTGTAATCAATAAAGGTGTGGCGTGTCATACCCACATAAGGTGTTGTCTCTATTCTCTGCCTAGCACATGGCCACCCATTCACCTCTGGGGCCGCCATACCAGGTATCCCAGAACAAAGGTCCATGCTGGTTCACAGAGTTAAAGCAGTGGGCAACAGAGAGCCACATTCATGATTACTATCAACCAAAAGAACCACATTTACTTCCATCCCTAGCATGAGGCCTGCATCTCAGGGAGGTTTGCAGCTTTTCCCTTCCTCCAGTGGCAGCTGTTTCAAGGTGGGAACCAGCTGCCAACCACAGTCGCCACTGGGCAAGGACCTTGCTCACTTTCCTGAAACAGAGGGTGGGTGCTACATTGGAGAATGATGTTCAGAACAGCCACAAGTGGCTCCCGAGCCACTAAGTGGGTATCACTGAGTTAAAGCTACACTAAGGATCAGTTCATACATAAAGTGAAATCTAATTAAACTCAGGTTAGAGTAATTGCCTGAATGCAGGATACAGCCCCCTAACTATGGCTAGTTATGGCTTGTTAACCTGTTAGTCTCAGCTATGGGTTCATGTGACATATAAATGCAGACATCCTGGCTTATTCCCAGCTCTGCAGCTTTGCTCACACCTGGCCATATACAAACCTGACCACAACAAAGCCCAGGATTTGTCAAGGAAAATCAGAATTTGAGTGATCATATGCAAGCTGTATCCTAGTTTCTCAGTAACCGCAGCTAAAGTAAGCCACGGTTTCATGTTATGTCTGAAATGAGCCCATGCATCATAACAAACCACCTGCTGCTTGAAGGCATCTGTAGGTACTCTATCCTTATTAAAAAGCTCCGATCCACTTGTGGGCTCTTTGTCAGGTCCCATTTAGATATAGGACATCATGATCAGTATCAAGTTATTCCTCAAGGAAACAGAAGTCTGCATCCTCCCTAGGCAGCATACTTTACACTTCTAATTTAAGAACAGCTAAAAGAAAGGTTGTGAGAATTAACTGGTTTCTTATGATCTTTCATTAGTAACAGCCTGCCTCCTCAAACACAAATTAGGGAGATTTCCCCCAACATTTCAGCTAAAAACCGACTTGGAGCAATTAAAGACCTTTGCTCATATTGGAACCAAGTTGGAAGAGAGCTGCCTAACAGACTTGTTTAATAAGTTTCTTCATCCTCAAGTCACTGAAATCCTTTAAGCTTATATGCTTTCCAGGAGACATTTTAGATTAGACTTTGCCAGATCTTGTTCTCTCAGCTCTTAAACAGCCAATTACACAGCCAAAAGATTTTCAGATTAGGTATGGACACCTATAAAAGGATTAGAAAGTGAAACAGAGATACCTAATCTTGGCTCAGTTAAGAAGACATATAAACCTAGATTATCCAAGAATATCTGATGCTCAATTATTGGGAGTACATTACATTACATGCCAAGATGCTTTTAAGGTATAGTGCCTACTCACAAGAGTAGAAGGATTATGGCAACCTTAATTTCAATAGAAAACCCTTCCAGCTAATTACCGTTGCTTATAGAATAGTCCGTGACAAAACGTACCACAACTGTTAATGTTTCCATCACTACCCATGACTACAAGTGCCACTGCTATTCCATTGAGCTGACTTGAGACAAAACCATTTGTACAGGGATGCCCACACTGCCTGGCTGGCCAGGTTTTACCTAGAATCTGGGTATGCCATTCAGTGCCATATGGCCCATTTCCAGTTTTCTTTTTTTTAAAAAGCCAAGTCTAGGCCTTCTTCCTTTCATTCTAGCCAATAAGGGAAGTCATGGCTGTTACTGAAAGGGCTTAAAGCAGCAATTGGTTACTTTGCTTCTTAACCCTAAATTGGTTTCTAAAAGTAGTTAATTGTAAGGAAAAGTATGCCATGTCTTTTGTAAATGTAAATTATTCCCCAAACAGTAATGTCATAAAAATTGAGCTTCCCTTTGAAAAAAAATATATAAAGGCAGTTTATCTATAAGATTTTGAGAGCAGCAGAAAAACAATTTTCAAATTGAAAGCCAGTTTGGTGTAGTGGTTAAGTGCCCAGACTCTAATCTGGGAGAACTGGGTTTGATTCCCCACTCCTCCACTTGCACCTGGCTGGGTGACCTTGAGCAAGCCATAGCTCTGTACCAGCTGTTCTCTCAAGGACAGTTGTCTCAGAGCTCTCTCAGCCCCACCTACCTCACAGGGTGTCTGTTGTGGGGAGGGGAAGGAAAAGGAGTTTGTAAACTGCTCTGAGACTACAAGTGAAAGGCGGGGTATAAATCCAATCTCTTCTTCTTCTTCAAATCTGAAAGATATTAGCTGGTGCAGTAGCAAGTCAAAGGGATCCTCTCATTCAGGGGTAGGCAAATTGCGGCCTGCGGCCCACATGCAGCCCACCACAGAGTTTTTTGCGACCCGCCAAGACAGTTGGCCAGATCAACAAGAGTAAATATAGATGCTCTTTGGCAGACATTAACTTGCAGGCTGTGATGAGAATCTCAACAAGCAATCTCATGCCTAATTTTTAAAAAAATGTAGAAAAGTGTGATAGGGTAAATTTGTCTCATTAAACTGATTCTAAAATTAAATGTGCTTGCAGCTATAGATGATATGGAATTAGCACAATAAATAAATTGAATAAAACTACCACTATTTAATTTAATTTATATTTATTGATTTTTATGATACAATTTATACCTTTTCTGAAGTGCAAAGTTAACTAATGAATGCAATCATTTTAAAAGGTGCGGTCCTCCGCTAACCTCCACTCCCACTAAGTGGCCCCTGAACCAAAACAGTTGCCCACCCCTGCTCTAATTGAATGCTATTACCTAGTAGATGGAAGATATCTAATTGGTTTCAGATATGCAGCGGTGACCGCATGCTTGGAAATTCTGTTCCTTTTTAGAAATTCACATATTGCAAGTCTTATCTTAGAATACGCAATGACTGGAAAGAAGATGGCTTACCTAAAAATCTAAACAGAAGTGACTGTAATTATTTTCTTTTTACACAGCTTAGTTCCTCAAACTAGGGTATTTTGGCCATGATTCTGGACTTTGAGGTCCAGGCTAGTCTTTCTGTAAGGGGGGCTTTCTACCTTTTAGTTGTGTACTGTGATGGAAGGGTACTGTACCAACTACTTGATCTTCCCAATATTGATCATCAGCATATATTTTGATTGGATGTGCCAATAAAAAACAAGATTCAGGTTCTGCAAATTTCAGGCAGTGGTGAATACTATAAGCGGTTGCTGGAAATCTCTGTGTGACATCTGAATCTGTGACAACAGCACATAATAATTATCATATGGCAGTGTGTGTAGTATAGCCAGGAGAGTCTGACAGCCAAAAGTTCTAGCTCTTTTAGCATTATGCACTACTAAGTGGCGAGCTAGACTTGTTTTTAAGGCAAGAGATAGTTCAGAGGTGGTTTGTCATTGCTTGACTCTGTGTCACACCCCTGGTATTCCTCGGAGGTCACCCATCCAAATACTAGCCAGGGCCAACCCTGCTTAGTTTCCAAGATCTGATGAGATCGGGCTAGCCTGGGCTACCCATGTCAGGGACAGCAGCACACAGAAATCAATTAATAGGCTGAAATTAATCATGAGTGGCTGTTTCTACATGGGGATTTTTGCCCAAGTGGAAGACAGCATGCCCTGCTTTATTTGAGAGCTTCCATATGATCCCATGCTCTTTATAAGCATGGCTTGTGGAGCTACTGGGGTCTTCCTTATGAAAATGAAACCATGGCTGTAGGCCCAGCCTTCATGTAGGGCTGCCAAGTCAGCCCGGGGGGCAGGGGATCCCCTGCTACAGGGTTTCCCGATCCGCCGGCCAGCATTGGGCCGGCGGGGGAAACCCCACCCCCGAAGTCTTCCAGCCTGGACGACTTCCCCCATGTAATGACGTCACCCGGAAGTGACGCCATCACGTTGGGGGCGTTGCCAGGGCGACGCTCTGGCGATGCCCCCAATGTGCTGACATTACTTCCGGTGATGTCACCTGGCGCGCGCGCCAGGGAAGCTCCCAGCTGGCGGGGGACTCCCCCCCACCGGTAAGTTCAACAGACTTGGCAACCCTACCTTCATGTAGGAGTTCTATCCACAACCTATCCAGGGAGGAGAGGAGCTTAGCGCTGCCTTCAAAATGGCAAAGCTAAGAAACTTGGACTCCCCCATACCGTTATCTCTTTAACAGCTGCCCGCCTCTAACCTACATGTGGAAATCAGCCAGTGTGGTAGACAGTGTGTGCAGAGAATTTCTGTCTCACTATTACTGTGTGGTTTGAGGAGATATTCAGAATTTTTAATGCTGTAGTACTAAGCACACCTATTTGAAAGATAGTCCCATTTAAATGGATAGGATTTATAATGAGTAAAGTAGTATGTGACTTTAAGGCTGCTGTACTATTTACAGTTCACAGACAATAAAAAAATTATGAAAACCATTACAACTACTGAAATCAATAGGAAGGAGGGATACACAAAAAAGCAGCACAGGCCTTATTTCAGCTGATTTTGGCACTTGCACATCATATACCAAGAGACTGTACTACATGTGATTGTTTCAATACACACGTTGCCATTTTGTTAGGAGGACAACACACACATTTTCCAGATTTGGTACATGCAAACATGTGACCTCAAAAATCTGCATTTCTAGTTGGGTAACCCAAAGGCACAAAATGTGTGTGGTCTTAATCACACAAAATGGCAAACATGCATACTGAGAGGATCACAAGTTATGCGCTCTCCCAGTATGAGAAGTAACAGGACTGAAATGACTCAAAACAGTTTTTGTGAGGACTTTTCATTTCTACAAAGGCTAAAAATACTACAAGTAAGATATGTGTGTGTTTAGTATTTAACTGTCTAAAGTTCAATACTTCGAAGAAAATAATAAACAAGAACAGGAGCTCCTACACAGGAATTTCCACTGCACATTAATTGCAGAGCCTTGTTTTTCTGGAGCAACAAATCCAGAAACCATAGAGTACAGTGCATTGCTTTATCTTTCTCTCCTCCAGAGAAGCTCTGCTGTTGTTTCAGAAAACAGCCTGAGCAAACTCTGGCATGAGCAAAAGGATCAGGTAAAGATAGGTTTTCTATCTTTTTTGTTGCAGTTGGTGAGAGAAGATGCAAAACAACTGGCAAATAACGCAAGAATTAATGTGCTTCACTTGCATAATTAGCCATTTCCATTACAAACAAATTAGGTTACCTGCATTCAGGAAACCTGAATATAGCCATCCTACATACCCCTGTATGTACAGCTTGTATTCATACAAGCACTATAAGCCTGAGCAGCAAACAGAAATTGCCTGGACCCACCTTAATCCTTCCCTCAGTTTCCCAGTGACTTGTGATGAGGACAGTCTTTGAGATTTGTTACTGTGGCCCATTCTTGCTATAAGACCTGCATTGATCAGCTTAACTACAGTCCCATGACAACTACTCACAGTGGCAGGAAGCCACCAAATCTAATTAGGAACAACTATGAGAACGGTCTCTTTCCTAGGGAGAAGTTAGAGCATAGAATCCATGTTACTTATCAAAACTCAGCTCCCAAACAGCTCAGGCACAGAAGAGTGAAATACAGTAGTGTCTCATGAGCATCATCCAGATGACCACAATGATGACGTTAACATGTACACATACTGGTTGCCACAGCACTGACTATACTTCTGTATATTTTGTATCTGTATGTTTGTAAAAACTTTTTTTATAACTATATGTACGGTATGTGGCTGGTCTAATGACAGTAATAAATTCTACTACTATGACTACACTTCTGGAATTATTTTCAGCTTTTCTAAAAAGCTCAACTTGTAGTATTATCAAAACCTGCAAAACTGGTTGCTACCTATCTTGCATTTTTATCCTGATCTTTCTCTGAGGAACTTAGGGCAGCAAACATAGATCTTTATTATTACAACAAACATATTAGATGGCTGAGGCTAAAGAGACAGACTGGTCTAAACTCAGTCAGCAAGCACCATGACCACGTCGGGATTTAAACCCATGTCAGTCAAGTCCCTACTCTTAACAATTATACCACAGTGGCTTTTGATTGATAGATATGGGAAGGGTTGGAAAAATGTTAAATTCCTTGTTGGGAAACTAGATTCCATATTATTAGATATCACCTCTAAATAGTTTTTAAAATTCTGAAACACCAGACAAGGAATTTCTAAGATCTCAGATCACTATACACTTAGGATGTCTCTAACCCTGGTGCCGGAAAGGGGGGGGGGGGGGCGCTAGGGTGTACTTGGGCCATATAGTCAGTTAGCTGTGTATAGATCCTCCTACATCCACCATCATGAAGGTATGATACAAGTTCACAAGAACGCTATACTGCATTATTTTACCTGCAGGTGCAGCTCACAACTCACTAAGAAGTTTTAAAAAATATGACAGAACAAGCTACATGCTCAGAACACTTATACACACTCAGCTATTTCCTACTGCCAGTTCCCTATATGCAGCTACTCATGTTCATTTATGTGAACTAGCATAAAGGACATCACACCCAAAACTACTCCAGATCAGTAGATCCCAAAGCTCAAATATCCTTTTGCTTGTCTCCAAGAAATCTAGCATGTAAGGACCAGGTTTAGAACATATACTCTGTTCTCAGTAAGCCCTCCACCACGGCAACATTTATTCCCTCTTAACTGATGGTGGCAGTACAGATACTAATAAGTGTGCCCAGTGCTCTATTAACCCAAAGAGGACTTTTGAGATAGCCAAGAGTTTTGCTATTTTCTTAACAAAAACAAAAGCAAGCACATCTTCATGAACACAGTTAATTCCTGCAAGCAGGACAACTACCTAGCAGGAAAGAGGCTGCTTGTAGAGTGTAGTTATAGCAGAGCACTAGCTTCAAGCGCCTGGAATATTTCCGTATACCTAGAAGGTCATGGTGGGCAGGCACTGCAGGGGATATCCCGCTTACCTGATACATGTACATGCTGAAATTAATGCCATTGGACAGATGGATGGTTAAGGATTTGCTCCCTGTATTCATACTGGGGAATCATAGCCAACTTGATCTGTAATCCATGGTTCTGCCAGCCTGAATGGAGAACAGCAACTAAATCCAGAGATGAAAGTTGGAAGAAGCCTAGGTTCCATATCCTGCTGCAGACTCTGGATGTGACGTTCAAACCAGCAGGAAGTTGCTTGTTGCAGAGTCTCTTGGCCTGGCAGGAGAAGAAAAACTGGGCACTGGAACAGTGTCAGTGAAGCACTTATCAGCAAGAGGCATTTAGAACCAACCAAAATTCCCCATCTGCTGCTCGTGCTAATCACATCCCTTTTCAGGATCCAGGAGAGGCAGCAGTGTTATTTGGTAAGGGAGGCAAAAGAGCTAAGAGCAGGAGCTGGGAGAGCCAGCGGCCTCCCCCAGAGGATCTCACAGATGCACGAAGTCCCTTTGCGATGACCTAGTTTGCTCTGCATTGCTTGCATGTTCCCTATACAGAACAGCAAAGGGAGAGGAATTGAAGCAGGAGCAGAGAGTAAATCCGCATAGCCCCTTAATCCAAGAGGCTGCAGAGCCCGAGAGGCATAACCCTCCCTTGGCTGACCTGGCATGCTCTCTGCCCAGCTGCTCAGCATGGATCAGTAGAGACACAAGAGTCTGGGCACTCAATCCAGGAGGAGGGTGCTGAGCATGGAGGCTACAAAAAGGCATGAGACCGAAAATTAGCTCAGCCCAGTTATGGCCAGGGCACCTTTTGACCAGCTTAGAATTTATCAGAAGAGTGGATCTGTCTGACTCAGCCAAGAATTTGTCAAGAGGAATGAGGTCAAGGAAGCAGCAAGACCAAAATTTGTCAGGGCCCAAAGAGGCTCTCACTGTGCTTGTAAAAAGTCTGCCTCTCTGAACTTTTCATTCACCCTGTCTCGCTAAGGTCTTGCAGGCTTTTGCAGTTGCTCAGCTGTACACAAGACACCCTGGGGTTAGCAGTACTAAAAAGCAGGAAACAGTCCTGCCCTCCCCCCAGATTATGGATTCTACCATCTTGCTTTGAGGACCCAAGTAGTTATTCCCTTGGCCGAGCTCTATAGCGGGGGGGGGGGGGGGGGGGGGCTAACCTTTCCATTATGGATTCATGGGTGACCTATTAAATAATATCCTCGGAACTTAGCTGCCAAGGTTAATCCAAACCCTAGGCTCCTTGCTATTTTCAAAGCTTCACTGTAGCACCGGTAACAATCACTTGTGCTGTTTTCTGCTGCCTGGATAAGTTTGTGTGCCCTCCACTAAAAGTGCTGGGCCTCTTCCCTTCCATATATTCACATCTCATTAAACAAGTTTTAGGACTGGCTTATCTTTGTTCCCTGGAGCTACACCCGTGCTGTTTGTGGCATTTTTCTGCAAAAGTAACACGGTGATTCTACCTCTACTTAAATCAGACCCCCATATCAGGCTTGGCAACATATCAGGCTTATCAGGCTTGACCCCCATATCAGGCTTGATACATAAGACACAAATAAGACCTGCTCTGTGTATACCTTCAGACATTGGCAGTGGCATTGTTGCAGTGGTTAATATCACAGAATCTTCACTCAGTTGTCAGCACAAACTAGTCAGCTGGCTCCATTTTTGTCCCAGTTGACAATGCTCCAGAGAATACATAAGGTTCTCAATGCACAAAATAAAAGATGCTGAGAATACTCTAGCAACTAACAGATGTTGTGGCAGCATGACATGCATCTAGCACAATAGTCTTCTGATTGACAGCAGCTCTCTCAAGCCTCAGGGAGAGATCTTTCCAAAAGGAAGCGCCAGGGATAAACCTTATACTTCGTGCAACAATGGTGTGTGCTCTACCACTGAGTTACAAACATGGTCATTGGGCATTCCTAGGCATAACTGAACACCTGCTTTATCTACATGGTTCTAAACGGAATGTGTATCTTAATTGCAATGAGGTTCAAAGGTAATTTACAAATCATCTGTAACCAATTTAAGGATCCCATAGGCTTTACTTTCTTCTTAAGTGTCCTAGTACAACCAAGATACCTACTATACTACCCCAACTGCCATGCTGAGCTTTAACAGACAGTTATCCTGCCCAAAGCTCTGGCAGTTCCATAGATAGATCAATGCATAATGAGAAACAGAGACTCCATATTCATTCATAAGTAGGAGAAAATAGTTTGAAATAAGTCAAATAGGCAAAGTCATGATAAAGCAGTGCCTGCACTGCAAATGAACTGTAACAGTTGAAGGGGGAAGGGGTGAGATGGAAAATAACGAACCTAGTGTTGGTCATCAGCAATTGGTCATCTCTAGATTGTAGCACCACCTGCTGGCAATAATTTTCTTGAACAGTCTATGGAAAACAGACATAGCAACAAAGGCTGCTTCCAGACCAGGACACTGTCTTTTCTTTTCTGCAAACAGTTGCACATGCAGGTAAAACTGTGCTTCCGTATGGCCCTTTTCGCTCTATATTCCCCTCCAAAAAAATCAACAAAATGATAGCACATATAGGCACATTCTTACTATATGCTTATTTGGAAATAAATCCCATTCAAACAATGTTAAGAACATAAGAGCATAAGAAGAACCCTGCTGGATTAAACCAATAGTCCATCTAGTCCAGCACACTGTCTCCCACAGTGGCCAACCAATTTCTCCGGATGCCAAGTACTTCCCCAATGTTGTCTCCTAGCTCTGGATTCAGAGGATTAGTGCCTCTGAACGTGGAGGTTCTCCTCAGTCACCATGGCTAGTAGCTATTGATAGGCTTATCTTCTATGAATCTATCTAATCTCCTTTTTAAGCTATTTATTCCTGTGGCCATCACTACTTCCTCTGGCAGGAAATTCCACATTTTAATAACTCTCTGTGTAAAGTAATATTTCCTTTTGTCCATCAGCTTCATTGGATGCCCTCAAGTTCTAGGATTTTGGGAGAGGGGAATGGGGTTGCACTTACCTGTAACCATTGTGCATTGAATGGTCTTTTTGTGCAGGCACACATGGGGATTGCACTTTCACAGGCCAGCCACAGAGAGGAGTTAGCAAGCTTAATACAAAAGTTTTTCTAGAGTCCAAGAGTGCTTCCCCTCCCCTCCATCTACAGTGTTGCCTTTCCCACCCAAAGGGTCACATGATGGAGGAGGAGCGAGCACTCCCCCCTCAGTTCTCCCTTCACCACTGTAAGCAGTAAGTCTCAGCAGAGAAGCCCACAGTGGGGAAAGGAGCGAGGGATGTATGCCTGAACAGAAGACCACTCGATGAACAATGGTTACAGGTAAGAGCAACCCCATTTTCATCCTCATGGCTTCTGTGCAATTCCACATGGGAGAATAGCAAGTTCACTTCCTCAGGAGTAGGGTTGTCAGGTGGCTTACCGGTTGCAGCGGGAGAAGAAGAAGAAGAAGAAGAAGAGATTGGATTTATACCCCGCCCTCCACTCCCAAGGGAGTCTCAGAGTGGCTTACAAACTCCTTTCCCTTCCCCTCCCCACAACAGACACCCTGTAAGGTAGGTGGGGCTGAGAGAGCTTTTTCCCAAGCTGTCCTTGAGGGAACAGCTGGTACAGAGCTATGGCTTGCCCAAGGTCATCCAGCCAGGTGCAAGTGGAGGAGTGGGGAATCAAACCCGGTTCTCCCAGATTAGAGTCCGCGCACTTAACCACTACACCAAACTGGCTCTCGCCAGGGAGGAATAGGTCCCGGTTTGGGACATTCATGCGCACCATGATGACATTACCCAGAAGTGACGTCCATCACACTAGGAATATTGCCGGTGGACACTCTAGCATTCCGCTGGAAAACTATGATACCACAAAGTTTTCAGGCCGAATGCTAGAGTGTCCCCCCGGCAACATGCCCAGTGCGATGACATCACCTCTGGGTGACATCATCATGCTGGGAACATTGGCCGGATCCAGGTGCTTGGGGGGCGGGGTTCCCCTTGCCAGCCAGATCTGGGCCAGTGGGTCAGGGGCCCTTTGGGCAGGCAAAACCCTGCCCCCCTGGGGGACCTGAGAGCCCTACTCAGGAGGAGGGTGTCATCTGGATCAGTGGAAGATTGACTGTAAGACTGCTTTTCCCACAGCTGCCTTGTTCAGGAGTCCACATCCACAGAGTAATGTCAGACAAACCCTGAGGCAGTCAACCAGGTGGCTGGCTTGCAGACTTCATCTAGAGGTTGACTGGATATGAAAGCTGATAATGAAGCTTGAGCCTTCATGGAGTTAGCCAACATGGTGATTGATAAGTATTGGAGTCGGGAGTCCATGGAATAGTGAAACAGCTAGATCTTTATTGCTGGTCCGGATGAAGCATACAACCCAGGGCTCGAAGCCCTCCTTTTATGCTGGTCAGGGACAATCCCCTGACCTCACCCAACTGGCCTGAAAGGCTATTAGAAGTCTATTTACATTTCATAGGTTCCCTGGGAGAAACCTAGGTACATGATTGGTGGCCGGTTTGAATCCACCTGGCCTTTGTTCTACTTGGCTGAAGCTCAGGTAGTTTCTTGGCCATGTGCTCTGGCCATACTCTGGCCATGTGCTCTGGCCATGCAGTTGCAATTATGGGAGCACATGGCGACCGCATGGTCAATACATAACAGTGAAGGGACAATCTACATCTGCCTCAGTGTATGCTGTTCTAATCGTGGACACTATCCATCTAGATAATGATTGAGCTGATGCTGCCTTTCCCTTATTATAGTCACTGAAGCAAACAAACAAATTTCTCTCTCTTCAGAATCCTGCTATTTTTTTTAAATAAAAAAGAAGAGCTCTTTAGTGTGTGTAGTGTCTTTTCTGAAGCAGAAATTGGGGATGGGAAAAAACAGGGAGGGTGATGTCCTTACCAGGGTGGATTTGATTTAAATCAAATAGATTTAAATCACTCACCAGTAGACTAGATTTAAATCATGGTTTTCTGTATAAAGACTCATTCTTGCTGGAACAGTCTAACGTGTTTGTATTTTGCATGCCTGCCTGCCTTACCTATTGGTAGAGGAATGTCATTAAAATATTCCTAAATTGGGTCTCTTTTATGGCCTGCTGCCATCATAGGTTATCTCCTCCAGGGAGAGAATAATATGATAAACTTCAGGCTTTACACACAACAATCCCAAGACTTGTGGAGTATTCTGCTCAAAAGGTTTCACTTTCATTTTTACTGCTTGCCCCTCCCTCCTCACATTTAGCTCCTTGTGCGGATCTATTCCACTCCAAGAAATCTTCTAGTTCTATTCATTGAATTTCTTGGAACTTAGCATTTTTGAGGTAAGGGGTTGATTCTGTGTTCATAGATTTGCAGAGGAACAATGGGATTAAGGTCTTTTTCTCAACTCTATATGTTTATTTTATAGCATTTTTGCTGTGAAAAAGAGGCAAGTTATCTCTGCAGACACAAATTCACAGTTTTGAGAACTGCAAAACCAAGCATCTGTGATAATAACTTCTAGACAGAAAACTGCACAAAATCTTACAGAAAACTCAGAGAGAGCATGACATTGTGAATGGATTAATGGTTAAAACTCATCTTCAGTCTGGTAGGTCTAGTACCCTTGATCCTTGCTGAAAGCCACTGTTCAACCTGGCAAAGAGCAACTGAGGAAAAAAAACTCCAGGAGCACGGTCTCTCCCCCCAAGTCTTACTGCATCCTGAGTATCAAAAAGCAAAAGAAATAATTAATCAGTAGTTCTGGGATCATGCCCTACAATCAGAAAGGACACATATACAGAAATATCCAATTACTCTAACAATATGCCAAATGCTTTCAACCAACGGATTATCTTAAGTGCCTTCAGAGAATTTTTACCCTGGCTTGGTGCTGCAGGGAGCAACAGCGGGAGGGCTTCTAGTGTCCTGGCCCCACTGCTGGACCACCTCATGGCACCTTGTATTTTTGGCCACCGTGTGTCAGAATGTTGGACTGGATGGGCCATTGGCCTGATCCAACATTGGCTTCTCTTATGTTCTTATGGCACACTTTAATGCCCTAACTTCAACCCTCCTGGAAGGCAGATACCATCGTGTCTCATCTTCAACGGTTCTGTCCATGCCATACAGGGAAAGTAGATTCTATTGAACATGTTCTACTGCACTGGTCATTCTATTATGACATCCAGTCTCCATATATCACCCCAATTCTGTCAACTTTACCAGGAAGACCTGAACAACTTTATCTCTCTCTCTCCTTCTTGCAGACTCTTCCCAGGAGATAACTAATAAAGTTGCCAAATTTTGCCTTCAGGTTTGTGGGATACGCAAGCGGCTCATTGAGTCCCAATAACTTTTTTACTATTACTGCTGACTCTCTGGAGCTGATTTTGTATAGAAATAAAATTTTGAACTTGATTAATGGAATTCATTTACCAAAAAAACTAAACACTGCATATGAATATACAGCCTAATGCCACATATAATGTATCTTAAATAGAAAACTATCTTTAGATAGACTTTTCCTCAAAAAGCATTCTATTAAAAAAACCAATTTAAATTTTAAAAAGATATAAATTTTGAAAATCTGATTTAAAAAAATAAATTAAAAAAACATTTGATTTTTATCCACCCTGGTCCTGACCCAGAGGAAACCAGGAAATCACCTCAGTAAAAACTCAAGGCTTGGCCTAAGTACTACTTTACCCTCATGGGGATCAGGGGACTAATCCTCACACCTGAAACATCCAGGATATTTGAATATCTCCTTACTCTGAAGGATGGGGGTTTAGCAACTTCATCCATTAAGGTTCACATGGCTGCCATTTCAGCCTTTCACAAGACAGTCAGGGGTTCCTCAGTGTTCTCTACTGTAGAATCCAAAAGGCTCCTTAAAGGTTTAATGAACTTGTACCCACCTATTGTGCATCCCATTCCCCAATGAAGTTCATCCCTGGTTTTGTCTAGGACTAGGTTAAAGCAGCATTTTTCATAGTGATTGCCTCTGCCCACAGTAGGGCTGCCAAGCCAGCCCAGGGGGCGGGGGATCCCCCGCTATAGGGGTTCCCGATCTGCCCGCCGGCATTTGGCCGGCGGGGGGAACCCCACCCCAGAAGTCGTCCGATGAGGTGACGTCATTACGTCGCTGTGGCGCGCACACAAAGCGCACGGGCCAGAAGAGCTCCCGGGGGGAGAACAACTCCCCCCCACTGGTAAGTCGCCGGTACTTGGCAGCCCTAGCCCACAGGGTGGGAGAACTAGGCATGCTTTGCTGTAACCAACCTTCCACAAAATTCCATGAGGATAAAGTGTTAAAAAGTTCACAACTCTGTAATATGGCCTTGAAGCCTTTATGTGAATTGTTAAGAACTTGAAAGTTGCAAATCATGACGTACTGAAGGATTCAGAACAAAACAAATGACAGGATGCATTTAAATTTAAGATAAATTAGACTTGGTAACTAAGATGTCCTCTGTAAAACAAAGATCAATATTCTTATATATTGAGAATCTAAACTTCTAGAAGATGACAATGATGAATGCAGTCCCTCAGTCTTTATTAAAGAAACACCGACATTGCCATCATTTTGAACAAAAAGCCTAAAAATTAAAACTTGTACAAACACTAGTGCCATGAACAATCAACATAATGTCTTCTCCTACCTAGCAAGACAGATTCTTGGAATTCTAAGAACAGAACTCCTTAATTAATAATGCCCAGACACAGTTAAGCAGGTCACCCCTTTATCTTAAGAAAGCCATTGTCTAGCATGATGGAATTTAATGCCTTAACATTAAGAGAGAAAACACCTAGAATACAGCATTACTATCAAGAAGCCATTTGATTCCTTCCTGTTGAAAGACAACAACTGGAGTGAAAATAGGTCATTCTACTTAAAATGCTTATTTCAGTGTTTCAAAATGCTGGTAATACTTCTCAAATATGCAGGTACAAAACTATCATCACAGAGAAAGTCAGCACTAACACAGAATTAAATAAAACAGATTGCAAAACTATGTTCAAGTTGAAAATGATGATATGGAGATAAAAGTCCAGTACCTTCTACATTAAATCTGTATGTGACTTCAGCCATATTGCCTTGTATCTTATCATCTTAGATTAGGGACTAATGTAAGAAAAATTAGAAAACTATTCCCTGTCCCTAACCCCCCCACACACACTTCCACCCAGAAATATTCCTGATAATTCTGCCTGTTTTCCAGCTGCCACACATCTGCATATTTATGTCACATATTCCTTACACTATTAAAGTTTTTCAAGCCAAAGTATTATCCAAACTTCTGTATAGCTCACAAATCCGTTTATATAAAAGACACCTGCCCCCTAGAAGCCATATTCCTAAGGAATATATTTGGTGTACATTGCAGGTCACCAAACACAATTCTTAGATTACAGTCAAGGCAAGTATCACTAGAGGCATGCAGCTGGTATTTGGCAGTATGCCTTTGGTTTAACCTAAACTTTAATTCATCTGGATTAGCACCCTTAATCCTTCTAGATACCTACCACTTGTTGGAATAGACAATGTCTGGTGTACAAAGAAGAGAAGTAGGAAACCAGCCAGGGAAGCAGTGGGGCCCTTGGATGACCAAGGGGTAGAAGGTGTACTGAAGGATGATAGGGAAATGGCTGAGAAGCTGAATGCATTTTTTGCCTCTGTCTTCGCTGTGGAAGATGAGAAGTGCTTGTCCACTCCAGAACCACTTATTTCAGGAGGGGTATTGAAACACCTGAGTCAGATTGAGGTGACGAGAGATGAGGTCCTACGACTGATACACAACTTAAAAACAAACAAATCACCGGGCCCAGATGGCATACATCCAAGAGTTCTGAAAGAACCCAAATGTGAACTTGTGGATCTCCTGACAAAAATATGTAATCTTTCATTAAAATCTGCCTCCATTCCTGAGGACTGGAAGGTAGCGAATGTCACTCCCAATTTTAAAAAGGGTTCCAGAGGAGATCCAGGAAATTACAGGCCAGTCAGTCTAATTTTGATACCGGGTAAGTTCGTGGAAACTGTTATTACAGAAAAAATTAGTAGGCACATTGATGAACAAAATCTCTTGAGGAAGACTCAGCATGGGTTCTGTAAGGGAAGATCTTGTCTCACTAACCTGTTAGTGTTCTTTGAGGGAGTAAACAAACATGTGGACAAGGGGGACCCAATAGTTCTTGTTTACCTTGACTTCCAGAAAGCTTTTGATAAAGTTCCTCATCAAAGGCTCCTAAGTAAGCTCAATAGTCATGGGATAAAAGGACAAGTCCTTTTGTGGATCAAAAACTGGCTAATTAAAAGGAAACAGAGAGTGAGTATAAATGGGCAATTTTCTCAGTGGAGGGAGGTAAGCAGTGGGGTACCGCAGGGATCAGTACTCAGTCCAATGCTTTTTAACTTGTTTATTAATGATTTGGAGTTGGGAGTAAGCAGTGAAGTGGCTAAATTTGCACATGACACAAAGTTGTTCAGGGTGGTGAGAACCAGAGAGGATTGTGAGGCACTCCAAAGGGATCTGTCAAAAATGGGCAAGTGGGCATCAACGTGGCAAATGGGGTTCAATATGGCCAAGTGCAAAGTGATGCACATTGGAGCCAAAATCCTAACTATAAATACACATTGATGGGGTCCGAACTGGTGGAGACTGACCAAGAGTCGTAGTAGATAACTCAATGAAAATGTCGAGACAGCGTGCGACTGCAATGAAAAAGGCCAATACTATGCTGGGGGTTATTAGGAAGGGAATTGAAAACAAATTAGCCAGTATCATAATGCCCCTGTATAAATCGATGGTGCAACCTCATTTGGAGTATTGTGTACAGTTCTGGTTGCCACACCTCAAGAAAGATATTATAGCAGTGGAAAAAGTGCAGAAAAGGACAACTAGAATGATAAAAGGGTTGGAACACCTTCCCTATGAAGAAAGGTTGAAGCGCTTGGGCTCCTTAGCTTGGAGAAACAACGGCTGAGGGGTGACATGATTGAGGTTTATAAGATTATGCATGGGATAGAGCAGGTAGAGAAAGAAGTATTTTTCTCCCTTTCTCACAATACAAGAACTCATGGGCACTCGATGAAATTGCTGAGCAGTCGGGTTAGAATGGATAAAAGGAAGTACTTCACCCAAAGAGTGATTAACACATGGAATTCACTGCCACAGGAGTGGTGGCAGCTACAAGCATGGACAGCTTCAAGAGGGAATTAGATAAACATATGGAGCAGAGGTCCATTGGTGGCTATTAGCCACAAAGTATAGATAGGAACTCTTAGTCTGGGACAAGTGATGCTCTGTATTCTTGATGCTTGAGTGGGGAGGCACAGTGGGAGGGCTTCTAGTGTCCTGGCCCCACTGCTGGACCTCCTGAGGGCACCTAGTGCTTTTGGCCACTGTGTGACAGAGTGTTGGACTGGATGGGCCACTGGCCTGATCCAACATTGGCTTCTCTTATGTTCTTATATTCTAAGACTAGTGGTGTACAATTTTTTCCTCAGCATTTTTTTATTCAACCTAAACCAAAAACTACAGAGGAAAAAAGCAGCAGCAAAGCCATGAAAAACAGCTGAGAAGCAGCTCAGCTGGGGCTCTTTTGGGCAGTCCAGTTTAAATCAGACTGCCGCCCAAAGAAGCTTGCAAAGTGGCTGATCCTGTGAGAAGAATTCTCCCCGCAGGCTCAGCTGGGGCTCTGCTGGGCAGCCCGGTTTAAACCGAACTGCCCAAAAGAGCCCACAAAGCAGCTGATCCTATGGGAAGAACTCTCCCAGCAGGCGCAGCTCGGTGTCGTAAGTCAGTCTGTGCTCAGTGACAGCACAGATTCCTCAGACAAAGAGCTGCCTGCAGCCAGCCCTCAGCCAGTAATTGAACAACTAGCTGCAGCTGGCTCTGAGTCAGGAGGAGAGCAACAAGAGATCAGGTTACCTGCTGAACAGTAGTCACAGCCTACAGCTGAAACCAAGCTATCACCTTGTAGCTCTGAAGCAGTAAACAAGTCTTCAGAAGCCACTCTCAGCCCACCTAGCTCACCCACAACCCTGCAGCGCCAATGCTGTCAGAAGCTCACAGAGTTGCAGGAAAGGAGGAGTGCGAGACTAATGGCTCGTCATCAGCTGTCAACTGATGAGATGGATGAGTAGTTTCAGGATGACTGCCAAGGAACTGGCTGGGAGTGTAGCTCGTTAAGACTTAGCTATAAAATCAGCCGGAAGAAGCAGCAGTTTTGAGGATGTAACAAGTACACACTGCTACTGAACCACTGGAACCTGGACCCTTGGCCTGCTGTTACTGGACCACTGGAACCTTGACCTGGACCTGACTATAGGCTTTTCTGGAACCCCCGACCTTGGACTGGACTTGGACTTGCTGCCTGGATCCCTTGACTAGACCTGGAATACCAGCTCACTGGAATTGCTGACTTTTGGACTGGACCTTGGTTACTCTTTGCAACCCTGCCCATGACCTGCTGAACCACAGCCCTTGTCTACTGGGAGGGCCGCATCATTACACTAGGGATCTGCTAGGCAACCTGGTTTAAACCAGACTGCTCAACAGAGCCTGCAAAGCAGCTGATCCTGCAGGAAGAACTCTCCCCATAGGCTCAGCTGGGGGTCTGCTGGGCAGGCTGGTTTAAACGAAGCATGAAGACAATTAGATAGGATGTTAAGGTCAGCACCTTCTCTACTTTTAAGTGTCATTCCTTGTCTGTCTCCAGATTGCTATTCTTAGGGCAATATCCTGTTTCTTCTAAAAAGTTCCACACTTAGTCTTATCCTCTCTCTCAGCTAGAGATGTAGTTATGACCCTATCTCCGTCTCTCCTCTGAGTGCCAAAATAAGCCTTTATCTACACTGTAATCAGGTTGTGCACCATTGCTGCATTAATTTCTCAGCCAACATGCTCAGGTTGGGTGGACGCCATTGAGAACAAATTACAACAATACAGCTTTTCCCCCTCAGCAATTGGCTACCTTGGGCCCTCAGGAGCCAAAGAAATAATAAAACAACAAATTTGGGCTACATCTCTCCAAACTGAAAGAGCTTGGGCAAAACTACCTCTACACCATGGAATTTCCCAAATACCGCAGAGCTTTCACTCTGGCTCAGCCTAATCTTTTGCCCTCAGCACTTCTAGAAGGGAGATACCTTTGCATTTCATACTCCCAGCACGTTTGCCCCACCAGTCTGACACAGCTGAAATGGTCAAGCATGTGTTATTAAACTGTAAATTCTACAAGGACATGGGCTCCATACAACTCATCCCTATTCTAAGTTCCCAGGCAGATTTGATACATTTTATACATCCCACTTCCTTGCAGATCATTCAAATGAGACCTCCGTTAAAGCAGTCAAGTTTTGTGCTAAGTTTTTATACACAAGGATAACCCAAACTTTTAACACCTAGCATGCATACGAAGGTTTTAAAATTTTAATTCTCTTTAATGTTTACGCTATATGTAGTGTGTACTAGACACAGACTCTGTTGTTATAATCAGGGCTTTTTTTGTAGAAAAAGCCCAGCAGGAACTCGTTAGCATAATAGGTCACACCCAACAGCAGAAACTCATTAGCATATTAGGGCACACCACTGACAACAAAGCTCATTAGCATATTAGGGCACACCCCCATGTTACCAGAAGTGTGGTCATCCAGCCACACCCACCTTTTGCTTCTTATTCTGTTTATCTTATTTGTTGTCAAAACCCAGGGCTTTTTTTGCAGCAGGAATTAATTTGCATGTTAGGCCACATACCCCTAATGTAGCCAATCCTAATGAGTTTCTGCTGTTGGGCGTGGCCTATTGTGCTAATGAGTTCCTGCTGGGTGTGGCCAACTAAGGAGCCAGCTGGAACTCCGTTCCTGTGCGTTCCTGCCCAAAAATAGCCCTGGTTATAATGTTGCTTGATCTCTGGATCATAAATACAGAATATATGTATGTATTTATCTTCTTACCTGAGGAAGAGCAGAATTCAGTTGCCTCTGCAACTGGTCTCGCTCATGCAAGGCCTCCTGGAGCCGGCCCTGAGTCACTGACAGAGTCTCCCGTGTTTCCCGAAGAGTCTCTAGCAGCTTGTCTCTTTCATCAAGCATGTTCACCATCAGCTGTTCAAAGTTGGCATCAGAATCAGAGCCGGGCTGCGACCCCAAGGGGTCACTCTCACTGATGGTAGGCATCACCTCACACATCATGGCAACACTGGGTGAATGCCCTGTGTTACAGAAAGCTTAGGGACTGGCAGGAAATTCCTAGTCAGGGTGCCGCTTAGGGCTGTAGAAATAGCAAGTTAAGGTCACATTGTTACTGTAGCCCACTGCAGATTGTGGCAAGTGTCAAATGCAGGCTCCTCAGTAAGGTCCGTAAACCCTCCATTTCCCTTTTCAAAAAGCTGAAGATTACATTGCACTTGTAAAAAGTTTTTAAAAAGTCATCACAGCATTACTAACAAGGAATACTAACAAATCATTAAGATCAGCAAGGCCCATGGATTGAACAGACTGTGTGATTTTCTGAGGGACATTCCAAGCACCTTTGACTGATATGAGATCTCTCCAGTGTGGGTCACCATCCATGGGATACAGCTCTAAGTTGCTCAAAAAAATATGCTGTCTTTGTTCTGCACAGACACTTTAATATCTTATGAGATCCAGAGATTGCAGAGTACTTCACTCTTCTTGATGTTAACTGTCAGTGTAGACAGATCAGCCTTTGCCTTGTGAAGTTTAGTATGATACTGCAGCAGACTGGTCATTTGCCAAGCCAAAGTCATCTTTCATTCATTCCAGAATCTATTGGGAAAGAATATTTTAGACATTAGAACAATGTCCACCAGTTGCCTTGCAAACCCATATTTCAAATACTTTTAGTACATTCCTTTGATTATTTCCAGAAGATGAATGAAAAAGTAATTCACCTCTGTGATCTAATCAATGCTGTTCAAAAAGTTGGCACATTCTTTTATTTAATCTAGGCACAGTACGTCTATAGGTTTTAACCATTTCCCTTCATCTGAATGTTTTAACCTTTTTTTAAGGCTACATTCTCCACTTCATTTATAATTGGATGACATGAAATTAAGTGTCTTGCCCAGCACCATTCCGCCACAATTCCATAACAGAATATTAACCACGTTTGTATTAACTATTCCTGTCTGCTAGTCTAAGTATTCGGACTTCTCACCTTTCCAAATAATTATAAACACTAGGAACTACACAAGACAAATAAAAAATAAGAATCTGCCTCAAAGTCTAATTTAGTCGAACACCAAGAGGGGAGGGGATGTGAGGGGAGAAGGTTTCTAAAAGTGGAGGAGTATACAATCAGGAAAATGACAACTGCAAAATAATGACAGACAGACAGATTATACACACACACGTCAGAAAAGCTGTGGAGAGTATCAAGAGGTAATGCACTGCAGGGAGCCCCTAAAGAATAAGCACACAACCAAGTTTAAGGGGGGGAAATGTTGAGATGCAGAAAGGAGAAAAAACACGGAAAAAAAGGAAAAGGGGGAGAGCAAAAAATGGAAAAACAGTGTAGTCAGCAAACAAATGGATACAGTTAAGAGCTAATACTGAAGCTCTGAATAAATATGGGATAGGGAAACCGATGTTGAGAAGCTAATGAAGTGTGACATGATTTCAGTTTTGAGCTGAATAAGCAGATGGTTTCAAAACTGGCACCTTGATCCTAAATAAATTACATCAAAGTAAATTCCACTCAAATCAATAATATTTGTTTTCACATAGTGGATCTAATTCTTTTTCTTTCCTTGCAATACATGGCTTTATTCAAGACCTTGATTTTTTGCTATAAGCACTTTATTTGTGATAAGCACTGCTTTGGATTATGCCAACAGATATGTTTTTCTGCATGGGTGTGTGCGCGTGCATGTGTATACACACGCACACACTGGAATTTTGACACATGAAGGTCAGAGTGACCACAAAATGGCTACCATGGGAGGTGAAGCCAACTACTAAATGGCTGCTGCAGTAGACACACACACACACACACACACACACACACACACAGGATGCCCAAATGCAGAGAAGAGAGTGTTTTAAAAATACACTGGGAAAGAAGACTGAGAGAATAAAATCAACGCTGCATTGGCAGCTGCAGGCTTTTCTACATTCTCATTTGCCTCACTTGTGTGTTCCTGTGGCTTTTGGGAAGGTTCTGTTCTGCACATGTTTTGCTCCCTCTAGTGGTCGATTCAATAGTCATTGGTTTATGTCCAGCATATCTCCCTGCAGTTTGGAAATATGCCAGACATAAACCAATGGAATACCAAATCAACCACAAGACGGAGCAAAACACATGCAGAATAGGAACACACAAGCGAGGAAAATGAGAATGCAGAAATGCCCGAAGTCAGTTTTAATCTGCCCAGCCAAATCAGATCTCAACTGGCCAATCAGAAGTCCTGCTGGTCAACAGCCCTGCCTGTGTCCCTTTGGTGTGCACCAGGAAAGGTGTCAGCAGACATTGTGGCTCCTATGGGCACCACGCTGGGGACCCCTGCATCAGATCTTTGGTCCTTTACAACTTTATAATTTAATAATCTCCTGGCTAGCCACTTTAACTACTGTTCCAAGAATCCAACAAACTGTATTAAAACCAGACACATAATAAAGTCACATACTGAATAATCAGTTATTGGAAAGATATTCACTACACGCAACAATTGCAAGGAAAATCTAGCTACAAATCTGATGGAAAACAGACTCAAGTGGGGAAATGTATCACATTGTAAGTCACTAAAGCTGAATAAACTTTTCTCATTAATACTAAAAGATAAATGCCAAACACAAAACCAGAGCCCCTTCTGTAATGCTCTAGAGAGGCAACACATATATATTTTAAATGAATACATTGTTGCTTTCCTACTGTGCAATCAGCTGCCTTTTGTACAATATGTCAAAAGACTAACACATGAGTTTGGAAACATACATACACATACCCAAATGCAGACAGGCTGGTTCTAGAGCTTGGACAAAACCCAAGATACATAGAACACCACCTTTCTAGTTGGCTGGCCAACTCCTATATATAAGTGCCAACAGAGAAAAGGCGTTCTGCATTTATTTTCAATCAGCCATCCTCAGGACAGCCCCCTCCCCCCAAATCTAGACCTCTACAACAGGGAAGTAGAGCACTACACACTAACATTTGAACAGCCATATTTGCGGCTCAACTTGACTTTCTGCTTCCAGTTCAAGTACTCAAAGAGAGTGGCAATATCCAGACTTCAAAAAGAGCATTGACTCTGCTATCTTGCTGGGAAGAGAGATGTGGCGCAAAAGGCTTGTGCAGCATTTTGCCCTAGGAACAAAATATTTGGCAGTCATGCATGCCCAAGGGGTAACCAAATGAGACTGGCTACTTTGTAGATGCTGTATCCCAAAAATAAAGGAAAAAGGACAACTGCATTCTTATTCTATCAGAAAAGGCACTGTAATTTTAAATGACACATCCATAAAAGACAACACAGCACACTGTCTTCTCTACTCATGAGCCATCCACTGAGGAGGATGGTGTTGCCATTTGTGGCAGAATATTCTGAAGTTTGGTTTTCCGTTTATTAGTCTACTAGCAATATCTGTGGTGCAAATAGAAAGCACACATAACTGCATTCTGACAAGAGTATTTTCAGACTTACATCCTCAGACTTAGTGGTTCAAACATGCATAGCATTCAGGGCATTTCTCTAATGATATTACAGGCATTTCAGTTATGAGCAATACATCCTGCAACCAAGAGACAGGAATAAGGAAACTAACTTCATCATGTTATCTTTATATCTCGTTGCCAGAATGTAGAACTATGATTGTAAAAGATGAAGAATGCAAACTTCAAGACTCATCATGATATCTTGGAATAGAAACTAGAACTAGCATACACACTTGCTTGTACTGACCTTTGAAGTCCTGTACAGCCTGGGACCAACATAGCTAAAGGATCACCCTCTCCCATACAAACTTTTTAAAGTGGTGATGCAGATTGGGACAAAAAAAACCCCAACTTCAAGTATAGACAAATGAGTCTGAATTTGCTGAGACTGAGATGGAAAAGGTCTTGGAGTTGTAGTGGATAGCTCAGTGAAAGTGTCAACCCAGTGTGCTGTAGCAGTGAAAAAGGAAAATTCTATATTAGGGATTATTAGGAAAGGGATTGAAAATAAAATGGCTCATATAATAATGCCTGTGTATAAATCTATGGTGTGGCCTCATCTGGAATACTGTGTACAGTTCTGGTCACCGTATCTCAAAAAAGACATTGCAGAGATGGAAAAAATACAGAGGACGACAACCCAGATTATTAGGGGGTTGGAGCACATTTCCCATGAGGTAAAGCTGAAGAATCTGGGACTTTTCAGTTTAGAACAGAAAATAGATGACTAAGGGGTGATATGATAGAGGTTTATAAAATTATGCATGAGGTGGAGATAGCTGACAAAGAAATTTTTCTTCCTGTCCCAAAATACTAGACCTCAGGGGCATCCAATGAAGCTGATGGGAAGTAGATTCACAACAGACAAAAGGAAATACTTCTTTACACAGAGAGGGATTAAAATGTGGAATTCAGTCAGAGGATGTAGTGATAGCCACAGGAATAAACAGCTTTAAAAGGGGATTAGATAGATATTAATAGGTCTAAAAGGGGATTAGATAGATAGATATTAATAGATCTATCAGTGACTACTAGCCACGTGACTATGGGGAACCTCCACATTCGGAGGCACTAAACCTCTGAATCCCAGAGCCAGGAGGCCTTCCAGAGGAACTGGTTAGCCACTGTATGAGACAGGATGCTGGATTAGATGGACCATTGGTCTGATCCAGCAGGGCTCTTCTTATGTTCTTATGAAACTGCACAGACCTCCGTAAGTATGTTCCTCTGATTGTTTATTGGAAATTTTAAAATCTTAACATATGAAATGCTGATACTGCAGGAAACAGAAGTGGTAACAATATGGAATTACCTGTATTATACAGGGGCACTTAGGCTACCTTCTTGATGGATGAGGACTGGAAGCTAGTGTTGAAGCAGCAATAAATTATTATGGACTTCTTTAAAGAAGCACATGGTTCTCGACCAACAATCAATATGCTGTTATGCAAGCATCAAGAACACACATGACACAGCAATCATACTGAAGCTATGCCGGTCTGGAAATGTATTACACTGCCGTGGGTTCCATGGTGGAATAAATGAAGGCTATTAATGTGATTATTGCATTACTTTTGACATTTTAATCTTGATATTTTGATAGTTTGGTTGATATTTTATCAACAAAACATTGTGCTACAGAGACATTAACTGATGTTGTAACTCAGGACTTTATAATAAAATAACGTGAAATTGCCCCTCCAACTATTCACCCAGCCCAACAAAGGAAAAAGCCAACTGTTAGTGAATAACTATGCACAGAAGCAATGTTTTATTACCTTTTTCCACAGATAAGGCACTGGAAGAGCTGGAGATGAAATTGAAAAGTAGAAAAGAAGCACAGAATGTATCTGCCTGGAGGCTCTAAGTTCATGTTCATGATTGGGACATGACATGAAAAAGTGTGCTATTTTTTTGCACTTTTTCTTTCTTTTTTTCTTGGCAATCAGGGGATCACAGATATACTTTCCTAATCATATTGGAGGAGAACATGAAAGAGGAGGACTGCCTCAAGGAAAGAATTTCTGTTAAAATAATGCTAAGTTAGTATCACCAACCTTATACTATCAGTTTGCACACGGGAGAAGGATGAGCTTTTTAAAAAAGTAAATGGAAGGGCACACTGTGCTCAATGTTCTCTAAGACAAATGAACCAGAAGGACACATACCGTAAGAGTAAGAATAATGCCAGTCTGATGGCGATTTCTTATTTCAGTCACCTTTCCTGAAGAGATGAGTAATGGTTCAGGATGACATCAGCAGCAATGGAAAGAGCAGATGGACTCAGCTGTACAGCAAGAAAAGAAGAGGGAGAAAATAACTCAGACCATCTTGTATCTACTCTAAATGGTTCATCAAATCCATGGCTCTTTGGTCTACTTCCAAGAATGATACTGCCAGCTGAGAAATAAAGTCATGCCTCTTCAACTAAGGCTGAGGACAGACTGGCAATCTGGAGTGGGATGAATCCGGAGGGAAAAGCTGCGGGGGAAAAGTCCCCCGGGGCTGGCTGTCCACATTGGCCAGGGTATTGTGCAAGGATGCCGTTAACAGAGTGTTCAGACTGCTGCGGAGTGGCTCCAAGTGGGCCAGCCTCCGCAGCTCGTAATAGGGATGTTTCAGCAATTTGCGCATGCGCACATGTACGCATGTGCAATGCACGCTCATGCGCAAACTGGCAAAACGCCACGTTCACACTGCTGCCTTCGCTTGCCTCCTGCCTTCTTCTGGTTCACACTGCCAGGAAGCGGGAGACAAGCGCAAGATGGCTTCTGGACACTGGTTTCTCCCGGTGTCCTTCTAAAGCGCAAGAAAACCAGCTTCAAAGCGGGTAAGTGCGGAAGGGAGCCGAGGGACAGCTGCGCATGTCTGAACGGGCTCCCTTCCCCCGCTTCCCATGCGGACCTATCCCAGGGCAGACTGCCAGTCTGTCCTCAGCCTAAGAAACTCCTTCATTGTGCCAGAATTCACATACAAGAGCACGCACACTTGTTGAGGCAAAGCACATTCATATCAGACCACTGTTACTTCAAGCAGTAAATAAATTTCTCAACTAAAGCCATGCCCATTAACACCCGCAGATATAAATAAATATACCCACATCATTTGTTATAGACTTTAACTGTTTCAAAGTCTAAAAGGGGCATAGGACTAATATAACAGCAGCATTAAATAAAAAGTTGGGGATATTGAAAGGACACATGCAGCTATAAAAGATTCTTTGGGTGTTCAGCAGCTTCCCACGCTATCAATTTCAATGCATTAGTGGAAAGCAAACATTAAAACCTCCCCACAATGAACAGCCCAAGCAGTTCTGCAACTAGCTTTGTCTTCAGTGTGTCAGAAAAGGACAGAGAAGGAACCAATAGTCAGGAATTAGATACATACTGGATGACTATCTAAATCCCTTCAAAAGTGCCTTCCACACGTGGCCTAACAAAACAAGTTCATATTCATATGCTCAACAAAAAATAGTTCAGCAACAAGCAGCTCAAGAAAAAGGAAACATCTTGCAGCTGCTTTTGCAGAAAGCCATATGCTTCAAGAAATCTTGTAAAAATAAAATACTACTTCCTAACAAAAACAAAGAGCTTAATCATGACAACAGTCCTTTGAGAGCCAACTAAAAAATACAGTAGGGCATACAACAGGGTTTTAAACATTTGCTTAATAAACTGGTAAAGATTGAAAATTTAGTATTTTAAATATTAAATAATTCCACCTAATACAATTGTTTTAAAATATAGTAATTTAAACCTTGCTTAGAATGCATATTACAAAAGCACAGACTTAACACAATTTTTTCACAATTTTTTATTCACAATCGTTAGCTTAAAAGTGATTAGCTTGCTAAACACTCCTGAGTCCAATAATCATTTCAGAAATGTATCTCCCTGGGTGGCACCATGAGTCTTTTGAAAGGCTGTAAGTCTTATCCAGACATATACCACCTTGACCTTCTACAACCATTCACTTCTGAGATGCAAGATTCTTTCTCCAGTACCTTGCAAAGATCAGTTGAGTTTAGGGTTGCCAAGTCTGGGTTGGAAAATACCTGGAGACTTTGGGGGTGGAGCCAGGAAAGGGCGGGGTTTGGGGAGGGGAGGGGCCTCAGCAGGGTACAAAGCCATAGAGTCCAGCCTTCAAAGCAGCCATTTTCTCCAGGGGAGCTGATCTCTGTCAGCTGGAGATCCGTTGTAAAAGCGGAAAATCCCCAGGCCCCACCTGGGGACTGGCAGCCCTAGTTGAGCTGCAGTACTTACATTTAAGAGCCAGTTTGATGTAGTGGTTAAGTGTGCGGACTCTAATCTGGGAGAACCAGGTTTGATTCCCCACTCCTCCACTTGCACCTGGCTGGATGACCTTGGGCAAGCCATAGCTCTGTACCAGCTGTTCTCTCAAGGACAGCTTGGGAAAGAGCTCTCTCAGCCCCACCTACCTCATAGGGTGTTTGTAGTGGGGAGGGGAAGGGAAAGGAGTTTGTAAGCTGCTCTGAGACTCTTAAGTGAGTGAAGGGCGGGATATAAATCCAATCTCTTTTCTTCTTCTTCTTCTTCTTCTTAATATCATCACTTTTCACTGTTTAGGTAGCTCTACCATATAGTACAAAAGAAAAGTGCTTAACAGGTCATAGCACTGGTTCTTGTTATTCTCCAGAATGGTTAAGAACTTAAAAATAGCCCTGCTGTATCACACTATAGGTCCATCTAAATCCAGCAATCTTTTTTTACACAGTAGCCAACCAATTATCCTGAAGGGCCAATGAACAGGACACAAAGGGCAAGGTTTTCCCCTGATGTGACTTCTAGCACTGGTATTCAAAAGACTTGCTACCTCTGAATGGTTTGCTACCTCGGAATGTAGAGGTTCCCCCTTCAGTCGTCATGGTTAGTAGCCATTAATGGACCTATCACCCATGAATCTGTCTAACCTCCTTTCAAAGCCACTGATGCTTGTAGTCATCATTACCTCTGCTGGCACTGAATTTCACAATTTAATTATTCATTAAGTAAAAGATGTATTTCCTTTTGTCTTCTCTGAAGGTATTGGTCATTAACTTCGTAGGGAGCCCCACATGCAAGTATTATGGGGAAGGGAGAAAAATGTTCTCCATCCACTTTTGCGATACCACACATAATTTTATAAACCAATCTATTATGTCCCCCATCAGTCATCCGTTTTCTGAATGGAGAAGACCCATACTCTTCAGCTGTTCTTCATGGGAAAGGGGTTCCAACCCGTTAATCACATTAATCATCCTCTTCTGCACTTCTTTCTAACTCAGCAATATCCTTTCTGAGATATGGTAACCAGAAGTACACACAAATATTCCAAATGGGACCTCACCATAGAATAGGGGCAGAGGCATTACAATATTGGTTTTATTTTCAGTTCATTCCCTAACAATCTCCAGGCCATGGGATTTGCCTTATTCACCATTGCTAGACATTGAGTCAACATTTTTCATCAAGCTATCCATTTACAATTCCAAAATACATGCAAAAAGCAGCAACAGGCTTCAAAAACTAAGCAAGATTTTAATTGTACTGAAGATATGAGATCAGTTGGTAGACAAGCCATGTCAAAGTTGCCTTATCTAAAATGTTCATTTAGCACGGTAATTAATACTTCATGTATACCAAGCTTAAGGAAACTTAAAAACTTTACCAAAACAAGAACTTGCAGAAACAAATTCAAAGAAAAAAAAATATGCAGATCTTTTTAACCACTTAAAAGAACTGTGTCTCCTTAAGTGGTTAAAAAAGCAAACAGCAAATTTAGAAGCCGTGCTCTGTATTTACTACATATTTTTTCAACATGCTCACACAATTAAGGCAGAGTGCACAGTGTAAAGCCTTCTCACTAACTGCAGCCCCCTCTCTACTAGTGGTCCCTTGGAGAAAATAATTCTGAATGTCCAGTGTTTGCATCCTTATATAAACATCAAAGGACCTCCCCAACACATAAATAGTACATGTGCCAATGTGAGCATGCCTGCATCATTACATATGCATTACTGTTCCCCTCCGTGGACTCAGAGGTACAACATAGAAAGGGAGAGTCAATAAAATGTTTTTTTTAAAAAAAAAAAATACTGAGTACAAGTTTGAACAAAAATGTTTTCCTCCAGTTAATTTAGCAATATGCCTATATTTAATTTGTATTAGGTTGGATTTTAGGATTCTATTCCACTAACAGCAGATTTTTCCTCCAGAGCTAGAAGCTTTGCCTCTTTCATCAAAGGAAGCACCATAGGAAGAACCAACTGTTAACAGAATGGAATCACAGGATCAAAATCCTTCCATATTTATAACCTGAACTTCCTGCTACAAGAGAAAGGAGGAGGGGGACAGAACTATTAAAGAAAAAACCAGGGCAATATAAATACATTTTACCCTGATGCTGAAAGGTAAAGAAATTCAGCGCCAAGAAAATAAACAGTCATAGGAGTCAATTGAGGAGGTTCTTTTCATTCTAACATCACATTTCCTTCTAACTTTACTTCAGCCAATGGAGGCAGGAGGAGAAGGTCATTAAACAATGACTTCAGCATACTGGCAGGTTCCTAAAGGCACCATGGTGAATAGGGCCTGGAAACAAATAAGGCACCCAGTCAAAATTGGTAAGGTATGTTTCCTATAATTGACACCAGTCAGCAACCTACCACTTTATGTACTAACTGAAAATTTCACATAGCCTTCAAAGGCAGCCCAATGTAGAATACATTACAGTAATCTATCCTAGATGACATCACAGTACAGATAACTATGGCTAAAACTTGACACTAAAGAATGTGTTGTTATTAATTTGATTTGTTAATTGCCCTTATGCAGGGCTCTGGGTGATGTACAACAAAAAGGCATAGAGGTACAGAACAAATAAACAAAACATTAAAATTCCAGTCATAACAAAATTAAAATAAAAGGTTAAAAGAAGACCAGGTTAAAAGAAGTTCAAGATGGCATCCCTAGAAATCGCATCCTGGTTCTGGACTGTCTGGCCACTTTATGAACAGGGGAAGAGGAAACACAAGATCAAAATTAGGGGGAGGGAGAAAGGGAGAGGGTGCCAGCCACAATAGAAAACCGTTGCTATCCTCAGCCAAAATCCTGGCGGAACATCTCTGCCTTACAGGCCCTGCAGAATTGCATAAGATCCTGCAGGACCCTGGTGGAGAGTTCCACCAGGTCGAGGCCAGGACCAAAAAGGCCCTGGCCCTGCTCTAGAACAACCAGACATCTTTGGGGCCAGGGATCATCAGCAGGTTTCTATCTGCAGAGCATAAAGCTCTCCCAGGGACATACCAGAGGAGACGGTCCCACAGATATGTTGGTGCCAGACCGCTCAAGGCCTTAAAGATCAATACCAAGACCTTGAACCTGACTCAGTACTCCAATGAAAGCCAGTGTAGCTGGCACTGCACAGGTTGAATATGTGCCATCCGTGACATTCTCGTCAGGACTCACGCCGTTGTATTCTGGATCAGCTGGAGCTTCCAGGTCAGTCTCAAGTGTTAGCCAAACTGGCTTATTTTATTAATAATTGTAGGGAATTATGATTATTAAATGGCAATAGGCATTAATTATAGGACCATAACCTGTATATACCAGAGTTAAAGTTCTCAGTACCCAGGAAAAGATGCTGAGGCTAGATTACTAAAATAGTGATTTCTTTACAGAAGATTTTCAAACATACAAACATATAATCAAGCACTCACACACACAATACAGAACTAAGAATTTAGAGTGCAAAGGTACAGAGACATTCACATTAGCAGGAAGTATCATTGGTGGGGTGATACTTTACCTGTCTGAGGAGATGAGTTGATTCTGCAGCAAAAAAGGGGATAAAATAACGGAAGGGGTTGTGAGCTGACCAGCAACACATGTGGGAAGCTCCAAACTGCGCAAGGAATGGAATCAGCAATATAAGATGGGGTTAGGAGAGGCAAAAAGCAAGAGAGAGAGCAATGGCACAAGGCTCTCCTTTTATACCTAAAATGTGATCTGAGGCGAGGTGGACAAGGGGGTACATATAGATGTTAAATAACATCAGAGAGACGAGTTCTCCCTGAGGAACTCTACATGGTTAGGATTGCCTAGTAGACACATCCTCTCCCAGCACCACCTTCTGTCCCCAACTATGGAGAAATGAGGAAAGCCATTAAAGGGCCACCCCGTGGACTCCTACGATGGTGAAGCAGTGAATCAGAAGACCATGATCAACTGCATCAAATGCTGCTGTGAGTCAAGCAATAACAGTAGTACCGACCCGCCCCAATCCAGCTGTCTACGGAGATCATCTGTCAGAGCAGCCAACACAGTCTCCCTCCTGAAAGCCAGACAGTAATGGATCAAACGCTAATGTGTCATCCAGAAAGCCTTGGAGCTACTCAGCTACCGCTCTCTCAATTACCTTGTCCAGAAACAAAAAATTCAAAACCAGGCAGTAATTGGCAGGATCTGAAGGATGCAAGGATTTCTTTCCAAAGTGGTATGACCACGGCTTCCTTAAGACCCACCTGATAGATCTCTATGTAATAGAAAGGAAATCTGAACTTCCATCTTAAGGCACAGATCTAAGCAGGACCCTTTTTGTGATAGTTCTATCCAGTGCTGAGTACTAGCACCTTTTTCAGGGCTCTCTGAAGTCCTGATCTTTCTGTGCCAGCCCATCCCACTCAGCCAGAGAAAGAGTGGTTGGACCCTCAGGAATAGCCTAGTGGGGATCTGCAGAGGGAGGGGAGAATTGGTGGAAATTGGCACATCCTTATATATGAGTATCGCCACCTTTTTAAAAAACAAAAAAGCACTGGATCTAAGAGCACCAAGGCTCTGAATCTACTTTTGAAGAGGAGCACAACCTGCTCCAAAACAGGCTGTATCCTCAATCCCTGGTTGATTATATATCAACCGATATACCTTCATTTTATGTCAACTGAGCTTAAGTTTATTGGTCCTTATCTAGACCATTTATTGCCTTCAGGCCCTGGTTCAGAACATCCACAATCTTACCAGAAAATGTGGTTATCAATATGCAGATGAAACCCACCTTGATTGTTGCATTTCATCAGAATATGCTATTCAGGTGGGTGTCATCTACATGCAGATAACATTTCACTCTAAATTTCTAAGTGACCTCTCCCAGTGGTTTCATGTAGATATTAAACAGCATATGGGACAAAAGAACCTTGTAGGATTCCATAGCAGAAACATGGGAGCCTAGCACTTACTCTCCTACATAGCCTTCTGATACCTGTCAGCCTTGAGTTAGTAATAGAAATGTGGCCCTCAATATGATTTTGTGTACTTCTAATCTAAATGATTCTAGTAATGTTGCTCATTTTCATTTGCAAGGCTGAGAAAGTGTTCTAATGTTGAGGTGAACCAATGAAAAGTGAAAAACCCAACATGGTAAGTGGGATGGAAAATCAGTCCATTTACACTCCAAATTACAAGTAATATTCCAATTTGACGACTTCTACAGCAGCACACATTATTGAGTAAGTACTGCCAAGTTAATGAGTACTACTGATAAATGCTAGTGTTTACACCACTGCTATTCTGGCTACTTCAGCCAAGCAAGAGATCAAAGATCTAAGCAAACCACAAATTCTGGACATAAAACCACTAGGCTTCAACTCGGGTTACAAAGCAACTGCACAGCCATAAATAAGTGCAGGTTTTCCTTCTTCTAAAATTAAGCAGACAATGACATATTAATTTTAAGGCATCAAGGCAAAAACAGCTCCTAGCATCATGCAGTTGCCAATGCATCAATGAGTATTTATCATTGTGGAAATGGTGCATCTTTTATCAGTAGTCTCTGTTTCCTCAACAACACTGGCACACACAGTTCCTCCTCTGCATTACTCAGACCATGACAACAAGTGCTAATTTATTCAGAGTCACCAGCACTGAGCAGCACTGCCAAAGTATATGCTATAACTAAAGCTTTGATGAGACAATTATGCCTTGCTCCTCGTCATCTGCAATACAGCTTACATATCCCACCCCCTGCCTTAGCACCCAAGTCACAGGGTGGAGTGATTTCACCCTCTGGAACACAGACAAAAAAGCCACTCTTAAGAAGGAGGGAACCAATCTTCCACTCTATGAGGAAAACCAAAAAACCAGTGTCGGAAAGAGAATTTATCACCAGCTGCCTCCCTCTACATAAACAGAACACACAGATCTGCACTAACTATGTAACACCTTACAACATCCATGTTCTTCATTTTCATAACTGAACTCATTTTCTATGGGAACCACAGAAACCATAGAACCACAGAACTGCTGAAGCAAGGTACACACACACCCATCATCATTGGTCAAGGCTCAAAGTGAATCATGCAAATAATGTGTTGGATCCAACCAGCTTTTCTGCTGGTAAAAGAGGGTATGCAAAAAGGCTATGACAGCGATCATGAACAACCATGCAAAAAGGCTATGATAGCGATCATGAACAAAAGCCATGGAAGCTGTAGTAAGCAGGAGACTTAGGCAAGACTGAGCAAAAAACCTGGCTGGACCCATCTCCTAAACAGCATTCTGAAGCAGGACTATGTGTAATATAATCTACCAACTAACAGTGTCAATTACGAGTACAGGCAATGTTTAAGCCAAAAATCTACACTTCTGCATGCAAAATAGGACAGTAATTTTCAGATAGGTTGCCAAACTTGGCCTGTTTAGCAGCCACCTTCGTTGAAGTGAAACAGAATATGGAAATCAAAATCAGCCCTGAGGTAGAATAAAATTGTAGGCCTTCTCCAGAACCTCAGAAACCAAAGGAAGGAGATGGAGGAACGTCTCAGCTTCCCAGACAGGAGTGTTGTCCTTGTCAATTTATATAAACATCCAAAAGTACAACCATTCTTCTCAAACTGGAAGGAAAACCCTGCCAAGGGGAAGCCAACAGTTAACAGGTGAAAGAACCCCAACAGGCAGAGCGGGCACAGCATACATTAGAGATGACAACATGCAGAAGGTGACTGAGAAACATGGATGTACCAAGATTAAGTCTATTCAGCTATACATAGGAGTTGTTTCACTGCATCAGACATTCCAGTTGGGGCCATGATTCCCAAGCCAACTCTCAGAAAAACTATCAACAGCGAGGATTTAACTTACCAGTGCCCTATCCAGTCATGAACAGCAGCTCTTTTCAGAACAGATATTGCACAGATATTGTGCAAATGCACAAATCCTTACAGATGACAGTTCCAGAAGTGTATCCATGTTGGTCTGTAGCAGCAAACTAAAACAGGAGTCCAGTGGCGCCTTAAAGACTAATGAAACTTATTCCATCATAAGTTTTTGCAACAGAGTTCACATCATGACATGCATCTGATGAAATGAACTCTGACTCACAAAAACTTATGCTGGAACAAATTTTGTTAGCCTTTAAGGTGCCACTGCACCAGTTTTAAGTCTTTGCAGAATAATTCATGAGAGCTTTTAACTGTCAGCATAAAATATGGCCTCATTTCTCATTTTAGAAGAAGGAGATTGGATTTATACCTCATCCTTCACTACCCAAAGGAGTCTCAGAGCGGCTTACAAACTCCCTTCCCTTCCCCTTCCTTTCCCTTCCCCTGTGAGGTAGGTGAGGCTGAGAGAGCTCTTTCAAGAACAGCTCTGAAAGAACTATGGCTTGCCCAAGGTCATCCACAGCTGCAAGTGAAGGAGTGGGGAATCAAACCTGGTTCTCCCAAATTAGAGTCCGCACACTTAACCACTACACCAAACAGGGTATTTTATACTGCTTTTACTGGATCACTTTTGTTTTAAGTATTCCTCCCTGTTCTAGGTCTTTGGGATGGAGTAAACTAGAAATAAGGGGTGTGCACAAGTATGTTATGCTACATATGTTCATTTTGTTTGTCATTTCCCTTAGGTTTAGTGAGAAACTCATTTCTGTCTGCAATGATTTGGTTTTCCATCCAGTTTACTAAAATGACATTTGCAGGAGCTGTACAGGACACAGGAACTCCATTTTAGTCATGAACACAAGATGGTATTTAGCAACACAAGAAGGCAGTCAGCAAAGCAGAACAAGCAAGGGGGGCTCTCTGTACTCCCAAAAAGACAGGTGAAAGTAGCATGGGGAAGTGAGCACAGTGGCTTGCAATGAAGCTGGCAGCACAGCAAGTGTTTTGAAGGCAAGTACTGGGAGAAGAGCTGTCATGTGGGAGCCCCAAGACTGGCACTCTCTCATAACACCTACAATAGCAAAGCAAGTTATAGAAGAACCTGTAAAATGCATGCACTCCCTTAATGAGAAAATAGTCCAAATAAAAGAGAACTGCAGAACTGCTTTCTCCCTCTCTGTGGAATCCAAAAAGAACTTCCCAGGCCAGTGAGACAGCAAAAACCCAGCTGAGAAACCTATCAGTAAAATCCCCTTTGGTGGCAAGACATACACTTTGATAGCTGGTCAATATGCCTGTCACTAATATTTTTGCTGAATCTGTCTCCATAGCATCCCACCTTCTGTCCTTCAACAAGACCACCACCAGGGATATACCAGAATACAGAGGATTAGTAACCTTTCCATATATCTGAAGGTCATTAATGCTTTATTTAATGTGTATCAGGTACTGATTAATACAACATCATACACTACTTCTCCATTTAATCCTAACAGCCCTGTGGGATACATTTACAGCAATCAGTCTTCTTTCCTCTTGGAGACTCTAAAAGCAGGGCATACCTCTTTCTGGGCACCCCAAGTTAAGGTTTGAGTCAGAATCCCAACACTGATGCTAGAAACTTCAAGCATGGCACTGGATAATCAGGTTAACTTGGCATGAAGCAGCAGCATTGTGTTTCTTTTGCAGAACAGGATTGTGACCTTCCTTCCTTCCTTTCTATTGTGTGTACATTTCTCAAGGCTTTTTTTCAGGGGGAACACACCAGAATGAAGTTCCGAAATCTCTTTGACAATTTTTTTTAAAAAAATGTTTAAGTTTGTGAGTTTTCACCGTACAGATTGAAAACTTCATTTCCCTCTTGAGCGATCTGGCACCTCTTTTACCAGAAAAGGAAAAAAGCCCTGCATTTCATGTACTACCTAAAGGCACAACTGGCTCTGTCCAACTCTTGCATATATCCACCCCACCAAACATAACGCATTATACTGCAGTACACACGTTAACTTTGTAATATGTAATGTGGACCTGAGACACATAGATCATTCTCATCACACACAAACTCAAGTGTTAAAAGAAAAATTATAGCATGCCTACTAGAATTCAGATACAGAACTGAATTAAATTTTCATAAATACTTGTACTCATGAAAACAACTGGAATAACATGTGTTTAGCCAATGGTAAACATGTAACAAAAAAACCAAGAGCTATAAATATATACAATAAAATATATTCCAGTATGAGACACCTGGGGGAACTTTCGGACATTTATATAAACTGATGAGACACACTGTTGCCTTGCTTCCAGGGCAGCTGAAGCATCATCCCTCCTGCTTACTGTGATTCTCGAGAATGCTCACAGCATAAATTATTATAATACAGATCTTCAGTGCTAACTGAGAAAAATTAAATTTCATCAGTGAAGAAGCACACATTCTTAGCCATTGCTGGTAATAAATGAAAAAAGTGGAGGTTGTCCCCGCCCAACCTTACCACTACTATTAGCCTAGACAAAGCTTTCCAAAAGGTTCCATAAAATGATTGGATGGAGCTGATCGCCCATATATGATGCTGTATGTGACTACTCAAAGAAAAATTTAACAGTAGCTAAGCAGTGGAGACAAGAATTTCAAGAGAATAGAAGGAATACTACTGAGATGTGGCATCATTTTTAAGCTGCAGAAAGGTTCTGCCCTCTGCATGGACAATGCTTCTGTTTCAAAGTTCTATCACTTCATTTGCTGGAAGGCTAAGAACAGAAGACACGGAGAAAACCTTAAGTATAACACATCCTGGCACCTGGCTGCTGACTGTGCAGCCACCAGAAGGGAGTTCCATTCTTTCCTGGAAGCAAAATACAAGTCAGAGCCTTTGTTAGCACAACACAGCATGGGGCAATACTTCAGCTCAATTTAGGGCTGCCAAGTCCAACTTGGGAAATATCTGGGGACTTTGGGGGTGGAGCCAGGGGACTTTGGGGGTGGAGCCAGAAGAAAGGAAGTGACATCATTTTGTGAAGTCACATCCTGTGATGTTGCTTCCACATGCTTCCACATGAACTCATGAAGTTTCCTAATACTGAATCAGGCCATTGGTCCATCAAGGTCAGTACTGACTACTCAGACTGGTAGTGGCTCTCCAGGGTCTCAGGCTGAGATCTTTAATATCACCTATTACCTGATCCTTTTTTAGCTGAAGAGGCTGATACCTCCTGCATGTCAAGCAGATGCTCTATCACTGAGCAACGGCCCTACTGAATCCTTCCTCATCTCGGCAGAATATGATTTTCATATCATAAGAACAGGAAAGAAGCCACAGTGGATCGGCCCATCTAGTACAGCCCATTCAGTACAACACTCTGTGTCACACAGTGGCCAAAAATACCAGGTGCCCTCAGGAGGTCCAGCAGCAGGGCCAGAACTCTAGAAGCCCTCCCACTGTTGCCCCCCAAGCACCAAGAATGCAGAGCATCACTGCCCCAGACAAAGGGTTCCATTTAGACCTTGTGGCTAATAATAGCCACTGACAGACCTCTGCTGGATGGGGACAGAGAGACAGACAGACAGACAGACAGACAGCAAAAAGAAAGAAGGAGAGAGAGAGAAGGAAAAGAGCTGGCAGATGCACTTACCCCAGGCCCAGCAGCAACCTTTCAATCTTACACCAGCCGCGTGCAAAAGCAGGCCCTTCAGTAAGAGCTTAGTCCCTCGTTAATCTCTGGGCGGGGCTCTCTTGCTAACTCTTAAAGGGGAAATGTCTGGTGAGGCTTTTCACTGCAGGCTCTTCAGACATTTCCCTTTTAAGAGGCCTGGAAGGGAGAGGGCCCGGCAGGCTCCGACGTTCCCCTCCTGTTGGCAGCCATTGCCTCCCCCCGGTGGCCAGTTTTGAAAAAGCGGGGGTAAGCATGAAAAATCGGTGTTTCCCCTGCCCTACCGGGGGACTTGGCAGCCCTAGCTCAATTCCTAATATGCCCTTTGAAAGTTGGTAAAAAGAACAAGCTGTGGGTGCCAGCTAGGCATTCAACTGCAAAGCTGGATCTAATTGTGACACTATGCTCCAAAACCTGATCTTCAAGGAAGAGTTCCAGCCCCTGATCCACCTAGGGTTGCCAGGTCCCCCTTGGCCACCAGTGGGGCATCAGGGGGATAAAGGTGCCAGATCCATGCTGGGAAACTCCTAGAGATACCACAGAGTCCACCCTCCAAAGCATCCTTTTTTCTCCAAGGGGACTGATCTCTGTAGTCTAGAGATGAGCTGTAATTCTGGGGGATCCCCAGGACCCACCTGGAGGATCCCTAGACTCACCCCCAACTGATCTTCAGCCCTTGAAATTCATTATTCTGCTTCACATTTCCATATGGTCTTGGATCTCACCTGAACAACTTCTCAACAATCACCTCAACTCTTGATACTTGGCCTTCTTCTCTGACACTATCTTGCTCCTTAGAGACTTCAACATTAATGTTCATAACCTCTTTCGATCTCATTTTCCTAACCACATTCTTCAGCCCCCACTTTCAGACTTACTCTAAGGTTGATTTTTTTAAAATATGTTTTTCATTTTTAAAATATTCTGCATTTTCACTTTAAAATCATTCATTATTCAGGTGCGTGATCATATTAATCTGTTAACAATATAATAAATTTTGAGACCAGTAGCACCCTTAAAGACCTCTACTAACACCAACTGGTCCTTCTTTGTAACACTCCTCCCACCTTCAGACCTTAATTTAATCTCATTTGTACCTGACAAAGTGAAAGCTTATATACTGGAAACTTTTGTTAGTCCTTCAATTTAAGGAGCTACTGAAGTCTAATTTTGTTCTACTACTACAGACTAACAGAGCTACCCATCTGAAACTACAGTTGGGCTGTAACTTCGTTTCCTATCCAGAGACTGTTTCCCTCACCCAAGAGGCCCTCACTACCAGATTTCAGGCAGATAGGAAAAGGGTACCAGTTTTATGAGCAATAAAATGCTTGCTTGCTGAGCAGGAAAAAGCAGATATTTGCACCCTTAGAAGACAGACAAAGGAGTAAACGGAAGTGCTTAGCAAATCAAGGCAGGCAGACAGCAGGACTGGAGTGGGTAAAGACAGCCCAAGGCAGGCAGGCAACAATTAGATTGTGATAAGAGGCTGGCTTTGACTACTGAAGAAAAGGAGATAGCATCACAGGATCAACCTTTGTCTTAGTCACAATTCACCAATTCTGGCTTATTGTTCAGAAAGTGTGAGTGTTTGGCGAAAGAACTGGAATATGAGTAGGATTACCAGGGCACTGCCTGGCACCCCCAGGAGGACTGTGGTGGGTGGGAACAAGTGTGCCAGCGTCACCCAAGCATGAAACATCACATCTAGCAAAAAAAGCGGAAGTGACTCTGACCCACCACCTGTTCCTCTGCTACAGCCAGGCAGAGGGGTTCAGCTAGTGAGTTCCTTGGCTGAGGACCCACGCTACTGCCTAATTAACAGTGTTTAACTGTTTTGAATACCCCTCTGTGCCATGAGGGTAAGAGTGGGGAACAGGAGTGCTCGTCATGGGGGAAAGAAGTCCACCCCCCCATCACACAAGCCCCCAACCCTGTGGAACAAGCCCGTCCTGCCAGCCCACTGGTGACCAGCTGTACTGGGGCGTCACTAGAGAGCTCAAATCCTCACCAAACTTGGATGGCAGGTAGAGGGGAGACTCACTGTGAGTTGTCTCTAGCCCACGGGACAGTTCCACCATGCCACGAACCTCACAAACCATGAACTGGTTTGTTAAACAAGAAGGGTCATGGAGGTTCGTTTCCAATTTGTGCCCATCGCTAGTCTTAACACAACAGCACCAATTTACAAAAGCATGAAGTCTTGCAAGAGATATGAATCTGCAATACTATATTAAACATCCTGCCATTTTCTGCACACACCAACAAGGCCAGATCAAAAAATTTCAGATTCCACCAGCAGCAGGATCATTTTTTATTGGACTACATGAATTACACCCTACGGTTCCAAATGCTTAGGACTTTCCTACAGAGAAATAAACAGCCTGTTGTGATCTTTTGAAGAAAACTGCTAGTTGTGATCATCTGAAGAATTTTAGATTGTCCACATCTATGTTAATCAACTTGGCTTAAAACAGAGCTAATTTTTCCTGTGTCTCCAGTATTACATTTTAACTGTCTGGGCTTATTGCCAGCTTATAGATAACAGTCCAGGCTTGTTGCCATATTTTTCTTCTCACTTTCTCCATTTTTTTTCTTTGCTCCTTTTATTTATTTATTTGGCTCCAAATAGGCATTTCTGTCACTTCTCCCCCCACCATTCACTTTAATGTGTCACTACTGGAGTTGGTCCATATACATTTATATAACTGCATGGATGGGAGTGTTCAATGTTATAAAGAACTCTGGCATCTTACCAGCAAGCCAAAAAAAAAGTGTAATTCTTTTGTATCTTTTTTTCTCTTTTTATTTATTGGGAGGGATAGTTTTGTTGCGTAGTTGTTTTCCTCTTTTTTGCTTGTCTTCATAACTTTTATAACCAAAATGCACTGTACAAACACACAGAAAATCATCAATACTAACTGTGAAAATTATTGCAAAGAAATAAAGTGCACAACTTTTAATGTGCTGTTATTAATACAATTTAAATTCAACCATAGAAAAATTGCCACACAAGTGTACAATAGAATGGCATATAAAGGTCCCAAGACCTAATTATAGAACAATTGGTAACAAAGCAATAAGTCACAAAGAAGAAATTAAAACAAAAATTTCAAAAAGTGGTCAAAAGACCTAAGCTGAGTAGGCAACTGAATACAGAACAATTGGAAGGCACGCTGACGCATTGAGACTTTGTCCCCACTGATCGGTAGCCCTCTCTGTAATGATAAGTAGATATTAAGAATTTTTCCTGTTCCAATCTTCTGCAGTTTTTCTTTATGAGAACTATATTCAGTTCACTGAGGAAGTTTCAGCGAAACAAAGGACTCCAGCTGGCAGCTTCGTCTTCAGTTTCACTGCTTTGATTATTTCTACTCAGCTTAGGTCTTTTGACCACTTCTGAAATTTCTGTATTAACTACTTCTTTCTGACTTGTTCCTTAGTTACCAATTGTTCTATATTCCTGTAATAATTTGGATTTGGTTCCACATAAATGGAGAACTCTTGATTCACAAAAGCTCGTGCTAGAATAAGTGTTGTTAGTCTTTAAGGTTCCACTGGACTTCAGTTTACTCATGAACACCACTTGATTAAGTCTACAAGTAGCTACTTCAGAAGACTGAAAAGAGCTTCATAGTTCTGGAAGAGAAACAGTTACTTCTGCTTCTGTATCAAAAAAAGCTACTCACCTCAGTTAGTACTGTCAATCTTTCCTCCCCAGTCATGCATGCTTGCTCTACCAGAACGATTTTTGGACAATCCTTGCATGCGCCAATATTTTACAGACCAGCTCCTTACTTGATAACAGATTTCACACTTTGTTTAAATCCTGAATTGTTTCAGACTTCATTTACTGTCAAACTAACAACACGTCAAACAATCTCCCAGCCCAATGTGCATGCTAAGCAGTAATGCAGCTATACTTTGACTACTGAATTGCATGACCCATTCAGTTTTAAGGGAATAATTTTAATTATCCAGAGCTGTAAGGGGTACCAGGAAAATCAATGACAAGCTGATACATACTACAAACATACAGCTTCTAAGAAGAACATGACATCAAATAGCAACATGGCGACCCTATCCAAAGTTAAACTAATTTTAATGCTTTTAACATAAAATGCAACATTTATAATATACTTAGCATATAAAATTGCAAGATTTGACGTATTTATGGAATGTAAAAGTTATTAATGGCTTTGTTTTCTACAAGTAATATTGCAAATATACCCCTTTTTGCCATCAATTTGCAGCCAACTACCATAGGGTTTTCAAGGCAAGAGATGTTCAAAGGTGGTTCACCATTGCCTGCCTCTGCACAGCAGACCTAGACTTCCTTGGTGGTCTCCTACCCAAGTACTAAACAGGGATGATCTGGTGCAGTGGCTAAAATGTTGGACTAGGATCTGGGAAATGGGTTGAATCCCCACTTGTGCCATGGCAGCTTGCTGGGTGACCTTGGGCCAATCACACACTCTCAGCCTAACCTACCTCATAGGATTATTGTGGATAGGATAAAATGGAGAAAGAGAGAATGGTGTAAGCCACTTTGGGTCTCTGTTGGGGAGAAAAGTGGGATATAAATAATAAAGAGCTCAGGGCAGCATACATGGTTTCCCATTATCCATTCCCTCAAGTTAGGCTGATAAAGAGTAACTGGCTCAAAGACAACCAATAAACAAACAGAAAAGAAAAACTTTTCCCATATTTTTTCTCTCCTAAGCCTGTGCACCTCTACACAGAAGTCCTCTCTATTACTATCACATTCTAGGCCAGAGCCCTGGCTCAGATTAACTCTCAAACCAATGCATATCATCAGTCAGGCAAATTCACAAAATTGCTTCAAAGCTATACATTTACCCAGTACCAGAAAAACATCTACTTCTGCTTCATTGACTACACTAAAGCCTTTGATTGTGTGGATCACAACAAACTATAGCAAATCCTTAAAGAGATGGGAGTACCAGACACCTCACATGTCTTATGAGAAACCTGTATAAGGGTCAAGAAGCAACAGTTAGAACTGGATATGGAACAACTGATTGGTTTAGCATAGGAAAAGGAGTACGACAAGGATGTAGACCCTGCTTATGTAATTTATATGCAGAGTACATCATGTGAAATGCCAGCCTGGATGAATCACAAACTGGAATTAAGATTGCCAGGAAAAACATCAACCTCAGATATGTAGACACTACCACTCTAATAGCAGAAAGTGAAGAAGATCTAAAGAGTCTCTTGCTAAGCATGAAAGAGGAAAGCACAAAAGTTGGCTTGAAACTCAACATCAAAAAAACTAAGATCATGACATCACTCCTTGGCAAATAGAAGGGGAAGTCATGGAAGCAGTGACAGAATTCACATTTTAAAGACCCATCACTGTTCCCTGGAAGGCCAGATACTGAAGCTGAAGCTCAAATACTTTGGCCACCAAATGAGAAAGGAGCACTCAGTGGAGAAGACTTTGATGCTGGAAAAGACTGAAGGTAAAAGGAGGGGACGGCAAAGTATGAGATGGTTAGACAGTGTTATCAATGCAACATACATGAAGTTGAGCGGACTCCGGAGGGTGGTAAAGGACAGGAGGGCCTGGAGTGATGTGGTCCATGGGGTTGTGAAGAGGGACTCAACTTGCAACTGAAAAACAACAACATATTTATCCAAGTATTCTTAGAAAGTTTCATGACAGTGTTACTGTATTTTGTGAACCACCTTGAAGTATCCTGTTGATAACCCTTTAATTCTTATTTTATAACTCTCCTCATGAGGAGGGCTGCTCCAGACTGAGCTTTCATGGGGCCGGGGGGGGGGGGGGGGGGAGAGACTGGTGAATACACTTGCACAGTAGGATCTTTGGATCCAAGGCACTGTATAAAAAAGGACAGTTAGTAAATATGAGTGTTCACCATGAGAATCACCATCTCCATAACTGGAGAGGTTCAATCTTCAGTGTAGGGAGGAAGCCACATTGACTTCCACCCATAGTATTTGCTTTGAGGTACTCTGTTCCCAGATATTTATTTATAATATTTTAAAATGTCATATTTCAGTCTTAAAAGACCCCTGACAACAAAATCAATAAAATACAATGCAATTAAAAACAATATTTACACATAGAAATATCACACTAAATACAGCAGACATATTGCACAATCCATCAGTTCAGTTCAGTTCAATTCAAAGGCCTTCCAGAAGATAAATATGTACAACTCAGTCCATCCAGAAGAGAAGTATGCACAACTCAGTCCAGATGATCTGCAGGAAGAACATTATTCTCACCTTCATGGGGAGGAAGTATCAGAGTTTGGAGGCAGCAGCTGAAAAGACCTTCCACCAAGCCCCAGCTAAACTCACCAGAGACAGGTTGTCCCATCTCTGGATTTCAAAGCTCAGGCAGAATGATATGGGTGGAAGTGATCTTTTGCATACTTTGAGTCCAATCTAAGGGTTTTGAAACACCTTTGAAACTGAGACCAGGAACAAACTGGTGATTGATGCCACTCATGTAGCAGCGGCTTCATCAGCTATTTATGACAGGTATTGGTTCATAATTTTGTAACTGAAATTTCCAGTCAGCCTTCATGGGTAGAGTTCTACTTGTGTCTGACATCCTACATGTAAAAACATAGTTGATACCTCTTGTCTGTTTAAAATCAGGTGGCTTTTGAACATAATAGTGAACTAGCAACTGAAATAATATTGCTACATGTAAGGTCAATAACAATGCTGATCGAAGTAACAGCAAATGTGCATGATAGATACTCGTATCTTGTATTCTCTATTATGCATTGATATAAAATTCCCATACAGAAGTCTAAATTCATCAAGAATAAGAAAACACCTTCCAGGCTATGATGGGATCCTTCTACATGACTGAGAAATGTTATGGAAATATAGAAAGCAGAAATTACAAGTGCAGCAGTCTCTGAATCATGCTGAGATTGGAAGAGAGGAGAAGTATATAGCAGCATTCATGAAATATTGCACCAAACAAGCAAAAACGAGAACATTAAGTTGCTATAGAAAGCATAGACAGCCAAGTAACATGTACATTAACTACTAAGAGTGCTGCATTACCATTAATTTACTTTTCTGTAGCCTGCCTTTCTCAATGAGACTCAAAGAGGATTACAGAGTGTAAAATAATGCAATCAAATAACATTAGACATCCAACAAACCATGCAACAGGACTAAATTACAAGAATGCAAAAAAATTCAACATGATGTCAAACAGGGCTAAAAATGGAATTACAGAAGCAGAAAACAATGCAGTAAGAACAAGATAATAATCACAACAGTGGACTAGGCTACAGTCCCCTTCTGTTTATAAAACCATCCGCCATTCCACCATACTACAGCCTTATTGCCTTTATAGAAAGGCCATTATATTCTACAATATAGACATACAAGTGAAAAGTGCTGATAGAACTCATACACAGTTCTTACTTCCTTTACCAAATGAAAGACGTGTATGTTGCCAAGTTCCATACTACATTAAATAAGTGCTCAAGTTAAAAGCCTTTAAAAAAACACAAAGCTTGTCCTAAGACTGAGCTATAGGTACACATGCAAGTTTCCTGATAATTGTAACTACTTGTCCTTCCATCTTAATTCAGAAAACATGTTTTGATATTGAATATTGCTGCAACATCACTTTAGTGCTGCAACATTACTTTAGAAACAATCTAATCACTACTTGGTTCCACAGATTTTATTCAGAAAATTCATACTCTTCCTAAAGATGAAAGCAACCTTCCCTGCTTTACCTGCAAATATAGATATTTTAGTTAGGATACCATATTTTGCCATGATTTTGAGCTGTAACACACTGTAACACAATGCTTTGAAAATTCCTATGGTGGGCAGTTGGGAAATGAAACAAAACTGGACTGCTTCTAATACCTGTCAGTACTGATTGTTCCGCTGCATAAATGCAATGGACGCTCAAGCTACAAAACCATTACTATAATCAGCTGGTAAAGAGCAGGAAGAAATATAACATAATGGAGAATAGGAGTGTGCACTCGGTATATACTGAGCCGAATAAATACCCAAAAATACCTTAGCAGTATGATTCAGGTATTTATTCAACCGAATCAGATTCTCTAATCTGATTCAGTTATCGATCTAGCTGAGCCTGAATAAAAGCCGATTATATGTCACTTTTATTTAGGCTCAGGTTCACTTGCCAAGTAGAACTGAAGGAATTTAAACTTTAAATGCTTTCTGAGTTCATTTGAAGAGTCGTGCCACAGCGGCAGCGTGACTCAGTGAGAGAACTGCACTCAGAAAGCATTTAAAGTTTAAATGCCTTCTGAGGTCACTCACCTGCGCCGCTACCACCGCAGCAGCTTTAAGAAGGCATTTAAAGTTAAATCCTGATTTAAAGTTAAATGCCTTCTCCATTATACCATTTGGGGACAGTCGCCATAGGATATAATGCAATCGAATAAATTCAGTAACACTTGATTACTTCCCAAATCCCAATATCATGCTAATATTGGGATTTCAGAAATATTGAGAAATACCACTATTTTTCGGATTCTATTTACACAAACCTGAAAAATACTGATTTTTTTTTTGCACATTCCTAATAGAGCCCTAGAGTTGAATTCAACTGGCTTTTGAGCAAGGGAAACTACCTTTACCTTTACCTAATAGAGAAGTCTTCCCTGGTACTGCATCCAGAACATACCTTGCAGCGATGACTATTCAACAAATGCCATGCAGGGTCTTCAAATCAAAATGAACATATCTGAAGAAAGAAGCCCACATGATGACTTGGGCAGTTAGGCTCCTTATGAATGATGAACATAGTGGTGTACATTCGTGGTTATACTCAGAGTGATTTGACTCGAAGTATCAGGTCCACAAACACCTAGAAAAGCAAAGTATTTAGATTAAATTCAAGTACCAGATATAACTTACAAAACAACTGACAATCTCGTGGACTACAGGTAAAGTTGTAACCTGGTGAAGATAATACAGATATTAGTTCTTAGAGACCTATAACATTAATAATGAGTATAAATTCTTACAAAGTTATTGGCATCTCATTTGGTACAGATCATTTCAAATTATATAGATATTGATCAAACTGGCTTTATCCTGAAATGCACAGCACTGTTCGAAGGGTCAAGCTAACTAAAAGTTAAATATTATCAAATATATATATTTATTTATGGTATATACAATATTAAATATTACAAAGATTAAAAGATTATCCTGAAATAGTTTTTAAATCTGAATATAAGGAAAAGTTATCATTTGTACAATTTGTCATTACTAAAAAAACTAGAGGTGGCCTTCATATTTCTAGATGTGTGGAACCTAAATACTTATTAGTAGTTCTATAAACTTTTGATTTTGGAGATGGCATTATAAGCTGCGTGTGAAGAAACACATTTTTTCTTTGGAGGTTTGAAATGAGCAAAATCTTAACTCTAAATATGAAACATTTCCCCCCTCCCGGCAGAGAACAGGCAGGAAGGAGGGAGGACAGTTCAACTTTTCCAGACTTACTTCAGGCCACCTTCATACAAATGCTATTAGGTCTAGACAATGGAATGGTCAAGCTTCCCCCCCACCCCCCACCCCAAGAAGGGATCAGAGATTTGGAGGAATTAAATACTAGAGAGACTTCAGGAAGGGAATTTCTGGAAACTTCAGGAAAAGTGTCTCTGACCTGGCCTGACTGAGCCAGTGGGAGGGGAAAGGGAGAAGATAAAACTCAGGGGAGCAAGGAGGAAGCTCTCTTTGGTGCTGAGTCCATCAGGGCAGACAGAACTCTTAACTGATGTATAGAGGAGGCAGTCATTTAACCATGTGCTGTCCTGGAGAGCTGGAGGAAGCTAGTCTCTGTAGAGATCTGTAACTTCCTAAGCTAAGGAGCCTATTTTCTAACATCTGCTAGGGCATGTACAGAGAGAGGGACAGAGGATTTGTGTTTTACCCATTTCTTTGGAATCCCTTGCTCAGTCTGGTGCTGTGCTAAAAGTATGCTTATGAACATTTTCTTTTGAATTGATACATTATAACTTTTGATGCTGGTGGTGGTTCCCTGTACCACACAGACCTTCCCCATCTTGGACACACTATTTTAAAAGGAGTGCCAGTGGGAAGGCAGGCAGTTGACAAGTGGCTATTCCTCCAGGGGTGCGCAAGGCAGTAAAATGTTCCCATGGTGACTAGCCACTGGGCAACGGGAAACACAGAGGCAAGATCTCAGATCTTGGAAGGGAAGCTGGGAATCCTGACCCTCCCAGTTTGAAAGCCAGTTTGGTGAAGTGGTTAGGAGCGTGGACCCTTATCTGGGAGAACCAGGTTTGATTCCCCACTTCTTCACAAGCAGCTCCTAGTGTGACCTTGGGTCAGTTACAAGTTCTTTCAGAGCTGTTCTCTCACGAGCAGTTCTCAAGAGAGCTCTCTCAGCCCCACTTACCTGTTGTGGGGAGGGGAAGGGGAAGGGATTGTAAGCCACTCTGAAACTCCTTCAGGTAGTGAAGGGCAGGGTATAAATCCAATCTCTTCTTCTTCTTCCCAGGGGGCAATAATTCCTTACAAATGTCAGGTGGTGGCAGCAGGTTACCTGAGAGAGAAAGAAAAGCCTCTCCAGGTGTTGGGAAAACCTCGGAGGGCAAAGTAGAATAGGCCAGAGCAGGCCAATTCCACCACACTGGGCTACAATTATTTATGTAGACCACTTTGCAAGGTTAGAAATGTCAGGCCTCTTAGCAGCACCAATTAAAATTTTAAGAAGTGTTAAGGAAGATGACTGTCCTCTTTCAGCCCTGCTTTTTGCAACTGAGCCATTAGCAATTTATATTTGTGAATCACACAGAGTGTCTGTTGTGGGGAGGGGAAGGGAAAGGAGATTATAAGCCACTCTGAGACTCCTTTGGGTAGGGAAAGGAAGGGTATATATCCAATCTCTTCTCTCTTCTTCTTGTCTTTCCTGGAGATTATCTAGCATTCTCATACCTCCAAACCTCTCTTCCCTGATAGAAAATGGGGAGACAGCTCAACTCACCCATTATCTCTATCTATTAGCATATGTATAAAGGTAAACTGAAAAGCAATTGCCCAGACTTCCTCCCCATTGCCTGTTCCCTGCCCAGAGAGGAAAAAACCTGTTAAATAGCAAAGTGGAGGCTGTGCTACTTGCCAGCCTCCCAGAAGAAAATGCATTTCTTCACAAACTCCTTTGTCATGTACCTACTGCCTATTAACTTCACCTGGTGTCCCTGAGTATTATGGGACAGGGGAAAGCTTCCTCTACCCACTTTCTCTAACCTATCCATAATTTTACAAACCTTTATCATGTTCCCCGCCCCCAGTTTTTTTCTAAACTAAGAAGCCCCAGATGCTCCATCCTTTCCTCATTGAAAAAGAGTTCCAACCACGTAATCCACTTACTTGCCCACTTCTGTATATTTTCCAGCTCTGCAATATATTTTTGAGAATGTAGGTTCTGAGATCAGTGCCATTCCACTGACAATTTTCTTTGGCTCTAGAAGCCAACACAACAGTTTAGGAGCCAGATTCATTTTTCAGCCTTCAAGGTGTTATGTTTTAATGATGATGTTTCCTTATTAATACTACTACCACTACAAAACATATACCTCTTCACAGTTTCTTATAATTTTATTAAAGCTAAAAGTTGTTGTACCTCACTAACTACAGGACTAAACCTGTATCAGTACAACAGAAAAAGCTAACCTCTAACATACCTTTCTTGTAATTCCATTATTGCCTTTAAAACCTTCATTTAAATTAATATTGAAGTTAGCATAGAAAGTAACTGGTTAAGAAATGAATTGATCCCCCACCACTGAATGGTGTAAAGTTAAATTCACATATAAAAGTAATAAATGCAATAACAGGAATTTCACAGCATTTGACAAGAATGTTTTCATTAATCAAGAACAAAAGTCGGAGGTTCAAAACCGATCAGATACTATCATAGTTCTCACCATAAATTATGCTGACTAGCAGTCCAGTGGCATTATTCCCATGCCCCGCCAGGAAGCTTCTGGGAAACCAAGTCCTTGGGCTTCAGGGGGAGTATGGTTGCAAAGCTGAGACTTAAAACGGAATTGACAGAAGGGGCACCACCAGGAGTGAAGCCTGCAGCTTAAACTGACTCAACATGGGAAACCTTACCCAGCCTGAACATGGAAACGATTGACAGATTGGTAGCTCTTTCTTAATTTGGAGGGGGGGGGGGGATGCATGGCCATTCTTAGTTGGTGGAGCAATTTGTCTGCTTAATTCTGATAATGAGTGAGACTCTGCATGCTAACTAGTTATGCAACCCCCCATCAGTGTCTAACTTCTTAGAGAGACAAGTGGCGTTCAGCCACCCGAGACTGAGCAATAACAGGTCTGTGATGCCATTAGATGTTTGGTGCTGCAAACATGCTACACTGACTGATTTGTTTTTGTGTCATACAACAAAACCATCTGATGCAAAATGATAAATAAGCTTTGTACTTCTATTGAGCAATGAAATAATTACTAAAAATACTATGCACCATAATGAAATTTCTAGGCTCCATGGAAACCTTGTGCTAGTAGTGGACATTTCAATAATCTGAGGGCATGAGATAACATCTTGGAATTGTGAGTTATTAGGTAGCTTTAACAGGTCAAGAACAAGCTTGCTATTAAGTTGGGGGGGAGCTAGAAATCTGCATCTGAATTACAAGAATATTTAGTCACTGCTCACTTCTTCAGTGACTCATGAAAGCTCATGCCCTACCACAAATTTTGTTAGGCTTTAAGGTGCTACTGGACTCTTACTCTTTTCCACTGCTACAGACAGACTAACATGGCTACCCATCTTGATCTATCTCCACAAGACTATTTAAATCCCTTCCATTAGCCAAACCTCTTTCCTGAGTGGATATTCATGTACCATAATCAAAATATCCTAGTCAATTAAGCCAGGACTGTACTTTCCATGCCACCTAGTATTTTGAAACCTCAAGCACTATTTCTCTCTACAGAGCAGTATGCGGGGGGGGGGGGGGGGGATAACTTTCAAGAGGTAGCTTTTCCTACCTATCACTTTTCTCCCAGTGAGGGTTCTAGATCAGCAATTACAATAATTGTTACCTGCTCATTTCAGACCTACTTACATGCAGCTGCATATTACTACATGTCAAAAAGCTGCCCTTTATTCAATATGACTCTTGCACCAATGAAAAGAGCACACTTGAAGCCTAGAAATAAAAATTAATCCAGACTTACAGGGATGAGCAGCTACCACTGTTGCTATTGTATGGACACAAAAGTATGAGACATGGGAAAGTAGGGACACAACCTACAGATCAGGGGGGAAAATCATAATGCAACAACTTGCTCATTTGTAAGTCACATTTCCATGTAAATTCCAATTGTTCAGTGGGGATTTCAGCAACATCACTATATAAATCAAATAAATAATTAAATAAAAATGAAGGGACAAGTCAGAGTTGAATAGAAGAAGCAAGTAAGACAACTGACAACACAAAGAGGCCATGGGAGCAGACTGGGGGGGGAGGACAAGCCAGCTGAGGCTGGCCCAACTTCAGACTGATCCAGACCCACTCATGACTCAGTTCTACCCACTAAACCAGGGGTGTCAAACATGCAGCCCAGGGGCTGGATCAGGCCCTCGGAGGGCTGCAATCCGGCCTGCAAGGCCCTGGCTGTTTCCTGCTTCCTTTTCCAGATCTGCTGTTACTGCTACATCACAGATAACTTTACCAGACTCTCTCAGTTGCACAGGAGAGATAGATAGGCAAGCCTCTCCTGTGCGATTGAGAGTCTGGTAAAGCATTGGCTGAGGCTTCCTGGCCAGAATGCCTCAATCATATACAGGAGTCAAAGGGAAACCTTTCTTTCCTTCCACTGGCTGAGGCTCCTCCCTAAAGGAAGGCAGGGAAGCAGGAAGAGCTTGGTTTGCTGGGCTGCCCAAATCACACAGCAGAAATTCCAGGCACCTTTAAGAATAACAAAGTTTTGTTCAAGGTATGAACTTTTGTGTGCCTTGCTACAGTATGTGTGTATTCTGTTGGGCTCCTTATGGGGGGGGGGGGTGTTTGGGCTCCTTTTGCCAGGACTCTCCTGAGTGCAACTGGATTCCCTCCCCCTTTTTTACTGTATTCATGCTCTCATGACCCAGTCTTTCTCAGTAAGAAAGCAATGTGAACTATTTTAGAGGAGGAATAACAATAAGCCAGTGAGGTGGATTAGGCTGGGAGTGTGTGTCTAGACCAAGTTCACCCAGCACATTAGTTATTCCTCTGGGGAAGGCTATAGTTTTACAGACAAACAAACAGCCCTCAGTCTGTGTCAGGATGCCTTCTCATGTTCTTGACCAGCAAATGAAGCTACTTATGTACAAAAGCTCACAATGCCCAGCCATTTCATGTCTCCGCTGGGTCCTAGGCTCAGAACAGTGAGCATGAGATTTTTATAATTAATGTCAATAAATTAAAAGTAGGTTTGCAGCTTACAGATACACACCTGAACAGCATACTTAGGATTGCTACAGCACAGACATTTTGATGCAATAATTCAAAGTAAGTAGTGTCAGTTACCAGAGGCTGTTAAATAGACAAAATATTGCAAGAGTACTAGTGTTTTAAGCATGTTTTATTTAAAGTTTAAAAAATCTTTGTGTTTGTATCTTTTTATATCTTTGCTACCTGGCATTACATTTTATGACACATATGGCCCAGCCCAACAAGGTCTCATTTATGTCAGATCTGGCCCTCATAACAAATGAACATAAGTTCAACACCCCTGCACTAAACTATGCCTGTGCAGCAAATAAAACTCAAAGCAAACTCAAAGGTGAATAAATAAAATCATACCTACAATGATTGAAAGTGAATGTAACTGCTGTTTTATCACTAAAAAGACTTGTCCTTAAAAGCCACAGGCCCTAAAATAAATTTTATATATCTGGAAGAATATTCCTGGTTAAGAAAACATACTGTCTGCTCATAAACATAATTAAGTCATGATCACTTACACCTTAGCAACCACAAAGTTCGCATTCAATGATACAGCAGTCAGCAACTGTTATTAGGCAAATAAATTGTCTAGGATTTCAAAGTAATTCATGTGCAGTACAATATCTCATGACTGAACTGGCAAAGCTTCAGGCATAATGCTATTTGTTTAACTCTACTGTCACATACATGTTCATGGGGGCTTAGACTTATATAACCCTGGCCCCCACTTAGACTGCTATTTCACCATATTCTCTATACTTGTTTTTTAGGCTCCCCCACTATCTCGGTATATTGCTCTATAATCCACAGAACAACTTCAATGACCTTAAGAAGTCACACAGAAGCATATGAGAATACTATAACTTTTTAGCTTCTAATTATATAATGGTTATATCTAGACACAGAATTATTATTTCAGCAACATCCGAATTCTACAGATCTAGAAATACAAAACTTTTTACCATAAGAAAACTTAGACTCAGTCTTTACAAGTCAAACACTTTCACTTTTCACTGTCCACAACTTAAAAAGAATGGTTGAAAGGCTTGTAAAAGAGGAACAGGTGAAGTAAAAAAATGGAAAGCTCTAGAAAGTAAATGTCTGGAAAGGTAAAGCAAAACAATGACAAGGTAATGATTTTAGAGACTAAAACAGAAGTTATGGACAGAGACAAAATCTTATCATTGGACTCTAAATTCCTCTGTAGAACAGGTTTCTAGTTTCAACTATCTGGGGGTTTTGTTTCAAGAAAATGGCACCTGGTGTTTTTGGCCACTGTGTGACAGAGTGTTGGACTGGATGGGCCATTGGCCTGATCCAGCATTGGCTTTTCTTATGTTCTTATTCTGAAGTGACTGTATCCACTAAACAAGCATTTAGTTGCAGCCCTCCCTTGAGTCTCAATGAGAAAAGCAGACTATAAATGAAGTTAATAAATAAACTACTAACTGGTTGCCATAACAAAACATTGATTTACAACTAATAATCTAGAACAGGGATGTCAAACATGTGGCCCGGGGACCAGATTAGGCCCCCAGAGGGTCTCTATCAGGCCTGCAGTGGAACTGGCCATCTCCTGCTTCCATTTTTGCTGCTGCTGCATCATAGCTTCGCCAGACTCTCTCACTCACTCAGCCATTTCATGTTTTAACCTGGGTCCTAGACTCAGAACTCTGAGCATGAGATTTCTGTGGTGAATGTCAATAAATCAAAAGTAGGCTATAGCACAGACATTTTGATGCAATAATTCAGAACAAGAGGTGTCAGTTATCAGATACTGTTAAATAAACAAAATATTGTAAGAGTACTAATGTTTTAAGCATGTTTTTATTTTAAGAAAAAAAAATCTCTGTGTTCTTTATAAAGTTCGTATCTCCGCTACCTGGCGTTACATGTTATGACACACATGGCCCGGCCCAACAAGGTCTCATTTATGTCAGATCCGGCCCTCGTAACAAATAAGTTCGACACCCCTGATCTAGAAGAATAACCCAAAACTGTTGATTATGAAGCCCACAATTTTTTTCCATGAAAGAAATTATGTCTGCTTAAAGAATAGATCCAATCAGGAGACCGACTAGGTGAGAGATCTTGGAGTCATGGAAGATAACTCACTGAAAGTGTCAACTCAGTGATGGAAATAAAAAAGGCAAATACTATGCTGGGGATTTTTTAGGAAGGGGATTCAAAACAAATCATCCAGTATTATAAATCCCCCATATAAATCGATTGTGTGGCCTCATTTGGAATACTGTGTGCAATTCTGGTCACTGTACCTCAAAAAAGATTATAGTATTGGAAAAGTGCAGAAAAGGGTCACCAAAATGATTAAGAGGATGGAGAACTTTCCCTATGAAGAAGGGCTAAAGAAAAATGAGAGCCAGTTTGGTATAGTGGTTAAGTGTGCGGACTCTAATCTGGGAGAACCGGGTTTGATTCCCCACTCCTCCACTTGCACCTGGCTGGATGACCTTGGGCAAGCCATAGCTCTGTACCAGCTGTTCTCTCAAGGACAGTTGTCTCAGAGCCCCACCTACCTCACAGGGTGTCTGTTGTGGGAGGGGAAGGGAAAGGAGTTTGTTAGCTGCTCTGAGACTCTAAGTGAGTGAAGGGCGGGATATAAATCCAATCTCCTCCTCTTCTTGGAGAAACGATGACTGAGGGTTGGCATGATAGAGGTTTACAAAATTATGCATGGGATAGAAAGGATAGAGAAAGAAGTACTTTTCTCTCTCACAATACAAGAACTTGTGGGCACTCAATGAAATTAATGAGCAGTAGGTTTAGAACAGATAAAAAGAAGTACTTCTTTACCCAAAGAGTAATTAACGTGTGGAATTCACTGCTGCAGGAAGCGGTAGCAGCTATAAGCATAGACAGCTTCAAGAGGGGATTAGATAAACATGGAGCAGGAGGTCCATCAGTGGCTATTAGTCACAAGGTACACATGGAACTCTCTGTCTGGGGCAGTGATGCTCTGTATTTTTGGTGCTTGGGGGGAAACAGTGGGAGGGCTTCTGGAGTTCTGGCCCCACTGGCAGACCTCTTGATGGCACCTGAGTTCTGGCCACCGTTAGAGTGGATGGGCCATGGCCTGATCCAATATGACTTCTCTTATGTTCTTAGACCAGTTTTAATTTGGCTCTTTCTGTACAGAAGTACACAAAACAACCTTATTTACTTGAAACCTAATGCTGAAATCCTATACATATATATTCAGAATTCCTATTCAACAAAATCTTGCACAGCATTGAGCTGCGTGTATCCAGAATCGTCCAAGAGTAAAGATCAAGCAAAATATCATTTCTTCAGAAAACTAAAAGCAAATGTCCCTGCTGTCTGATTGGTACACAAGCATCCAGAGTTTGAGAACTGAAAACAGAACAGAACTCCAGTAGCTTAAGTGTATAAAGTAGGAGTACAAGATCATCTAGAATGATTGCTTCAATTGATGATCCTGGTAGGATATTGGAATGCAATCTCTGGATTCTAGTATTTGGGATGATTAGCAAGCATAGCAAAAAGCCCACATTATGATAAATGACACACTTGTTCATTTATAATAGTTATCCACAGGTCAGATAATTGTCAGCATGGCTTTCTTCTTTACAGAAAGTATCCTTTATTCAATAGATCACATCCAATCACTCCATTCTGCTGGCAGTTTCATAGCCAGCCAGAAGAATTGCTTTCTTATGTCACAGAAAGCTCTGCTATCAGGTGAATGGCATCACTGGACACAACACGCGTTTTTGCAGATTGCCAAGATTCAACAAGCTTACACATGAACTTGAGTTTCTTAAAAGATGCTTATAATAACTGAAATTTTAAGAGTTTTAAAAATTAAGAATTTACAGTCAATTCATGTTTTGTGGGGATTCTCATTACAAAGATAAGTGTACAAATTACATCTTCTGGTTAGCAAAGAGAATGTAAAATGGGGGTCCAGAAGTATGCATGTCATTTTGCTTCTGCCAAGTACATTTTTACTCTGCTGAGATAATATTCCCAACCTCCCTAATGATGTTTGTGCCTCTGGGAGGCTTGGAAAGCAACAAAATGCCACTGTTTTCCAAACTTCCCAGAGCACGCCAACCTCAACTCAGTGCTAGGGAGCAGGGCAGGGGTGCTGGCTTCAGCAATTGTAATTGACCCTAGAAGCATACAGACCACCACCAAACCACTACAGAAGACCTTGCCCCTTCCCACATGGGAAAGACAAAGTCATTAGTAAGCATAAACACTGGTGACTACCAAAGTAAAAACTGGGATAAAGATCTTTTAAAACATCATGCTAGCATGGTACTTGCCCTAATCAAGCATTACTAGACTGATAAATGTACAGAGTGGAGAAACAGAATGCACTACTGCATGGGAAGTATATGTTCAGTTCATCTTCCTTAATTTCTACTTGCAGCTACCATGAAGTGTACCGTTGTTTATTGCTACCAACAGGACCTAACCTTAAGATTAAACAACTATGGGACAAGGCCAGAGGGCCAACCCCATTTCAGAGAAGAAACACCATTGCCATTTCAGTGGGAAAGGGTTTAAGATAATTGAGACAAGAGGGCTATTATACACAAAACAATCAGATTCCCCTTTATCAGGGTGGATCCAAGCTGTCCTCATGGCTGGCACCCTACTTGGACCCCTACGCCTTATAGAGCTTACTCCCCCCCATAACATGTGAAGCACCAACAGACCAGACATGGGAGGGAGCTACGAAATTTTCACCTCTTGTTTTAATTATTGTATGTTTGTGGGGGTTGGTTTTATCCTTATGGTTTTATGCTTTTAGAATTCTGTACATCGCCTCGAGCCCCACAACTGTGGGGATAGGTGATTAATAAATGGAATGAATGAATGAAATGAAATAGAAGAAATCTTCATGGTAAGTCCAAAGTCCTTGATTCATGGTAAGTCCTTGCTCACTCGAGGAGAAGAGGACATCCTGACATTTGGGATGCTACAAAGCTTCCTGCAAGATGGGAGGGCAGCCCTGTGTCTCAATTTCTCTCACACCACCTGCTGAAGCACTTGCCACATGAAGACAGATGCAGTTGTCGAGGTGGCTAAGAATGTAAGAACATAAGAGAAGCCACTGTTGGATCAGGCCAGTGGCCCATCCAGTCCAACACGCACAGTGGCCATAAACACCAGGTGCCATCAGGAGGTCCAGCAGTGAGGCCAGGACACTAGAAGCCCTCCCACTGTTGCCCCCCCCCCAAGCACCAAGAATACAGTGCATCACTTGCCCCAGACTGAGAGTTCCTATCTATACCTTGTGGCTAATAGCCACTGATGGACCTTCACTCCATATGTTTATCCAATTCCCTCTTGAAGCCATCCATGCTTGTAGCCACCGCCACCTCCTGTGGCAGTGAATTCCATGTGTTAATCACACTTTGGGTGAAGAAGCTGCTCTACAGATCTCCAAAACTGATGCATTGGATTGAAAGGTAGCTGTGGTGGCTGCACTCCTGGTTGAGTAGGCTGTAATTCCTTCTGGAGGTTTAAGCCCTAGAGAAGGATAGGTCAAAATACTGCACTCTTTCAGCCACATACTGAGAGACATTTTAGATGCCTTTCTGCACTTGGCTACATGATGGTAAGCTACAAACAGAGCATCCAATCTCCTGACAGAAGCTGTATGCTGGATATAAATACATAAGGCTCTTTGCAAATCCAAGGCAGGGGCGTAGAGTTTGGGAAATCCGGGGGGGGGGGGGCTCCTTAGCGCCGCGCTTGCTGGGACGATGTTCTTTCCCACCCCTCCGGGAAACCGCCCCGCCTCCCCGGGCCCTTCTGAGGCCCACCAGCCGCTGCTGCCGGTGCCTCTCCCCCCCCTCCGCCACCCCTTCCCTCTCCAGCAGCAGCCACCAGGCCTCGGAAGGACCCGGGGAGGCACGGCGGCAGGCACTTCATTTTCCCAGGGGTGGCTGAGCCCCCCCCCCCGAAATTTCAGGGGTGGCTCAAGCCCTTGAGCCCCCCCCCGCCGTACTCTACGCCTATGATCCAAGGTATGTCAGTTATTCTCCTAGGTGCGATGGATTGGGACAGAAGGATGGGAGGTACATCTCCTAAGACCTGTGGAATACAGGATTCACCTTTGGAATGAACGAAGGATCCAGATGTACAACCACCACATCCTTCTGGGAAATGCAGAAGCCTTTAGCTATAGACAGAGTCTCCAGTTATGAGACACATCTGGCAGAGGTGATGGCTGTAAGAAATAGCATCTTAAGCATGAGGAACCTGAGTGACACCTCTCGCAGTGGCTCAAATGGAGGTTTTGCAAGTGCTTGGAGAACCGCATGAAGCCTCCAAGAAGGAAAACAGTGAACTACTGGCGGGCTGAAAAGCACTGCTCCTCTGAGGAAATGCTTTTTTTTTTTTTAATATAAATTTTTTTATTGCTTTTTCTAATATCTACATCTAAACGCTATTTACTATGCTACATATATCTTATACAGAGAATACTTTTAAAAAATGCTTAATTATATCTGATTATATAAAAAAACTGAAGCATTAATAAAAACCATGGTTAACTACAGGTTACATTGTTACTGTTTCTACTATAAAAGCTATTTGGCAAGTATGCATACTTTAAAGAAAGCACTTAATAACATGGCTTATACATCATATTAGTGCACATGCTTAATATAATGATTTTTAAAAAATCATTTCTTCCTTTGTCCTCTTCTTGTCTTCTTGGTCTCAACTTGTACTTTTGGGGCTGCCCCCCCTTTTTCTGAGTCTGAAATATCTTCATCACTTTTAGATCCATCGAAACCGTACATGCTTTCTTGCGAAGCTAGCGAGTCATCTGAGTCTCTATCTTTTTTCTTTCCTTTATCAATTTCCAGAATTTTTTTCGCTTGTTCAACAGAGTCAATCTTATATTTCTTGTCTTTGATGCTGAAGCTTAGTCCCTCTGGAATATTCCAACAATACACAATAGACTCAGACTGAAGCCACGTTGTTAACTTTCTGTAGGCTTTTCTTCTTTTCCTTATTTCAAACAGTATGTCCTTCAAAACTTTCACCTCTTCTTCTTGGATCTTCAGAACAGCTTTGTTTGTGGTTCTTAAGACCACATCCCTTGTAGATTTTTTGGAGAACCTTATCATTATTTCACCAGGCAGGCTTTTCTTTTTAATATATTCAGGATAGGTCCTATAAACCATATCCATGTCATGTTTTATATCCACTGCTTTTAAGCCTGTTACTGGTTCCAGTGCTTCACTTAGCATGGTTTTGAGGTCTTCTCCTTTTTTTTCTGGTACGTTCTGAAGTCTTAGGAAGAAATTTGATCGTTCCATCTGCATTTTTAGGATCAAATCTTGTTGAAGAGCCTTCTCTTTTTCCGCTTTTTGTAGCCTTGAGTCTTGATTTTTAACTGACTTTTTAACTTCCATGAGGTCCAGCTGCAGCTTCTCTGTGGCCTTATTTGATTCTTTCAGTTCCATCTGCATTTTATCCATCTTAGTGTTGAGAGACGTCATTTGGTCCACTAGAGGTCGCAATAACAAGAACACCGTGGTCATCTCTGTGGTATCGACCTTTGCACTCGGAGCTGTACTTCCTAGTTTGGGGGAAGGTTTCGGTTTCCCCGCCATTGTTGAGACTACGCTGTTGTTTACGATTAGATAAGATGCGCAAAGAAAGCAGTTTTCTTAACTGCACTAAAATCGTTTTCAAGCTTATGCCTTCAAGTATGCGATACCACCTGCAAGCAGTTCGTAGGAGCTTTTGTTTTCTTAGTAACGCCGTGGGATCGAGCCTTGTAAGTACCCCGATATATACGAGGGGGGGGGGGGTTTCACTCCACCCGCCGCTTTCCCGCTAAGTTCTGCTTAGTTTTACTTCGAGACTCACTTTTTCACCGTGCGTATCTGGGGTCTTATGCTTCTCTACTTCATATTCTCTGCTGCTTCACGGTTTGCGCTGCTGCCATTACGGCTCCGCGACGGGGGAACCTACGGGGGTGATGAGGGGGATCTCGATCTTGCGGTCGCCACCGCAGAGAGAAATCCCCGCTCGTGCCACCCCAGGCAGAGCCCCCTCACTGGAGTCTCTGGGGGCCCGGCACCTGTCCAGAGCCCCTTCTTCCCGTCGGGCACGGATCGCTTCCCCCGCTGGTGCGGAGGGAAGCGTCCGCCATTGCTCGCAAGTCTTCCGGAAGTCCCCTCCTCTGAGGAAATGCTTGATGGCTGGGTGGCATGAGAGAGGACTGTCTTTGACTGGAAGCAGAACAAAGGCTAGAGTCTATGGACCATGTTAGCTCTAAGACCCTGGTCAAGTCCATCTTATAGGAAAGAAAGAATAGTGGGGGTCTTGTGCTTCCTTCAGCACCATCTGAATAAAGCCTTCCAGGTGCAGCCATAGATCCTTTCTGTTGACTGTCATCTGCTTGCCAGCATAGTCTTTGCTACCTGCTCAAAGAACCTTAGATCTAGCAGTCCTTGCCTCTCAATCTCCCTGCGGTCAAGTGCAACCATTCTGGATCCAGGTAGAGTTATTGCGTCCTGGGACAGACTGTCTAGAAGAACTGGAAGCATCCAGGGAGGCTGGGCTGACCATGCGACCAGGTCCAAAAACCACGGTTTCCTTGGCCAATGTAAAGCCAGGAAGATCACTTCTGCTCTCTCTCAGTCGAATTTGTTCAGAGCCCTGGAGATCACTGGAATCAGAGGGAAGGCATATAGTAGGCCAGCCAGAGTAGAGTGCATCCATCCTTTCCACTTGTGGACAGTTGTAACAGGAAAAGAAGTGGGTGGTCTTTGTGTTGAGGGGAGAGGTGAAGAGGTCTTCACAGGGCTGACTGAACCAATGACTCACTGGTTTGATAGGGCCTGGAGCAGGGACCACTCTCTTTCATCCAAGTGATTCTAGCTGAGTCAATCAGCTTGGATGTTGGAGATGCCTTTGATGTACTCTGCTCTGAGGGATGCTAGGTGTCTTTCTGACCATTTCATTAGTAAGGCAACTTCCTGTTGAAACTTCCAGGATTGCATGCCTCCCTGGCAATTAACTTGGGCCTTGGCTGTGGCATTGTCTGTTCGGATGCAAATACAAAAGCAGTGAGATGTTTTCAGGAAGAATTTCAGAACCCAGAAAATTGCCCTGCATTCCAGGAAATTGATGTTCATGGTCTGTTCTGAGACCGACCTTGTTCCTTGGATTTGGCCCAGAGCGCAGTGGGTTCCCCAGCCCAAAGGCTTGCATCTGTGGTAATGAGTAGGTCAGTCTCTGGATGGATCTCTTTGCCTCTGATCAGATGTGAAGAGGCAGTTCACCAATAAAGGGAATTCCTTAACTGTGGATCAACTCTCAGTCTCAAGTGGCACATGAGGACAACTGACTGCCGGTGAGGAAGTAAGTTCCTGGAGTGCACTTGAACCCATGGGCAATGGCTGCAATCATGAAACCCAGGAGCTGGGTCAGAAGCATTAGGTCCAATGATCTTGAGGCAATGACAAGATCTGCTACACTCTTTAGCTTTACCACTTTTTTTCGGTGGGAGAAAAAGCTTCATGCATACTGAATCCACAATCGCTCTCAAGTGAGTCATCACCTGTGACTGGGTCAATTGGCTCTTTTCAGTGTTGATGAGGAAACTGTGACAACAAAAGCTGGGGGCAATGCTAATCTAAAGGGCAGATCCCTGAACTGGTAGTGATCCCTTCCCCAAGCAAAGTGGAGTTACTTCTGTGGGGGAGGGGGGAAATAGTGACATGTAAGTAGGCCTCTTTGAGTTCTATGGAGGTCACGAAGTCCCCTGCTGTAATCGCCTCCATAACTGACATAAGCAGTTTTTTTGTATACAACAAATTGTATTTTTGTATACAACAAATTGGTTGGAACGAGGAGATTGTAAGAAACACTTGTGCAGGGGGTGGGGACAAATTCAGTGGCATGAGCTTGCTTGATGGCGTGTTGTACCCAAGCACTGGACATTGATGCGCTCTGTTCCCAGAAAAGTTGAAGTCTGCCCCCCACTGATGGAGGCCTGGCATCAGGAGTGCTGCAGGTCGGCTTTGTTGCCCCTGTTGCCCAAGTTTTGGCCTTGAATGAACTAAGAGCTGGATATGAAAGAAAACTTTGTCTTGGACCAGGCTGGTCTTTCATAGTCTGTACAGTATCTTGGAAGAGTTCTGTAGCTGTGAAAGGACTTGGAGTGAAACCCCTTCTCTTGCCTATCCTCTTTCTTGGAGAAAAAAGGGCATAGCCTTCTTTTTATCCTTGGTCTCTATAAGGATATCATCCAGGGTATTGCCAAAATAGTTTACTCTCTAGGAAAGGCCTTGTGGCTACATTAGCCTTGGAAGTAGCATCCACAGTCCAGTTCTTCAGCCATAAATTTGCCTTTGCCACCACAGTGGAGGCTATAGCCTTCGAGGAAAAATTCATAGAATCAAAACTGGCATCAGCAATGAAGGGTGCAGCTCTATCTAGTCTAGAGAGGTAGTGAGTGAGTTTCTTTAATAAATCAGGAGTTTCCCTCAGGAGTTTGCAAAGCCACATGATAGAGGCTCTAGCCATGAAGGAGGTGGCAGCTGAAGCTCTAATGGCATAGGCCACTGCTTCATGAACTCTGTGTAAGGCTGCCTCACTTTTTTATCTGTGGAAATGGAAGATTTGTACACTTACCGTGAAGCTTCCTTCTCGGTGGTCCAGAGTGGGGCAGTTCTTCAGTCCTCACTCCTGGGAAGCTCCTCCCTCTTCCTGAAGCAGGGCTGGCAATCTTTGATCCTGCAGGGGAGGGGCTTCACCACTGGATCCCCAGTCGTATCAAAAGCCAACCTTTCCCCTCATCACTGTGAATTAAAAAGGTCAACCTCCCAATTCCCCCACAGGGTCAGACAGGAGAAACCACACAGCCAGAAGTCTCTAACAACAATTTGTATGGAAACCTTTCAAGAGAACTCATGTGGATAACAGTAACCCCAACAAGACTGCTGTTGTAATTCTCTAATCCAGCAGTTAGTCAATGCAGGCCATAACGACCAGTACAGCAGCACATCGTGAGGACCAGAAGTCATCCCTGCAATCAAGGGCGGGTAGGACTGCCCCAGTCTGGACCACCAAGAAGGAAGCTTCATGGTAAGTGTACAAATCTTCCGTTCTCCGGTGGTCCAGGAGTGGGGCAGTCCTTCAGTCCTCACTCCTGGGACGTAAAAAAGCAGTGCCTTCCCAGGTGGGTCATAACGACTTCCGGTATTTACAACACCTGCTGAAGCACCCTCCTTCTGAAGGCAGCCTCTGAGGAGGTGAATGTGACAACTCTATAATGTCTCGTGAAGGAGTGCACTGATTTTCCAGGTGGTAGCCTTACAAATGACCTCTAGGGAAGGTAAAACCCAGTAGGCCGCTGATGTAGCCGCCCCTCTAAGGGAATGAGCCATTACCCCCTCTGGTGGGTCCCATCATTGAGTCTTGTAGGAACTGAACAATACAGTCTCTGATCTACCTACTCAGGGTGAACGTCGAGACTCCATGTTCCCTGGTCGCCTGTCTAAAGGAGACAAAGGATGAGTCAATCTTTCTCCACCCCTGAATCCTCTCTAGATAGTAGCTCAGGGTCCTACGCACATCAAGTCGATGCCAAACCTTCTCCCTCTTGTGCGTAGGGTTCGGGCAGAAGGATGGCAGCACGATATCCTCTGACTTGTGAAAATGGGAATTAACTGACGGAATGAAGGCGGGGTCTGTACGCATTGTGAAGGGTACACAAATCCTTGTGACTAGAAAGGGCTCTAAGCTCTGAAAACCTTGCAAGCCGACGTAATTCCCACTAGGAAGAACATCTGTAGGGTAAGTCCCCTCAGGGGGTAGGAAGCCAGAGGTTCAAAGGGTTCCTTACACAGAGCTTTGAGAACCGTGTCCAGGTTCCAGGTAGGGAATCTGTGTTCCTGTGGTGGGTTCAACAGGGAAAATCCCTTTGAGGAAATGTTGGATATGAGGGAGACTAGAGAAGGGTCTTCCTTTCCCGGCTCCCCTGACTGTCGAAAGTGGCGCCACCTGCCTTTTCGAGCCCCCAGGTGCAAAGATTGCACACATGGTAATAGACCAACCGGCGGTAGGTGGCAGGACAAATTCAGGGACAACTGATCACCTACTTCACAGGAGGAGGGGGGGCCAAGGCAACAAGGGACCCAAGAAGGCCCCTCGGCATGACTATGCCAGGGCTCCAACAGGAGTGGGTGCCAGGCTCCTGATCTTCTCCAGGCAGTGGCACCGGACAGTGACGGACGGATGGGTGCTAGAAACAGTAACTATGGCTATTCCCTAGAGTTTCCAGACTACTCCACGACAAAGATTCCTGGTAATGCCAAGGAAGAAACTAATGAAAACACACAGAATAACACAGTTAGTCATACAACACCTGCTGGACGTTGGGGCGATCGTACAGGTCCCAGAGACAGAGAGATCATAAGGAGTCTATTCTGTCTTCTTTATGGTCCCCGAAAAGAACGGGGACACCAGGGCCATCCTGGACCTAAAATGGCTCAACAGACACATAAAGTAGAGAAGGTTCAGGATGGAAACTCTGAGATCCATTCTATCCTCCATTCAAGCAGGGGACTTCAGGGTCTCCATCGACTTAGCAGAGGCATACCTACACATATCAATCAGACCCAGCACCGGAAATTTCTCCGATGTGCGTATGACGTCGAACATTTCCAATATCGAGCCCTCCCATTTGGCCTTACATCATCACCACGGATCTTCACAAAGGGGCTCTTATCACTGATAGTGATCTTGAGAATGAAGGGCATGGCCTTAATCCCTTTATGGACGATATTCTCATTAAAGCGGAATTCCCGCCCACAGGCACGTCAGAGCCTGGACCTACCGATTCAGGTGCTACAGGACCATGGTCTTCTGATAAACAGGGAGAAGGGTACACTGGAACTACCCCGAGTACTCAATCACCTGGGAGTTCAGATAAGATACTACACAAGACAAGGTGTTCCTGTCCACGGAAAGATGAGAGAAGCTTACAAAACTGCTACAGACGGTTCTGGAACCACGGAAACAGAAGATTCTCACACTTGCCTGCCTTCTGGGAACGTTGTTATCCTGACAAGACCTGCTACCATGGGCCAGGTTCCATACACAGCCATTACAGAGGTTTCTACTTCAATACCAGGTAGAACTAGCACACAAAACATACAAACAAATAATTCTACCTCTGGAGATATGACAAGAGCTGCAGCAGTAGCTTGTACCATGACGTTTTCCAATGGAGTGCCCCTAAGGGAAACCCCAGAGGATGGTCATAACAACAGATGCGAGCCTGTTCGGGTGGGGAACACATTCCCTCGGGAACACAGTTCAAGGAACCTGGTCGGAAGCAGAAACGACCAGGAGCATCAATTTCTTAGAACTCAGGGCCATTAAAACTGGCACTGGTGCTACCACAGAACCAACAAATTCGGGCTGACAACATGATGGCCAAAGTTTACGTTAACAAACAACGAGTTAGCAGAGTGGCTGAGCAGACAGTAGGTAGACCAGACCGATTGGAAACTTCACTGGGAGGTGCTTCTAAAAACCAGTGAAGAATTCGGAAACACGGAGGTGGAGCTCTTAGCGTCAAGGTGGAACCACCGATTGAGAAGGTTGGTGTCTAAGACGTATATGGAGGGGACACTAGGGATGAATGCACTGAACTTCCAGTGGCCACGGACTCTTTTTTTTTTAAATAGGCATTCCTTCCAGTTCCCATCATACCTCGGGTGATACAGTGCGTCACGGAACAAAGAGCGGAACTGGTTGTGGTGGCACCCTTCTGACCAAGAAGGGCGTGGTTCAAGGACCTAATAAGACTGTCGACAGAGGAGCCCTGGCGTCTTCCAGTTAGACGAGACCTGCTGACTCAAGGGAGAACTGTCCACCCACGACCGGACAGGTTTCAATTAGTGGTATGGAGATTGAGAGGCGGCAACTAGTCGCTATGGGCTAGGGGTTAGAGGTTATCTCCACACTGCTGGCCTCCAGAAAGGTCTCCACTAATAAGATATATAATAGAACTCGGCAAACCTTCTCATGGTGGTGTGAGTCCAAGGGATTAGACCCCATGAAAGCACAAGTGGGGGATATAATGGCCTTTCTCCAAAATGGTGTGGGGAAAGGACTTAGTACCAGCAAACTAAAATGGTTGAAATTCCTTCTGTTCTTTCCCTCCTTTCCTTATCTTCCACTAGGTAGCTGTCCAGACCTTCGCCAGAGAGGTTAGATCACTTGAGCCCACTTACGGGGAGAGCGGGGCATAAAACTGAAATATAAATATAAAATAAATAAATTAAGCAGTACAGATGCAACTTTGGACCTGGTTGCTGGATCTGTATCCCAGTGCTGCAGCCAGGCATTCCTCCTAGCAGTTACACTGCACACCATGGCTCACTCTGTGAGATTGCATGGCATCAAGCGAGGTGTCTGCAACAAATGCTGTAGCTAGGGCAATCTTCTTTAGTTTGCCTTTAGGTATGGTACTTTCCCCTGTAGTTAGTCCAGAGGCCCAGGTGTATGCCATTCTGGCAAATAGGGAACCTGTGGCTGATGCCCGAAGGGGAGTAGCGGCTGCCTCAAAGTCTCTGTGTAGTGCCTTCTCAACCTTCTTATCGTGAAGCGGGGCCTGGCTACAATTGCAGTTCTTTTTTTGGGGGGGGGGAGCCCAACAGTGTCCATGGGCAGGAAAGAAGTGGATGCCAGTGAAATTATGGGGTCACCCACTACTGGTAGTTTTAGTTTCTTAGTCGCTTCTGGAATAAGAAAATATAGCTTGTGAAACAGAGGATTACCGGCCTTTGGGTTTTCCGGGTGTTCCCATTCTGTCATCATGATATTGTAAAAAGTGGCTATAAGTGGGACACCAGCTGGCTTGATTGTGGTTTTAAGTATGGTTTTGGAGGATCCTACCAGAAGGCCTGGGTTCTCCTTGCCCTCCTGTACTTTTGGAGTATAAATCAGCTCCAGTGTTCTAATGACTTTGGGTAGGAGTTTGTTGAAGAGGTCCTGAAGGAACATTTCGAATTGTACTATGGGTATTGTTTCCTCTTCCTCTGACAGTTCCCCTTCCTCCTTTTCCGTAATTGAGGACACAGAGTCTGAGTCCTCATCAAATCACTGACTAAGGGAACAAAGCCCTTGCCTGCTGTGGCTAGCCTCTGTCTCTTACTGGGGGGGGGGGGGGCCTTTCGCTGGTACTAGACAGTCTGTCCCTAGGATGGACCTGCGTAGGGACCTGGTCAGGGGAAGACTGTTGCAATAAGTCTTTAAACTCTCTGCTCATTTTTCTCTAAGTCATGACAACAAGTTATGTCTGGCTTTTTCTCCAGAGGGTTGTTTGGTCAGTGGCTCAGTATTAGGGTTGCCAAGTCCGGGTTGGAAAATACCTGGGGACTTTGGGGGTGGAGCCAGGAGAGGGCAGGGTTTGGGGAGGGGAGGGGCCTCAGCATGGTACAATGCCATAGAGGCCACCCTTCAAAGCAGCCATTTTCTCCAGGGGAACTGATCTCTGTCAGCTGAAGATCAGTTGTAAAAGCAGGGGATCCCCAGGCCCCACCTGGAGGTTGGCAACCGTACTCAGTATCACTGGTTTGGAAGGGTTCCAGATCTGCTGAGCCCAGAGAGCTGGATGTTCCTGCCTGGTCCGCCATTTTGGGTAAACCTGAAAGTGAAAGCACTGCTAACACTCAAGAGACCAGGCTCACAAAATAATGTCTTTTCACACCTTAGGGCCCCTCTTTGGGAGAAAGAGGGGGTGTGAATACTGGCCTGTCCTTAATCTTGGAGGAGGCCTAGATAGCGCCCCGCTTCCTACCACCCGAGGTAGAGGGTCGGAGGGGGTTGCTCGAATGATTTTCTTTGAGCAGGAGGAGAGAGCGGTGGGGGTGAGAGTGGGAAGGGTTTGAGGGGCTTCAGTCCCGATTCAGCTCCCCCCCTTTTGGGGATCCGTAGCTCTGAAGAGATCCACCTCTGCTCTCTCTCTCTCTCTCTCTCTCTTGTCCTTCCCTCCCCCGGTACTTTCCAGGCCGCTGGTCTTACCGTGCCTCAGCAAAAGTGCTGAAGTCCTGAAGCCTCATGCCTCCCTTCTTCTCCTGTGGTGGGATGGGGAGAAGAGCCGTTCCAGAGCCGAACGGGATAGCGACAGAGTTCCCGTGCCGCCCGCAGCTTCCACCAGACCCATCGCATCCCCCGGCTCTCCCCGAGCCGCGCATCACCTTTTTGGGTGGGGGTGGGGCAGACATCGTGCCACCGCACTCTCTCCAGGGTCCGTACGTTCCTCCGGCACCACGACCACCTGGGGGCCTCCCAAGACTGCCGGTGCCGGGACTCTGCTCTCCTAGGGTCTCTTCTCCAACCCTCAGGAGGTGGGGGGAGGTTTTACCTTCCCACTGTTCCCCAGTCTCAAAGAGACTCTATCTTTATTTTTTCTATCTTCTTTCTTCTGCTTTCTCTTAGGATCTTCATGCTCTGCTGAGCACAGCCGGTACGTCCTGCAGGGAAAGCAGGGCCGGATAGACTGGGGATCCAGTGGTGAAGCCCCTCCCCTGCAGGATCAAAGATTGCCAGCCCTGCTTCAGGAAGAGGGCAGAGCTTCCCAGGAGTGAGGACTGAAGGACTGCCCCACTCCTGGACCACCGGAGAACTTAAGGAGCTTTCCCTTTCTTTAGGTAAGGCCATGCCTGAGGTCAGACTGGGTTGCCTACCATATTTGGTGGAAAGGAGAATAACTTTTTGGCATGCCCAATGTGGAAGCACTGACCTGAAAGTTCAGTTCATTCCTCCTTGACCCCTTTAGTGAGACTGGGTGCCTGCTGAGGAGCGTCTTCATCTGATAGTTCCCCTTCCTCTCTGAGTCAGACTCCGAGTGCTCAGAAGCAAGGTTATAAATCTCCTCCCTCAGGAGGGAAAACCTTGGCTATCTGAGTCTGGCCCATAAGACAATCCCTGGCCCCCTTTTAGGCAGGACCTAGGCTGGGGGGGGGGGCACCCGAAGAACTAAGACTGCTCTCTTCTGACCATCTCATTATTAAAGAAGTTGGTCAGCCACTCCTGAAAACCCACCAGGGCAATAAGGTCATCTCCACCTCCTCCTGAGGGGCCCAAGGAAGCAGGATTGACCTGCACACTCACCACCTCTTGATCACTTTGCTTCTGTGCTGCAGGGGAAGAGGCAGCTACGCAGGCCATTGGCAGCTGCTGCAAGAAGGCACAAGAATTTTGACGCCAAAGATCTCCTCCCAGCTGGCTGAACTGCTTTCAGTTTGACCTCTGTTGTTTGCTCCCTTGTTTCAAGCAGCCAATTTACACCTCCACTTTTGCTTCTGCACCCCTCTGTTTTCTGGCAGGGGGGGGGGGGGTATTGGTGGTGGCGGCGACTCAGGCAACATAATCTGCTCTGGTAGTTTTCAGTATTTTTGCCATATGCCTAGCAGCAGTGATGATGGGGTCCAATTTCAGACAAAACCAGTGCCAGCACTCAAATGGCAATGCCATTAGGCACAATACTCATGCTCTCCAGAGTGAAATAGCACCAATAAGAATCTTCATATGGATTAAGACAACCTCAGAAAACAGAATGTGTATGACTCAATGCTTCATTAACACTCCCTAACAGAAAAAATTAAGAGAGAGAGGTGGGAACAGCTCACTAAACATGGTACCTTCACAGCACAGTGCACTGGGGAAATCAAACGGGGTGAAAAAATATTCAGCATCAGCATAACTATACCTTCTCCCAAAGCGAGCTGAAAAAGCAATGACAATTCCTCACTTAAACCACCTAAATGAGGTCATGATCAAAAGTCAATGAAGGCAAACAACTTCTCAAATACTACAGTGAAGCATCAATACCATTCAAATATTGCAAACTAAGGAGAATATAGGAAAGTTCTTTTAAAAAATGGTTCCAGCACAAAGAAAAAACCTGTGATTGGCACAGGAACAACTGAAACATAAGCCCAAATAGTGATTTGTGTCAAGAGATTTCTATAGGAGGTAGGAAATGTCCTGTGTGAATACTGACCTAGCAGTTGTATAACAACACAAGACTCAATGTACACTGATGGTCCTGTACAAACATATACTGTATTTCATTATAATTCTCATCCTTGGCAACTGTCTGAAAAACCTGGCATAAATCACCATACATCCAGTTCTCAATTTGACTCCATAGCGCAGATAAAAGAAAATCAGTACAGTGGAGCCACCCAGAGAAATAGATATTTGTACAAACCTGTGGGAACACCAAAGATTACCAAAAAAATGTGAAAACTGGAAAGACAATTTGGAGACTTTAAGACCCTGAATAAGTAAAACTCAATAAAGTTGTGGGGGGGATGAGGGGAGAATAAGATTTTCCCCTCTCGCAAATCCTCAGAGGTCCTCTGCTTATCTTGAAAAACAGACAAGGTTGCATAAGGTACAAATTTTTCACAAACACATGTTGTCTTACTATGGCTGATTTGCAGGGAAGAACAAGCAGGGTCAGCCCTGGCTAGTATTTGGATGGGAGACCGCCAAGGAATACCAGGGTCATGACGCAGAGGCATGCAATGGCAAACCACCTCTGAACGTCTCTTGTGTTGCAACCTCTACATGGTTGCCAGAAGTCAGCTTTAACTTGACAGCAAAAAGCAACACAAAAACAATGACTGTAAAATAATATAACAGGTCCAGTGGAACCTTAAAACTCTGGAACTCACTCCCAAGGGAAATTCATCTATCTCCTTCTATTGCTGTCTTCTGCAAGCAGGTGAAGACTTTTTTTTGTTCTGCTTGGCATACTCCCAGTAAGAGTTATTGGCCTCCTCTCTGGTTGTGGCATTATCTGTTTATATGTTATTACTGAATTACTGCACATATGCTTTATTTTTTTTAATTTAATTTTGAATTTTTTTAAATGTTGGAAGTTCACAACCTTGGACATCCCATTTGGGCAGAAAGGTGGGATAGAAATGCTTTAAATAAAAATAAAAGAGTAATAACATTCATTTATTTATAACAAGGACTGTAAGCACTATGACACTGCAGCCATACTAGCCACACAAAATATTCTGTACTAAGAAAAACAAACGATACTGAGAATCAATTTCTTTATTTTAGAAAAACAGTTTTCTAGCTCTCAAAGTTGTTACGATAGGCTTGAAAAAGTACAAGCAGAACTTGTGAAGATTCAGAAGCTGTGGAGGGATGAAGGAGCATGCCTTTGAACAGAATTTTCAGGACCTTCTTTTGAGACATTGGGACAAAAAAATCCCAACTTCAAGCATAGACTAATGGGGTCTGAACTTGCTGAGACTGAGAGAGAAAAAGATTTTGCACTCATAGTTGATAGCTCAATGAAAGTGTTGCAGCAGTGAAAAAGGCAAGCTCTACGTAAGCAACTATGAGGAAAGGGGTTGAAAATAAAATGGCTGATATTACAATGCCCCTGTATAGATCTATGGTGTGGCCTCATTTGAAATACAGTTCTGGTCATAAAGAAATTGCAGAGCTGGAAAAAGTACAGAGCAGGGCAACCAAAATGATTAGAGGGCTGGAGCACCATCCCTATGAGGAAAGACGGAAGAGTCTCAGTTTAGAAAACAGACGACTAAGGGGGGACATCAGAGAGATTTATAAAATTATGTAGGACAGAGAGAGTTGACAAAAATAATTTTTTCTCCCTTTCCCAAATACTCAAGGGGATCCAATGAAGCTGATGGGCAGTGGATTCATGATGGACAAAAGGAAACACTTCTTTACACAGAGAGTTATTACAATGTAGAATTTGCTGCCGGAGGATGTTGTGATACCACAGAATAAACAACTGTCAAAGGGGATTAAATAGATTCATGGAGAATAAAACTATCAGTGGCTACTAGCCATGGTGACTGAGGGGAACCTCCACACTCAGAGACACTAAACCTCTGAATCCCAATACCAGTAGGTAACACCAGGGGAAGGTCTCGGCCTCTATAACCTGTTGTTGGCTCGCCAGAAGAACTGGTTGGCCACTGTGTGAGACAGGATGCTGGACCAGATGGACTATTGGTCTGATCCAGGAGGGCTTTTCTTATTTCTTACTCTTCCCATGTTTAGCAGAATTATGGAAAACATACAAATTAAGAAGCTTGGCATACATTTATTCTAGCTACATAATTCTTCTTTTGAGAGCCAGTTTGGTGTAGTGGTTAAGTGCGCGGACTCTAATCTGGGAGAACCGGGTTTGATTCCCCACTCCTCCACTTGCACCTGGCTGGATGACCTTGGGCAAGCCATAGCTCTGTACCAGCTGTTCTCTCAAGGACAGTTGTCTCAGAGCTCTCTCAGCCCCACCTACCTCACAGGGTGTCTGTTGTGGGGAGGGGAAGGGAAAGGAGTTTGTAAGCCGCTCTGAGACTACAAGTGAGTGAAGGGCAGGATATAAATCCAATCTCTTCTCTTCTTCTTTTCTTGGGGCAGAATATTGGAGGAGAATTTCTGGTTTAAATGGAAATTATACATATCTGTTAACCAGGGGTCCTTTCGTAAAAAAAGAGGTGCAGGAGCTCATTAGCATAACTTATTTGCATATTCCACACCCCCTGACGTCACCAGAAATGTGTCAGAAGGCAATACCCACTGGCCAGGCTCCACCCCAAAAAGCTCCAAGGTATTTCCCAACTCAGAGCTGGCAAGCCTATCTGATGGCAAAGAAAGACAGACAGACAGACAGACAGAAAGAAAGAGGGGGGGGAGGGAGGAAGGAAAGGAATAGGAAGGAAGGTAGGTAGGTAGGTGGGGGGAGAGAAGAAAAGAAAGAAAAAGAAAAGATAACATAAGAAGAACATTGAACATCATCAATTATGGTAGAAACAATAAAATAAGCTCACTTATTCTAGCTTTAGATGCCAAGAAGGCGTTTGACCGGGTAGAAATACCATACTTGAGAATGGTTTTGGAAAAGATGGGATTTGGGGAAAAATTCTTAAATTCATTTAATGCCCTCTACAGAAACCCTTTAGCAAAAATTATTACTAACAGCTTTAGATCAGATTTCATAGAGCTCTCACGAGGTACTCGCCAAGGTTGCCCCCTATCTCCCATTTTTTTTGCAATTTTTTTAGAACCTTTGGCACACGCTATTAGGGCCGATGACTCAATTAAGGGTTTCTCTATAGGTAATTCGGTTCATAAAGTGAGTCTTTTTGCGGATGATGCAGCATTTTATTTAACGAAACCAGAACAAACTTTACCACATATTATGGCCCAAATTAACAAATTTAGTATTGTTTCAGGATATAAAATTAATTTTTCTAAATCTGAAATTTACCCAATTGTAATACCATCTTTTTTACAACTATTATTAACGAATAAATACCCATTTAAATGGGTCACAAAACGCTGGAGATATCTAGGTATTCTTTTCCCACCAAACTTGAAAGATTTGTTTGACACTAATTACACACCTCTATATACTGAACTAAAAACTACCATAGAAAAATGGAGGAGGCTTAATTTGACTCTTTTGGAGAAGATTGATACAATAAAAGTTTTTATTTTTCCAAAATTTCTTTTTTTATTTCAAAATCTCCCACTAAAAATTCCATCTAGTAAATTTAAACTTTGGCAACAAGCAATTCTACGTTTTATATGGAATAATAAAAAAGCGAGGATTAAATATACAATTTTAACCAGGCCAGTTAAATTGGGAGGCCTAGGATTGCCGATTTTTGAATCCTATTATATTGCAGCCCAGCTCAAAAATATTTTATATTATGCTCAGCCATCCTGCCAGAAGGACTGGCTTTTAATTGAACAAAACTCTCTGAAAGCAGGATTTTTGCATGAAAGTATTTGGAATCATCCTGGGTCAAGAAATATAGAAACTCCTTTACAAAATCCCTTTTTATCATTTACACTGGAAATTTGGGATAAACATCGCGCAGTTATAACTCCATCAACTTCTCCAATAACAGTTTTTTTGGGTCAACCGTGGTTTCCTCCATGTAGAGAATCGAATGTATTTGTATTATGGAAACAAAGAGGTTTACTACGTTTAGGTGATTTGTGTAATCGGAATCAAATGCTGACTAAACAACAATTGGAGAATAAGTACCATATTGATATACCTTGGATGTTATATACCCAGTTACATCATTTGTTATATAACCCAAACATAATATCCCTTCTGAGCAGACCATTAACAAAATTTGAAGCATACATAAAAACTGATCATTCTGCGGGAGGTCTAATCTCAATAATATATCAACTGTTAAATAAAAAACAATGGAATTGTATATCGACTTTGCAATCATCATGGCACAAAGACTGTGGAAGTACTTTGACTAATGAACAATGGCAAAAAATATGGTCAAACAAATTATATACATCAACTTCTATGAATATTAGACTTCAGAACTACAAACTATATGCCAGATGGTATTTAACACCCCAAAGACTAGCACATTTAACCTCTGTACCGACGATTAACTGCTGGAAGGCATGTGGCAATCCAGGTACATTTTTACATTGTTGGTGGTCTTGCCCCTTTATAACAAATTTTTGGTCTAAAATTTTGAAATGGGTCAAAAAGATTTTGAACATTGTTATACCATTTACACCTGAGTCAATTCTTTTAAACTATTGGCCGAATACTCAAATGTCAGTACATCGCGGTGAAATGGTATCTTTATTTCTATTAGCGGCCAAAACACTTATAGCCCAGCACTGGAAATCGAAAAATATACCCACAGTGAGTCAATGGTTTGCAAAATTATGGGATATGGCTGTAATGGATAAGTTGGCAATACAAATAGTAATAGCCGAATCACCGAATTTAAACAATGATTTTATGGAAAAATGGTACCCCTTTTTTGATTACATTACTAAAGAGAATCCACAGCAGGGTAAACTCCCTAAGAAATATTTGGATTTTGTATTTTATTGAAAATAGTTATTGTTTTTGTTGTTATATGTTGTTTGATGTTGATAATGTATAAATTTACTATTCAATGTTTAATGTTATACATTGTTATATATATTTGAAAATAAAAAATTAAGTTTAAAAAAAAAAAAGAAAGAAAAAGAAAGAGAGAGAGAGAAAGAGAGAGAGAGAGAGGGAGGGAGGGAAGGAACAGGAAGGCAGGTAGGTAGGTGGGGGGGGGAGAGAGAGGGAGGGAGGGAAGGCAGGCAGGCAGGAAGGAAGACTAGGCGCTTCTCCCCTCCTCGCTCAAGCCGAGTGGCTCTCAGCCACTCGGGCAAACGTTTCCCTCTCTCCCCACCCCCCCGGCTCGCTCTTGCTTGGGCCTGAGTGGCTTAACGCCATTCAGACCCGGCTTTTCCCTCCCTCCCCCCCCCCCCCCGCAGCCTGGGAATGGCGAAGGGGGAGGGATGAGGAGCTTCTAACTGGGCCGGCGGCCTGCCGTGGCCCAGGAATGGGGAGGGGGAGGGAGGGGGAGTTTCTCCCCGGGCCGGCAGCCTGCTACGGCCCAGGAATGGTGAGGGGGGAGGGATGGGGAGTTTCTCCCCGGGCCGGTGGCCTGCCACAACCCGGGAATGGTGAGAGGGGAGGGGGGAGTTTCTCCCCGGGCCGACAGCCTGCCGCAGCCCAGGAATGGAGGGGGGGGATGGGGAGTTTCTCCCTGGGGGGGATCAGGCCTGGGAGACGTGGCAGGGAGGGGAAGACAACCTCCAAAGTTGTCTCCCAGGCCCGGCACAGCAGCGGCCCTGCTGGGGGCAGGGCTTTGTCATGTGCCCGCCCCCCCCCGGCCTCTTCACTCCCGGAGTGGCGCTCCGCTGTGGGCCGGCTCCAACGGACCTCTGCTGTTAACTACATAACACTAGCAAAAGGGAAGTTTTTCCAATTTTCCCTCAGTACCTCTCTGAGCACACCAAAAAGGCAATGTTGAGGAGCTTGCACTGACAAAAAATCCATGCAACCCATGCAGCTGCAGTGAAGAGGGGAGGTGAAATCACTCTTCGACTCTTACACCAGTGGAGTCTCTTGAGCCAGCAGAAGTGCTGCTGGACAAAGCAGCAGGAGGAACAATTTTGCCCACTTCAGATTCCTTATTGCAGTCATCCATGTTGAATGGCTCTCTGAGCCCGAGGACATTTTCAGCCCTCACAGGGAGCTGCTTGGAGAAGGGGAAGGCAGGGGGAAGTCTGTTTTCTCCAGGACCATATACTTGTGAGGCAAAGAATCCAACGCTTCAATTTCAGCTACATTCATTTGTTCTTTATTACCATTATCTGACCAATCATATATACAACTTTACAACTTTACAATTAAAAAATGAAGTTTACAGTATAACAGATAAAAACAATGTAAAATCTAATTACAATATATTTTCCAAGACTTCAATATAACCAAACAAAATCTAGCCTTTCCAACTAGCATTTCCATCACTCTGCAACCGACATACAGTAAAAATGAAGCACAGTCCTATCTGGACCTTTAAGAACATAGGATGTATTCCCCACGAGTATAGTAGTTTCAGCCCTGTTCTGGAAAGTCCAGACTAGCCCACTCTTGTCAGATCTTGGAAGCTAAGCAAGGTCAGCCCTAGTTAGTATTTGGATGGAAGAACACAAAAGTAGTACAGGGTCATTATACAGAGTCAGGTCCCTTCCAGCTCTATGATCTCTGAACGTCTCTTGCCTTGAAAGCCTATGGGGTCACCATAAGTCAGCTGTGACTTGATGGCAAAAAACAGTAGTTTCATATCCCTTGGAATACAGTAAAAGCTTTCCTATCTTGTACTTGGTTAACTGAGAAACTCTATTAACAGGCTTAATGCACTAATCAAATTGTTTTTCAAACCTATGCATACAGTATCCCTGGAATTCTTGATTTGTATGGTAGTAGTGACATCTGCTTGAACATTTTCAGAAATAGAAACAGTTAGCCAGGGCTCTGCATGTTACTCAAGGAAATGGTCATGTTAGGATATATCCAGTGCTTATCCCTATTGTTAACTCGCTTTTCACAGAGATCAAGTTACGTGACATCTTCGTTTTGTTCTAAGCCTCAGTATCCTAAAGAAAAGGAATGCCATTAGTTGGATGTCAAAAAAAAAACATCCAAAATGGAAAGATCCCTCTAAAATTTGATCCTATTTGATTCCTTTCACACCACAGTACAAGAAAAAAATGTCCACACCTGAACTCAAGGAATACATTATAATAGCCTACCAGAGACAGAAACAAAGGTTCCTATAGGAATTACAGCTCACTCAGTAAAAGAAGCAGGTACAGCAGTGTTTGAAACCTTCACTAGGCAACATCTGCAAAGCTGCAGCATGAGCCCATGAGCCTCAGTCATCAATTCTGTAACACTCAGAATGGACTCCTTCACATTGGAGGAAAACAGCCTTGGGAAAAGGGTTCTTCAGCAGTCCTTTGAAACTGATCCACAGCAGACAGTTTGACCTGGGATGGGAGGTACATCTGCATTATATCCTGCTCATGATTTCTTTCTCCACACAAGGAAAATAGAACATTCGGCTTACCATGCATGCTCCTTTTATTTGCAGGTGAGGAAGTCATATTGCCCAACCCACATTGGTTGGTTCTTCTGCCACTTATGCTAAGCCTGATCCTACAAAAATTGCATGACATGTTTGCTGCAGGGTGATAACCTTCTGAAAAACAACCCATTTGTCCTCCCTTCCCCATCCCTCTTCTGTACACAAACATTTCCCTTGAGATACACACCCCAGTGATGGAGAAATGGAGAATATATCAAAAGGAAAAAATTGTTACTACAATGCTGTCTGAAAGGATGTTTCCTTTTTATATGTCTATATGAATGCCAATGTAGAACAAAAGCAGTACTAATCCAGTAAAGAATTTTTTAAAAAACACTTTACAAGTTTAAATAAACTTCAGCATAGGTTTGTATCCTACAACAGGCAGCTCTGACGTATTTTTTATTTGTATATCATACATTGGCGCAAATCTGATGCAGCCTTTAGAGACCACTTAAGTGTTAAAAAACATCAACACAGTGCCTCAGTGCAAGCAATGTCCAATGCCCAGAAGTACAAGAATACTTCACATTAATTAAGATGAGATATGGAAGAATCTTAAAACCAAGTACTACTTGGCAATGCAGCAAATTAAATTGCATAGTTTATGCTTCTGTGCCTGTGCAACAGATAGAAATGGACTAGTAACTTCCAGATAGCAAAGCCAGTGCCTTAGAAACTGAATCCTTCTCCATGGATACTTCTGTGACCTTAGAGACAAGAAAATGAAGCAAAATGCAGAAGATTTGAAATTGGTTAACAAATATGGAATGCTTTTTCAATAATAAAATAAGAAACATTGATGCTATTTGCACTATAACAGTGGTAGTCATTAAATGTCTTGCAAGCCACATATGGCTCTTTCACATGACATCTGTGGCTCTTCTTTCACATTCTGGGGCTTTCCAGTGGTACACCCCAAAGGAAACACGGTAGTGCTGGAAAAGACGCAGGACCAGTAATGAGCTAAAGTGAATACCAGTTTTATGGATTGGATTACCAAAGGCCATTAGAAGGAAGAAGTAAAGCAGGAAAGCAGAAGACTTGCCTTTGCCAGCAGAGATGAGCTAAACATGGCGAAGTTGTGTGAGTTTCATGGCATGGTGCACTGGGCATACAGTATTCATGTGGCTCTTTGGGTTGACACAGACTGTGAATGTGCTTCACTATGTGCACAATGTCACTGAGTACCATTGCACTAGAGAAAATTAAACTTGCTCTACCAGTTTAAATTCATTCAGATCTACTCCAGTTATTTGCAGTTTGCATGATTCATCCACAATATTGGGGTGTGGCTTCTGAAAACTGTGGATCAATTTATTCCACATCACAAAAAATAAGGGTAATGTATCTTAACCAGGGCTATTTTGGGGCAGGAACGCACAGGAACGGAGTTCCGGCTGGCTCCTGAGTTGGCCACACCCAGCAGGAACTCATTAGCATAATAGACCACACCCAACAGCAGAAACTCATTAGGATTGGCGACATTAGGGATATGTGGTCTAACATGCAAATTAATTCCTGCTACAAAAAAGCCCTGGGTTTTGACAACAAACAAGGTAAACAGAATAAGAAGCAAAAGGTGGATGTGGCTGGATGACCACTCTTCTGGTAACATGGGGGTATGGCCTAATATGCTAATAAGATGTGCTGTCAGGGGTGTGGCCCAATATGCTAATGAGTTTCTGCTGTTGGGTGTGGCCTATTATGCTAATGAGTTCCTGCTGGGCTTTTTCTACAACAAAAGCCTTAACTATAGAAATTTCCTTGGATGAGATTTAGATGACAGGGCGTGGAAGAGATGGGCTTCCTGCCTAGTGAGAGGGAAGGAGCAAACAGATGGGTATTGTTTACTTTAAGCGCAGGAAAAGAGAGAGAAGCAAACAGTCCTTTCTGGAATTGGCTGAAACACCTTAAGGTGCAGGTCAATTGCTCCCTCTAAGCTGTGGAGTCTTGTAAGCAAAAAATCTACTTTGTGAGCTACTGGCATTAAAGTTGTGAGTAACCAATTTAGCTACTGCATAAATTAGTTTGTTCTAGAGCTGGCCCGTAGGTACAGTGGAGCTATCGGGGGCTCTGCCCACTTCCTTAAAGGGCCAGCCACACAAGATTTTTTAAGAAGAATGGAGGGCATGCGCACAGGCTCCCACTTCTTCTCAAAACACAAAGAGGGGGATGGGTGCCCCTCACCCTCCCTCCCGCAAGATTTAAAGGCCCTCCAGCTGATTGGTAGGTCACGTGCTCCCTGCCAATTAGCTGAAGGACCCTTTAAATCTTGCAGGAAGGGAGGGAGAGGGGTGGCCACCAGTGGTCGGGCTGGGGGGTGGATTGGAGCTGACATAAAAATAATGGCAGCCCCACCAGAAAATTTTTTGCTCCACAAGCCACAAAATCCTGGCTACAGGCCTACTCCGGAGCCATCCTTCCTGAGCTAAGATAAAAATGTGTGAGCCAGAGGCTAAAAAACTGAGTTAGCTCACACTAACTTAGCTTAGAGGGAACACTGGTGCAGGTTCCTCTCCCTGGAGATCTGATATGAGATAGCATATCCTTAGACCTCATTCTGGGCCTCCACCTGTACTATCTGTATATTTGTAAACAAAGGAAACAGTATAAGTCTCCAATGGACGTTCCTCCAAAAGGAATCGATCCATGTAAAGCAATACCCCAGGAACTTCTCACTACTCAAAAAGTGGAGCACACATAATAACTAAAAACACTTTGCTCCTTTAACAAGCAGCTTGAAACACAAACCCCAAAAATCACAAAAAACTGAAAGCAACACAGGTGACAGATTTTATTAATTCCTCAAAGATATATGCCTTGCCTTGATTATTCTTCTGCTCTTAATTTCCACTGAAAGATACAAAGTTCAGGACTGTCTCCAAGCTGTAGCTTTGAGACCTGCCCCTCCACCTCCCACTGTGCAATTAGCAAGTACTGAATTAAACCTGTTCTGAACATACTAAGATGTGCTGTCTTTTCACACCCTCCTAAATGTCTTTCTGAAGGCACAGAGCAGCAAGTCTGTGTTTCAGAAATGCAAAACCTGAGGCTGCAGTCCTAAGGACGTTTAGTAGGTTCTGCTGAATTTGCTAAGATTTATTGATAAAAACACATAAGAGCTTAATTTTAACCACACTTTTTTCTTCTCTGGCCCCAAGCTGTAATACGAGGATAGCAAAATTAGTTTCTTACAGGCTGCTGCAGCTGTAATGATTAATCATATGACATATATAAAATTCTTAAATACTTGAAATATGCCATATGAATAATAGGTCTCTCCCCAAAACCACATGAAGATTCCTTTGTTTATGATTCATCTGAAGACAGTAAGATGCAGGGTAAGAGAAGAAGATATGGGGCTGCCAGGATAAGAGGAAATAATTAGGGGAAGGGATAATGAAGTGATCTTCACAAGTCCTTGTGTTTTCCCCACTTGTAATGTTTTATCAATATAATGATATTCAATGATAATCAATTTGCTGATTAAGAAAAAACAAAAAAGGCCCGAGGCAGCCGGCTTACATAAAACCAATAAAACAAAATATATCTCACAATAAAATACATAGAACCTATTGTTGATACATCAATGGCAGTACAGTGTAGTAAAGTGCAATTCTGAACACATTCAGTGGTGAATACCATTCTAGGTAGCTTCTAGCACTAAGAGGCACAGGGCTGATGAGATGAGCTGCAGTTCCTAGCGGAATGCCTGTTGGAAAAGCTCCATTTTCACAGCCCTGTGGAACTGTGAGAGGTCCCACAGGGCCCTGATCTTGCCAGGGAGTTCATTCCAGTAGGTCGGAGCTGCCAAGGAAAACGCCCTAGTCCTGGTCGATGTCAACCTGGCGTCCTTCAGACCAGAAAGGGCCAGGCGATTTTGTGATCCTGATTTCAGTGCTCTCTGGGGAACATGTGGAGAAAGGTGGTCCCTCAGGTAGGCAGGTCCCTGACCATAAAGGGCTTTAAAGGTCAAAACCAGTACCTTGAAGCAAATCTGGTATGCTATTAGCAGCCAGTGCAGTGTCTTTAGCACAGGCTGGATGTGCTCCCACATGGGGAGACTCATCAACAGCCTGGCCGCCGCATTTTGCACCAGCTGCAGCTTCCGGAGTTGCACCAAGGTCAGTCCCATGTAGAGAACACTGCAGTAGTCTAAAGTTGAGGTGACCATAGCATGGATCACTGAAGCCAGATCACTGCATTCGAGAAAGGGAACCAGCTACCTTATCAGCCAAAGGTGGTAAAAGGCTATCTTGGCAGCGGCTGCTACCTGGGCCTCCATTGTTAAGGAGGCATCCATGAGCACTCCCAGACTCCTGACCTTCGGCGCTAGCACCAGCAGTGCCCCATCAAAGGCCGGTAATGGGATCCCTACCCCCGACCACTCCGATTCAGGCACAGGACATCTTCGTCGGATTCAATTTCAGTCAGCTCAGTCTAAGCCATCCAGCCATGTCCTGCAGTGCCCGATCCAGGTCTTCTGGGGTAGAGTCAGACTGACCACCCAACAACAGATAGAGCTGGGTGTCATCCACATATTGGTGACACCCTGTGCCTCCGGGCAATCTAGACAAGGCGGCGCATATGGATGTTAAATAGCATAGGGGAGAGTACCACCCCTTGCGGCACTCCAAAGATTAGTGGGTGCCTTTGGGACAGCTGCTCCCCCAGAGCCACCCTTTGTCCCCAACCTTGGAGAAAGGAGATGAGCCACTGCCAGGCAAGCTCCTGGATCCCCATGTCAGTGAGGCGGTGGGCAAGTAACTGGTGATCAACCATGTTGAACACCACCAACAGGTCCAACAACAACAGTACCGTCGTACCGCCCCAATCCAAATGCCTCTGAGGTCATCTGTGAGGGCAACCAGTGCTGTCTCCGTCCCATGGCCTGAGTGGAAGCCGGACTGGAAAGGATCTAGCATGGAAGTGTCATCCATAAAGCTCTGCAACTGTACTGCCACTGCCCTCTCTATTAATCTGCCCAAATAGGGCAAATTGGAAACCAGCCGATAGTTAGCCAATTCAGCCGGATCTAAAGATGGTTTTTTAAGAGGGGGCAGACCATTGCTTCCTTGAGAGCCCCCAGGAACAGCCCCTCAGTGAGGGACTTGTTGACAATATCCCGAAGAGCCCCTCGAAACCCCTCACGGCCAGCTTTTATTAGCCAAGAGGGGCACGGATCAAGGCTGCATCTGGTTGGGTGTACGGTTGAGATCAGTCTGTCAACTTCCTCTAGGCTGAGTGGACTGAAGTAATCCAGAATGGGACCAGAAGATGCACATGGAGCCTCAAGTTCGCTCACTGTTTCAACTGTGGCAGGAAGGTCGCAGCAGAGCAACAAGACTTTATCTGCAAAATGGCTCGCAAAAGCCTCACAGCCAATATCCAGTTCCTTAGTGTTTTGTCTGCCCTGTGGCAGGACTGTTAGAGACTGAATCATTTTATACAATTGTGCTGGGCACGAGCTTGCAGACGCAATTGCAACTCCTTCTTTGCAGCTTTGACTGCCACTTCGTAGGATCTCATAAACATCCTATAAGATGCTCTTGTTGCTTCATCATGAACACTCCGCCACCATCTCGCTAGCCATCTAAGCCTTCACTTCATCAGCCTCAGCTCCAGGGTATACCAGGGAGCCAGCCTAGTGCGAGGTGCAGAGGGCATCTGGGAGCGATCTTGTCAATGGCCATCAAGAGGCGGTCATGCCAGTCCTCAACCAGCTCATCCAATGAGCCGCCAGGGAACATTGGATCCCGAAGAGCTATTTGAAGCTGCATAGGGTCCATTTGGCTCCATGGGCAAGCTAAAATACGCTCACCACCCAAACAGGGTTGAACATTCACTTGGGGCTTCAGTGCATGGTGGTCCTACCATGGGACTGCTATTGCAGTAATCCAGTCCACCGGCTGGGTGGGACTAGGATAATCTGAACTTTCCTACCTTCATGGTAGCCATCCAGGCTTTAGTACAATCTCTTGCAAAACTTCAGAGCAAAGCAGGCTTGAGAAAGACTGGAGGAAAGCCTGAGAAAATCTAGGAGGTGCATGAATGCACCATGATGCTGTAGGGAAGCAGAAGAAAACCCATCTCTCAATATCATTGAACCCAGATAACTCCACGTGGAAACAGTCTTATCCTTTGGCTGTGACTAGGCTAGTCCTTCCCATGATATGGCATTCTCCTAGCAGAAAAAGTGCAACCTTCCCAGTAGTGTGCTGGCTTACTGACACTGACAAGATGCGAAATGTGCTTCCTGTTACCACAATTTTCCTAAGTCCATACTTAGAATCTGAGTGAGCACTGGCAAGCCATGTCACCTTTGTTTTGCAGTAGATATAACTGCAGAGAGAGTATTAATAAGTAGCTGACTGTTTGCTCCTTCACTGGGTTGACTAAGAGTTCACCCAGAAATCTTCCTCATGACAGCATATGCCACAGCACTGGACAGGAAGTAGACCATCAGTGGTTCTCATACAGCTTGCAAGTATTACATGCATGGAAATGGCATACCTGACACCCTGAAGGACTTCTGGGTTAGTAAGGAAGGAAGGGGATGCAATCTTGCCATGCTTTTTTTCTATTCACTATGTAGAACATAATACCATCAGTTGATAGAAAAGGGAATGTTTTATAGACTTTGACCCTATGCATTCACCTGAGACACTTCTTAATCTTGTAGATGAAGATACCTATTCTGCCTTACTCTATGTGCAAACATAGAAACAATTATCAAAGCAGCCATAATGCTTATAGAACACTCACGAATGGTTCAGCAGCTGGTGTGCTATGACAGCTGTTTCTCCTGTTCTGTACTGTCATGTTGTCCCCTTGTGTTTCTTTCAACCATTTGTTACATCCATCTGTTCCTTCTTATTTCAGGCTTGATTTCAAGATCTTTGGACAAATACTCCAGCACCATCACACACACCCCAAGCTTGCACATCATCTTTGGAAACAGAACCATCCCTTTTCAGCATTATCATAATACCAGTTAATTGGGGTTGTATTTTCCCATAGTAAATAATAACTTCATAACCAGGCATGCTATTCATTTTTCAAAATGAATATCATCCTGTAACACTGACAGGAATTCACAGAAGCATCAATAACTAAAATTAAGAATATATACAACTGAACATGACAGTCACAAAAAACAGAATTCATCTCCATTTTGAAGCATGGCAAATAACAGCCAATTTTGTATCACAGACACACATGACAATATGTTAGAAAGCTATTGCTACCAAATATGTACTTTCATAAATATAAGATGAATCTTTAGAATTCATTTCCAAATTATGACCCATTTGCAAGCCACCTCCTTTCTCAAATGAGCACCTCTAATAAAGACAGAATAAAAGACTTTAGATTCCTGTCAAGAGCAAACAAGCCAGAGGCCTGTGTGGAAGGGCAGGAAGGAAAAACCATCTGGAAATCCCCCCATATCCAAAAATCTCCCCTCCAGAACTCTAAAAGCTCTCAGTGATTTGAGCAAGCTAATTTTCCCTCCCTGCTTTCCCCTCATGCTATCTCCCAAACCAAATTCAGCCATTGGCGGGATATATACAGATATGTATCTTACCAGAGGGCCCTATTACCTGACTATGGAGCCCCCTGTTTCACTACCCTACTGATTGGCTCTGGGTCACCAAATTTGCTATTAGACAAAACAAGCTTGGGGAGCCCTAAGGAATCAGAGGGGAAACAAATTGGGAACTGCCTACTACCACACAAACTCTTCTCCATCCAAGATCCCAAAAGACCCCAGGCACTTGAACCTGCTTATTTCCACCCCTCCCGATTAAGCGACTCTCAGCTGCTCTCAACATTCCACACATCCTGGAACTTTTTTAGTCCTCATACCATCTCGGTTGGGGGAAGGGGGGGGGGGGTTCCCCCCATTATTTCACTTAATTAACGAAATCATGTTTTCTGCATACCTGAGGAGTACCCCAAGTCGAAACCCTTGTCTTTCCTGTGCTGTTCTATCATTAACAAAACAGCCACTTGACTGTTTGAAGGAATCACGGGAGGGCATTTTCTATTTTTAAAGGCAGCCGGTTTGTACGTCTCCAGGAACAGCCTCCAGCCAGCCTCGCCGGGAAGCATGGCAGAAGGGCAGCGTGCAGCGGCACGAGCCGCCAGGGCCAGGCTCGCCCCACAAGTGCTCTTCCCTCCCCTCGAGCATCGCGGCTCCTGAATGGCGCGCCGACGCCCATTATCTTTATTCCCGCAACTCCCTACGAGCGAAGCGGCTCTCGCAGGAGAAACCACAGGCAGGCAGCTCGGCTCACGGCACGGCTTTCCCCCCACCGGCGAGGCAAAGCCGCCTCCTGCATCTCCAGCGGGCCTCACGAGGATGCTGGCCGCCTTCTCCCCCCCCCCCCTCCGAAAGGGCAGCGCCTCTCCTGTCACTTCGTCGGTGGCTCCTCCGCGCCTCACCAAAGGCACCTGTTCGCGGCCTCAGTTGCTCCCCGAAGCCGCGGAGAAACTCGGGGAGGGGGGCTGACGTGTTGCGGCAAGGACGGGCAGCAGAACGAGGCCTGAACAGCGGGCGCGCTCGCCTCTCCCGCTCCAAACGCAGAAGCACCAGCTTTCCCAGCCGCCCCAAACTCCTCCATCCCTACATAGCCACGGAGCCGCCAAGCCTGACAGCCAAGTTACTCACCGCCACGGCCAGACCAAGCCTCCCCTCAGCCGAACCTTTTCCATCCGGGCATGCAGTCCTCAGGGGAGAAACAACCAGAAAAACTCAGAACCCCCCCCCCCCCAATCTTGCCCCCCCTCTGAAATAACCGTCACTCACCGGCTTCGGAGAAGCGCTTCACCTCGCAGCGGACACAACAGAGTCCCTCATTGCGCAAAGCCACGCCCCCCGCACCGCCTCCCTCTTCATCAGAGCTCGCGCAAAGCCACGCCCCTAAGTAGCGCTCTCGTAGAACGAGGCCACGCCCCCTTCGTTGTCCCGCCCCGAGCCCTTGCGTAGTACTCACAGTCGTTCCACCGGCGAAGCCCCGCCCCTCCATGACTCCGGCACACCCTTGAAGACGCTTTCTGGCCCCGCCTCTCTCCATGCGGCTAAGAAGACCCCAATGGCTTACGCGAATCTTTTTTTTAAGAACTATGACACGGACAAAGTGGTTCGGCAGGCGGGCCTACAGAACATGATTTTTAGTATAAAAAATGTTTTAGGATCACAGCCCAGGGCTGCCTTGCTTTTCCCATGGGAGGGGAGCTACCATAACATCCCTGCCTCTGGGAGGGAGATGTTCTGAGGTAGAAATAGCAAGGCCTGGTGCTTACAGATCATTCAGCCACATCCAGACCTGTCACAGAAATTGCATAATCAGAGGACATGTCCATAGAAATTGCTCAAAGCACATGTTCTACTAAGTATAGAACAAGGCCTATGAATACCGAGGTCAGCTGGCAATCCTGTTGAGTAACTGACCCCCAAATAATATGCTCTGATGAGGTTATGAGTTACTTATAGTGTTAACAGTGTAATTGTACATATGTATCATAAAGCTATTTGTGCAACTACTAGCATGCACGCCCACCCCACCCCCAATTAAAAGCACACACTTCCAGTGCCAATGGATTATTTATGTTAGAGCCTGTTGTTAAGACATTGGTTTTGATATACATTTTTTTATTCTGCCCATGAGACATGACTTCCAGCTGTACTTGGGAGAGGGAGGAAGGGCCTGAATCCTTTAGCAATGCCAGCTTCCATAAATAAATAGATGGATTAATTCAGATGGATGCATGAAATATTAGATCATTTAGCATTAAGTCTGAGCTGAAACAAAAAAAAATGAACTACAAAAGCAAAGCCAGGCAAATTACAATCCATTCATTACTCCCCAGTTTACAAAGGATTGCCAAATGAGGTTTTTAAAAATTCTGACATCATGGGCTGAATAAATCTGAGCCATGTCCTTTCTGCCAAGAAATATTTTTGGAAAAGGGACTGAAGGCCAGAATGTCTCTTTTTTTTTTTTTGAAAAAATGAACAACCTTCATATTTAAAAGTGGGCCTAAAGACAAAATGCCTCAGAGCATGTGCAAGTTACACTCTGAACATTGCTGCTATGAAATACTCAGTGTCTAAATTATTACATTTATTGTTTAAATATTATACACACATGTAATTATATAGATTTACAAATTATAATTATAGATTGTTACTTGTATCAACTTTTTGTCTTGTATGACAGCTATGTAGTTCAATCATTTTAAAATAAATACTATGTGAGCTTTGCTTCATCACACTGAGTGTCCATCAAATCCATCATCCACTTTCCAGCTAGATGCTTCCAAGAAGCCCAAAGGTAGAATCTGAAGACAACAGCCTTCCCTTGTTATGTGCCCAGAGTATCTGGTATTCAGAGATATATTGCCACTGAAGTACCATTGACAGCCATCTCAGTTAATTTTGTCTCTAGTCCTTCTGCATAAAACCTTCTGTATTAGTGGCTATCACTACAGCCTATGGTAGAGAAGTCCACACTACCTATGGATTGTGTGAAACACTATTTCCTTTTGTCCATTTTAAAGCTATTGCAGATCTCTGGGTCACTGGATAATTCCAGTTTCTAGTATCATTAAAGGGAGGAAATCTTGCTAGATCCACTTTCTCTACATCATTCATAATTTTATCAATTTCCATCCTGTCCTACCATAGCAGGCTTTTTTCTAAATTGAAAAGCCCTAAATGCTTTAGACCAGATCCACATGGACCACAGAAAGCACTATTCAGCCCCCTCTCCTGCTGTTAGAGTGCACATGTGAGAAACATGCAATTTTAAATGTACATGTGCAAAAAAATTAAAAACCAGGGACAGTGTTTTAAACATGGTTCTAATGGGTTTCTGAATTGTTTGATAGTTATGCAGGAAGGTTTAATTTAGAATAACATGGAGGTTTTTCTACACCTTGGCTTTCTTTTTCCTTCACACTCGGCCCTTTTTAGGAGCATCCAGAGCATCGTTCTCTAATCATAATACTTCCAGGTTTTTCTTGTGCTCAGTATGCTCCATTCCTTTTGGAAAGAAAAGTCAAAGTACAAAGGTGCATTAACATTTCATGTGGAAAGAATAATGTGCATTTTCCTGCTGCAAGGTCATTAGTGCTATTTTCCTGCCAGGAGCCCCTGTCAAGAGATGGTAACCTCTGCATGGATCAACCTGGTAATTTTAAAACATCAGCATTTGCACCTGTTGTAAATTTAAAGCAACAGCTTATTTCCTGTTGTGCCATCCAAAGGTAAAAAAATAACACTGGGGAGAGTTTCACGTCAAATGCTTATCACTCTTCTGCTATTCCCAGGCAAAGATAAAAGGCACAAGGTTGGACCTTGGAATATTAAGTAATCTGATTTAATTACATTCAGATGCGAGTGGGGAACCCTGCTCTTCTTCGAGAACCATCTTTTTGATCACATTCTTGACTGGCTCACACTGATCAGGGGGTCAGTGATTTGGTTCTTCTATAAAGTTAGCTTACATCCATCTGGGAGAACAAGGAAAGCAACATACAAGGGGCTGAGTAACAAGTTACTAGCCTGGCCTAATATTGCCATTGGGCATCAACAATCATCTCGCTGTATCTCCTCTCTGTTGTTGTTACTGATGCTGATTTAAAGATATTGTAATTTGCCTATCTTCACATATGTATGTCTATGTAGGAGGCTAGACTTTGTTGTTTTATATGTGCCTGCTCATATTGCTTACATTTAAGCCTGAACCACTTTTTAAATTCCTTTCAATAAAGCTTATTGCATTTATTGTTGTGTTCTACTTTATGCATGAGAGTCCCACCCAGTCTTGGTCGGACTACCAGAAGATTTATTCCAGGGTCCCAGGTGCAAGGACAGAGGAATCAAATCATCCTTGAAGTCATGTGTAGTTGAGAACCCTGTGATCTTCTGACACCCTCTCAAGTGCAATGTCCCCCAATTTTTTTCCCGTGTCACCAGAGCTTTCAGAGGGCTTTTTAAATAAGAGTGTTTGCTACTGTGTGATATATTGCCACTTATCTATTTTGATTTTTTAAAGAAACTAGCATAAACCTTTTCTGTAATTTTTTATTGTAAGAGAAAGGAAAATGTATATTTTAATGCAAAATTTAATCCTGAAGTAACTGCACCATCTTCTGTGTTCAGGAGACTATCATCCTGAATTTTCAGTCTCTTGAGAATAAGGATATAATTTTACACATTTTACTCAGATTGGCACTGAACCAAAACAGAACATTTTTACTCGATAGTTGAGAACTCCAGCACTTTTGGGTGCTCATTTTCCAACAGCCCACAAAGCTGTTCCTTTAATGGCAGTGTGATACACAGACTTAACAAGCGATCCTTATCTCTGTGTCTTGAAACCTCCACCTACTCATTTCTACATCTCAAACACCTCTTAAAAGCACAAAATAAGACCAGGTCTTTTTTTTCTGGTCAGCTGGTAATCCTGCCTATGATCAATGCACAAAATACGGTAACTATTCCTAGGGCCTTTCAAAAGCCTTTCATTTCTGTATGAAATGTGTTGTTTCCCAGTCAACTAATTTTCCAATGAAAATTGTATAACTGAGTTACTGAGGGTGGCAATTCTGTGAGCAGTAGCTCAAATTTAAAAAAAAATGGGAGCATGGAACCACAAGCATTGCATGGGAAAAAATGAATGAAGAAATGGGAACAAATGTCTTGTAAAATGGCAGGAAAAATCAACTAAGGCAAAATACCAGAAATATAAGAGAAGGTGTGGGTTACAGTGTAAGGCAAGACACCTTTTCTGGGAACTTGCCAAATGTTTTTAGAATGTGGGTGGGACCAAACAGCAATTTTGCTCAGCAGGATTTCAGAATAATCAATAGAGATCTCGTTGGCTGTGGAGATTTTTTTTTTTGAAAGTTGATTTGGCAGCAGCTGCCACCACAACACAAAGATGTTCACTCCATGACTGAAGGTGTATGCAAGAAAACATTTTTAAACAATATGTTTATTTTAAAAGGTATTCTGAGCTTCTGCTAAAATGTTAAAGAGTTACTATTAGAGTTATGCATAACCTCACTCCCTGACATTTTGTGGTTGGCTCCCCCTCTTCTGGCACCTATTTTGTGGTTCTGCCATCACCCCATCTCAGAATTCCAAAGATGCCAACAGACTCAAGAAGGTTTGGAACCACTGATGTAAGGTTTTCACCAAGATAAGAAGGGCTTTGATAGCAAATTGAGCTTGAAGTGAAGATCATTTAGGCTGAGTTGTCCTCATAAAGATTGCTTGGAAGGAAAAAATACTGCTTGTTGTTCAGTCACACAGTTGAGCCCAACTCTTTGTGACCCCATGGACCACGTCACGCCAGGCCCTCCTGTCTTCCACTGCCCTCTGGTGTTTGCTCAATTTCCTGTTTGTTGCATCGATAACACTGTCCAACCATTTCATCCTTTGCCACCCCCTTCTTCTTTTACCTTCAATCTTTCCCAGCATCAGGGTCTTTTTCAGTGAGTGCTCCCTTCTCATTTGGTGGCCAAAGTATTTGAGCTTTAGCTTCAGTATCTGTCCTTCCAGGGAACAGTCAGGTTTGATTTCCTTTAGGATTGAAAAAATACTGTACAACTTGACAAAAATGATCTGAGAATGCCCCATTTGAGGATCTAGGCTACAGCAGACTGTGACTACTCCCAACTTGGGGCAGGGGGGAAGCTTTGTAACTTCCTTACTTGGACCAGAACAAATTGAGCTGATTGTGTGTCTATTGCATTCAACAAGTTCTCTAGGAAACAGATAGAGAGATGCTATTACCTCTACATCCGAATTCTCTATTGACTGCTATAAGCAGTTATGAGATAATGGAGATGAAGAAAGTCACAAATTCAGAATCAAACCTTTTAACTGAGGATTTAGCGTGAAGTGCACATTAAAAGAACTGTATGTAAGCAGGAGGCACACTTAGAATGATAAACAGTACAAAAAATTAGAATGAGAAAGTTTAAAAATTGTATATAAATGTACTGCAATCCATACAAATGTATTACAGTGCAGAAGCAGTATAAGTTTTGAATATAAATGTATAAGGAAGTGAATTTTGAACAAAAATATCCTTTATTTTCTATTGTGTGATATATTTTCTTTTAAACACTGGTATATTAAAAGCTACAGCAAGTATGTAGAAATGATGAAATATGTAATATAGAATATGTAGTAATTATGCAGTGAATGACAATTGCAAAATAGGTATTATGAAATTTGAAATTTAAAATAAGTAAGGACTATTGTATTTTATAGGAAATGTCTTAAAACTATAATGAAGGGGATGTTAGGAAGAAATATTTTCTGTTTTATAGATGTATGTAATGTATGATAACATATATATATATAAACTGATATATATATAATTTGCTATATAACGCCTTTTTTTGTATCCCTTTTATATCACTCTCTTATTCTCTAAAAAATAAAAAATGTATTTGTTTGTTTATTTATTTTTAAATGTATGTTCCAAAGGCTATCCTAAGGGCACATTCCTGCGAGTGTATTGTGTTGAGTAGCATTAGATTTACTTCCGAATAGACTTGTTTAGCCACTGCATCCTCTCAATACTTTTGTAAGATCATCCGAGAAAAGAAAGTGACTTGCTCAAGGTCCGCTAAGGTTGCCAGGTCTGGGCAGGAAATTACCTGGGGAATGCCATAGAGTCCACCCTTCAAAGCAGCCATTTTCTCCCGAGTGCTGATCTCTGTCAGCTGGAGGTCAGTTGTAAAAGCAGGAGATCTCCAGGAGGGTGGCAAACCTGAGGTCCGCCAAGCCGAATTTTTTTTTTAATCTCTCGTCTCTCCGTCCAAGCCTGTCTACGGTCCCGCCCTGGCTCTTCGACCTACGGAGACGGAAAATGTCGCTTGCTGGTGAATTTAAAAGCGAATCTTGGGTGAGCAATAATACATTAACCGCGCTCCGCGGCCCCAAGACAGCATGAGTCGCGTACTCTGCGGCGGTCCTTCCAGCCATTACTGTCGCACGTTGATTGCGTCAGAAGCGCCGACGGTGCCGAGAGACCTGGCGCTGTCGCGAGAGTTGGGACTGAGGCCGCTCAGGTGCCGGTAGGAGCGGGATGGCTGAGGAGCGGCGCGGGGCCGACCAGGGAGGCTCCGCGGCTCAGCCACTGTGGAGGAAATGGCGCCTCGGGACCGTCCGGTAGTGGCACCCCCGTTCGCCATGCGAAAGCGTGGAGCACGAAAGCGCCTCAAGTTTCGGGCTGACGACGTCTGTTCGGAGCGCGGTGAGTAGCCGGTCCTCCTGGGTCTGTCGTGGTTTGCTGCCGTTGCCCCTCCGCTCGGGTGGCTGACTCTCTGGCGCTCTCTCCGCAGTGACTGTTGCCGACTACGCCAACTCGGATCCCGCCGTGGTGAAATCGGGGCGCATGAAGAAGGCTGTAGCCAACGCGGTGCAGCAGGAAGGTGAGTTCGGGTGTGAAGGGCCCACGGAAATAGGTTCTGACCCGCAGAATCCCGCCACTGCGCGAGAAGGAGCTTTACGGCCTGCTCCTGCAAGAGCTTTGCTGCAGAGACTTAACGGCATTTGAAGTGCCGTCCTGTGCAGCTACTCCAGTCTAAACCCACTAAAATCAATTGGTTTATGTTTGTGTTGCTCTTTATAGGATTACACTGGCGTTTTGGTTTGCTTACTTGGACCAGAACTAGTAAGGGTGGTTGAAAGGATTCTGTGCTGAAAGGACATGAAACGTCAGTGGTGGTTACCAACCTCCAGGTGGTACTTAGAGATCTTCCAGAATTAAAACTAATTTCCACACTGCAAAGATTAGTTCCACCACTGGAAATGGATGGTTTGGAGAGTCAGCTGTATGGCATTATATCCTGCTGAGGTCCCTCTCCAAACACAGCCCAGGCTCCACCCCCAAAATCTCTGAGGTTTCCCAACCCAGAGTTAGCAATCCTAATTTCTAGGAATTCTTCAGAAGTACTTAGAGCAGCCTCATGCTTTTCTTATGCAGAAACAATTTTTTTCCAGGGAAGAACCTGATAGTTATCATTTGCAAAGATGCGTTTAATATAGATGTTGAAGATTGATGTATAATCAGTGCCTGCATGTTCCCATGGCTGAACTGGAAGCATACAGTCAGAGTCCAACAAATTAAATGAATATCTGTTTAATGCATTCTAAACAGGGAATACAGGGCTGAGTACCTTAGCAATTCAGCAATTCCAAAGCTGTATTCTGCCATAAGCAGGAAGGGCAGAAGATCTTATACCCCAAATGACATCACATATAGTTTACACATTGAAGAATTGGTACCAAGCAGTTAACATCATCCAAGCATAATTTGGCTTTAAACCTTACTATTGGTCTCACCTTATACTCGTCATTTATGTCAGTGGTTGCATTTACTAATCTGGTCTCCAGGACAATGGGAACATTAGAGAACACTGGGTCCCTTTCTGACCTGCATATGGAGGGCTAGCTGATTGGTTTAATCACATTAAACTTGCTCTCGGCATCCTTGTGGCTTACGCATTCCATTTCTATTGCATCCTAATTCTATCTACAGAAGCTTTTAATAATACTTTTTGCTTAATATGGCTTCTTAATACAAAAATGCAATTATAAAATATTTATGTTCTGCTATAAGTCTCTCTAATCAGAAGCTTCTTGGTTACATACCAGGATCTGGATCTGAAGGCACAGTGACAGCTATCAATATATATCTCAAGGAGAAAGTGTCAGAAATCACATTCTTTTTCCCTTGTTCTACAAGATGACTGGGCTTGTTTGTACTGTGAATTTAGCACTCTGCTTGTTGATCTCTTGATGATTTGCATCATGGTTGGCATTTGGCCAACTTCCTAGGTCATCTTCCATTTATCTTTATGGTTTTTATCAGTTTTGCGCAGCTGCACACTTTACTTTGGTAAGTAAAGATGCTTCATGTATTGCCGCAAAAACTTAAGAGGCTGAACTTGAAGAACCATAGAAGTCTTCATTGCCATCTCATCATGAATGCTGGCAAAATTGAACTTTTCCACTACCACAAGATACAACTAAAGGAGAATTTATAAAACTAACATAATTATGAATTTACACTAGTTAATGCCAAGCCATTAGAGATGAAATGGTAGCCTATCTATTATTCAGGTGAGAGTGATCTGAAATGTATAAAAATACTAAATAAAAACAGATTTAAACAGGAAATGTATACATTTCTGAAACAATGTTTCTGGAACTGCTGTGAATGTAACAAGTCTTACTGTAGGTGAAGAATGCATGTGGACTGTGATGTGACTTTTACCCATAATGCCTCTGTTTTTGACCATATGGATCAGTTAGGTGTTTTCTCTGCCTATATGGTGACTGGTCCCCTTTCCCCAGGATCTGCCATAACCAGGAATATAGAAGGGGATGATCTGAATAATAAATTATGCTTGTCCCTAGCTTGCCATATTTGGGGTCAGGAAGTTATTTTCCCCTATGTCAGAAGAGCAGCAGTCCTTGAAGTTCAGAACATGGCAAATAGTTCAAGATGCCAAATGCAAACAAGCCAAGCAAATACTCTTATCTCATGTACCTCCTTGCTTCTTGTACTACATTGCACAAGTTCACAAGTGGCCAGCTTGCAATATAGGAGTGGCACTTGTGGCACCCTTGGACTTGTCAGAAAGGTTGACTGCCACTGGCATAAATGAGTTCGCTGAAGGCTACTGAATGGCTCATCTTGCCTCAGGTATGGTCCTGTGATTTTGCTCAGTGACTTTGTGGTCCTTTTCAGTGCCTATAATCAATCACAACTGAAGAATGCCTTAATGTAGTTTTCACTGACAGCCGAAATTTTGAGTGGGATCTAACTTGAAGTTTTGTAGAATAGATTATGTGCTGGATTTAGAACTACCTTTTTTCTAATTTTTTTTTCTTTTACTTTGACAGTAAAATTAGTAGACTGAAGTCCATCATGAACATTTACCAGCTAGTATATCTCAATATACTTTGTGTGTGTTTATGGTTCTAGTAAAATCACTTTGTGGTTTGGAGGCCTCTTTTGTACCTACTGATGAAATACTATCAGCAACAGAATCCTGTGGCAGTAGTGATGAAATGGATTCTAAGGACTGCACTAGTGATAGAATATTATCTCAGAAAAAGAAAAGCAAGAGACATAAAGGTAAGAGCTGTGGATTATTTAATAATTTCAATTTGTCAAACTGTTACCTGCATGTAAACTCTGTGACTGAATGTCTATGCATTTATTTCTTTGGCTAATAATCTTACGAGTGTCTCTATGGGAGAGCCAGCATGGTGTAGTGGTTAAGAGTGACAGACTGTAATCTGGAGAACCAGGTTTGATTCCGCACTTCTCCACATAAAGCCAGGTAGGTGACCTTGGGCCAGTCACAGATCTTTCAGAGCTCTCTCAGGCTAGGGGGTATGCATGGGGGGGGACAGTATTTTTCGGGTTTGATCTGTTCTCCTTCCCCTTCACTTCCCCAGCCGGCTGCCATGGGGAAACAAAGACTGATTGGGGAAGCATTTAAAGAAAATCTGATTCAGCTGAATATATACCTGAAATATACCAATAAGGTAATTTTTGGGTATTTATTCCATTTGGCTTTGCCAAATGCGCACCCCTACCTCAGCCCCCTCCCCCCAAAATAAGTTTAGCTTGCCACCTAGCAGTACATAAAGCTAAAAGGGCTAGAACTTAACGCTGCTGGGCAATCTTTGATTCTCCTGGCTATACTATACACATTGCCATACAATAATTAATTCTCTGTAGGATAGAAAGCTAAATCCTATCTAGTTCATGAATTATATAGAATGTTGGACTTGAACCAGGAGACCTGGGTTTGAATTCCTACTTAGTTATAAAGGCCACTGACAATTCTAGGACCTGTTAATCTCTGTTGCCTCATAGGGTTCTTGAAGAGATAAAATGAAGTAATTGTTACGTATGCTCACTGAGCTCAAACTAAGTTAATAAACTGAAGCTGCATCCAAAGTGAAGGAGTGTGCTTTTCTCTCCTGTTCATAAACAGTTAAATATAATCTTTTTTTCTGAGCGTTTTCCTTACTACCCTTGTGTTGTTATTTAGTCTGGCATCATGCTCTAGCTTCCTAATGAAACAGTGTAGTTAAATAAAAGATCTACCATTGTAAATAGATTAAAGCTATATTATAATCTTACTATAACAGATCCGAGTTTTAAGAAAACACCTGTAGCCTCTGCAATAAAAAGACACTTCTTTTTTCCTTTCTAATCTTACTAAACTGACATCGGGTCATTGCTAGCCGTGAAGATTTATTATATTAGCATTACTGGTAAGTAGGGATGTAAATGTTTTTTAAAAGTAACTCTTAAATTTGATAATATTTATTTAAACATTAATTAGAAACAGCTTCAGTTACACGGAAGAGGATCTGCCTGTAGATGTTCTCAAGGGCTGTTCTCTCACGAGCAGTTCTCGAAAGAGCTCTCTCAGCCCCATCTACCTCACAGGATGTCTGTTGTGGGGAGGGGAAGGGCAAGGAGATTGTAAACCACTCTGAGATTCCTTTGGGTAGTGAAGGGCAGGGTATAAATCCAATCTCTTCTCTTATTCTTTTCTCTCTTGGCTCCCTCTGCTCACTGTGGGCCTTATTATTTAAACATTTACAAAAACATGTAAATAGTACATTAAAGCTTATTTAAATGTTTAATAATTTACATTCCTATTTGTAACACTTATTTTTTACTATATTTAGAAAATGCTGATGGAGCAGTAGGCAAGGAGTATCCTATTGATATTTGGCTGGTGCTGGCATCCTACATTCGTCCAGAAGATATTGTGAATTTTTCTCTTATTTGTAAAAGAGCCTGGACTGTCACTTGCACTGCTGCCTTTTGGAGCAGACTGTACAGGAGGTATGACAGTTTGTCAAGCATTTATTTGCAAGATGATGTACAGTAGAATTCTAAGCCCGCTGACTTCAACACACTTAAAAGGTTGTAGTTAGTACTGGAACTGTTAGTGATTTAGGATTCTCCACATTCTGAACTATTCTTGTTTTATCATACTATAACAAGGTTACCTGTGCAAATGAACAAGCTTAATTAGAACATTAGTATTAATCATGCATATTTTGTTGTGTATATTCAAATAACTATATGCAAATTGATATGAGGTATAAAGACTCAACCACATTGCTTAATCTTGAGGCTGCTAGAATGGAGGAGTGAATTGTGGCCACTCCGAGCTGGTTAATGTAATTAATTGGCCAACAGTTCTTTTCAGATAGGTGGTGGAGGAGTTATATTCCTACCCCATATGGCTTACAGCCATACCACCCTGAACACGCCCATCCTGATGAGAGCACTTTTTGGTAGCCTGGCTCATGCATTCCTTCCCCCTTTTCTTGGTCATGTGTACATTTTAATACAAAATGCCTGTACAACATGTTACATTCTGAGAAGGGGCGGGGAACACACCTGTGCATATATCTCTGGAAGAGTCTCATTGGTCAGAAACATGTTTATAAACCCCATGTTTATGGTAGCATTGTTTACACATGTGCATAACCTTTTAAAGTCCTTGGTAAAGCTAACATTTATAGCAAGCTGTAATTTGTTACAAGTAGTAGTAGTTGTTCGCAGACACAAATGGGATGTAATGGTGCGCTAATATGTAAAATGTCATGGTGAGTTGCTTTAACTTAGCTGACTATAAGAGGACTGCAGCACGAGATGATAAGCAGAGTAGCTGAGCACCAGGATTTTCAGTATATTCAATAAAAGTTGGTGTCTTTTCTGTGATTCATTTTCTGTATTTGTTCTAAGACTTATTCATATAGGTATTTCAACAATTACATTGTTGAATTGTTTCTTTTCTACTATCTCTTGAAACGTAAGCTTGAGCTTTGGTTAGTCAGATTTATTGGTAGGACATAATTTTAAAGTAAATATGACATTCATTTTATAGACTTGTTGATGGCTCTCGTATTGTGCGGTGGGTTCCCCAGTAAAGCACAAAACACCTGGTATAGGGGCAGAAAGTTTCTAGGAGTGAGCGTCATGTTGACAACACTGGAACCTTCCCTCCTCCTGCCAGCCAAGACCTAGCTAGTTTGAATACCCTCCAGCAGAAGGTCCTCACTAATTCAAATTAGACCTGGGGGGGGGGGCGACTGCTCCTCCACTTGATCCCACTTTCTAACCTGATTTGGGAAGGTATGTAGCTTCAATCTAATAATGTTTCCCTGTTTGAGCTTTTAGGGGGGCTCAATGTATCTTTTTGTGTTAAATATATTAAACTAGTGCCCCACTCCACAACTGTTTGAACATATTAAGCAGTATCTACACAGCTGTGTGGAAGAGTCTCTGCCTGCTACACTATGTACAGATAGTGGTGTTGTGTTGGGAATCTCAAAAAGCATGTGAGTTAAGTGTCGTCAAGTCGCTTCCAATTTATGGCGACCCTATGAATTAATGGCCTCCAGCGTGTCCTATTGTTAACAGCTTTACTAACATCTTGCAAACTGAGGACCATGGCTTCCTTGAGTCAATTCATCTCGTTTTGTATCTTCCTTTTTTCCTGCTGCCTTCAACTTGCCTGTCATTATTGTCTTTTCCAATGACTCCTGTCTTCTCATTATATGACCAAAGTATGATAGCCTCAGTTTTGTTATTTTAGCTTCTAGGGAGAGTTCAGCTTGATTTGATCTAGAACCCACTCATTTTTCTTTTTTGCAGTCCATGGTATCCATAAAACTCCTCCAACACCACATTTCAAAGGAATCAACTTTCTTCCTGCCAGCTTTCTCCATTGTCCAACTTTCACACCCATACATAATAATTAATCCGCAATTCATAGTAAAAGAAGAGGAGTAGGTTTTTATACCCCACTTTTCTCTACCCTAAGGAGTCTCAAAGTGCTTACAATCACATTATCTGATTGCTTGTGCTACATCGCACCTCACTCTTAGAGCAACTGTTTCTTCCATGCTTATCACTTTCAGAGTAAAACATTTCATAATTTTCTGACAGAAAATGTCCTAATCACTTTAGTTCACTAACTCCCAGGATTACAATTTTTAAAAGTTTTGTTTCTTGTTTTACAGTTTCGAGTTTACCCTGATTCGTGTTCCATGTTCCTATTATATGTGTCAAATAGCTTTGGACTTTGCTTTTGCATCCATTCTCATCAATCATTGAACATCCTTTTAGCTTTAGTTCAGTAGCATCATTAAGAATAGCAGTACTCATACTTTTCCTTGGCTCTTCCCCAGTGGCTGATTGAGTGCCATCCAGCCTAGGGGTCCTGCTCTCCAGCACTATATCTTTTCTTTTCTTTTTTTTGATTGCCTCATCATAGGGTTTTCAAGGTAAGAGATAATCAGAAGTGGTTTACCATTGCATTCTGCGCAGTACCAACCAAGGTTTGCTGAAGTGTCACCACCGTCGTCTTATAACAGATCTTCTGCGAGTTTCAGTTTCCACTATTGCTGCTGCCCAGTAGTAACCCTTCAAGGATTCCTCTGCCCCCGTCACTGTCAGAAGTGTGTGTTCTCTTCTGGTGATGTGGCCATTGGCTCCTGGAGGGTGTGGATGCATCTTAAGAGTCTGGTGTTTCACCTGTGACCATTCCGCCTTGAGTGACTCAGTGAGGAGTTTAGTCTCTTAACAGAGACTAAACTCCTTACACTACTGCTTTCAGCTTCACTGACACACACAATGCCCCCCCCAATCATGTTAAAGCATGTGTTCAAGAGGGGAGAAAGCAGAATAAATTTAGATGGGAAACAGAAGCTCAGAATCTGAGAACTGTTTTAAATGATATTTAATTGAAACATAGTCTTATTTGAATGATCTCTCCTTATAGGCACTACAACAGGAATGCACCACTCCCAATCCGTCTACAGCCAGAGTCAATGGAAAAGATGTATTGTCTTCGAGCATGTGTAATTCGATCTTTATACCATATGTATAGACCTTTTGCTTCTCGAGTAGCCAGAAATCCAGCTATCCCAGAGACTACTCCCAGCACTCTAAAAAATTCAAAAGTAAGTAACAGCATTGGGGTAGAGTGAGAGTTCTTGTTGAATTCTTTAACTTATTTTTAGTAAGGCAATGAAATGTTTGTGAATGAATTCTCTCATTCAGCTCCTGACATAGTTTGTCCTTGCTAGGAGCATTTGTGTGCATCTCTACTTGCAGTTTAACACTGAGTTTCTCTGGGAGATTTATTCTAGGACTAGCTGATGTTTGGCCTGCTAAATAAAAGAGAATTACAGTAGAAATGAAAAAGATAGAGGATCCACATTCAGTTTTGGGGCATAGTCATTAATATATTCATTTCTATTTCTGGGGAGTCTAGTAACAATATATGTATGTTAACTGTGTCAAAGCAGCTTTCATTCCCCTTTCAAGTTTTCCCTGTTACAGCTGGAGAAGGGGCAAACCAGCTCTCAGTCCAGTGGAAAGAGTGGCATCTTGGATTACCTCATGTTCACATCATAACGGCTTTGGTGTCCACAGATAATGCTATATCATACTAACTATTTGTACATCCCTTGTGTATAATAAATTGACTTTGGAAAGGAAATTAGATGTGAAAGTTTGTATTGCAGTAATGGTTGTGGTTTGGCTTAAATCCTCAAAAGCGCAGAAATTCAATATCAACTTGATTCTACTGCATCTTGGCATTAAGGGGAAAAAGTCACACTTTTGCTTCTGTGTGCCTTTACACACTGTACCATCAGGCAACCTGTACATTTGGATTTTACTTTTACCTATTTAGGGTCTCCTCTCGCTTACGGGAGATGACCATGTACATTATGTGTATAAGGCAGGGAGACTTAGATCCTTTGGTTACTGAATCCAGCTTTTCCTATTTAATTTCCTTTTCTCTTTCCTAGTGTAGCTTTTGTGGGACACTGGAGCCGTTTTGATGTCAGCAGAAGTTTGCTCATAAGATACCCACACTCTTTGGAGCAGCAGGCCATATGGTACACATCTGAAGGGCAGGACAGCTGATTTGTGGATGACGTCCTCTGCCCCTTAGGAGGTAATTACTTTCCTCCTTGTAACTAATATCCAAAGCTGCTCACTGAAACAGATTTTGTGTGGAAGAGAGATTAAGTGTAGAGAGCATGTTTCCATTACAGCAGATCTAGGGTACTATTTGCATAATTGTCCCTCACTGCTGCATGCTAATTGACCGTTTGACTTGTGCATGAATCCTTTATAAAGATTCTTCTATGTGCTCTAATTTGAGATTAAAATAAAGACAGTCCTATTAACTGTTGGTTTGGGTAGAATGTTTGCTGTCTGCCCATAAGGAGGGATTGTGATACAGTTGCATCAGGGCTTGGTGCATTTTGGATTGTTTGTGTATGTTTAATAAATATTGTGAATGACTGCCAAGGTAATAGACAGCTTTCATAGAATGCTGTCACTAAAATAAATGTAACCCAGACCATTTTAATAAAATAGACTGCTCCTCATAAATCCAAAATGTGGATTTCCTATCCTGAATGTGCATTTGAGAAGTGTCCTGAAGTGTATTTCCTCTGGCAGTTCTGTGTATAAAATTGTTCGCTCTCAGCTGTACTTTGAAATAATTATTGCTTGTCTAGACTATTGAACTTTAGCTTGAAACATAAGCTTTGGCATGCAGTTTGTTTCCTCTTAGAAATCTCTTTCCTGTTCTACAAAAATACTAACTTACTACTTCTTAAAGTGATGCTTCTGTGTGAACAATTTGCAGGTGGTCAGTTAGATGCATTCAATCACAAAACCTGTAAATTTGACGGGGGGGAAATGTTTTGTCAGTTCTACCACCCTCCCCCAAATTGCAGGAACCATAAATTGAATTTTATTGGTAAAGATAACCTGAGATGCAGGCACAAGTGCATATGTTATAGGCTACAGTGTCAATAGCTCAGAAATAAAAGCTGGTAGAGCTCTGACTTGTATTGAAACCATACCTCATGTTAAATAATTGTCTGACCTGCTGTGATACAATGAAATGTTCATACGGCTCAAGGGGTAATCAGTCAAAGGAGACAAGCTGAATGCTAATGGAGGAAAGCCATGTAGAAAAGCAAGGCATTAGAATCTAAAATGAAAGTTAGAATCTTTTGCCAGCTTTCACTTGTGTACATTTAGGAGTCACTTTCTCTGCCTGTTGCCATATAACTGTGGAGAAACTGCATAGTCATAATTAAAATTCCAGCTTTTCACTTAAGATAGGATTTTGTCTGTGGAACCGTAGAAGAAGCCCCTTGGAATTAGCAACAGACTTGGCATACAGATAAGTAAGAAGCAGTGGATACAAAATCACAGTGAGCCAACATGGCTGCACACTTGGTATCAAATTCTTTGGGTCACTTTTCCAGGAATGATTTAGCAAATTCATATGCAGTGGCATATTATGTGGAAACTTCTTGCAGTATTTGTGGGTTCTTATGAAAAATAAGTTAGATTTCAGATTTTGTAATCTGTGCCTAAAAGCAGTCTTAATACCACTGAATATGTAAACTGACTTCTTCAGTTTATTATCACCCAATAAACGGTAATTTGTATCTCCCTTTTACATTTAGTCAGTTTCTTTACTGCCTATATTTCAGTGTGAGCTACATAAGTCAGTTGGGTTATATATTTAATTTTGTTGGCTGAAGTTTGGCACAAGCATTACTTGGAACAGCTATTAACAAGTAATGTGCTGTCCCCTACTTCCTTTTAAAAGGATGAAAAATTTTGCTTCATGGATTTTGCCATGTTGACTAATTTGAGTTGGTTTACAAGAGCTACTTTACTTCTAAATCTTTTTTTTGCTTTGTTAAAGAGAGTCTACAAATTTTTCTTTTCTGCATTAGTGTCTGCTTTTCTGGTCTAAAAGGGTTGACAAACAGCCTTCACTGTGGGAATTCAGCTTCAAATTCCAAAGGCAGGTATGAAAATAAAACCGGTATTATTATCTGAATCCTAACAGTTTGAAATCTGTAGTAGTATTTAGTACTTAAACTATTGAGTGTGCAAGAGATGACAATGCAGTAAAATTGATCTGAGTCTCATTGACTCAGTCACGTTGTGAAATGTGATAGAAAGAAATGTAGGATATCACAGTATCTAGGAACCTTTTGAAAGCATTTTTTCCCCTCGTAAAATCTTAAGCAAAAATTCCATGATTGATTTGAGTCTCAACTCTCCTGCCAGATCTTAGGCCATTCCTGAAATCATAGTTTGTTCACCTGAAATCATACCATAGTGAAAGCTGGCATTCCAGATTCAGGCAGTGAAATGAAAGGCTTCAGAACAAAATGAAAAGCCCCCCCTTTAAGAGAAGAAAACAGTGAATTCTAGCAGATCAGGGAGCTCAAATCAGTTTTGATTCCAACTCCTCCCATGAATTTGAGTTTGTGCCTGTGAAATTTGTGCCTGTGAGTTTGTGGATATGGAGTCAATTTCTGCTAAACAGAATGAACTTAATTCTTTTGAGTCTCCCAAGTTCAAGAACAGCCATTCAAAACTTCAACCACCTGTCCGGTATGAAGATGTCCATACGAATCCTGACCAAGACTGCTGCCTGCTGCAGATAACTACCTTTGACTTTATATATGTACCCATTGTCATGGGCATGACAGTTACTTTGGTAAGTGTTTGTCACTACTCCTGAAAAATGTCCAGGACAGTCTTTATGCTGGAGTGGCTAGAGCAAAAAAACATTTCTGTAGTACGTGGTGAGACAGTGACATGATCTCTATCTGGTGAATACTAGACATTTTTGTGAATAGGACAGATTCATTGCATCTGCTTCTGAGCTTAAAATGTGTTTGTATATCAGCATTAAAAGAGGCTTCTTCCTTCCCAGACCAGTTTTGTGTATAGCATTTAAGCCTATGTGTTATAATGGCTACAGTGTCGGGCTGGAATCCAGGTGCCCCAGGTTCAAGTCCGCACTCTGCCACAGAAGCTTGCTGGGTTACCTTGGACCAGCCACATATATTCAGCCTCACTGCTGCTTTGAGTCCCTCTTAGGGAGAAAGGGAGGGTATAAATCAGGGGTGGCCAAACTGTGGCTCAGGAGCCACATGCGGCTCTTTCACACATATTGTACTTTCTTTCCACCTCTCCCTCCCTCCCTGTGTTAGCTCTTCCTTCCTTCCTTCCCCATCTAAAGTATTGCATATTTGCATATTTTTCAGTAAAACTGTGGTTGTGATATTTGTTCATGTCTTGCGGCTCTCAAGCATCTGATGTTTATTCTATGTGGCTCTTATGTTAAGCAAGTTTGGTCACCCCTGGTATAAATGAAGTAAATAAATAACATAAATAATAACATTCTAGAAATGTAAGATTACTGAAAAAGCTGAGGAGTTTGTAGTCTTTTAACCAGTTTCACAATTCCAAGTATTTTCTCAAAGATTAAGCTTACTCTGAAAATATTTACAAGTTAAATGATGTTGTAGAAAGCTTGGTTGTATTAAAATGCCACTTACTTTAATGGGACTGAGCATGCTACAGAAAGAATGCTTAAGATTTCTTGTTTTGTCTCCTTCACAGTTCACAATAAATGTAAGTACTGATATGAGGCATCACAGAGTAAAAATGGTATTCCATGATTCTCCAGTGTGGAATGGCAAGAAACCTCGTTTTGACCATGGAGTGCAGGTTATCATGGACCCTGTGCACAGTGTGCGCCTTTTTGACTGGTGGCACCCACAGTTTCCGTATTCACACATCTGAAGACTCCCAAGTAGTTTGCTTGGTATGAACTGAAATCTTTAGGAAGCCTAATTTTCATTTTAGTTGTAGATTATATTCTATACAGCCTCCAGAAATGACTGAACTTGATAAAGCAGCCTCTGTATACATTGTTTGATCACCAGTGGGGAGTAATATTCTCTAGTAATGGGGTTGTGCTAAATATTTATGTAAGACATATTTTCTGATCTGGAAAAAAGATACAACTTTGACTAAAATTCTTCTGGTGCTAACTCAACTTGTCCTGTGTTTTTCCTTTAAAAGTAGCCAGTGTTTTACTTCTGTGCAATATTATGTGGCTAGAAATACTTCTCTAACTGTTCATTTATTAATGATTTGAGGGAGAGATGATCAAGTGTTTTCTGTGTTCCTTTTAAAATATGCTCAAAGACAACGGCTGGGCTTGTGCTACTATTTCTGTTGTCTATGAAGATGGCTGTGCTGCCATATATTTAAATGTCCTCACGGATCCATGAACTCAGAAGGAAATGCTCTCCATGTGCCTTGGGCATTATGATAAACACTCATTTTTCAAATGCAGGCAAATGTATAGGGAAAATGTGAACTAGGACTCAGTGGAATCTCTTTAACAGCTCCCTTTTTAGTTTTACTCTTAGTATACATTTCCCTTCCACTTCAGATTAGTCTGCTTGTATATTGCCACCATTAGTGCTTGTGTACATTCTCAAGTGTTGAAAGATTGTGATCAATTTCCATGCAGCAGTAGCTGGACTGATGTCTGCTGCTTTGTTAGCACCCTGGAGTGTTTCTGGGAGCATGTTCCTCCTATGGCAGAGGGAGGGGGAGATCCCCTACTGAGTGTTTGGTAATTGTTTGGCTCAAATGACAGAATTCACTGTCTAGCTTGCCACTGGGTCTTCACACCCTATGCCAGCTACAGAACAAAGGATTATGTATAGAACATGGTTGCCAAATGTGATGGTAAACAACAACAAAACAAATTGAGGTAATGTAGTAAAACAAAAAATTGTTACTGAATATTATATATGATATCCCACACATCCGGAAGTCTTTTTCACTGGATTCAGTTCCTGAGCACAGGAGCGAAACAGCACTAGCTGGAAGATGAGAGAAAGAAAGAATATTTAGGCAATCTGTAACTTTTCATCTGGAGGGGTGAGAGTGCATTTATGCTCACAACTCTTTTCCTCTGCTGGCAGCAATAGCTGTCCTGTTTATGCGTGCAACACCTGATATATCTCAGGGTAAGGAAAGGGTGATCATTTCCTTTATTAACAGTCCTCAGAACAGAAGTTCACATTTGGATACATACATTCATTTCTTGGCCTCTGCTATATGCAGACATAACAGAGTGACAATGCAATCATGAAGGAAGTAGAGACACATAATCACAGGCTTGGAGAACTATGTGAACATCTTGCTAACTCTGCCACAGGGGTATGTTACATCTCTATGGACTATGTGAAGTAAGGCTACAAATGAAAACAGCATACAAGTGAGGGAACCAATAGTAGAGCTAAGGAGGGAGGAGAAAAGGAAGCTGGAGTTGGCAATTTGCCTCCTGCCCACTGAGCTATAGCCTGTCCAGAGAACAATATTTGGGTAGACATCTTGCTAGTGTGTATGATATCCTAAACATTATTCAGTGTGCCTAAGTCAAGATAATGCAAAATGTGATACAATTTGAGGCATAGCTGAATCTTTGGTTCAGTTGTGTTTCGCTGTATATGGTTTTGAGGTATTCTAAAACTTGACCCTTTGGCATAAATGCTTCTCTCGCTTTCTATAAAGAGTTTCTTTTTTTTTTAGTGTAGGTTTGCTAAAGATTTTCCCACAAGACATACATTTACAATGTCCTGTATGGATTAGAGCCCTGACTTGAATAGTGCAGGCTATCTCAATCTTGTCAGATCTCGGAAGCTAAGCAGAGTCAGCCCTAGTTAGTTGGGGCCCACAAAAGCACCAGCTCCACCTGAGAATCCAGCAGCACCACCTAGCAAGGAAGACATCTGTGCTCCTGTCTCTTTGTCCTGGAGGTGCCTCTGGACCCTAGCTCAAGCACGTTTTGAGCTCAATGCAGGCTGGACTGACACTCACCTTTTTTCTTTTGTTGGCAGCCTTGTAGAATCAACTGCCTAAATCCTGTTTCTTCATGGATCTGGGTGTTGCTGAGGCAAGATATTGTAAAATAAACAGGAGAAGGGCCATAGCTCGGAGGCAGAACATCTGCTTGGCATGCCAAAGGTCCAAGTTCAATCCCCAGTATGTCCTGTTAACAGGAGCAGGCAGTAGGTGATGTGAAAGACCTCTGCCTGAGACCCTGGAGAGCTGCTGCCGCTTGTGAGTAGGCAACAGTGACCTTGACGGACCAAGGGTCTGATTCGGTATCAGGCAGCTTCCTGTGTGTGTTAGTATTTGGATGGGAAGTCCTGGTTTGTTAAGCAGTGGCAAACTACCTCTGAAAGCCTCTGGCCTTGAAAACCCCCAGGGTCACCCTAAGGGTCAGCAGTGACTTGATGGCAAAAACAAAAAACATGGATTGTCAGAAGGGTAGCTTTTTCTTTTATTACACTACTTGTCTCTTGTTTACAGTTTGGGTGCCTAATTATAATTTGGGGGACATTTTGTAATGGTGTGTAAATCTCCTGTCTTGCTGCATTTGGCTTTTCAAAGGTTTTCTTCAATGCCAAACAATCACAGCGATGTTATCCAGTGACACTGAAGGCTTTTCTGGGTTATATCTTTCTTGTTTATTGGTATATGATTCTTCCTTCTAAAATATGATGTCATATGCAGATAATTCTGTTCCAGATCATATGCAGTTCTGGATTAACTGAGAATTTTTTCTTTTTCATTATTCTTAAATTCAAATACAAGCTTGAGAGAGGGGGGAAATGTGAGCGTATTTGTATATTTCCCCCTACATTGATGTACAGGAGTCATTGTCCTTAAAGACAAATGAAAAACTGCACCATTGTCAGTTTGCTTTTAAAACATTTCCTGGTTAAGGCTTCCCTTCCCTTCCCTCCCTGAGTCACCTAGTATGAGCCTGCCTGCAAATGTGTAAGCAAAGTGCTGTTGTCTTGGATACTGCTGTGAATCTAAGCCAGCAACAGCTTCTGCTGAAAAGACTAGAATAGCAACAATGTGTTAGCACAATGGAAGAGGTACAGGCAACAAGAAGCCGACTTAAACTGAGAGATACAAAATGGAGGTAGGCTGCACCAGAGTCTTCTGAATCCAAAGCTAGATGTATCCTTTCTAGTTTAAAAAAAACTGCCTTTGATCAGTAACCTTATTTTATCATTTAATTGCTCCACTTCAGTTTTGTGCAGCCTTAATAACGATCTCCTCATGTAATTTCACCTTATGCAACTGATAATCATTAACCAGAGATTTGTAGGTGCCAGAGTAAATTAAATACAGTAATTGATTGTTTATACAGACAGTATAAGAAAGATAAGCAGAGAACCATCCTGCCACTAGGAACACCAGACTTGGAGGGGAACTGGTGACATTTTTTCATGGTCCTGGAAACCAAGATACCAGCAAAAGAAACCTGGATTTCAAAATGATGCAGGAACACTGGATGATAACTCTTAAAAAGGTGTTCTACCCGCTTCTTGCTATCATTGGCATTCCATGTGAGTATGATGGACAAAAGCAGGAGTCAGAAATGGGGCAAGCTAAAGGAGGTCTCAGAGTCATGAGCTCCTGACGTGGTTTGGCCTGGCAGAACCAGAGATATGGACAGCAAGAGGGGCTAAGGATATAGAGGATAAATGTTGGGAACCACGACACCCAGCAGTTAGAAATAGGTGACGTATCTTGCAGACATGGTGTGAGGAAGAGGAAGATGCTGTGAAGTAGAGGACAAGGAAAACAGCCCTTGAAAGTAGGTGGTGTCTCCCACTTTTGGCAGAGGCTCTGACTTGCATTTCTGACATCTAGGACAACACTGGCCAAAAGTGGGGTTATCATACAGTTATTCCCTGTGCTGACAAGCGCTATAGATGGGAGTCTAGGGTGCTTTGAACCTGTTGCTCTGAATACAAAGTCTGTTCAAGATTTTTTTTTTCTTCTGGAAATTGATTTTTGGGGGAAGCACAGAACATTTGCAGTTCACCTGCTGTGAGGGAAGGGAATGTATATTAAATAAGAATAAATATATTTCACAAATTTTAAAAGTGGAAGAGTAGGGGCAAGCTGAAACAAAGAAAACAGAAATCATTCCTGAAGTTGGTGCAGCTAAGAGAATACAGAGGCAGGATAACAGAAGAAAGAGGCAGAATAGGCAACAGGGATGTATAGCAAGGAAATTTGCTTTTGGAGCTTTAAAAAGGTGCTTTGCTTTCTTGATTACAAAAGCTAGCTTCAATTATTTGGTTTTCATTTCCATTGGTTTCAGTGGGAGGGTGTTGCTGTCTGCAACTTCCCTGCTCCAACTAGACTTTCATTCCAGAAACAGTACCCTTCCCCCAAGTGATCATTCCTGCCAGATTTCAGATGGTCTGAAGAAGGGGGTCTCATTTTATGTGCAGAAGGCAGCATTTGGCACAGCAGTCACAGAAAACAGGAAGCCTGTAAGAGGAGGCAGAAATAATTGTTTAAAGAGCCATTTTGCAGTCATGATGTTTGGCAGGAGTGCAATAAATGTGATCTTATGAGTCGTAGAACTATCACTCAGCCCCATGGCATTTTCCTCTTCTCACAGCACAGAGTAATATGGTATGATCCTAACCAAGTTTTTCCTTTCTTTTATAACTGAGTGGATCATAGTCTCTCTCTTACAGTGTGCAGATACTGAGACAGGATGGCACACAGTACCTGGGGTGGTTGCCTCTGTTCTAAGCCTCTGGCAACTTGTAGCCTGCTTTCTATCATAAATGCCTACATTACCAGAATGATGTTTCCCTGACCCATCCAAGATCAGTTATTCAGGTATTCCAAACACCTTTACCTAACCCTTCAGGCAACCAGAGCACCTCATTTAAAAAGCCTCCTATATTAAAATATTTCTCAGTACTAATGAAGAACCATCCAGCTATGTGTGATCAGAGGAACAGAAATATATATTTAAAAATATCAGAAATTCACATGGCATTTAAAAATTGGAAGCAGAAGTGCCGTCTGTTATACAGGAAGGTAACTTTGGGGTGCAAGCTCCTGAAAAATGCCCCTTTACAACCTGGTTGCTCCATGAAGCCTTCATTGCTGTTACAAATGAAGAGATATTCTTAGCAGCAACAGTGTCCACAGAGCTGTTTTTCCTACACTTTGCCCTCTCCAGCCTTTTATGGCCACCATTCCCCTCCTGCCACTGCTAGGAGGCACTTTTTGAGTTTTTTAAACCAGCAGTTGCTGTATTGCTGGGGTTGTGGTGGAAAGTGCTGTCAAGTCACAGCTGTCTTATGACAACCCCAGAGGGTTTTCAAGGCAAGAGACATCCAGAGAGGCAGCTTGCTATTGTCTGCCTCTGTGTCCCAGCCTTGGTATTCCTTGGAGGTCTCCCATTCAAATACTACCCAGGGCCGACCCTGCTTAGCTTCCAAAATATGAAGTAGTGCTGTAGCAATTATCGGAATTTTTTTAAGGTGAAGCCCTCGGGAAGGTAGTGGCCATGGAGGGCTGAGTCAAGGAAAATAGTGCTAGTGTGGGTGAGACCTGCAGAAGTACACACCTTCTCATCCATGTGCCATGCTCTGGCGGATCTTTCCCAAAAGGTTTGTATCAATCCAAGGTCTGGGGAAAATAGTTGCAAAGCAAGGAAAAACCTGGATAGTGCATGCATAAGCAATGACAGTAGCTGCTTAAAAAAAAAAGCCTGCTCCCATTTGAGTGCCAAACTGGAGCAAAACCTCCATGTGACAGCAACCTCTGTGGAGTCATTCAGCCAGTCAGGAAAAAATTCCCCCTAGCAGCAAGATCTGTATATAACTACTGACTGGAACAATCCTTGTCAGTTGCATTATCTGTGGACTCTGTTCCTCCGAACTCTGTGAAGTCCCAGACAAACAGCTGGAATGACAGTTTCAGAGGGTAGTCATGTTGGTCTGCAGTAGAACAGCTACATTTGAGTCCAACAGCACCTTAAAGACCAACAAGGTTTTCAGAGTGTGAGCTGTCAAGAGTCAAAGCTCCCTTCACTGGATAGAAAGTCTTATCCAAATCCTCTGAATATGTACCACTGGCTGTTGTTGATTCTTCCCCTTGGATTAGTTACAGCTATAACGAGGTATGTTAAGGAAACCATTGCTGTGATCTATATCTGCAGCTACACTGGTCATCCCCTTTTACTGGTCTAACTTTTCAGAGGTAATAAATGGTGTAAGAGATGCTTTGGGAGGGTCTGTGGATCAACGGCAGAGCATCTGGTTTGCATGCGGAAGGTCCCAGGTTCAATCTCTGGCATTTCCAATTAAAAGGATCATGTGAGTTATGTGAAGGACATCCACCTGAGATGCTGGGGAGCCACTGGCCAATCTGCTCTTGAGAGCCAGCGTAGTGTAGTGGTTAAGAGCGGTGGACTCTAACCTGGGCTTGATTCCCCACTCCTTCATGAGAAGCCTGATAGGTGACCTTGGGCCAGTCACAGTTCTCTCAGAACTCTCTCAGCCCAGCTTACCTCAAAATGTGCCTGTTGTGGGGAGAGGAAGGGAAAGCGATTTGTAACACTTTGAGGCTCCTTAAGGTAGAGAAAAGTGGATATAAAAATCACCTCTTCTTGATAGACCAAAGGTCTGATTATGTGTAAGGCAGCTTCATGTGTTCAAGTTTATAGTGTAGTGAAGATGAGGAAAGGTGAGAAGCGAATGAAAGAGCATGCCGTGAAACTAAGGTCTAAGAAGGCTAAGAATTTGAATTTCACCTGTTGCTTTGAGCTATCCAGCCAATGTATTGGTGGTGGGCTTCTGTTTTGATAGTGTTTGGACCCCTTTATAGATACACTTCTAATGGGATCCTATTTTTATACTGCAGGAAAACACAACCAAAGAACAAGGAATCACCCACTATTTCTGTGTCAGATACTGACATGGTTTTTCCTTTTCATTGCAGCAAACATTGTGACATTAGTGGTTTTCTGGCAAAAAGACTGCCTTATTTCCACCTCCAGTCGCTATCACCTCATGGCTATGTCCGTGGCAGACACAGTGGTTCTAGTTTTCCTCGTCATCGTTGAGATTATCACAAAATCCTTCAGTGTTAGACCTTTCTGGTACAAAGATCCCTGGTGTACCCTACGGGATGTGTTCAACTATGGCTCAGTCAACACTTCCGTCTGGTTGGTGGTTTCCTTCACTGCCGAGCGTTTCATTGCTATCAACTCTTTCAGGCTGAAGGTGAGACTCTGCTCCCCCAGGAATACACTTGTTGCCATTGCTGTGATCCATATCTGCAGCTACGCTGTGGCCATCCCCCATTACTGGTCTAACTATTCAGAGGTAGTGAATGGTACAGGAGATGCTATCTGCAAATGTAAGCCTAACCTGCCTAGTATGTATGTTGAAGGGCTCGTGTGGTTTCAGACTTCTCTGACCTATATCATCCCATACATCATCATCTTCACCTTAAACGGTCTCAGTTTAAGACAGATAATCCTCAGTAACAAAGTGCACTGTGTCACGCGGGGCGTGTTGCACAGAGTCCCATCTGGATCCCAGTTCAGCAATCAGAAGAAGAAATCCATTATCCTCCTCCTGACTGTTTCAATGACATTTGCCTATCTCTGCACCACCAGGTTTATCACCCAGATTATCATCAAGACCTTCTACTACGGCATTGAGAGGCAAGATTACTCTAAGAGCATTAACGTGGTGGCAGATATCGGCACCATGCTGGAAATGACAAACACGGCCATCAACATGTATCTCTATGCTTGCACCCAGTCTGTTTTCCGTAGGGAATTAATTCAGTACCTCAAGGCCATTGTGCACCCTTGGCGAGCAAAAAGAAAGAATGTGCCTGTTGCCTTCCAGGTATAGGGCACCCTGAACTGAAAAATACACAGCTGTATCTTTACAATGTGTGTGATGTGCACTGAGAGGCGGAAACTTGTCACTACAATCTCTCAAAATATATGCTGCCATACTGCAAGGGAAAATGGATGAAAGATTATGTATACGACGTAAAACCAATGCCTGTTATGTACTACATCTCAGGTGTATGCCCCTTTGGCACTAGAAGTTTTGGATATAAAAACTTCTGGATTAGACACAAATACTAAATACTCAATGCTTAAGAATAGGTTGAATAGGACACTGGAGATTTTAGACCTTTTTACAGATTATTGACACATAGGTTTTAATTAGGTAGAGGAGAGAGCCTACAGTTCAGAGATCAAAAATATACTTTGCATGCAGATTCTCTCAGATTCTCTCCTCTGAGATCTACAGTTAAAAGCATTTCAGATTGGATGGCTGTGAAAGATCTCTGCCCCCAGGCCTTGGAGAGTTACCAGACAGAGAAGGCTCTGCTGGATGAGACAGTCTAATTCTGAATGACATCCTTATACATGTCTTTGCAGCATAGGCTCTCTTCCCTTCCCAACCTGTGAGAAGTCTTACTGCAGAGTTACAAAGAACAGGCAATAGCCAAGCACCCTCCATCATGCCTGGTGACAGCTCCAGCTGACAACAAGTTCGGGCAGGTTGCAGACAACAGATTCCTTTTGTGCACTCACGGAAGTTTGAATAAAACTTTGTTGGTCTTAAAGGTGCCAGTGGACTCAAACTTTGTTCTCCAGCTGACAACAGTCCTTCCCCCAGCTGTCTTGCAATCAGCAGGATTTAAAGATGAAGCAGCAGCAAGTCAAACTCCATCATACCCAGAGCCGACTCCATCTGAGAGCTTCATCAGAAAGAGAAGATGCAGCAGCCAGACATCCTGTGTCATGGCTGAGTCATATAAAAATTATATTTAAGTTACCATTTATATTTGTTTGTAAGTGCTGTAAACTTTTGGCTGAAAAAGAGTGGGGAAAATTAAATAAATAAAGATTATTTTTTTCCATCTTTAGATGGGAGAGCATTAGAAAGTGGTGGTGTCCTTTTGTTTGTTTGTTTTAAAAAATAGAAACAACTTACTGGAAGCAAGTAAACTCCTACAAAAATGCAGTAAAACCTGTACTCATGCATCATAATCCCTGATAGTACTATGGATTTCCATGGTTCTTCTGCATCTTCCAGATCAAATAATTCCAGCTAAGAGTACCTCTGTTTAACTCAATTTTCAAAACAGTCATTTTTTCTAGCTCTCTATCTGCCCCTCCTTTACTCTGAGGGGGTCTCAGTCCTTTCCTTATAGAGATTCCAAGGCATTAGAAGCCACGGATGTCTTTTAGTTATTTGTCAGATCAGCCACCAATTTTGTCTGGCAAAAACGCGAGCCCCATTCATTCTAGTAGTTCTGCTTTGTCCTTTACCATATATGTATATCGGCATTTAATTATTTTTGTAGTAAGCTCCCACTTAACCCTTGGCAGACTGAAACCAATGATCATGCTGCTCTGGGATGACTTATCATCCCAAGGTAGTTTTGTCATGTGCATGGGGTCAGAGGCACAGTAAAAAGCCAGTGCACATAGTGGTTGGAGTGTTGGACTCGGACTGAGGACACCTGAGCTCAAATCTCAGAATGCCACAAATTTCCCTGGATGATCTTGGTTCATTTTCAGCAAAGTCTACTTTACAGGGCTGTTCTGAGGATAAAATGGAAGAGGGGAAAGACACATTCAGTTCCCTGAGCTCTTTGGATAAACAGCTTTAAAAGTTCTTAAATAATTCAGCTCTGGCAATGGATGGGCCTCTGTACCTGCCAAGGTACCTAGTCCCCATAGGGTGGGAAGTTTTTATTTCGTCACCATTCCACTCCCATGGGTTTTATGAATCCTGGGCAAACAAGTGTCAGCAGGACAGTATGCTTGTACTACCGGTTTGCTATGTATTTAATTTCCTGAGAGATTTTAAATCATTTTCCTGTTTTCAGTGGTATACCTGTTAGCCAAGGAAAATGTAATAATTAGCAATGGGTAGGCACTAGAGTAAAGAAGGAATGAAAATGGTATAAAAAAAGAAAGCAGAGAGGGGAACAAGAAGGAAATATGAGACATGGAAAGATAAATTGGAGTGAATGTCGATGTGCATACTTTTATTCACAGGTATGTGCTGGCAATAGATACAACTTTTGTTCATTCCCAGTCTCTAGTTGTGGCATTTTTGTAATCTGATTTATATGATGCATACAGAAAATCCCATGCTACTGATTTCAATTATTGTGGGAATTACTCCCCCCACCCAAAAAAAATTACAAAAATACATGCTGGATTAATTAAACCAGTTCTATACAAAGTCTAATGTTAATCAATCACTAGCCGACAAGAGGGGGTGTCATTGAAAGAAAACCAACCTCTTTCTCATTCTTTGTTTTGGCTGGAAGAATGGAGAGAGGAAAGAGAGAACATGTTGCCAGAGGTGCTGTCTTTACTCTTGGGTAGCCCCAATAGCAAGGGGCACACCACATCTAACTTGAACCAGAGACCCACAAAACTCAGGCAAAGGCAGACACTCCTGGTTCTGGAACACAGAACAAGCCACAGCTCTGGAAACAGGGATTTCATATTCAGGTTTCAAAAGGCACCCTCAAAGCAAACCTCCAGTCTTCCCCCTCTACCCAGAAGAGATTATGCCTATGGGATAACAATGGGTTCCACCAGGTGAAGTATCTACATTTCTAAAGGCTATTCAGAGGCCATCTGGCAAATAGTTCTTCTGTCTCCAGAATAGGGCTGCCAAGTCTTGAAAACTCACCGGCGGGGGGAGTCCTCCTCTCGCCGGGAGTTTCTTCTGGCGCGTGCGCCCATCGACGTCACCGGAAGTGACGCAGCACGTTGGGGGCGTTGCCAGGCCCCAAAACTCTATGGTATCATAGAGTTTTGGGGTGATTGCCAGAGCGTCACCCTGGCAACGCCCCCAATGTGCTGCGTCACTTCCGGTGATGTCATTACGTCGTCCTCGCTGGACGACGTCGGGGGTGGGGTTCCCCCGCCGGCCAAATGCTGGCCGGCGGATCGGGAACCCCTTTAGCGGGGGATCCCTCGCCCCCTGGGCTGACTTGGCAGCCCTACTCCAGAACCTCACACAGCCCATTTTGTGTCATCTCATGTCTATGTTCGTTGTCTCTCCTTGCCCCATCCCTCAGGATGCCAAGATACCAATCAAACATTCAAATTATTAACGATCCTTCCTGATGCTAATCAGGCCCATCTCCCTCTTTTGTCTGTATCTGGGAACCTAACCAACTGCCTTGGCAGAACCATCAGTGGTCATAAAATCCATTCAGCTAGCCCCAGCACACCTGGCTCCAGTTGTTAATCCGGACTCTGCCCCCTCTGGAAGCTCATTGGCTACATCTAGGCCTTGCCCTTTGTTAGCTGAATTGCTTTAATTTAAGATTAGCAACTGGCAAAATACTGGGTTCTTGCCAGCTATACCAAGGTCCCACCCCTTCCAGGAGTTCCAGGAAATAGGCAATGAGGCTGAGTGGTTTCTTTGAATGATGTTTACTATAATATGTTGTTCAAGCATACAAAAACTGAATCACACACACATACACACAAGATCTAGGAAACTTAGATAGAAAATAGCACTGTTGCATTAGCTGGAGTTTTGTTGAGGGGTAATACTTTATCTGTCCTGGAGATAGGTGGTCCAATTCCAAAAGAAGATTGAGGGGAGGTAGAAAGGAAAAATGGGGAGCGTGATCTAAACCTGCAGATACACGCTTCTTCCTGGCTGCGCAAACCAGGGATTAAAGATGGAGGCAAGGTAATGGGATAGAAAGCTGGACGTGAGAGGATGGTAAAGAAGATAGGGGTCGAGGCAGCTAGCAATGATTTTCTGTTGTGCAAGATCTTTTATCAGGTAGCATTGGGGCGGGCTGCGCTGACCACATCCCATTGACACACCTACTAGTTGGTCTGTCCCCACTAATCCTACCATTGGTCAGTGTAATAAGAAGGAGGAGATAGGAAGGAGTGGTCAATATTGCAAATCTAGGTGCTAAGCAGGAACTGACACCTGGGCAAGCTGTTAGGATTCATGGCGCCAATCCTTTGTCTAGTGATGGCTCTGGCCAGGTCACTCGATGGTCGACGATTAGTTGCCAGGTAACATCACTTAACATAATCTCTTGCAGGAACTTTGGGGGAAGGTGTGAATTGGCCAGCGTAAAGGAGACAGAAGGACTCTTTGAAATGGAGTCCTGGTCTCCATGTCAGTGTGAACTATGGAGGATGTTTCCTGCTGTGGGCTGGAGCCTCTCACTGCAATAGAGAGTGCATTTCGCCCTTTGCAGAATAGCAACCCAAAGTTCAAACTTATGATTTTAGCAGTTCATAAGAGCATATAATATGCCTTGCTGGCTTACACCTTGTCACACACCTCCTGGGACACCTGATTAGCCTTGTGTCCTCACTTGAGACCAGCCCCCAAGACCTTCCATTGGTCTGCATTGTTTTCCAATGCCTTTAACCATCTAGGCCCATGGCCTCAGACCGTGTGTTCTCTGCCCTGATGCCATCAGGCAAGCCACCCCTTTGCCCGCTGGGTTTAGCCCATAATTCTTTCTTCATGGACCTCTACACATCTGGACGGGTAGTATCACCCCATAACTCACCCCCTCTATTCCCTATCAATCACCCTCTGCCTCCTTAGTTCTGTATTGTGTGTATGAATGTTTGATTATTGTTTATAAGGATTTAAGAATCCTTCTTTAGTTATCTAGTCTCTGCATCTATTTTTGTGACCTGGATAAAGTAGGACTCTGGTATACAAAGGCCATGATCCTGTAGTTATGCCAGCTGCACATTAATATAATAATTCTCCAACCTTTTATTAAAGCAAATAGAGCAATTTGGTTAACAGGCAATGGAGGTTAAGGTGGGGGGGGGGGGAGGTTAGGAAGCATTAGTAGCTACAGAGAAGTGGTCCTCTCTGTGTCTTCTTTTGCCCCTGCCTTGGTGTGCTTTCATTCGGCACTTGTTACTCCTGACAGCCTAAGAGACACTTGAATAATGGAGAGGAGTGAGGTCAGCTGTAACCTGACTCAAGAATGCTGCGTAGCTCTGTGGTTCTTTCCGGCAGCAGATGGCAGGGTGGGTGAGGCATGAGCTTTCCTCTTATCTGCTCCTCTGCTCTGTTCCTCACTTCTAGAGAATCGTTGGTTTATTTTCCCTGTTGGCTGTATTTCTCTCTGTATTGGAACAGAGTGGCCAGACTTGCAATCTGATGCTGGCCTCTAATTGGTGATTCAAAAAACTCCTCTGATGTACAGCATGAGAGCTCTTTTGAGTCTGCTGAGCTGCACTTACTAACCTCATTCCCAGAAGCATCTCAGCTCTGCTCCAAGGCTGGCCCTGTACACAGAGGCACGATCCTTTGCTTGGGTTCGTAAGTGTGTTCTTTCTTTTGCAGCTTTACTTATTAGTATCACAACAAGAGAGGGATGGACAACATCTGAGCAGGGTCCTGGAGTTCCTCTCAGAATATGTGGTGAGGCAAAATTGCACAGCTTGGTGAAGACACCATTGCCACTCAAATCACTTTTGTCTTAGCTTCTCATGGGCACAGAAGGCTGAGAAAATAGCCAGACTGGCAGTATCCTCCTCTGGGTCTCTGGCCCTTGTTTTTGGAGGCAGGGCTTTAACCATTTCAGTTATCATTTGGGAGAAGGAGAAAAGGAACTGAATCCATGCCCATTTGCTTCACGACTGAGGGGAGTGGTCAGAACAAGCATTGTGCAGCTGCCCTCTTTGGTGGTCATACATTCTTTTCTTTTTTTAATTAATCCATAGGCGTGTGTGTGTGTGTGTGTGTGTGTGTGTGTGTGTGTGTGTGTAAATTCGGATGATGACAAGAATGCATACTAGATCAGAAAAGTGATTAGTACAATTAATCCCTTTTTACTCTCACACTGTGAGTCAGGTTTTTTATTTCTATTTGTGATGGCTCATTCTAAATAATGATGCAATACATTGTTATTATATAAATATGATTTTTGTTCTTTATATATAGCTGTATAACCACAGTTATGGCATTTAAGGTGCAAGTGATTTGTGCTGGAGAACATGTCTGAGGGGTCCGCCAACTTTTTACTCTGACAGGCAGCATTTCTCCAGGGTCTCTGATGCAAATTAAACAAGACAGTATTTTAAGAGCTGAGTCCAGGTTCCTTGACTGAAATATAATATTATCAGCCAGATGTCAAACTGCTGGGAGATTGTCTCCAGAGTGTATGAGATCCAGATTTGGATTGGGAGGAGAGGGGTCTTCAGCCTCACACACAAAGGTGCTACTGGACTCAAACCATACACCAAGTGTTTACCTGACCTGAAACAGCTTGGGTGGGCACCATTTGCCTGTTGGGGAAATCATCTCACCTAGTTTGCCTCTCAGGTATAGATCTTTTTCAGTTAGGGGTCTTTTCTATTTCCTGATACTTTTAACTGTAGATGCCTGGGATTGAACATGGCACCTTCTCTGCCACTGAGCCACAGCCCCTCCCCTTCCCTTGACAAGAACTGTTAATCTACTCCATCTGTTCCACCATGTCCTGTTTCCCAGTCAGAAGAGAAGGGCCTAACTGTCTAGTTAAGGGCAAAGGGAACAAGGAACTTGTTGAAACAAGTGAAGGTGTTTGAGTCAGCTCTTAAATCATGAGGAGGAAAGGCCTAATAGGACAAACTCAGCAATGAAGTAAGTGACACTTATGATTTTAAGTAAGAAAGTAATATATGCGATGCTATAACTATGCCTGTACAAAATACATATATGTTGTGCTGTGCTATGCTGTGAGGCTAAGAGGTGCCTCTCATAGGACTATGAGATAGGTGATTTGGGGAAGATAAGCTGTATAGGGTTGTGAAAGATAAGGAAAAATTGAGGCATAAACAAGTGAGATACAATTTTATGTATGTTAAAAATGAAGTGATAAAACAAGTTATATGAGAAAGGTGATGTGAGATCAGACAAATGTCCTCTTGAACAATTAGGAGAAAATAACCTTTTGAGGGGTCTTCAGGAAATGTTTTAAAAGGCCAGCTTTTAGGTCACAAAACCCTGGGCAAAACTCTATCTGACTTATGAATAACTAGATTCCTTCTTGTAGATAGTCAATAAAATTCTATCTTGATTTTGTTAATGAAGCCTTAGAATTCTATAGAACTGGCTGATAAGCAAAATTTCATGATGGAACTGACCTGTATGAAGGGACAGGAAAATAGGATAGCTTGTGCTTAATGACTGGGTCTGAACAATAAAGATATATTACACCCTAAAGCCTTGTCCTGTCTCAGAAGGCTCTCCAGTAACAAGTAAAAGATCCCTATGCTGTGACTGCCATGTTGTAAAGGTTAACTCAACTTGCAACAGTGTCCAGTGCATCCTACTGCCCCAGTGCTGCAGAGAGATAACTTGAGAATCCTAAGATTCAAAATCATGTGAAGATACATAGAAAGATGCACCAAAACAAATGTACCTGGATCTCTGAAAAATATGCAATACGTATAGTGTTCAGAGAACATAACAGTGCAATCCTAAGAACACTTTCCTGAAAGTAAGCCCCATTGATTACACTGATTAGGATTCTGTGTAGACCTAACTACTTTGTAGAAGCTTGCTCTCTTCCATTCTGGTTGTTGGAAATTTCCCACCATCTTGAGATCTTGGGTTGGAACCATAGGCGTAGAGTACGGGGGGGCTCGAGGGCTTGAGCCACCCCCGAAATTTCCTGGGGGGGGGGCTCAGTCACCCCTGGCAAAACGGAGCGCCTGCTTCCGAGACCCAGCCGCCGCTGCTGGAGAGGGAGAGGGAAGGGGTGGCCGGGGGGGGGGGGGAGAGAGGCAGCAGCGGCTGGCAGGCCTTGGAAGGGCCCGGGGAGGTGCGGAGGTTTCCCGGGGGAGGGGAGAACATTGCCCCAGTGAGCACGTGTGCACTAAGGAGCCCCCCCCTCCCCGGAATTTCCAAAAGTCTACACCCCTGGTTGGAACCAAACTAAATCCAACACAGAACTTTGCTGCCTCTTACTACAGCCCATTGGTCTTCCCTGGGGAACAGGGGACCCTCAGAAATTTCATGAGGGACAAATCAGGAGTCTGCAGGAGGGAGGGGGCATCAGTGGAAAACCTCCCATTAAGGGAAAACTTAGTCTGGATCCAACCCGTTGCACCGAAAAAGAAGAATCAATAGAGTGGGATTAATGCTGATCTCTTCAGGCTAATCTTGTATGGACAGCAACGAAATAGCTTTGTTAGTAGTGTGGCATGTATGAAAATTGTCTGCTATTACAGAATGATTGTTTGGGGTGAGTTGCCCGCCTCACCAGTATTCATAACAATTTGCACTCAACTAAAACTGGGACATGTTACATGTGTATATACTGGCATTAAATGATTGTCCTAGCATTTGTGTTTTGTGCATATTTAAGTATGTTTATATGCATGGCTCTCTGCATGTTTGCTCTAAGGGTGCTATTTCTAAGTGTCTGTCTCCAGTCAGGAAGAAGAAAAACCTGTTAAAGATCTCCGGAGAGAAGCTACCAGGACTTCAAATGGTGAGATTGCATAAGCCGATGATGCAGCTATCTGTAAAGCCTTTCTAGGCCGTAAAGCCCTCTCTTTTTATGTCTTGAAGGCTTTTTGGTTTCTTTATTATACCTTGAGGATCACAAAGTCACAAAGCCATTGTTTTTTGATGGAGGTAACCTGATCATTGTAGCTTGTGTTTACAGTGAGTGCCCTCGCATAGAACGAGGTGTTATCTGTATTTGCCTGGCTACTGGGTCACATGAAGCAGACACAGGTAACAGCAAACCTGCAGCAGTAACTTTTTATGAAAAAGCCAAGCTGCCTTTATAATGACAGCTGTGGGCTCTTTTTAAAAAAAGAAAGAAAGAAAGAGTGCCTTCTTGTTTTACTGTATTTTCGTTTCATAGTTGCTATTTTGATTTCTAAATCACCGGGATGAATAAGACGGAAATTCAGTTTATCCCCACCCAGTATTAGCACAACTGTAGAGAGGGGAAATCAGAACAAGTAGGAGTCTAGTGTGGTGGCACCTTAAAAACTAACAAAATTGTATCCCACCATATATTAGAGCTGCTACACAGCAAAATATAACCCCCGGGTCACTGAAAACCATGATCCTACACAGGGAAAGGTTCAGCTATCCTGGTGTTACTGCCACTCCCACACAGCACTGTAATTCCAAAAAGGGAGGGGAAAACACTGAGTTCAGAAAGTTAAAGCCCACATACACAAAGCAGGAGCTAAACACACCTGGTTTACAGTCAGCTGCTGACAATACCTTTCCAGATAAGTCATAATTTCTGCCAGGAAAAAAAGAGAGCATACAATTAGATCAACATGCTGCCAAATCACTTTTAGTATGGGCGGAAGAAGGCCCTTTGTCACAGTTAAGACAGCACTTGGTTTTGCAGAAGGATTTTTCTCTGTCACCCCACAAAGCCAGCTTCGGAACGGAAACTCTCAGGGTCCCTGTTTCAAAGGTAAGTGTTTGGTGGGTGTTTTTTGCTTATGCACAATGCAAGTTTAAATGTGTGTGTGTGTGTCTGCACCCAGAAGTCACGTTGACCTCTGGGGACTGACCCCTACTGGGGGCTTGGAGGATATTCAGAGAGGTGGCTGAATAAAGCCTGCCCCTGTCCTCCCAACTTGGTATTCCAAGGAAGTCTCCCATCCAAGTACTAACCTCAGTCAACCCTCCTTAGCTTTTAAGATCTGATGAGATCTGGCTTGCCTGGGCTATCCAGGTCAGGGCATGTTTAAATTTGTTGTGGTGCTTTGGAATAGGAGAAGACTGACCCTGCCTGGCCATCAAGTTTCTGATAATATAGGGCTAAGGAACAGAATACTCAAGTGATTGGGGAAATGTTCCTGTCTCTCCACAACTTCCATCCGAGGGAGGGAGTAAAGTGCAATTTTATGCCATCATTAAGTCCAGTTGATTTTATTGCTATGCACCGCCCTGAAGGAAGGGTAGTCTATAAATTTTAATAATAATAATTATTATTATTATTAGTAGTAGTAGTAGTAGTAGTATTTACTGATGAAACAATACCTAAAGCAACCATGAACCATATGCATTCTTATAAACAGATGGCAAAATCAAGGACAGTAGGAGGGTTTCTGCTGTGTTATCTGTGAACTCTAGGGATGACAGGTCCCCCTTGTCCACCGGTGAAGGATGGGGGAAATAGGCTTACTGGATCCAGGTTGAGAAACTCCAGAAGAATTTGGGATGGAGCCTGACGAGGGCAGGGACCTCATGCCGTACAGTCCACCCTCCAAAGCATCCATGTTCTCCAGAGGAACTGGGCTCTAGAGAAGAGCTGCAATTCTGGGGGATCCCCAGGTCCCACCTGGAGGCTGGCGTCCCTAATGGACTCTCTATGATGCTGGTGTTTGTGTGCATCCAGATGGGCAGGATGTGCTACTAAGACTGTGATACTAAGAACACTGCCCTGGGAGTAAAATGGGACTTGTTTATACATAGACGTGCTTAGGATTGCGTTCTAAACTGCCACTGTGCTGTACTTCCTGGATTTTCTTGTAAATCCATTTGTTATCTTTCTCATTACAGAAAGACAACATTTTCCCCATGCAACTGGCTTGGAAAAAACTCCCGCCTTGTCCTTCTTTCTGGCCCTTATCACTGAAGCCATTTTGTTTATACTTCTTCACCATTTGCTTCATTGCCCCCTTTCAGCCGTTTGTATACACACCTTTGTAATTTTGTCTGTTAATTTATTTTAACAGATATTAAGCAAAACAACTTCACAAGGTTCCCTTTCTACTGCCACCTTTGTTCTGGGAAACTGGGCCAAGTTGATGGGAGGGTGTGTGAAAATGACTTGCACTTTTTACCAGTACTGCCTTTCTCAGAGGGAAGGAGGGAGGAGCCTCAAAACAGAACAGGGATGCCTGCCTCCAGGTGGGACCTGGGGATCCCCCAGACTTACAGCTCACCTCCAGACTACAGAGATCAGTTCCCTTGCAGAAAATGGATGTATGAAGGGTAGACTCTATGAAATCATACCCCACTGAAGTCCCACCACCAAATCTCAAGGAGTTTCCCAACCTGGAGCTGGCTACGCTACAGGCTGCCCATTCCCCACCAGTGGCTGGGGGGACCTGGGAACCCTAGCACATATCCTGCTTTTGAGATGAGTCAGGATATTTTAGTGATGGCAGACAGATCCACTTTATTGTTAGGACAGCTGGTTAATGAAAGCTTAGCCTTGCTTACCAGTGCTGACACTTAATTTCTGAGCTCCGTGGTTTTATCTTTCTTAAGTTTTACAACTTAAACTCTTACAAGCTCTGGTGCACAGTTCTCAGCTCTGCATATAACTTGGACTGCTTTCTGGATGATTGTGAGGTGTTCAAATACTTTATTTTTCTATCCTGGAGTCAATACAGAAGTCTGCGTTGAGAGGGAGTGTCCGGTTACAGCAAGACTAACTGCGACTTCTGTTGCTCTCAAGATAAGAAAACCCTGTTGAAGTATTTCTTTCAAAACCTCCCAGGAAAAGGATGGGAAAGAAAGAGACTAAACTGAATTGAATTCCAAAGAGGAAAGGTAAGAAGATTGATTACAAGGTCCCTATTCAGCCTCTGGTGAACTAATATCACTTTAAATTGTTATTCTGGGATCCTCAGCTGATGAATTGATGGTGGTAATTGGGAAGAAAAACAGCAGGCTGTGAAGGTGGTGAAGAAGAGCCAAAAGATTGTGGTTTACAGACAAAAGGCTGGCTGTCTTTGGGGAAAATTGAACAGCTAGGAGTGGCTCTGGTTCTGGAATACAAATGGACTTGAAAAGGTTATGCCCATTTGAGGATGAGAGGAAATCCCCATTGTGTAAACAGACAAGGCTAGCAGATTTCTTCACTCCATATAGCCAACAAAATAGATTTGCCTGTCTAACTGTGGACAATGATGAGGTGGGTGCATGTCCTCCAGAACAGCTTTTAGATAATGAAATAATAACAACTCGTGTTATGTGCTCACTGTCCTCTGAGGAACGCGGTGGAGGAAATTGTGGAATTTGATATGCTAGCAAATAAAACAAACTTAATAGCGGAGATGCTTCAAAAATATTTAAGAAACTTGAGATGATTCTAGAACTTCTGGTAAATAGGGACAAGGGTAGTCCAATAAAAAGATCATCCCATCCCCAAATGAATGCTAGAACTGACAAACCTAAAAGAAATGGGGAGGCCACGGAGCCGATCTTAAAACATAAAAGGAAAACAATAGCTGCCCCTAGTGGCCACAAAATGGATGCTCTCTCATTAACTTATGATCCTAATAGTATAGTGGTAAACATCTTCCCATTTCATGGAGAATATATTAACTGGGTCCACTGAAAATCATCTGGCTTCTTTTCTTATAACCATTCCTTCTGCTATGAATCTCATAAAGAAGAAGAGGAAGAGGTTGGATTTATAATCCACCTTTCACTACCCAAAGGAGTCTCAGAGCAGCTTACAGTCTCCTTTCCCTTCCCCACAACAGACACCCTGTGAGGTAGGTGGGACTGAGAGAGCTCTTTCGAGGATTGCCCTTGAGAGAACAGCTCTGACAGAATTTATGACTGCATGTGGAGGAGTGGGGAATCAAACCCAGATTATAGTCCACACTCCTAACCACTGCTCCAAACTGGCTATCAAAGGAGAAACACTTACCAGGCCCTATAAGTTATGATAGTAAAAAACTATCTTTTCTTTCTAATCAGATCCCAGCTCGCATGCACACACATGTCTCTAAGTGTATTGAGTTTGGGATAAGGCTCCGAAAGCACTTCAGGTTCTCCTTAATCCAGAAATTAGTTCCTCAAACTCCCTCTATAGAATTCCAGATAAGTTTGAAACCAATCAAACTCCAGAAGAGGTAGTAGATCCCTCAAGTTTTTTTTTGTATTTAATTTTTTATTCAGTTTTTAAAGAACCTAAATACATGCATAAACAGTATATCCAGCATTGAATAGTTGTAAAAGCAGCCATAACAAACGTATATCATAACATGTGGAAACCCATCGAATTCAGAAATAACAACATTTAAATCTTTAAAAATGTAACAAGTTTTTATAAAAGAGATTTTTAGATCTCTCAAGGTTTTTTAATCGTTTTTGACCAGCCAGCACCATCAAAATTACCTTCTCCTATGAAGGTGACTAGCTCAAAGAATTCAAATACTCTATTGTATATGGAACAACTTTCCTCATGCCCTCAACTTTTTTGAGGTTTGATTAATCTAAAGTCAAAGACGAATGAAGAGGAGGTTGAAGTTAGTCTTCTGTCCTCTTTCGGCTCCCTACTGCCAGAAGTACAAGATGTTCTGATAAACCATTTGCAGGACCCGGGAACCTCGCTATGGAAAATCAAACAAGTCTCCCCTTCTAAGGCAAACTACAGTCCTGTAAATACTAATCTTTCTATGGTGGTTTCTGAGATCGGGGATGTTTTTCCCAAATACAATTGACTTCTGTTAGAACCAATAGTTCTAATTAATGGAGGGACTAATAACATGAAATAACTTGAAATTACCATCTCCCCAAAAGAGTCTGACCCTTGCTTTATTATAGCAGAGGAGTCACCAAATGGGAATTCAGGTACCCCCACCCAGTCGCATAACATTACACCCACAGCATGAAGGTGTATAGACCAGTACAAGACAAGACTATTAAAACCTTTAGAAATTGTTACATGGAAAATTGCAGGCTGGTTCAGTTGTAAAAGCAGAAGCCTGGATAATTCCTTGTTCCAACGGAACTTCAACATAATAATGGTGCGAGAAACATGGACAGCCAAGGACCTTATGCTCGACAGTTATCAATCCTTTAAAGTAGAGGCAACTGCAGTTTTAAGACCGGGGAGGCTGAAAGGTGGCCTGGGTATTTTTGTATCTACTTCCTTAGGGGTCAGGAGCACTGAAATGGCTCCACTGAAACATTTGGCTATGGCTGTCCTCCTTCAGTTTGGATCAAGAAGGGTATTAGTTATTAGCATTTATTGCCCCCCCCCCAACAAAGACAAGCTAATATCTATGCCTGGTTGGAGTTGGAACATTATGTCAATGACCTTATAAAATATTCAGACACTATGGTGATATCGGGGGAGACTTAAATGCAAGACTTGGTCCGGACGACCATACTCTTCATGCCAAGTATAAATTGCTTGTAGATAAGCAAGAGGACCCTAATCGCAATCCAAGCGAGAGATGTCTGTCCAGATCAGCAAAAATGCAGATTTAAAGCACAAATACTGGGAAAGTACTGGATTTCCCCGGTGTCGGAAAATACACTAGGGAACCGGGAGTATTGCGGGAGTGAGCCCGCTTTGGCGTGGAGACGGATCGGCCCGTCTGATCAGCAAATTTAAATGCGAGAGGGAACAGCGGTGAAACCCGATCAAAATGACTGTGTGACCGCAGCCAGAGTGTTGGACTGGATGGGCCATTGGCCTGATCCAACATTGGCTTCTCTTATGTTCACATCAAAATCTTCTCACTCAAATGAAATTTTATAAGCAATTGGTTACACAAAGAAGAAAGATAAGAGCCACATGGAAGCTTCCTATACAAGCAGCTAATGAAAAAAAACCTGCACTTTTCTGGAAGATGACCTCAAACTACACATTTAAGGATCTATCTCCCATGAACTCATGTATTTCATCAGACACCTGGGAAGCATAGTTTCAGATGATATATGATGATTCCACATATGAACCCCCTCCACAAAAGTTAAAGGATCTACCTAAATGGCCCCTGGTATCTATAGGAGAAGTTAAATCACTTATAAATCAGCTTAGAAGAGGAAAAGCTCCTGGTGTAGATTGTATCCCCCCAGAGTTCTTAAATAATAATATAGAATTCTGGGCTCCATCTTTGTTATCATCCGTTACTTATATTGACTCTTCTGGTGATATTCCTAAAGACTGGGGCCTGGCAATCATTGTCCCATCTTTTAATATTATTAGCAAACTTTATGCTAGTCATCTTTCAGAAAAACTTTTAAAAGTTGGGTAGAGCAGGAAGGTCAATTAGCAGAAGAGCAAGCCAGTTTTAGGGAGGGAAGAGCTACTATAGATCATTATTTGATTTTGCAACACCTAATCATAGGTGTCAACTACGGGGGGCTCGAGCCACCCCTGAAATTTCCCAAGGGGGACTGAGCCCTCCTGGGAAAACGGAGTGCTTGCCGCCACGAGTCCCTGCGCCCTTCCTGGGGCCGCCGCCGCTGTGCCACCACCATCTCTCTCTTTCTCTCTCTCTCTCTCTCTTCCCCCCCCCCCCCCCCGCCGGCCTGGCTGCCTCCGTCCCTCCCTCCCTCAGTCTGTCCAGAGGCCAGCTAAGCAAATGCCCAGCTGGCCCCTGGACGGATGGAGGGAGGGACGGAAGCAGGAGTGGCCAGGCCGGGGGGGGGGAGGCAGCGGCAGCGGGGACATAGTCCCAGCCCGCACGCGCAAAGCACACGCGCACGAGCCCCTGCCCCACCCGGGGAATTTAAAACTCGACACCCCTGCACCTAATTGAAAAATATTCATTGACTAGTTCAATCTCACTTTATGCTGCCTTCATAGACTTGAAAGCAGATTTCAACTCCATCTCTAGAACCAAACTATGGAAAAAATTAGAACAGACATCAATAGATCGTAGGCTTCTTTACCTATCTGTGCATTATATTCTAATACCACCCTTAAAGACAGATGTAATAAAAATGGGCAACTCAGTTAGTACTTCAAAGGGCTGTATTCTGGACCCACATAGCACAGGGGAGATTGAAACCACAGAATATGTATTACTTCATTCCCTTTTATCAGGAGATTCCTATCAAGTTTGTTTTTCCCTTACTTAACAGGTATCCTGGTTGTTCAGAATCAGTGTATACCAGAATGTTGTTAATAGATGAAAACCCACTGTGGTGTAGTGGGTAGCTTGAAGTTCTTCACAGCAGCTTGTAAAATTTGTCAGTTAATGAAGATTTAAATCTTTTACTAATATTATCTGAAGAAATGTTGTTATAATTGTATTTTTTAAACATCATACTTATTGTATGTGGGAGTTCATTAATGTTTAAAGTCTTTAACTTTTGAATACACAAATTCTGTTATGTTTTGTGCTGGTGAAGGACCGTTTTAATAAAGATTGGTTGATAGCCTTGCTTGAACATTTGTCCCCTCATACAATATGTTCAGCGCAGCAGGAGTGACTCATCCTGACTATAGTAAGAGAAGTAAAAAACCAGTCCAAAGTCTTGAAACTGAGGTTCTGTTTCTTTAAGGAGAATGAGCTAAATATATTTAAAAGGGGAAATGAGAACAGCAAACTGTAGGAGGGGGTGGTTTTGGTTGTTTGTCAGGATGTGTTGAATGTACACTGGGTGTGTGGCTACATTGTAAGATTTCTTTCTTTGACTGCATTAGTGTTGGGCTACAGGAGGGAAAGCATTGTTCCTGTGGTTTTTTACAGGAAACAGAGACAAAGTCCTTTACTTGCAGGCATTGTAATAGCTGAAGGGCATGCTGATGGTGATGGGCTAGAGTTCCAAAGTCACCCAAGAGGGTGGATCCTAGGACCTCAGGGAAGGCAGCTGTCAGAACAGGGACTGGAGCCTGGAGGCACTTGTAGTGTGTTTACTTGGAGGTAAGTTCTGCTGAATTCAATGAGCATTACCTTCTTTCCAACTAAGTACACACATGATTGCAACTTTGGTATGTTTGGAAAATACAGAGAAATATCTCAAGATTCTCCATGTAGCTGATCTCCAGTGCAGGACTGTTGTCACTATCTTTTCCATTGTGTTCTCACAATAGGGTTGTTATGCCTTATTGGTATTCTTCTCTGTTGACGTCCCTCACAGAAAGGGGGAGACTGTAAGCAGAAGGACATGTTGGGGAAAGTGGGTGGTTTCAACTTTCAGAAACCGAGAGAAGGTTGGTATTGGACCCTGTAGGGAAAATAGCTCGCCCAAACCCCTTGCTGCTGACTTTTCCCCTCTGAGGTATAACTCTGTCCCCTGGATAATATGAGAAAGCTAGAAAACATGAGACCAGCTCCCATACTAAGGCCAGGCCACCCTACATTTTGCTGTGATGCATTTTTCCAGGGGAACCGCCACGTATCTTATTGAGCCAGATATACTCACATGCACCAGTAATGCTTGCTAGCCAGCTTCCTCCCGGTGATACCTTTTCCTAAGGTTGTCTGTATGGCAACAGCTAAGTTGTTCTGTGGTGGATCTATTGTTCTGGATTCGTCTACCAGAGAAGGTATAGACAGTGCCTTGCTTGCCAACTTTAGGTGGGTGTGTAAGGCAGTTTTGTACCACAAGCCATTTGGTGCAAAGTAAACTGTTCTGAAGGCAGATGTACAGTGCAATCCTAGGAGCCCTTTCTTGGGAGTAAACCACACTGAATATACCAGAGCAGGATTCTACATAGACCTGCTTAGGATTGCTCTTTTAGCTGTATTTTTAGCTATGCATTTTTACACTGTTTTTCCTTTATTTCAGAATGGGTGTTCTGTATTTTCGACTTTCATTTTTTCCCTGCCTTTCATATGGCAAAATGAAATATAGGCACGCTAAGGCATCATAGAATGCAGCAGCAGCCCTTTTTCTCTTTAGTATTGGATATGCTCACAGTATTGCTTTCTTGGGCCATGGGATAGAGGCAGAATGGTGGCTTTAGTTGTTCGTTTCCATCTAAATGTAAACATAGGCTGTTCTCTTTTGTTATTAGATTTGTCAGCAGACTTAGGTATAGCGGACTCTGACTACCTGTTTTGACATTTGGAACTAGAAGTTGTGTGTCATGAGATGTGCTTTGGAATGGTTTAAATTGTTCCTTATAGATCATACAAGGAGCCTAACTAGATGCTAGAGCATCCCTGTGTCCACCATAGGGAGACTCACCACCATTTTAAGGCTAGGATTCTGTTCTTTAAAACCAAGCCACAGGGGCCTGACCCTGAAAGCCAGTCTGAGCTGGCTGGGTGGAGACCCAGGTGGGCTTCCCCTGGAGGAGGCTTGAAAACAACATGGGAGCAGAGAGACAGGAGCCCCAGTGGCAGTGGAGGTGAGGGTGTTCTCATTGCCAGGCAATGAGGGAGCAGCCAGGATTATAGATGGGGTGTCTCTGCCCAGTGAGCACCACCTCTCATCTCCGCCGCTGCTGAGGCTACTGCCACACTCCATGCCATTTTCAAGCCCTCTCAACTGGGGGAAGCCGGTCTGCCTGGCTCTCTGCCCAGCCGAGGCACTGTCAGGTTGGTTTTCAGGATCAGCCCCTGCAGTGTTTTTGAAAGGAAAAAATCCCAGCCTTAAAATGGTTGCCCATTGCTGTGGTGGATGATGGGGATGTCATAATGTCTAATTAGACCCTAAGAAGGTTACTATTGGAAAACATTTGTCATCAGTGTGGGACTTGTCATGTGGAATTCCAGAAGGCTCAGTTTCATCCCCCATGCTGTAGTTTAAGCTTTGTGCAAAGCACTTGGGGGGGGGGGGTAATCATTCATGGCTTTGGAGTTATGTGTCATCAATATGCTGATGAGATCCAGCACTATATCTCTTTCTCCAGACCCCCTGACAGTGCTGTCCTGAGCCAGTGTCTGGCTGCTGTGGTCAAATGGCTAACAAGCTGAAACTGTATCCTGATGAGACTGAGGTGATGCTGGTCAGGAAGGCTGAAGTCTTGTAGGACACTGTGTTTGCCACATTTGAGAGGATTCAGCTGACCATCAGTTAGCTGAAACATCGATTAGCCTCTACTAGGGCCGGGGCCTTTTCTGCCCTGCCTGGTGGAACAAGCTCCCACTTGAGATCAGGGCCCTGCAGGATTTGATACAACTCCTCAGGGCCTGTAAAACAGATGAGGTGATGGATGTCAAAATCTGCTCTGGCCTCTGCTGCTGACAATGCTGGTTTCTTAATAACCCAAACTGAGCATCTCTATTGAGGCCTTCCCACTCTGATCACTGTTGTTTAATTGATATGGATATTGTTTTAACTGTTTATATATAGTCATTGTTATGACTCCTGTGTGACTGTAACCCGCCCTGAGTCCCCTTGCGAGGAGTGCAGGATAGAATTCAAATCAATCAATAAAGTTGAGAGTCTGCAGATTACATTCCACCTGGCCCTTCTTGCTGGCAAAACAAGTGGAAAATGCTTTTAGCCTGGAGACTGGCTCTCTATATTTTTTTTTTGTAAGAAAGTTTTTATTTTTCAAAACATTAAAATTAATACATTTGTTTTATACAAATCCTTTTTTCCATATTATATAACATTTTGTTCTATTTGTATAGTCTTGCTTTTATCTTGTATTGGTGGTTTCCCACCACATCTGAAGCATAACACATTTTCCACTTTATCCAAAATAGTAATATTTATCTCTATGTTTACATTTCTGGTAACGGTTATATATCTTTAAAATACTTATATACCAATTCTTATTTTCTATATTCTTATATAATTCTAAAAAACAAGTTCATTATCTAATTATCCTTAGTACATTCATATACTCAATTTCTATTCCTTTATGCTATTATAACCATGTATAAATGTAGTTTTTCATATCCCAATATTTTTCAACATATTCTTTCAAATCCTCCCAATCTTCTAAAAAAGTCTCTGAGTACAGATTATTCAACTTTCTAGTCCATTTATCCATTTCAGCCATATATAACAATTTTTTCAACCATTCCCACACTTCTGGTATTTTTTCATTTTTCCAATTTTGTGCATACACCATTCTTGCTGTTGTAATCATATACCATATTATTGTCCTTTTCTTTACATTTATCTCTTCTAGTTTAAGTCCAAGCAGTAACATTTCAGGCAACTTCTTAAATGTACATTTCAAAATTTTTTCCATTTCTGCATGTATTATAGACCAATAAGTCTTCGCTTTATCACAAGTCCACCACATATGATAGAAAGAACCTTCTTTCTTTTTACATTTCCAACATTTGTTAGACATATTTTGATTAATATTTGCAATTTTTTTGGTGTCATATACCATCTGTACATCATTTTAAAACAGTTCTCTTTTAGATTATAACATGTAGAAATACTCATTGCATTTTTCCATAAAAATTCCCAAGATTCCATTTCAATGTCTTTGTTTAGGTTTATCGCCCATTTTATCATTTGTTCCTTTACCATTTCATCAGCATTAAACCATTTTAACAATACTTTATACATTTTAGAAATCATTTTTTCCCCATCTTCCTCCCAAATTTGTTCTATTTCATTGCTTTTTTCTCTAAAACCAGATTTTTTTATCACTTCTGTACATATCATATATTTGTCTGTACCTTAACCAGCCATAATCAAAGTCCATCTGCTGCTGCTCCTTCAATTTAAAGTCTTTACCATGTCTTGTTAACAGGTCTCTATATTTCAACCAGTCTTGTCCTTTGTAGTGAGATGATGGATTTAAAACTTCTGCAGGTACAATCCACATAGGTATTTCTTCTGGAAAACAGTTTTTATATCTTGTCCACGTATCGATTAATGTTCTTCTCAAATAATGATGCTTAAACATATTGTCCATTTTTGTTTTACCATAATACAGATATGCGTGCCACCCAAACCTACAGTCATGACCTTCCAGGGACAATAACTTTCTGTCTTGTAACATAGTCCATGTCCCTATCCAAGTCAAACATACTGCATCATGATATAGCCTTAAGTTTGGTAACTGAAACCCACCTCTCTCTTTAGCATCACACATTATTTTCATCTTAATTCTTGGTTTTTTCCCTCCCCACACAAACTTAGTCAATTCCTTCTGCCAGCATTTGAATGTTTTTACATCTTTCACAATTGGAATAGTTTGAAACAGAAACATTATTCTTGGTAACACATTCATTTTAACCACTGCAATTCTACCCAGCAGTGACAAATTTAATACATTCCACCTTTTAATATCTTGCATAACTTGCTGCCATAATTTATCATAATTATTCTTATACAAATCAATGTTTTTCATTGTTAGGTTTACACCTAGATATTTTGTCTTTTTCACCACTTCACATTCTATAAGATTTTGTAATTCAATTTGCTTATTATTTGGCATATTTTTACACATCACTTTCGATTTGTTCTTATTTACATAAAACCCAGCCAAATCACCAAACTCTCTTACTTTCTGCAACAAATATGGTAGTGTAGTCATAGGGTCTTCAGCTATAAACATCACGTCGTCTGCAAAGGCTCTATATTTAAAAGAGAAACCTTTTATTGTTAAGCCTTTAATTTCTTTATCTTCTTTCAAATTTAGTAACAAGACTTCCAAAATCCAAATAAATAGCAACGGCGAGAGTGGGCATCCTTGTCGTGTTCCTTTTTCCACTTTAAAGTAATCCGTTTTTTCAGTATTAATTATTAAAGAAGATTTCTGTTCTCTATATATTGATTTAATAAGATTAAGCATATAGTCTCCAATTTCAAGATGTTCCAACACTTCAAACATAAAATCCCAATTTAAATTATCAAACGCTTTTTCCGCGTCTAAAAAAAGAAAGCCCACTTCCTTCTCCGGATGTTTATCATAGTACTCTATAGCATCCACTACTACTCTTATATTGTCTCTTATTTGGCGATTAGGTAAAAATCCTGCTTGTTCTGTCTGTATAGTCTCTTTAAGATGTTCCTTAAGCCTATCAGCTATAATCTTGGCAAAAATCTTATAGTCATTGTTTAACAAAGAAATTGGTCTATAATTTTTAACATTGGTTAAATCTTGACCTTCTTTCGGAATGAGTGAAATGGTTGCTTCTTTCCAAGTCTCCGGGACCTCACCTGTCACTCCTATGTCATTCATTAATAGCAATAACACTGGTGAGATCGAATCCTGTAGTGATTTATAAAACTTAGCTGTAAATCCATCTGATCCAGGTGCTTTCCCTAATTTTGAATCATTTATTGCATTTTTAATCTCTTGTAGTGACATTGGGCAGTTAAGTAGTTCTTTGATTTTCTCCGTTGGTTTTGGTAATTTTAATGACTGTAGGTATTCTTTAATCCTTCTTCTGTCTTTATTTTCCTTCTTAAAAAGCTTTGCATAATATTTAAAAAATTCTCTTTTTATTCCCTTATTGTCTGTTATCTCAGTATTGTCCCGTATCACTTTAGTAATAAATTTATTTTCACGTTTTTTCTTTAATTGCCATGCTAAGTACTTTCCAGGTTTATTTGCACCTTCAAATGCTTTTTGTTGCAATTTTTTCAGGTTCCAGTAAGTCTCTTGATTCAAAATAGCTTTTGCTTGGTCTTGTAACATCCAAATTTCCTTTTGCAGTTTCTTTTTTCCTGGTCTGTTCTTCAGTTCCTTTTCTTTTATTTTAATGGCTTGTACAATGTTTTCATATTGTTCTCTTTTCTTTTTATTGTCTTTAGCGTTCAATGATATCAATAATCCTCTCATAACTGCTTTGTACGCATCCCACACAGTTTGAATTTTTACTTCTTTTTGTATGTTCGCTTGAAAATATAAATCTGTCTCTTCATGTAATTTTTTAACTATTTCTTGGTTGTCTAATAAGTCCTCATTTATTCTCCATCTCCCTTGCCTTTTTATTTGCCCAGAAGTCCATAGACAAGGATTGTGGTCTGAGATTATTCTAGGTAGAATTTCAACTTTTTTTGTCTTAAATGTTAGATTAATAGACATCCAGATCATATCAATCCTTGAATGTGAATCATGTCTGTTAGAGTAAAAAGTATAGTCTTTCCCTTGTGGGTTAAACTTCCTCCAAATATCCTCCAGCTTTTCCTGTTTTATCAGTTCAAAAAAATTTTTGGGAAGTTTCCCTAGTGTGTCGTGTTTTCTCTTTGAGCGCCTATCTATTTTATTATTCACAGTCCCATTAAAGTCTCCCAACATTATGATTTGTTCATAGTTTACACTGTCCAGTTCCATTTGTAGTTCTTTAAAAAAGATTTCTTTAGCTCCATTGGGGGCGTAAATATTTACAATCAAAGTCTTCTGTCCGTGTAACAGAATTTCAATAGCTAAGTATCTTCCTTCTTTATCTTTAAATATTAGTTTAGGTTCCAAGTCTTTTTTGGCATATGTTACCACTCCATTCTTTTTATTACTTGCCAATGAAAAAAATTCTTCTCCCAACTTTTTTCTTATTAAATATTTGTAGTCTTGTTTCTTAAGATGGGCCTCTTGTATACAAACTATACTACATTTTTGTTTCTCCAGCCAGTGTCCTACCATTCTACGTTTTTGGGGTGAATTAAGTCCATTTACATTCCATGAGAGTACTTTGTAATCCATCTTGTTGTAGTCTTAAATATCACCAAATTCTTCCTTGTTCTCACCAACAAAGGCGTACATTTCTGCTGAATTTTTAATCACCATTCTGTTGTTACCATAATAAAAACTCAGTCCTTGTGGTATTTCCCAACGAAATCTTATTTTTTTCTCTTTCAGTTTGTCTGTCAGACGCTTGAATTTTTTCCTGTCTTGCAAAATTGCTCTGGGCAATTCTTTCATTACGATAACTTTTTTTCCACCTATTTCAAAAGAGTCTGTAAAACATTTCTTGTAGATTTGTTCTTTTGTTCTCTTCATTGTAAATTGAACTACCACGTCCCTTGGTATATTTTTGTCTCTCGCCTATGTAGAATTGACTCTGTAAACAAGATCCATATGTTCTTTAACAACTTCCTCTTCCTCTTGTAAAAAATCTGCTAATGCTTCTTGCATTCTTGTAAAAATGTCTTCACCTAATTTTTCCTCTATACCTCTAAATCTCAGATGGTTTTGCATGTCTCTACAGTGCATCATCTTTTCCATTCTGTCATTTTCCTTCATTGTTTTTTGAGTATTTTCTTCCAGTTCTTTTACTTTAATTTCTATGTCTTGTGTTCTAGTGGTTAACTTTTGTAATTCAGCTTTTAAATCTATAAAATTTTTGTCTGCTTGTGCAGCTATACCATTCATTTTAACATTTACCTCTCCTATAGCGTCTAACATTTTTTTCCCCATTGCTTCCATAACAGCTAGTAATTCTTTTTCTTTTTTTGCTGCCATTGTAGGAGAGGACCATGTAGCTGCTCTCGATCTTAGCCCGCAATCCGTCTTGTCTCTTTAAAAAAGATCGATTTTATTTTATTTTCCAAATCAAACACCGTTTAGTGTAATCACACAAGCTAGTCTTGCCAAGTCAAATTTCGTTGGTTTCAGCCTTCTAAGTTATATAGTTTATGAGATATTACTGTTTAAAAATTTTATAAATCCAAAATGGCGGGCGCAACTTCTCTATGGTTTGTGTCAAAGGTTATAGTCTTTTTACCTTGCTTCTGGCTTGCCGTAGTTTCCTTTTGTCCCTTCCTCTTGCTTACTTGTCTGCTCTCCGCACGTCACTTCCTGTTGTAGTCCTTTTGGTCCGGCAGTTTTTACAGTCCCCTTTGCTCTCTTCCGGTTCTTCTCCGCTTCCCTTCTTGTCTGCTCCTCAAGCCGTCACTTCCTGTCTCAGTCCTCACAGCTTGGTCTCGCGATGCTTGGTTCCCTCCTCCCCTCTTTGTCTCGCGATGCTTGGCTCCCCCTCCCGACTCTTCTTAACCGCAGGAATGTTAAACAACTTGTTTTTTTGGCTTTTTAAGTTCAAATTCAGCTTTTTAACGTTTCAAAACTGCACTCATCCAATCTGCAACAGTCTATTGCTTCACCAGATCTGCTTTTCGTCTTTCAAAACACGGTAATGGTAAGGCAAAAAGTTTTTTTCTGTTACCTTATGTTGTTACTTCTCTTCAGATGTGGTCCCAACGTTTAAACTTTGTCTTCTTTGTTAAGGAATCAGGGGAATTGGAGATTTTATGCTGATTAATCAGCCCAGCTCGGCTCCTTAGAGATACTTGCAAAAATCTTCTTCGGCTGCAGTGCTCAAGGTGTTGTAAAAGTCTCCTCCGAGGCTTTTCCTTCACCGAGCTTGCTCAAACCTGGATTATATTGCTTGCTGGTCCTCACACTACCTGTGTGAGGTTGCGTCAGGTGGATTTATCCATCCAAGCTGTCAAGAAGAGCCGCTGTCCGCCCTGCGCATTTGCAAAGCGTGTCAGACCTCCATTCCTCCAACCGGAAACCCCACTGGCTCTCTATATTGATATGGACAAATTGGCCTGGGGATCTATGTCACCATCAAGGCTAGACCATCAAGGCTAGACAATTGTTAATATATGTGGAATGGGTCTGCTCTTGAAAACAATGTGGAAACTTCAGCTAGTATTGAATACCACAGCTCAATTACTATTAGGAGCCATGTGGAGCGTGCCTATTATCCCTATTCTGCAGTTACTCCACTGGTTTCTGGGTAGGTCCCAGGTTCAAGCCAAGGTGCTGGTTATTTCCTTGTGACCTAATACATTGCACTAGATTTTCAAGCAAACCCCAGTCACTTTCTCCTGGCTTCTTTTTTTTATGCAGGCTTTCCATCATTTTGAGGGTTTTTAAAAAAAAAAAAGATGCATGACATTAACGAAGGTTTTCCATTTTTTTTGTTTTTCCATTTTAAAGTGCACTCTTTTAAGTAAAGCACTTAAAACTCTGCCCAGTTTCTACATCTTAGGCTTGATTGCTGATCCAGGCAGCCTTCCTTGCAATTAAAGAGGGAATTAATTCTAGGGGAATTCAGGTAGGGGTGACCTGTCTCTCAGGTCGCACGTTAGAAGAAAACCCCCAAACCTGGTTGATGGTCGTGGATTACTGTAGCCCATCCATCCAGGAGGCCACTAGGACAGGCAGAAGGTGATGGAAGGGGTGAAGAGGGTGGGTCAGTTCACTGCCAGAAAGAGGCTCCTTCGCTGATCCACTCCCACCTCCATGCTTTGATAACATCTGGGTAAAAAAAAAATCTCACACACATTCTCTGTATGCACATACTTCCCAAACCTTGCTTTGGCTGCTTTAGGCTTGTACAGGCACCCCTTCCTCCTCTCTCTCTTTCTGTTGCAGTCCAAAATTTGCTATTACATCTAAACCAGGCAAACTATAGTTTGCATAAACCAAAGTTTGCTTGCAAACTGGAATCAGAAAACGCAACCAAACAGTGGCTTTCAGTTCTGGCTTGCAAAGAAACACTGGTTTGCCCAAACCATCACTTGCTTAGTTTGGGTGTAGCTGAACTACTGCTGGGTATTAAAACATAGCCACAGTCCAAGCTCAGAGTGCTCAAGAAGACATGGTTGACATTAACAATCCCATTCATTTTGAAAATTCTACGCTCTCATCTCCTTCCCATTGGTGGAACCTTATGCATATTCCTCCTAACCAATGCTCCCTCTAAAATATGGAGTCCTGTGAGCAAAAATTCTACTTTGTGAGCTACTGGCATTAAAGTTGTGAGGAGGTGATTTGGCTACTGCATAAATTAGTTTGCTCTGGAGCCATCCTTCCTGAGCTAAGACAAAAATGTGTGAGCCAGAGGCTAAAAAACTGGGAGCTAGCTCACACTAACTCAGTTAGGAGGGAACACTCCTCCTAACCCCTCCCCTTTCCTCAGCACCACTCCACTTCCCTGAATGGATTGGGGGGGGGGGGGGAAGGGGGCTGTTTTGGACTCAAAACAGAAAAACTCATCACCTCATCTGTTTTGGCATACAGAAGCAGTGCCAGGGGAAGTAGATTAAGACATACAGAAGCAGTACCATGCATTTGGCACGTGATCAGCTTATGGCACTACAGCCCTATTTGTATGTCCCTGTTCAAAACAGTAGGTTTGGTTTAGACACTAGGTAGTTTGCCTGATGTAGGAGTGGTGGGGCAATGGAAATTTCCTCTTCCTTAACCCTAATTAGTGCCAAGGGAGGGACTGGGCCATATGGCCTTCTGATCTCTTCCAGCTTTATCACTGTTTTAGTCAAGGAAACAGTTATTGTAAACATTCATAGCGAATTTTGAAACTGCCATCAAATTGTTAGTTAACAGTTGTCATCTGTCTGGATTCATTGTAGTCTGAGCAAACTGGAAGCTTATTAGAAGGTATGTGTGTCGGGGAGGGGGGGTGAAGAGTAGGATAAATCAGAAACAATAAGTTCTGCATTCCAGTTCAGGTTAGTGTGACATTAGCACAGCCTGACATGAAAACTGCATGAGTGAAACTTGTTTGGCCCACCCTCAGATAGAATTATGGAAAAACTTCACCTGCTAAGTTTCTGCTTGCTAAAAGCACTGGAGCACTGCCAGACAAAAACTGGTGATCCTCATCTTAACTCAAGCTAACAGTCCAACTAACAGGCTCCTTTCTTATTAGTTGGCTTGTTTGTTAGATGACCTTGTTCTTCTGCCTTTAACAATAACGATCTAGTGGGTTTCCTTTTATGCAAATGTAATGCTGGCAAAGGCTTATACTCTTGTTAGTGACAGGAAATCGGTTGTGGGGGGGAACTGCTACCAGGGCAAAATAAGAATACATCTCTGTACAAACTCAAGAACTCAAATAGCTCATTCAATAATATAAAATGCAAAAAAAATAATAATCCCCAAAGCTTGTCAGAGTTGTAAATATTTTGGCAAGTGTCCAAAATCCATCATCAGATAAGCTGCTGATGAGAGCAAGAACAGTGCTACTGCTAACGTAAGTTCTTTCAGTCTTCCATTTTTAAATTAAATAATGTATACCAATTCTTGAAATCATTAAAGCTTTGAGCAGATCTGCAGTCTGTTAGGACCCTTCTGAGCAATGTTCCCTCTAAGCTGAGTTAGTGTGAGCTAGCTCACAGCTGTGGACTACCACCATTGTTCTCTCTAACCTCAGTTCGTGTGAGCTAGCTCATAGTTTTTTAGCCTCTGGCTCACATTTTTTTGTCTTCGCTCAGGAAGGATGGTTCCAGAGCAAACTAATTTATGCAGTAGCCAAATCACTTGTTCACAGCTTTAGTGCCGGTAGCTCACAAAGTAGAATTTTTGCTCACAGGACTCCACAGCTCAGAGGGAGCATTGCTTCTGAGCATACATTTACCTGAACATGCAGTGTGAGGGGTGGGGGATCTACTGTGCTTTTTCGAGCCCATACATCCTAGGGCTAGGGCTGCCAGCTGTGAGTTGGGAACTACCTGGAGATTTTGGAGATTGAGCCTGGGGGAGGTGAGCTTTGGGGCGGGGCAGGACTTTAGTGGGGTATAATGCCATAGATTCCACCTTCCAAAGTGGCCATTTTCTTCAGGTGAACTGATCTGTGTTACCTGGAGATCAGTTGTATTCCCAGGAGATCTCCAGCCACAACCTGGAGATCTATGGCACATACAGAACTAGTGTTCTGGCCCCTATTGCTACTCTGCCTGCCTGATCAGCTGCTTAGGGAACCTGCTAAATTTTTTCTTAAATTGGAGAATATTGGCATCCTAAAACAATCTTTTCCCCATGTTCCAGTTTACAGAGAATGATAGAGATTTCAATGGCTCTAAAAATATGTTGTGCCCATGGATTATTCTCATCTTTTTCTAAGTTGGGGCAAAACAGAAGAGCCAAAATCAATGAATAACTAATAACTAGCAAGATATAAAATTAGTTCACGTGAAGGGATTTGGTAACTTTGTTACATCGTTTCTTCAGCAGGAGCCTTCCGTTACCACCTAATCTGATGAAGAATATGCAGATCTTTGAGTTACAGCCAGGGGTCATTTAGTAGAAAAAGAGGTGCAGGAGCTCATTAGCATAACTCATTTGCATATGCCACACCCCCTAACATACCGGAAGTGTGTCAGAAGGCAACACCCAGCCCTCAGGCTCCACTCCATAGGTGAGTGAAACTGACCTGCTCTTCCTCCATTCCCTTCCCCATCCAATACTTTGTGCAATAAAAATAAGCGTAAAGAACACACCCTCATTCTCTTCCTGCTCCCTTGAAAACACCAGGTTTCAAGTAGACTTGAGATACCCAGGACATGTGCACCACCCATCCCTTTCCCTTCCCCTCCCCACAACAAGACACCCTGTGAGGTAGGTGGGTCTGAGAGAGGTCTTTTGAGAACTGCTCATGAGAGAACAGCTCTGAGAGAACTTGTGACTGGCCCAAGGTCACACCAGCAGCTGCATGTGGAGGAGTGGGGAATCAAACCCGGTTCTCCCAGATTAGAGTCCAACTCCTGACCACTACACCAAACTGATGGGGTGGAAGCTGCTGAAGGGTTGGTGAAATTTCTCCAGTACTTATGAGCCATGTGCCCAGATAAAAAATGGTATACTTAGAAAATTTATATGCCACCTTGAGCAAGTCTCTGGAAAAGCAGCACACAGTCATAAAAGGAACAATGATAAAATTATCAATATTAAAACAAAACATTAAAAACAATAAAGACCCTAGCAGGGCTTTCCCCGGGGCGCTACGCCTCTGCACTGCTTGGGGAAGCCAAGGAGGGGGCGGGGCTTGATCATGTGCCCGCCCCCTGGGCTCCTCACTCCCGGAGCTGTGCTCCTGTGCGCTCCCGCTCCAACGGACCCCTGGTTACAGCAGCTCTTTTCCAGCAAGGTAGAGTAGAAATCACAACCCCTGTATGCCCCCAGGCTTGCAGCTAAATTGCATGACTTTAATAAAAACATTTGGAAACATTAAATGGGCCTTTTCCATGATACTACAAAGGTCCCCTGGTGAGGACCTTTCAAAATCCCTCCGTTCCTCTCTCTGCTTCCATGATTTGGCTAATGTTTGCTTTGAAGAATTTCTGATTCAGCTGCTCTGACTGTCCATGTTTATTCTCCCTGCAGCTTCCTCATTTAAGATGAAACATCACCCACTTTACAAAATTTGCAGAAAGAATATTTGGAGGGCAACCCTGTTCTTTGAAGTGGTACAGAGCTGTTGGGGTTTATTTAGGGGGGAAAGTTGTCATTTTCTCTCAGAAGTCAACTCCTATACCAAGACATTTTTGTGATAGATCCATGAAGAAATTAATCCTGGATTACTATATGAATTTTGTATGGCATTTTTACTATATACTGACTCCATGAAAGAGTTTTCTATCTATACAAGAAATCTCTAATAAGATTTATCTGGCATCTGGTGCATCTGGTAGTTTTTCTCCCTGGTACGGTATAGTATCTGCTATTACGTGTTCTACACAACTCCACAAATATTTGCAGAAGTGAACCATCTATGATTCCTGGATGATATATGTACCCAGTGGATTACTTGGGTCCATGTAACCGACTTCCTCCTTGCTCAGATGTTCCTGTCTTAGTACCCATAATGTCATAGACGTTAATAGCTCTACAGTCATCTACAGAAGAGATGTACCACCGTTTCCTACTGCAATTGCAACCAGCAAGGAAAATAACTTCCGCCCTTTTCATTAATTGAAAAGTGCAATGACAGAGCCAGAAAACTGTATAATAAGTCAGTATTGTCACTCTATTTTTATTTCTGAAAGGTATGATCCCATGTTTTGCCTAGGATGTTGCCTTTAACTAAGTATCTGGAAGGTTTTTTTTTTAAAAAGCCAGGCTTTCTTTGGAATGCCTGGCTTCTCCATTGAGCATGAATCTCGGGTTCCTTCCTTTGCTGCTATCCATTTTGGCCACCTGCACACTTACATTGTTGAAAGGAAACTTATTGGATGAAGAAGTAGAGAGGCAGGCTTCTCATAGCTGGGACAAAAGCCAGGTTGTATTATGGTTGCTTCCACACTAGTCATTTGATTTGCAAGGCCACTTTTTTCTTTTTTTTTAAAGGACTATCCCAATAATTTGTTTTGCTGCACTTTTTCCAGACCCCTTTTGTGGTGACCCCTTTTACTTAAAATACATTCGGAGCACCAGCTATTAACATGGGGACTGACCAAGTGCTACTGAGGGATTCAATGGCTTCTGTACCTTTAAATCCTGCTGTTGTCTCTATTTTTTTGCAACACTTCTGATATTACTTCCTCTGTTGAGGGTCTGGTTCTCCAGCATTCCAGAACAAATCCTTTACTTGAGCAGGACTAGCTTTTCCTTTCCAGTAAATGATTGGGTTTTTAAAAAAATGTTTCTAATGGCATTAGAAGTACAATTATAGAAAAAATAAACAATTGAACACACACTGCAGCCTGCTGAAGTATAGTGAGTGAAGCCTCTCCCTCTCCGGGCAGGGACCTGTCCATGAGTGTACTGGAATAAACTAACCATGCACCACAGTGAATCGGAGGCTCATTGCCTCTCCTTGGTGCTTGACTGATTACTTCTTGAACTCCTTCTTAATCTGTTTCCTTTCTTGGGGAGTGGGCTGGAGAGAAAGCTTCAACTTCATGAAAGATTCCTCCTTATTCTCCCCCAGAACTCTTTCTGGGTCTCTGGGGTCTTGTGGTAGGGAATCTGCCAGCCCTCCAAGGTTAAATTACCCTTCCAAAATTATCCTGATGCTTGGGGCCACCAAGAAGGGAGAAGTGGGTCAGGATGCAGCACAGTCTCCCACACACCTTTTAGCAAAGAACTTTATTTAAGTAACATGCATTCTATTCAAAATATACCAACACAGATGAGGCTAGGAAACATCAGCTTGCAAAGCATAGCATTCCTAGTAAATAAAACAGAAAAGAGACATACCAGCTATCTTAGACTTGAAGACTTGTTACCCTGGGTGAAGGAATGCATTTTTCTTTAAGGTTTAAACTGAGCAAAACCTTCACCTTGAGTTTTTAAAAGTTTTTCTCTCTCTTGGCAGAGAACAGGCAGGAGGTGTGGAAGTCAGTTCAATTTCTTTCCAGCCTCACCTCAGCCACCCTTTCAGAAATACTAATAGGTCTAGCAAGAGACAATGAAATGGTCCATCTCCCCACCACCAACAGCTAGACAGGTGGTATCTCACAGGGAGCAGAGATTAGGAGGATTTAGGAGCTAGAAAGACTTCAGGGGGAAATCTCCTGGGGACTTCAGAAAAAGCTTCTTCAACCTGGCCTGACCTGGTCAGTGAAAAGAAAAAGGGAGATGATAAAACCCTTGGGAGCAAGGAGGAAGCACTCTTTTGTGTTGATTCTATCAAGGCAAACAGACGCTTACCTGAGGTCTGTAGGAGGTGGCCATGTGCTAGCCTGCACACCTGAGCAGAAGCTTCAAGGTAACAAGAATCCTTTAGGACAGCTGCAACCTTTTAAGTTAAGGCCCTAGCCTTAGAAGAAGAAGAGAAGAAAAGCAATTGGATTTATACCCCATCCTTCACTACCCAAAGAAGTCTCAGAGCAGCTTACAATCCCTTTCCCCTCCCCACAACAGACACTCTGTGAAGTAGGTGGGGCTGAGAGAGCTCTGAGAGAACTGCCCTTCAGAGAACAGCTCTGAAAGAACTTATGACTGACCCAAGGTCACACCAGCAGCTGCATGTGAAGGAGTGGGGAACCAAACCCGGTTCTCCCAGATTAGAGTCTGTGCACTTAACCACTACACCAAACTGGCTCTCAGGTTGACATCTGCTAGGGCATGTCCTGAGGGAGGAACAGAGGAGCTGGATTTTACCTGTTTGGATCCCTTGGTCAGTCTGTTGCTGTGCTGTAACTATGTATGTGGACATTTTCTTTTTATCAAATGCCTTATAACTTGTAATGCTGGTAGCAGTTCTCTGCACTTCATTAGACCCCCCCATAGTTCTGGGCACACTACTCTTAAAAAGGGCACCTGGAAAGGGGGGGGGGTCTGTCGGTGAGTGGCTACCCCCTCAGTGGCACACAAGGCAGTAAGCTGTCCCCATGGAACCAGATGCTGGATAGCAGGAGACACAAAGGTGAGGCCTCAGAATAAGGCAAGGATGCTGGAGCCCTGGCCCTCTCAGTGGGCAATTCCTGTAAAGACAGGTGGTGGCAGTGGCTTAACAGAGAGAAAGACAGAGAGGAAAGCCCCTTCAGAGAGAAAGTCTGCAAGCCTCTACATGGTAGGCTGTGCTGATGATCATATTGTATAGGCACACAGCTCTCTTGAGTAATCTCAGGCATAGGGAAGATGCAGATTTTTGTTTGTTACGGACTTTTTGGTTAGTCAGAATGGGAACTGAGATTAATGGCAAGTCCATGCCATGTAGCACAGGGCGCCTCTGGAGAGCAAAGAGTGCAGGGTCCAAGAATGGAGTTGCCTAATTCAGATGGGCTCCAGGGGAGGGTGCATGCCACAGCCAGAGAGGAGTTGCCGACAGTCTGGTGGGTTCAGTATCTTGCACTGACAGCCCTCCTGGAGGAGAGACTGGCTGGCTTGGAGACAGGAGACTGAATGGCTCCCAAAGGCAACAGATTTTACAAATCAAGCCATGGTGGAGGTGGACCTTGGTCTGGGTATGAGCTTTTGTGTGCAAGGCACACTTCCTCAGAAAGCTCATACCTTGAATAAAACTTTGTTGGCCTTAAAGGTGCCACTGGACTCAAACTTTGTTCTATCTAGAATGTAGTTCCTAAATCAAAGGACTATTATTAGCCTTGAAACTGAAAAAGTAGCTCTGTGTAACTTTATAACTCTGCCAGCACACTGAGAACAAAGAGCTTCTACTGCATGCAGCCAAGGTGCATTCTGCTAAATCTGAGCCAGTTAATCCCAACATATGGGAGCTGCCCTTGCTCTCCAAGCAGAAACCATCACGGTTTGTGATCTAGAATAAATTATTCCCAGGAAGCAGCCAGAAAGGTACCCACAGAAGCATCAGTTCCTTGTGCTGAAAGCACACAGACAGAAATGTCTTGAGTTTAGCTCACAGGGCAGTTCTGAGTGGGCATTTAGGAATACACAAGACCAAGAACTGGCTAGCACAGAACTACTTCTGGCCAGGAGTGGGAAAGACATGAAGCATTTCTGCCACTCCTGCCTGGTTTGGCAGAAGGTGGGAAAAGCCCCAAGGCCAGGCGAAAGCAGCACTGCAAAAGCTGCCCATCGTAGGAGTGTAATGGCAACACTTGGGCATGGATATTATGGGTCTGTTTAACAAGCCCACCCAGAGGGGGAACCATTTCACTCTGGTTCTGGTGGATCAGTCAGTTCACTTTCCTGAAGCCCAGCCTTTGTCCGGAACTGATGCAAATTCTGTGGCAGATGCCCTCATTCCCATATTTGCAAGCCTCGGGATACTGAAGGAGGTCCTCAGGGACCGTGTTCATCTCCAGCACATTTAGGGAACTTTGGGGCCATGGGGGGGGGGGTGTCAAATGCATCACCTCTGCAACTTGCCACAATGAGACCAACAGAGCCACAGAACATTTGAACATCACCCTGGGAGGCAATAATTAAGAAGTATGTGGCCAAGCATCCCAATGACCGGGATAAAAACCTGTACAGCTACTTTTTGCATACTACTGGGTGAAGCAAAGTAGTTTGGGTTTCAGTCCTTTCGAGCTGATATAAGGTCAGCAGGTAAGGGGACCCCTGGAAGTGGTTAGAGTGCAGTAAAGAGGGGAATCAGCATCCTGGCCCACAACCATTGTGGACTATGTAGGCAAACTGCAGAACTCACTCAGGGAAATGTTGGCTTTGGTTCATGAGAATTTAGCTCAAGCCCAGTTCACACAGAAGTTGTGGTATGATAAAAATGCACGCTTGCGTGAATTTAAAGAAGGAGCTTTAGTGACTCTTCTAGAACCCCAGAGAATTTCCAAGCTGTCAGCTGCTTGAGAAGGGCCGTTTACAGTCAAGCAAAGAGTAGGAGAGTTGAATGATTTGATCTCAGGTTCTGGTCCAGAAGTCAAGCCCTGCCTGAATTATGTCAACATGCTCAAGCCCTTCAGTCCCTGGGAGACCATGTAAGAAGAAGGGGTAGGGCTTGACAGATACTTCAGAGGAACAGAGTTGAGAGGCTGATAAACTGGGAAGTGAACTGGGGGAATTAACTCTGTAATTGCTGGTTTTTGTCTGTACCTTGCAGAAGCTGGCTTTACAGTGCTGTGAATGTACACTCTGCTTATGGTCAGTGGCTGTGTGTCACTGTGATTAGTAACATTGCACAGAGCACAGACATCTGTGTAGAGGTAATGGTTAGTCTGGGAGAGTTCAAAGAGTTGAGGGGTTTGCATGTGTGGCACTTGCTGAGCGTGTTAACGTTTGCTTGCTGCGGGCTTGCTAGCATGCATGCTATGCGGTCAGTAGCCAGCACCCCGCAGAGGCTGGGCCAGATGTCCAAGGACTGTAAGGTCACCTAGTAGCCTATTCCATATTCATTTGTTTGCTTAGATGTATCTAGAACTGTCTTGCATTTACTCTTGAGCAATGCACTGTAGAAATAAAGCTTTCTTGTTAAGAAGCTTTGCATGGATCCCTCACATCTAATACTGTTCGCCAGACACTATTATGAACCCCAGGTGTTGTACCTCTGGGTGACACCAGAAACAGGGGCAATTAACAAGGAGAAGCTAGGGGTGGTGGCAGGTTACCAAAGGAGAAGTCCAATATCTTGCTTAATGAGGGTTACAGGGAGCAAAGAGCCACCCTTCTATCCCAGCCTTTTAACAGGGCTGCATGCCAGTGAGAGGATCTCATGGGAAGGGACTGGGGAGAAAGCGTCTACAATATGTCATTAGGATACCTGCAGTGCAGTCCTATGCATTGTTTCTCCAGTCTAAGCCTACTGACTTCTGTGGACTTAGACTGGAGTAAGTTTGCATAGGATTGTTCTGCTGATCTAGTTTTATCAGTATTTGTTATGGAGTGGTGCCTGTTAGGACCACAAACATCTTGGAGAGAGCTCTTCCATTTTCTTCTGCTTCAGTTTTAAAATGCTGGCAAGCATGGACTGAGGCAGATTTTTGCATAATTGCACAGAGAACACAAAGGGAACGGAGTGATGTAGACTGGTTGTTTTGCATAACAGACAGGGAGCAAACAGTGGCAGTGTTGCTAAAATGCCTTTTTGAAATCTGACGGTGTGGTTGCTCTGTATTGATACATTCCTGATTCCTAAGATAGAATCCAGACAAACGGAACAATTGCTGGTAGGTGCCTTACACAATATTTTCTATGCTTCTTTGTATGTAAATCTTTGGAAGTACTAATTAAGATTTAAGTACCGTTCATTTACCTTGAGGTCAGGATAATAGTATCGTGGAGTCAGAAGGAATCACCAGTCTAGTCCACTCCAAGCCCTTTTATTCCAGGTCAATTTATATATTTAGCAGCATTGGGACAAAGCATTTCCCTGATTGTATCACTTCAGGCTTTGTGTCAGGGTTTGTTTTTTTTTAAAAAAAATTAGGGCCAGTTCCTTTATGCAACCCCCCCCCCCCCCCCAAAACAAAACAGTGCATCAAGAAGGAATTTCCGATGAGGTCCTCTCTTTCCTGCCAGACAACTTGTGTTTGTGCAGGGAGTTTTCTTCAGGTGGAGGAAGGAGCACAGAAATGAGATTCATCTCCTACAACTTCCCATTCGGAAACAGTTTTATTACTGGAGGACCACAGCCCAGCTTCTGCCAGCCTTGCTGTTTGTGGCAGGAGAGTGCTCAGAGGGACTGGGTGTGGCCCCTGGGAACATCACTGTCACTCCAGGGGTTGACCCAGCACCTAGCGAGCAGCAAGTCTCTGTAGGCAGCTTTTCAGGCTTGGGAGAGGGACACTCCCCATCTATGACTGGCTTATGGCATGTGGCAGTGAAAGGTAATGAAGAAGGCTGTGAAGAAGGAGGGTCTTCAAGGGGACCTAGACAGCTCTAGGGAGGCAGTGTGGCAGAGGAGTCCAGCAAGATCACCACACTGGCACACCCTACAAGTATGTCATGGGATGGGATGGGGGCGGGGGCTTCCTGACCACATAGGTCGGTCTTTGGTAAGGTAAGGATGGCAAAGTCAAATCTATTTGTGCTCCCTGATAGTGGATTGTGGTAGAAAGTATGAGGCCAAGGGGGTTCCACCCACTATGGGCCCTGCTTACTTGGTGTATCTAGCTTGGGGGGGGGGGGACACTCCGTTTGCATGCATGCCTGGCCATGTGGCACATGGCATCCTTCCTGACCCCCTCTGGAGGAAACCTGCTATCCATGTGTGGGGCTTTCCATCCAGGCCTGTAGCTACAGTGGGGCATCTCAGGGATAGCCCCCCGACATACTGGCAAGGCCCCAAAATTTCCCATCCAGCACAGGACCCCCGAGCGGTGGCGGGTGCAAGGAAGGAGCCGGCTATTCCTGTGCAGTTGTCTGGTGCGAAGGGCAGGCTACGGTGGCAGTGTGGAGTCAGACAGCACCTCTCTATTTCCCCGCAGAAAGTCTATTTCCCTTGGAAAGTACTTGTTGCTGGCGGGCTGCGCTTTCCGGTGCAGGGTGCCGGCTATGGTGGCTTGAGGGACTGCTACGAGGCAGAGGCAGCTTGGCAGAGGTTAACTAACTTTAATTAAATTACCTTTAATTCCATTAGCCAGTGCCCCCTAAGAAATTTTAATGCCCCCCGACTAAAATATTCCTGGCTACGGGCCTGCTTCCATCCATGTAAGGTGCTGTGCCACCAAGGATGCTTGTTCTGTGCATGTCAGCCGCATGCCCCTGTATTCTGTAGGGGAGAGCTGGGAGGAACTGGGGGATAGGGATAGCTGGGCCATAATTGTGTCAAGCCCTTCAGGTGCAAAAACTGGAAGCGATGTCATTATATCAGGGCGATACGCTAGGATTCACTGAAAGCTCTATGGTTAAACCATAGAGGCTTAGGTGAATCCTAGAGAGGGGCCCCAATATGATGACATCACTTCTGGTTTTGTGCTGGAAATTAAGTTGTATATTGGTGTGCCCCCTCATCCTCTCCCCAGCCTCTGAAGTGCTAGCAAGGAAGCAGGATACCCGCCCACAGCACATACTTAAACAACGTTTGATGTAGTGGTTAAGTGTGCGGAATCTAATCTGGGAGAACTGGGTTTGATTCCACCCCACCTACCTCACAGGGTGTCTGTTGTGGGGAAAGGAGTTTGTAAGCTGCTCTGAGACTCCAAGTGAAGGGTGGGGTATAAATCCAATCTCCTCCTCCTCCTCTTCTTTTGTTGCCATCTGCAGCTGGCCTCCTGTGTCTTCTCTGGCCCTGCTCCCAAGACCTGTGTCAGCAGTCCTCCTCGGGATCTACCCAGGCCACTGTGCAGGCACAGCAAGTGGGGACAGCAGCGGGGGGGGGGCTCACTTGTGCACTGTCAGAGGTATGGCCATCAGCTTCCCCATAATTCGCTGAGCTAGGGCCAGGCTGTGAAAAGCAGGAATGGGTTATTTAAACCCAGCTGTAGTAAAGGTGGGGTGGCCTAAAGCAGTGGCTCAGCTGGTCACAGAGCCAACCAGAGGGGTAGTGATATTGGACTTTGTTCTGAACGGGTCTCAAGTCCTGGTGAGAGATGTAGAGGTTGTTGCACCAATTGGGAACAGTGGCCACAGTGATATTAAGTTCAGCCTTCATGTCCATGGAACTTTACCCCTAACATCTGAAGCAATAATTCTCACTGATTACTTCCCTCCTTTGTAAGAACTGTCCATTTATTCCTACTCTTTGCTTCCTGTCGTTTAACCCATTTTTAATCCAAAAGAGAACCCGTCCTCTTATCTTATGACTGCTAAGTTTACTCAGGAGTCTTTGGTAAAGTATCTTGTTAAAAGCCTTCAAAAGGCTTTGCAGTGCCTGCAGTGTGGGAAGAGCGGCCTAAAAGTCGAACTAACTAACTAACTAAATAAATAAATAAATAATAATTTCAAAAACCCGATCCAATCAGGAAGAAGGCACACAGTCACCACGAATAGAACAAGCCAAAATTTTATGGTACCATAAGTCTCAATCTGAATAACAGTTTCAGATACAAGCGAGCCCCGTTTACAGTTGAGCTTAATCTTTTATACTAAGGAGGCGGAGAATTCCAGTGGGATGAAACTAGTGTCATTTCTACACATTTGACATCATTCTCATAAGCAAAGGTATTCTATTCCATTCTTGTGCATGTCAGTTACAGGAAAGGAATCAAGAATGTTAAGTTATACATTGTTACAAATTGGTATACTTCCTCATGCATCTTCTCTAAGCTAGAATGTGCTAGAAATAATAGACCATTGCAAGCAGTTGCAACTTAAAACAATAAGCTCCTGTATGAGCATTTTTGCTGAAGCACAAACATACAATGTAGAATTCTTTATGCATGTTTGTATCTGTGCTGGCCTTGCAGTTTCAAAGAATTAGCTTACTAAGGCAATAAAATTAGTTCTGCAATTTCTTTCTCCACATCTAAACTGTAACACTGATTTCAAAAGAGGGAACTTTACAAAAAATAAGGGGAATATGTAAAAGAAAGCTGAAAGGGAAATACAAGAGAGTCAAATCCCTGAAGGATGCTTGGAAGCTATTTAAAACCACACTAATTGAAGCCCAGACAGAATGCACGCCACAGGTTAGGAAAGGCACTGCCAAGTCTAAAAGATGCAAGTCAAGGAAGCTATAAAAAGTAAAGAGGCTTCTTTTATAAAGTGGAAGGTCTGCCCCAATAAATTGAACAGGAGGGACCACAGGCTCTGGCAAAATTAGGCAGGCAAAAAGAGATGTTTGAGGAGCAGGTTGTTAAAAGCATTAAGACAAACAATAAACATTTATTTAAATATATGTAGTGCAGGAAACCAGCCAGAGAAGCAGGGGGGCCTTTGGATGACAAAGGAATAAAGGGATTGCTAAAAGAAGATGGGGAGCTGACAAAGAACCAAGTGAATTTTTTGCTTTTGCGTTTACTGTGGAAAGTGTGGGGGCATTTACCCATGCCATAGCCACTATTATCAGGAAGGAAGTATGAAGAACTGGGTCAAATTGATGTGACAAGAAATGAAGTTCTACACCAATTGGGGAAATTAAAAACTGATAAGTCTCCAGGTCCCAATGGCATACACTCAAAAGTTCTGAGGGAACTCAAATGTGAGATAGCTGAACTACTAACCCGAATATGTAACCTGTCACTAAATTCAGCTGCTGTACCAGAAGACTGGAGAGTAGTAAAAGTTACACCAATTGTTAAAAAAGAGGTCCAGGGGGGAACCAGGAAGTTACAGGCCAGTCAGCCTAACATCTGTCCCAGGAAAATCAGTAGAAACCAGTGTTCCCTCTAAGCTGAGTTAGTGTGAGCTAGCTCACAGGGGGTTTTTTAGCCTCTGTTGTAGCTCAGGAAGGATAGCTCCAGAGCAAACTAATGTATGCAGTAGCCAAATTACTCACTCACAACTTTAATGCCAGTAGCTCACAAAGTAGAATTTTTGCTCGCAAGACTCCACAGCTTAGAGGGAGCATTGGTAGAAACTGTAATCAAAGATAGAATTATTAGGCACATGGAGGAACAAAGCCTGCTGAGGGGAAATTAGCATGGCTTCTACAAAAGGAAGTTCTGCCACATCAACATTTCAGAGTTCTTTAAGAAAGTGAACAAGCATGTAGACAACGGTGACCCGATAGACATTATATACTTGGCCTTTTGAAGGCTTTTAACAAGATACTTTACCAAAGACTCCTGAGTAAACTTAGCAGTCATAAGATAAGAGGACGGGTTCTCTTTTGGATTAAAAATGGGTTAAACGACAGGAAGCAAAGAGTAGGAATAAATGGACAGTTCTTACAAAGGAGGGAAGTAATCAGTGGGATCCCACAAGGATTAGGGCCAGTACTATTTAATGGATGCATTAATGATCTGGAACTAGGGGTAAGTAGTGATGTGTAACTGGTTGGCCAGTGTGTGAGACAGGATGCTCGAATAGATGGACGGCTGATCTGAGCCAGCAGGGCGCTCCTTATGTTCTTATGATCCTTTCCTGTCTTTTACCCTGCTGTTTTAGGTGCTGGAGCAAAAATTTATTTATTTATTTATTATTTATTTATTTTAGATTTATATCCCGCCTAACCAACATAGTGGCTCTAGGCGGCTCACAGCATTAAAAACAGTACAACAATATAGATTAATACACTAAAATACAATAAAATTTCACTTTCAGTTGGCGGCATAAAATACAGTACAATTTGAATTTCAGTTGGCGGCAAACTCCAAATATAATTGGTGGTAATTTAAAACACCAGCACCAGGGCAACAACAACTCCCCCCAGCCAGGAGGCTACCACTATCTGTTATTGCGGGCCTGTGTACTTCTCTGGCCACCTATGGGTGGCCATTTCCCCCAGCGGCGGCCCCAAAAGCCTGGCGGAAGAGCTCCGTCTTGCAGGCCCTGTGGAACTGCAAGAGGTCCCGCAGGGCCCTGATGTCTTCCGGGAGCTCGTTCCACCAGTAGGGGGCTGCCACTGAGAAGGCTCTGTTCCGGGTGGTAGACAACCTGGCCTCTCTCGGGCCAGGAAGGGCCAGGCGATGTTGCGTGCCTGACCGTAGTGCTCTCTGGGGTATGTGGCAGGGATAGCAGGACAGGAAGTTGCAACTTATTCATTGCAGAGCATTCCCCATTCCACACCACCAGTTGACGTTAGAGGGTGATCATGTATGAAGGCACATGAGAACTGCTTCTTTGGCTATGATGTCCCAGCCAGCCTTGTGCAGTGGGTCAGGCATCGCTGCAGGGGGGAGGAGCTAAGCATGCTCTGAATGTCTAGGACAGTGGTGTCAAACTTGCGGCCCAGGGCCAGATCAGGCCCCTGGAGGGCATTTATCAGGCCCGCCCTGGAACTGGCCATCTCCTGCTTCCAGTTCTGTTGCTGCTGCTGCATGATAGCTTGCTTCGCCAGACTCTCTCAATCACTCAGCCTAGGGTTGCCAGCCTCCAGGTGGGGCCTGGGTATCTCCCACTTTTATAACTGATCTCCAGCTGACAAAGATCAGCTCTGGTTGCTTTGAATGGTGGACTCTATGGCATTGTACCATGCTGAGGCCCCTCCTCTCCCCAAACCCCACCCTCTCCTGGTTCCACCCCCAAAGTCCCCAGGTATTTTCCAGCCCAGACCTGGCAACCCTAGCTCAGCCATTTCATGTTTTCCCCTGGGTCCTAGACTCAGAATTCTGAGCATGAGATTTCTGTCATGAATGTCAATAAATCAAAAGTAGGTTTCCACCTTACAGAGACACACCTGAACAGCATACTCAAGATTGCAACAGCACGGACATTTTGATGCAATAATTCAGAGCAAGAGGTATCAGTTATCAGATACTGTTAAATAAACAAAATATTGCAAGAGTGCTGTTTTAAGCATGTTTTTATTTTAAGTAAAAAAAAAATCATTGTGTTTGTGTCCTTTATCAAGTTTATATCTCTGCTCCCTGGCATTACATTTTATGACACACATGGTCTGCCCAACAAGGTCTCATTTATTTCAGATTCGGCCCTCATGAGTTCGACACCCCTGGTCTAGGATTTCTGGTTCAAGGCCTACATGCAGCAAGGTTCCTGTGTATCCGGGAAGGGCTCCTCTCTGATTCCTCCTCCCCAGCAGACTATAGCAGTGGGGTGGGTTAGTGACTGACCCATGTACCAATCAGTGTGGCTTGCCTTTTCCCATGCCACCATCTGAGCTCCTGTGTTCCTTGTTCCCTGCTGTTGTTCCACCCTGCAATGCTAGATCTCCAGCTTCCCTTTCTTCTCATCTTATTATCTGTTTGGCTTATCAAATGCCACCCCAGCAGTGCTTGAGTGATTGTGAAGCCAGCTACATCTACCCCTCTTCCTAGCAAAAGACTGAGTTTCAATCTGTCAGCTCCCTCCCATTTTGAGGCCTCTGCTGCAGACAGCTAGCCTTGTTGTTGGGGTGTGTGAAAACATGCCATGTCTATCAAATCTTATGAAAAACACACACTGCTGTGAAACAGAAGAAACTTTAACAAAGTTGTGAAGGCCAGGCAGGTGAAGTGGGCTGCCAGCTCTTTTGTTGTGGCAAGTCCCTTGAACCTTTGTAAGTTACACTGTCAGATTATTTGTTCACAGTCAGAGCTGTCCCTGTCATGGTATGCTGATGATGTGAATAATGATGCTGGTTATGTAAATGGTCAGGTGAGCAACTTCCAAGAGGATGGGAGCCTAGTTTGACCAGGATAGGCCATGCAGTTGTTGACTGTGATATTGGCTCTGGAGGCTTGAGCCTCTCCTGGGATCCAACCTTGTTGGATAGCTGCCAACAAAAAGGTGACAGAGATACAAGGTCAGTACTGAGTGCTGCTATTTATTTATAGGCCATTTTCCTCTTGAGTGAGAACCCAAGGTGGCTTATAACATTCTCCCCTTCTCCAGTTCATTCTCACATCTCTGTGAGGTAGACTAGACTCAGACTGTGTGACTAGCCCAAGATCATCCAACAACTTTCCATGGTAGTGTGGGGATTTGAACCTGGGTCTCCCATGTCCTGACCTGATACTCTAACCACTATACCACACAGGCTGATTGGCAGCTTACTATGAGGGGGTTATAAGTTGATCTTACTATTCCTAGGGTTTCCCCCTGACTGTGTAGCTCCCTGTCTGGAGCGTTGTTTGTGCTCAGGGACCACACCGTGGTGACAACAGTATTTTAATCTGCATAGCCAATCGGGTCTCCAGTTGCTCATCAAAAATCCATGCTGGGCAACAGCCCCACCTGGTCTTACCTGCTTTCTAAAAAAGTTGATGGGACCCAGGAAAGATGGGGGGGGTGCTATGTTGGGGACCTCTGCCCTAAAAATTAAATCCACATGAGAGATGTTACTTTAGAAAATAAATGGATTCTTAAGGAACTAAGATAGGAAAGGAAGAATAAGCATTGTAGCAATCAGTCTAAAATAAGAAGAGCACATCTTGCTTTCACAGAGGATGGACAGACAAAGAAGGAAGATGAGGAATCCCTAAGAGTAGCCATCTGAGTCAAAGGCATCAAGTTCTCAAATTCCCGGGGGGGGGGGGGGGCTCTTGCGCACGCCGGGACGATGTCCCCGCCGCCACTGCCTCTTCCCCCCCGCCTGGCCACCCCTCCTTCCCTCCCTCCGGGGGCCATCCAGGCGACTGCCCAGCGTGATGGCGTCACCCGGAAGTGCCATAGAGTTTCGGGGCGATTACTAGAGTGTTGCCCCGGCAACGTGCCCAATGTGATGGCGTCACTTCCGGGTGATGCCATCATGCTGGGCATTCACCCGGATGGCCCAGGGAGGGAGGGAGGGAGAGAGGGAGGAGTGGGTGCAGGGGAGCTGGGCAGGGGGAGAGAGGATCTTGCGCCGGCGGCAGCGGGCAGGCCTAGGGAGGGCCCTGGAAGGTGGGGAGGCGTGGTGGCGGGTGCTCCGTTTCACCGGGGGGGCTCAGTCCCCCCTGGGAAATTTCGAGGGTGGCCCAAGCCCTCTAGCCCCCGCCCGTAGTTGATGCCTATGATCTGAGTAAACAAAGAGGAGCAGAACAGATGAGGGGAAGGATACAAGAGAAACTGACCTATCTAATGATTCAGGTGGGTAGCTGTGTTGATCTGAAGCAACAGAACAAAATTCAAGTTTAGTGGCACCTTTAAGACCATCAAAGTTTTATTTGTTGGTCCTAAAGGTGCCACTGAACTTGAATTTTGTTCTGACCTATCTGTCTTACTAGGTTGACTGCCCCCTCTGGAGTACTGGTGAGCTTGGAACAAAGTGACACTGTATAGTTCTCACATCCAGCATCAGGGACTGTAAGTCAGTGTCTGCCAGGGCTGGGACTGTGATCCTGTAAAGCACTCTGCATAACAGTTGTCTGGTTAGCAGTAGCCCCTGATGTTGCCCAACTCTATTTCAGGATGACGTTAATCATTGGTATCAACATATCTCCAGATATACCAGCATATTTCCTATTTATGCTTGTCAGGCCTTCCTATGCTTAGTTGCCTTCCTAAGCCACTGAGAGGCAGAGGTTAGGATTTAAATAAAATCTGTCAAACCTATTTCTCTCCTGTGACGAGTTAGATTTTCACAGTGGAAAAAACATTATTGTTCTTTCAAAGGCCATGGGTATTCAGATATTCAAGTGGATGTTTTTTGCATAAAATGTAATAGAACATAATACAAAGTATTAAAATTTTACTACTGTGTCTAATAATGCATTAATATATGACCAAATGGCCTAACATTCGGTCCTACCATTTCTGCTCAATGCAATTTTCCCCCATTAACTTTGCTAACATAAAATCACCAAATCATCTAGAGCAGATATGTCAAACATACAGCCCAGGGGCCAGAACCAGCCCATCCAAGGCTCTTATCAGGCCCACAAGCAACTGGAGGTAAACCAGTCCAAATATGGACCAGTAGGGCCTATATTAGGGTATTATACTCCCTGCTGAGGTCCCTCCCTCCCCCAAATGCAGGCCCTCCCCAGGGTCTTCCCCTAGATCTTCAGGGGTTGCCTAAGGTTGTCAGATCCCCTTGCTGTCAGGTGGGGGGATTTGGGGGTGCATTCTGGGGTGAGCAGGACATCGCGCATGACACTCTGGGTTTGGAGCAAACCCTTCAAAACCATAGTTTGCCCCCAAAACAGAGTATTGTTGCGTGACGTCCGTGGCACGATGACATCACCTGGAAGTGATGTCATCACTTTGGGGACATCACACAACAATGTCCCTTTTGGGGGGGGGTTCCCCCTGCAGACCAGCTGTCTGGTGGATCAAAGCCCCCCAAAGCGAGAGAATTCCCACTGGGACCTGGGGGCTGGCAACCCTAGAATTGCCCAAACCAGAGTTGGCAACCATAAGGGGCGAGGAAGGCTGGTTTGGCCCTGGACTCTCCTGAGGAGGAGTATGGGTCACAGTCTGTGCTGAAGTATCTCCAGGACCTGGTATTACATTTTATGGTGCACATGGCCCAGCCCAACAAATTGACATTTATATCCGGTCTGGCCCTTGTAACAAATGAGTTCAACACCTCTGATCTAGGGCATCAATTGCCTCTTATATCCTTCATATGAACTTTTTGAGAATAAATTGCTATTTATACCCATTACTGAGGTAGCTGAAAATTTTAATATATTATCTTCCTTACCTATGCAGATATTAATTTTGTTTTCAGGATATGCATAACTGAACTCCTTTCTCTGCTGTTCCTTTATTAATTTCATTGTAGTCAAATGAGCTGGACAAAAATACAATCTAGGGCACAATTAAGCTTAAGCACATTTTACTCTGCATTGGATTGTGGCCTTTGTGTTTGAGCTGTATATACTGCAGTTTAATTTGTACACTGAAGATGACATAAAGAAAATGAAAATGAAAAATAAGTGCCAGATATCTTTCCATTTGATCAAGCCCTGAGTATCTTGACAGGCCATTAAATATGCAAATATATCTTCTGTTTGTTGACAGGTTTTCATAGTTCCCAAATTACTTTTATGATTCTAAATGCCTGATGTGCATTTTGGGAGAGCAAAGTTGCTGTGGCAGTTGGATTTGTGATTAAGTCCCCAGGTTCATGAAGGATTTGCTAATACAGTGTCATGAGTGAAGCCTTAATGCTGTGTACTGGGACACTGAATAAGGTATTTCTAATATATTTTCCCCCTGCTGTTAGGGTGAAGGCAGAGAGCCTGAGGAGTCACTAGCCTCCTGCAGGGAGGATTCCTTCCCAAAGTGCCATGCGATGCTTCCTGAGGCGTTCACTTATAGCAGCCATATTTCTCCTCGTGTTTCTGTTCATCAGTCTGACTATTTGGACCCAAAAGGACCTTGAGATGGTGAGCATATCTGGGCACACATGTTCTGAAAATCAGAAGGGACATTGGTTGTGCTTCTTCTTTTCTCTTCCCTTTCTTAGTCTAGGAGTGCCTTGGAGTAGTTTTCCCGAATTACCTCCCGGAAACAGGTATTGCTGTAGAATTGCTTTAATGTAAGGAAGTAAGCTGTTCCTGCCCACTTTGTCATGCTTTCCATTTTGGGGTCCAGAATTGGGACAAGATACTTTGAATGAAGGGGAAAAACCTCCAAACAAACAGAACTCTAATGATGGTAAACATATAATGAACAATATATTTGTCAATGCGTTTCCCCTGAATAATACCCTCAAATCTGCTACCTCAGATAGGGCCAGACTGACTGGGGCCACAATTCTCTTTCCCCGCTTTCCACCTTACTGGCAAGAGAAATTCTTTAAAAGTCAAGGGGAGAGGGAATGACAAAGTCATCAGCTCTGCAAACATCTTGGCTCCTGTTTTCTTACTAATGGGAGATGACATGATCTTGCCTTGCTTATTGTCTTGCTATTTGAGATACAGAGCCCACTGTGTTGGGCGGTTCCATGGAATGTGGGGAAAGTTTCTAACCATTCCTGTTTGTGGTGTGGGTCCACAGGAGGAAACACAGCGATGGGCTCAAGGTATTGGCCTACAACAACTTCAGACTGACTGGAACCTGCGTAGCCTTCAAAATCTAACCAATGCCACCAACGTCTTGAGTATCTCTTATCACTATCTTGCTGGCATTCCCCCTCTCCGGAAAAGTGAGTACCACATGCCTCAAACAGGTGGGCCAAACAGAATCAAAACACTGGCAGAAGTGCGCAGCAAGTCACTTAGAAACTCAAAGAGTTTGCATTTCAAGACATTAGTTTTATTTATCAAATGTTATACTGTCTATCCTCCAAGGAGTTCAGGCTACATGAACACAAAGTTCATCCTCACAGCACCCCACTGAGGTACATTAGGGTGAGGGTTCATGACTGCCCTGAGGTCACTCTGTGAGCTTTGTGATTGTGCAGGGATTGGTTTATTGACTTATTTTGATATTTGTACCCCACTTTTCTCCCCAGTAGGAGAGAATATTTTATCTTTGTAACAACCATCCTGTGAGGTAGATTAGACTGAGAGGGTATGACTAGCCCCAGGTCAGCCAGCCAGTTTCCATGGTAGAGTAGGGATTTGAACATGGGTCTTCCAGTCACTATTCTGGCACTCCAACCACCTGACCACCTCACCAAGATCTTCCTACTCTAAATCAAAGAGCACTGTACCATACTGGCTCTTTTTGGGGAAGTCCAAGCACACAAAGAGATGTGGAAAAGAATTACTTTCTGCTAGGATCTCATCTTCTGCTCATCACACAGTTGCAAACTGGGGGGAGAGTAACTTTAATCTTTTGCCGATCCTGTCTCTTGGGAGGGCTCAAAGCAGATGGGAGGTACCACTTAGGCCACTTTCTTGGCTGTATTCTGTGCTTGTTGTACCAGATTACTTTTAACCGTGGTTGCAGGGAGATCTCTGCAGGAGAGGCTCTTCATCCTAGGGCTGGTCAACTCTTATGGCTGCTACCTTTCCATTGCTGGCTTTAGGCTCAATTTACACCTCCCCTCTGAAGTAGTTTGACTGCTGTCTTTTCCCAAGCTCATTTCAAGCTGGTTTCAAATTTCACTCCAGGGGGTCTGAAGAGTACTAAGCAACAGCATTTGTTTAAAGCAATATAATGCTAGCTTGACCACAGGAGGGCAATTAACGAATGTAAACAATAATTTATAAACTAGAACAAGTATGGTTTGAAACTAGGAACAGGTATAGACAGGGTTTTTTAAAAAAAAACCTAGAATGATTCTAGCGGGAAAGTCAGATGTAAATTTGACCTTACACTGCCATCCAGTGGGAGGATATAGCAAAAAACATATATGTGTTTCCCATGGCTTTATCCTCTATTGCACCCAATAAATAAGAAATGAATGAACAGGGATGCGGCTGCTCTTTTTAATCCATCTTTTTCTTCCTGTAACTGTAAAACCAGCTGCTGCTTTGCCAGCCGACTGATACTCTTGTTCATCCTCCTCCCCTGCCTGGTGTAGCAAGCGGGTTTCTGATTTCATCACACAGCCAGTGTGGGTGGAGGGTGTGGGAGGGAACTAGTAGAAGAACAGGGCATGAGTCACAGCAGCTGCATCCTCTCCTGCTGCCTCAGACTGTTAAGAGACAAGTAGGAACTCTCTTTGGGTTATGAGCTAGCAGCAACATCCAGGAGCACACAGCAACACCACTGTGCTGTAAAGACGTGTATGCTAGTTGCTAACCCTAAATTAACAGCAAATTAAAAGTATAGTAGGCTGTCTTGTCAGTTTGGACCTCATTGTACCTTCATTTGGGGGCAACACGTCCTGTATTTCCGGTCTGAGGGTGAGCCAGGAGCAGTGTCCATATGGATACAGCTTAAGTGAAATTCAGAAGAATCCTTAAGAGGAACAGCTCTCCCAGAGGTACCCACTAGAATGTGGAGTGTCTCAAGGGGCATTGCTTTCCCGGATGTTATCTAACAACTATATGCGCCCCCTTGTCCAGATTGCCCGGAAGCATGGGCTGCAGTGTCACCAGTATGCAGATGACACCCAGCTCTATCTAATGTTGGGCCATCAGTCTAGCTCCAGTCCAGAAGATCTAGACCGGATGTTACAAGCTGTGGCTGGTTGGCTTAGACTGAGCCAACTAAAGTTGAATCTGATGAAGATGGAGGTCCTGTGCTTGAGCTGGGGTGGTCCAGGGGTAGGGATCCCACTCTCAACCTTCGATGGGGCACCACTGGTGTCAGCACTGGATGTTAGGAGTTTGGGAGTGCTTTTGGATGCCTCCTTAACAATGGAGGCCCAGGTAGCAGCCACTGCCAGGAGCAGTGTTCTCTCTAAGCTGAGTTAGTGTGAGCTAGCTCACAGTTTTTTAGCCTCCATCTCACACATTTTTGTCTTAGCTCAGGAAGGAGGCTCCAGAGCAAACTAATTTATGCAGTAGCCAAATAGCTCACTCACAACTTTTATGCCAGTAGCTCACAAAATACAATTTTTGCTCACAAGACTCCACAGCTTAGAGGGAGCATTGCTAAGGAGTATGGATTCCAAGCTAGTGGGGGTTTTCCTCCACTACAAATCAGGCAGCATAGGCCTTCCTGGGTGTTAATTTTAGTGCCAGGTGTGAGGAGATGAAGGAGCACTGCTGGATTAGACCAGTGGGCCATCTGGTCCAGCATTCTGTCTTACACAGAGGGCCAACTAATTACTACAGAGGGCCAACAACAGAGCATAGAGGCCAAGGCCTTCCCCTAATGTTGCCTCCTGGCACTGGTATTCAGAGGCTTACTGCCTCTAAATGTGGGAGTTCTCTACAGTCACCATGGCTTGTACCCACTGATAGACCTGTCCTCCATAAAATTTGTCTAACCCCCTTTAAAAGCCATGTGGCCATCACTACATCCTCTGGTGGTGAATTCCACATTTTAATCATTCACTGTGTTGATAAGAGTGAGAGTCCAGTAGTACCTTCAAGATGAACAAAATTTGTGGCAGGGTATGAACTTTTGTAAGTCATTGCTTGCTTCTTCAGATACAAGGTATATGAAGTAGTGAGCAGTGACTCACAAAAGCTCATACCCTGCCACAGATTTTGTTCATCTTTATGGTGCTACTGGACTCTTGCTCTTTTCTACTGCTACAGACAGACTAACATGGCTACTCATCTTACTGTGTAGATAAGTATTTCCTTTTGTTTGACCATCAACTTAATTGGATGCCCCTGAGTTCTACTGTTTGGGGAGAAAGAGAAAATGTCCTCTCTGTCCACTGTCTCTGTACCCTGAACATAATTTTATAAACCTCTGTCATGTCCCCCCACTTAGTCATCTCTGGAATTGCAGAGCATGCAGGCAGGCCCCATTATTTTAAAATTTTCACTGTGTGCATGTGCATAAGTGGTTGACCACAGCTCTTTCCCCTCTGAATGCACATGTACATTGATGATTAATCGCAGATCAGTAATCAGACATCTGGAAATGTGTGACGAGACCACTTGGATAAACTGCCAGCGGGATTTCTCCGGTGGTGGCAAAGTTGGGGGGGTGAAGACGAGTGGCCTATGAGTGAGGAACATTATACAGCTGTGGTTGTCTGGACACACTTGTAGAATCCGGTAGGGAGAAGTAATGACACTGAAGCCAATAGCTCGTCTGATTGCAGCCAGACCTGCCATAGTGCAGTTACTGGTATACTTCGTGTGAAATGTTTTTAAAATTAGGCAATAAACTACTTCATTGGATATAAGAAAGAAGGACCCTGTTACACCATACCAAAAACCCAGCATCCTGTTTCCCATACAGGCCAGCCAGATATTTCTGGGAAGCCCACAACAAGGAAAGCGTTAAGAGTAATAGTTGCCTCCATTAATCTGCTTATCCTACCCCACCCCCTCTTAAAGCCATCTATGCCAATGATTGCCCCCACATCTTGTAACAGAAAATCCCATACATTATGCATTGTGTGTACTTTCATCAGTCTATCCTGATCCCATCAGTTTTATTGAGAGACCGTGAGTTCTGGACAGATTTGTGAAAAGACAAAAAAAAAACCCAAAAACCTGCATTTGGCATTAATTAGAAGCAATATGACTGTTGCTGTAATTGCGAAGATGTCTTGGATTAATACAGTATATCCTTTTGGCTCCATGTTTCAGAATTTCTCACTGTAGGACTGTGTTCTATAAAACGCAAGAAAGGGAACTACCTCCTGGAGACACTGAGGTCCATCTTTGAGCAATCAACACGTGAAGAGCTGAATGAGATGGTGGTAGTGGTGCATCTAGCTGATCCAGACCGTGAGTGGAACGCTCAGGTTGTGGTGAATATTGCCAAGAGATTTGCTGATCAAATCCTGCTGGGTCACCTACTTGTTATACATGCCCCTCAGGAGTATTATCCTACCCTTGAAGGCTTAAAACAGAACTTTAATGATGCTAAGGATCGTGTGAAATTCAGATCAAAGCAGAATGTAGACTATGCCTACCTCATGAACTTTGCAGCCAACCTCTCTACCTATTACCTCATGATCGAGGATGATGTCCACTGTGCCAAAAACTTCTTCTCAGCCATCAGAAGGGTGCTGGAATCTCAGAAGGGCTCCTACTGGGTCACCTTCGAGTTCTCCAAGCTTGGCTACATCGGCAAGCTCTACCACTCCAGTGACCTTCCCCAGCTTTCTCGGTTCCTCTTACTCTTTTACCAAGAGATGCCGTGTGACTGGCTTCTTGGACACTTTCGGCTGCTCCTTACCCAGAAGGAGGTGATTCGTTTCAAGCCATCCCTTTTCCAGCATGTTGGCCTCTACTCCTCTTTCCAAGGCTCAGCAAACAAACTGAAAGATGAAGACTTTGTAGAGGATCCTGCTGCGCTTCCTGACAATCCTCCTGCAGACATGGTAACAGACATTGCCAGCTTTAAGAATTACTCACCCAACAAGGCCTACAGCAACACAGAGGAGTACTTCTGGGGCAAGGCCCCCTCAGCCGGAAACTCATTCACCATTGTGTTCAAGCAGCCTGCGCGTATACTGAGCATCCAGATCCAAACAGGGTCTGAAAAGCACCATGAAGACTATCTCCAGGCAGGGCTTGTTGAGTTGGGCACCCAGAAGAAAAGTGATGGTAAAGGTTGTAACACATACACCTCTATTGGACTCTTTGAGAAGGGGAACTTCAACAGACAGGGCCTGGAGAACACAACGGCCTCTGCCCCAGAGTGTATACGCATTGTGGTAACTCAGGATCAGAGTGAATGGCTGATCATACGCAGCATAAGCATCTGGACAAAGCCCAGACCCTGAATGAACCCTATGCTGGATCAAGGACTTTTGCAGCCTTTGCTTTTGGGTAAAATCCTGTATAGGTACAATAATCCATAGTGGGAGGAGCAAAAGGAGATTCTGCAGTCTGTCACAATGAGTGCTTATGAAACATACAAGGCAGATGTTTTTTAAATCTACATGTGATCCAAAAGAATTGGATTCTCCCAACCGGGGCTGAGGACAGACTGGCAATGTAAAGCGGGACAGCCCCGCGTTGGAAGTGGAAGAAGGGAGCGCGTTCAGACATGTGCATCTGTCCGTCAGCTCCGTTTCGCACTTACCCGTCTCCCACTCGCTTTCCATCCGCTTTAACAGGACACCGGGAGAAACCGGTGTCCAGGGGCCGTCTTGCGCTTGCCTCCCGCTTCCAGGCAGTGTGAACTGGAAGAAGGCGGGAGGCAAGCGGAGCTGGCAGTGTGAACGCGGCGTTTTGCCAGTTTGCGCATGTGCGCACTTGCGCACATGCGCAAATTGCCAAAACAGCCCTATCACGAGCTGCGGAGGCCGGCCCACGTGGGGCCACTCCGCAGCAGTCTGAACACTCCGTATCGGCACCATTGCGCAATACACCGGCCGGTGTGAACGGCCAGCCCCGAGGAGTTTTTCCCCCACAGCAGTTTCCTCCGCATTCATCTCGCTCCAGATTGCCAGTCTCTCCTCAGCCCATGTTCTCCAACCATTTTGGTAACTTGTGGTGCCTTGAGTTGCACCCCTCAGGGAAGATGCCTGGCTGGAGCCCTTCATATCTTAGATAGGACAGGGCTGGCTTATGTTCCTCTTTATTTGCATGCTCCCTTTTCTAGTACCACGTAGATGGGGCTGGGAAAATAATAGTTAAACCTGAGAGCTGGAACAGAGTAGCAGGCAAAGCTTGTATCTCACAGCCATCTCCCAGGGCTCTTCTGGGCCTTGTACCACTCATACCAAGTAGTCCTACAAACAGGAACTGTTCAAGGTTTTTTCGAGGGCCAGAAAGAGAGTGCCCAAAGTCTCCCTCTTCTCCTCTGAACACCACCAGGACTCCCTTCCTTCCAGCCCTCTCACATCCCTGCTTTTGTTTCCTTCCTTCTCCCACCTGTTTGTGAACCTTCCTACTAACCCCAAGTCCTTTCACCAATTGGGCTGGGTGGTGTCTTAAGATAGAAACCCCACCACTTTGCCTGCCAGGAATGCCACCACTGCATACCAGAATTGGGTCCTTTCCTGGCAGCATGTGGTTGGGGAGGTACTGTGGCCCTGACAACTGCCCTGCATTTGAGTATGCTGAGGCTGGCCCCACCTAAAAGGGAGCAGAGCAAGCACTTTTATGAATTAGGACATGATCCCTTAAACCCCCTGACTCTAGCCATTGGGATTGTGTCCACCGCTCTTATGTCTTTCAGCTGCTGCCATCTGAAGGGCAGGATAGCGACCCAACAGGTGCAAAAGAAAGAAGTAACACTACTGATTGAGACCAAACTGTTCACAAAAATTGCACGGGATACATTTCTACGAAATTCCTCTCTAGCTTTCATTCAAGCCAAAGGGTCATAATTTTTTTGCACTTTTAGTCTGTCAGACAATGTATGAATTTTTTTCTTCAGGAAATGTAACCAGAGTACACTTTAATCTTTCTAACTCTGATGTATAAGTTAAATTATGAATAATCAAATAAATCCCAGACACTGGTGAATGTAATTGGAACCGTATCTAGTATCTTCAGCAGCTACCAGATGATCTACAGGCAGGCATCAGCTCAAGAAACAAATGCAGCATGAGTAGTTCTAGAGGGGAAGGGGCCAGAAAATCAGCACCTGGAACAGAAGCATTTTTCCTAGCCAGGTACACAGCAAGGTAGTAATAAGGAATGTCATGTTCCTCCAAGACAGCATCTTCTTACAGCAGACTCAGCCAGACAGTCCATTTCATCAAGCCATTTCAATCTCTGTTTTTTGTTTAGCTGTTCCATTTCCTTAGAATAGCATGTGTGCAAATGAGAGAGATGAAGTCTCAGGACAAGGTTCCTCCCCACAAGGGCTTCAGAACCCTTAAGAATAGGGCCTGTATCCACCCCTCTCATAAACCAGTGTTGTTTACAAGTGGAATAAACTTCTGCGGAAGGAATGGACCATTTGGGATGTTTATTGTGCACACTAATATTGGCATTGCTTTTTTTGGAAAAATTAATTACACATAATCATACATGAACAAAAAAGGCCAATAAAAACAACATAAGAAATTAAGAAAAGGAAGAAAAAAATCAAACATGTTTCCAGTTATTGCCGAACATTTTGTTCTATAGCTTAAACAAGATCTTTCTACAGTTCTACCATTTATGCCTGCATTATTTGTCAGTTCAGGGGTGTAGAGTTTTGTAAATTCCGGGGGGGGGGGGGGGGGCAGGGGCTCTTTAGCGCGCGCAAAGTGCGCACACTCGCTGGGGCAATGTCCCCCCCGCCAGGAAACCTCCGCGCCTCCCCGGGCCCTTCCGAGGCCCGCCAGCCGCTGCTGCCGGGGTCTCTCTCCCCCCGGCATCCTTCCCTCTCCCTTTGCCAGGAAAAGAGGGAGGGAGAGGGAAGGATGGAAAAGTAGCCAGGCGGCGGGGGGGGGAGAAACGCGGCAGCAGGTGCTACATTTGCCCGGGGGGGGATCACTCCCCCTCAGGAAATTTCGGGGAAGGCTCGAGCCCTCAAGCCTCCCCCCCCACCCCGTAGTCTACACCTATGTGTCAGTTCACATCTTTCCATAAATTTCTGGTGTTGAGTGGAGGATGGAGAGTTGCTGAACATAGACTAGCAAAAGGCACAGATTACAAACAAAATACAAGCATCTATTATTTTGCTAATCTAATATGATACATTAATTGTTCCATCAGAGTTATATTCCACAAACATTCATACCACACTAATTGTAATTTTTGTTGTGGATTTCCAGTGTTGAGATGTGATGGATCTCATTGCTATTTTAAAACAGTTTCATATTTTTCTCCTGTGATTAAATGTAACAAAGCTACTTTTGGTTCAGGCATTAAAGTTAATTTCAAGATTGTATTAATCTTGTCATATAGCAACTTCCAAACATTTTTGGGTGTGTTTTCAATTCCTCCACATATTAAACTGTGTTCCTATATTATTATGACATCTACAACCTGATGTTGCCATTCCTCTGGTATTCTAGAGAAGCTGGTCAGGCTTCTAGATTGAGCTAGCTTCTGTTCTAGCTATCCATGTTTTCACCAACATACTACATAGTTGTATTAAAAATCAGTTTTAATAAAGAAAACATTACACGTAAACCCACTAATTCATCTTACTAAATCACCTATTTACCTATCATTCAAAATTCAAACCTGAACCTATTGATTCTCACCTGCGTGGGATGGGATGACATTGTACCATTACTCTTATATAATCCTTTTCCTGCAGAACAGCACACTTTGATTACTATACACCTGAGCAGACATTGCTATGAACATGAGGCATGTGTCTGTGTAATTGAGAAATGCAGCCTCTTGCTCTTTAGAAAACAAAAACACTTTGATTTAACCATGCATGGATAACCTTTGGAATTTCTGTCCTTCTAAGTAATCCACCCTGATTTGGCATTTTCCATCTTGCAAACTAAACCCGAGTACAAACTAAGCTAGAAAGCATTTTTTGTGTCTTTTATATTACACAACTGTGATCTGGTTTTAGTATAGTGACTGACTAACAGGGTGAACTGTGAACCATCCACCTGTGATAAAGGGATCATTATTTATTTTACAATGCTGTTGCAGTGATTGCTGACAAAGAATGTATGTGTGGTACTACTTTTTTTGTATTTGTGCTATGTTTTCTCTTTAATAAACTTTTTCTTGTTTAATAATATTTGGAGGCTAGGAATTCAAAGGCCCTAATGCCAAACACAGAAGTATTTATTTGCTTGTCTCCATGTTTGTTGTATCTCTCTATATAATAATGCTGTTTTGGAATGGCCACATTTGATGTGCTCCCTAATCAGTTGGCTGCGAGAAGTGCCACTCAGAATGGGGACCCTGGCCACTGGCTGCATTCTCTGACTCTCGCCCACAGAAGCGGTGCCAGCCCAAAGATGCCTCAGAAGACAGTTGCTTCACTCTGCTGAACATACCTACTGTCTTCAGCTGGCCCAAAGCAGCACTGCGCCTCCCCAGTGCCTCACCCTTCTCTGTGGGGGTTCTGCGGCTGCTCCCCCTGGATCAACAGCCAGTGCGGAGGAGGAGGGCCTGGCGGGCAGCCTGCCTTGAATGGGTGGGGGGGAGGCCAGGCAGCCAGGGGGGCAGGGGAAAGGAAGAGGCCAGGCAACTTGGCCCACTGGGGACTCAGGTGGGGTGGGGGAGGAGACAAGGCAGGCCACATCTGGATGGCCAAGCTAAAGCCTGTTGTATTTATTGCTACAACGGGCCTTATTCCTAGTATTTATATATTAGAAAATTGAATTGTAATGAAATAAAGAAGAAGAAGAGAAGAGATTGGATTTATACCCCGCCCTCCACTCCCCAAGGGAGTCTCAGAGCGGCTTACAAACTCCTTTCCCTTCCCCTCCCCACAACAGACCCCCACGGTAAACATAAAGAGGTGAATGTCTCTTAATTATCTACTCCTTATTGCATTATGCAGGTCAACCGATCTGTTTGAGTATTACTGTATGGTAGAAGGATGGCAGCTACTCTGGATGAAGCACAAACATGAAACCTGGTTAGCTTACTGTAACAGTGCCATCTAAAACAGAGGCCCAATATGCAGAGGCCCAATAAAACAGAGGCCTCCACTTGCACCTACTGGATGACCTTGGGCAAGCCATAGTTCTTTACCAGCTGTTCTCTCAAGGACAGTTGTCTCACTCAGCCCCACCTACCTCACAGGGTGTCTGTTATGGGGAGGGGAAGGGAAAGGAGTTTGTAAGCCGCTACTCCCCTGGGTAGTGAAGGGCGGGGTATAAATCCAATCTCTTCTTTTCATCTACCATTTGCTCTGCTGTTTTACCAAACCTACGTTGGAACAGAAATTCCCCTCTACATTGCATGCCACTTTCACTTTGATTGATTGTCAGATTTTATGGCAGTGTCCCAACTGCATGCTGCTTTCACTTCATTTGATCTCTGGGTTTTATGGAACTGTCTGCATAGATTCATGGCCATTCAGGGGCGACTCTGCAGTCAGTACAGCATTGGCCCAGGGTATCTGAATGTGGTTTTGAGATGCATCTTTTTCTGTTCCAGTGTGGATTTGGTAAAACAACAGAACAAATGCTAGATGCCGATTGGGCCAGAGTCACACCCACCTAGGCTCAGTGACTTCAGTAGACTTAGGAGAACATAACTCGGCTCAGGATTGGGCTGTTCTTCTAAGTCAGGGGTGGGCAAACTGTGGCTAGGGAGCCGCATGCGGCTCTTTCACATATATTATGTGGCTCCCGGCAGGGTGGCTGGGGAAGCTAAATATCATTAGCAAACACATATCATTGGACAAATTAATATCATTATCAATATCTGCTTTTACCTCTTTTGTTATTATTTTTGGCAGACTCATTTAATGTTAATAAAAAGCAAATTTGCTTCTTTTCCAATAAAAGCAGGTAATATTTGTTCATATCTTCTGGCTCTCAAACATCTGATGTTTATTCTATGCGGCTCTTACGTTAAGCAAGTTTGGCCACCCCGGTTCTAGCTGGCTCTTACACTGAGCAAGTTTGCCCACCTCTGTTCTAAGTGATTAATAGTGACCAATGACAGATCCCAAGTGTGGGAAAGCATGTGGGTTAACCAAATCAACCCATGATAATTGGACTATTATGGTGCGTTCTGTTTCTTCCTGAGATCGATTCTTATTAGGTGTTGACTGTGCAGGAGCTGCAAAGGGGCCAAATATAATAATTTGATATGGTCCATAAAATCAGAGCTATTTATCTTACAGGGCAAGAAGCTACAAAAAATGTGCAACAGTGCTGAATTGTGCATCTGATTCCCCCCCCCTGCCCCACTGAATCTTCGCCAGCTGGGTTCACTTATGGGAGGGAGCTATTGTTATTAGTCTGAACACTGAGAGGAATATTTCGAGTTTATCCATTTCTGAAACCATACACTTACATTTTTCCAGACCTAGCAAGCTAATTCAGTCATAGTAGCGGTAGAGGCAAAAAGCAAAGATCATGGCAAACATCTGAAACAAAAGCAGAGATCAAGACAAATTAGATCCTTCTGCCTCATACACAACACCAGTTCTATCCCTCCCCACCAGTTCTACCCCTGGAGCGTCTGTTTAGCCTAGCACAAAGGCTGGGGGGTGCTATTGGGGCCTTTACTGTATTTTGTATGTTTAAAATCGGGATTTGTAAGCTGCCTTGAGTCATGGGGACTAGCAGGGTATAAATATTTCAATAAATAAATAAGACTCTCCTAAAGGGGACTTTTGTGCACCTGAGGATGTATTTGTCTGTGAGCAAGAAGATGCTGTTCACACAGGCATTCTTATTATGCCACTGTAACAATGTGTATGTTGGAGTTATGGGAACAGGGCCCATAATGAAATGCTGTGTTGTGTCTATAAGGTTATACGGGTCAACATGGTAAACAGCTGGGGGGGGGGGTGTTGTTAAGGGTGGCAAGTGGATGAATCTGATTGGTTCACCCAGCTATTCCATGGACAGACACTTAAGCAGCAATTGGATTTAGACGACTGAAGGTTGTTGAAGTAGTGGCAGGGAACAGAGGGTGGTGGTTGAACAGACATTTTAGTTACCTAAAAAGAAATTGTGACTGGTTTAAACTGAGACACAACACATATATTTACAGCATACGTCAACATTTATATTTAGACCTTGTTTTCACTGTGTGGCCCTTGAGTGCAACTCCTGTTTATTAGAAAAAGACAGGCCTTACTTACAAAGTTTTAAATGGCTTAACCCTTTAATAGCTGGAGGGAGTGGTTTCTGAGGGGATCTATCATATCATATCTACTCAGTTACAACTACCTGAGCTAAGATAGGCCTGATTTAAGCATGATGCTGGCAAGGCAATATAATATCCCTGTACAACTTTTTATGGACCCAGCATTTCATTTATGCTGCAACCGGTAAAAAGTAGATAACATGTACATAAAATTCAAGAGACTGGTAGGCTGGGTTGGTGTTGTGCTGGCATGATTACTATCTAGCATATTTTATCCTACCCTTTCTCCAAGGAGCTGACAGCAGTTTACATTGTTCTCCTTTTTCCATTGTTATTCTTATATTAACCATGCATGATAAGTTTAGCTGAAGATGAATGCCTGTCCCAAAGGTGCTCAGATTGCTCAGCAGGCATTTGAACATGGGTCTCCCAAGTTCTACTCTGACATTCTAATCACTAGGTAACACTGGATCTACGCATGCATAGCTGGTTTGCAAAGGATGCAAAATAGTTGAAACAAGACAATAGGCCCATGCAGAAATCTCACAAATGAGTTGTTTTGCCTCACTAATGCCATGCTTAAATCAGGCCCCCAGGAGGGTACAATGATGATGTCATCATTATGCAATAATTTTAGTGTACTAGTATAAGAAGTACAGTCTGCAAAAATCCATGGGTGCTCATCTGGAGCAATTAACCTCAGTGATGGTAGAAACACGTAGCAGGTGAGGAAGGTTACTACCAATATCTAAGTAGCTTTGGCATCATGTAGTCGTAATAATGTGTCACAGGGAAATGGCCCCTACATGGCTTAACAACCACAGCAGTACAAAAGTTTAACCAAATGAAGAAGCCCTGTTGACTGAATCTAATATGAAATATACTTGAGGAGAACCATCTTCTGCAGGTGATTTTTGTAATGATAACAACACTTTCACATTTCTACATATTAAATAACATATTAAAACACATTAAATAACAACTAATTTCAATTAGCATGTCCCACCTGAAACCAGGAAACATCTCATAACATTTCAAACCAGAGAAACCTCAACATTGACCAGCTGCAATAAAACAGAATGTGCTAAATTTAATTTGTCATTATTTACTATGCAGAGATGTAAAAGTTGCCCTGGAGCCATCACAAATATCATCTGACAAAGAAGATTTTCCTAGAAACAGGAAGATTATCATATAAAATCATTATTTGAACATGTACATTTTATCTTATTGTTATATAATTGATTCTATCTATCTATCTCTTTGCAGTGGTGTGTTTCCAACATCTGCGTTTTTAACTTTGTGGACTATTGTCCCTTTGTGATTGTCAATACCTCAATAGTTAGCACTCCCAAACCACAGGCCCCAGGAATGGAGATATATTTCTGCAACATCCAGGCAATTGTAGGGAAGCAGCCCTGCAATAAAGAAAGAAATTATTATATGTACAGTTTCAATGATACCCTGTCCAAATTGCAATGCCGAGATTTCTGTATGCATTGAAGCAGGCACATAGCCAGGATTTTTTTAGTTGGGGGACATTTAAATTTCTTAGGGGACACTGGTTAATTAAATTAAATTAAACAAATACCTGGCTCCTTCCCTGCATCCGCCACCACCTGGGGGCCCTTGCCTCGATGGGAAGTCGGGGGGGGGGGGGGCTTGTCAGTAAGTCAGGGCGCCTAGCCCCCAGATGCCCCACTGTAGCTACGGGCCTTCACTGAAGCAACAAACAATATGACACCTTTTTCAAGTTATTGCTTTTAGAAGGTATCATCTGCACTGTTCTAGGGTAGCAGACAAATGACTGTAATTCCAGAAATACTAGCAAAAGGATGTCCACAAACCATTCATGGTATACCTAAATGTGGCTACAGTGTAGAGATGAAAGCGTATACCACTGTATAAGCAAGGCCCTACTTAGCCAGCCCTTTTCTATTTATGATGGTCATGTCAGTCATATGCTGTACTGCAAAATTCATCAAAATCTTGGAAAGTCTCTGTGATGCTTCCACTATGTAAACATTTTGTGTGTGTTTTATTTCTAGGTTTTAATGTGGAGATTTATATTACGTTGCTGTGATTTAAAATGCATGCCTATAGAGTAAGAAGGGGAAGAATGGTGATTGAAGTATGTTATATTTGGATGGTGCCTGTACCCTGGCTGGTGCAGAGTTGACTGGTTGGTTCAGAGAGGCTTTGTGGGAGGGTGTGCATGAGAGGGACGGAATGAGATCCTGTGGAGTGTGAGAGAAATCTATGTTGTGTCTGGTGGTTATGAGCCTAAGTTGGAAGTGAGGAAGATCAGCCTGAGTTGAAGTTATTATCCTAAGTGGCATCAGGAAATTAAGCTCTGTGCATGTTATTAGCCTAAGTAGCAAGTAATAAAAATAAGCCTTTGTGGGTAGGTCTATTTAAAGTACTTTAGAGAAGTAACAAGAACTGTACACCTATCTGGAACCATTATGCTTACGAACATATCTGAAACCATTAAGCTTATTAACCATACAGAAACTGTCACACTGTTTCACATTTATTTATTTATTTATTTATTTCATTGGATTTGTATCCCGCCCTCCCTGCAAAGCAGGCTTAGGGCAGGTTCCATCAGATACAATAAAGAATATACAATATACAAAGAATTAAAAACAATTAAAAACCTTAATAATATACAGTAACATTCCCATGACAAAGTTTCTGTTCAAAGCTTCAACAGATGCAGTCTATTTCGCATTTGGGTTCCTGGATGGTAATACAGATCTCTATTATAAACTCTCTGTTTAAGAGAAACGACTGTTTTATTTAGAGTAAAGGATCACCTTTTACCTCAGAGCCACCACCCATGCACTGACCATTCTGTTATTCTACCATATACAACTAAGCCATCCTGTTCTTTAGGTCCAACTAAGAATTCTGATGTGAGACCCCTTGGTGGTAGTGAAAATAAGTAGGGAATGCTAAGGAATGCAAGGAGGCAGCATAACACATGTCACCTCGGAACACTACAGAGAGGTGCCTTTACAGAGGTTACATATAAGGAGTTTCTCACAGAAAAGAGTGATAGGGTTGCCAGCCTCCAGGTGGGGCCTGGGGATCTCCCACTTTTACAACTGATCCCCAGCTGACAGAGATCAGCTTCCCTGGAGAAAATGGCTGCTTTGAAGGGTGGACTCTATGGCATTGTACCATGCTGAGGCCTCTCCCCTCCCCAAACCCCACCTTCTCCTGGCTCCACCCCCAAAGTCCCCAGGTATTCTCCAACCCAGACTTGGCAACCCTAAAGAGTGATAATGTTACATTTTTAGGGTTGCCAAGTCCTACCTTTAGAACTGCGGGGGAGCCCTGTCCCCGGTCCGGGAGCTCTGTGGTACCATAGAGTTTTGGGGCGATTGCTAGAGCATCTCCCTGGCAACATGCCCAGCTTGATGACATCACTTCCGGGTGAAGTCATCACACTGGGGCAGTCGGCTGGAGCGGGCCAGTTCAGGGGTGGGGTTCCCCTCACCAGCTGAATCCAGGCCAGTGGATCGGGGACCCCTGTAGCGGGGGATTCCCCACCCCCCAAGGGGACTTGGCAGCCCTGTACATTTTACAGCTCAAACTTAACACATCAGCTGAAGGACAAACTTTCAAACTTTGCATAAAGAAAAAGACTTGAACAGTAGGGCAGTATCTCATCTACTCCTGCTCTGTCAGAGGAGTTCATAAAGGGCCTTCTCTATAATCTTTCTTCAAAAGAAAACTAGAACCCACCTTTTTAAGTATTGAGCGGGAGACGATGAATTCAAACAACAGGCTTTTATTCAGTGATATTGCTCAGCTCCGAAGTCAGCTCTATGAGAGCGGCACCTTAATTTATACTGTTCCAACACATAACTCTCAACAAAGTAACTATATACAAGCAATACTATTGGACCTAAGCCGGGCTCAGCAATTGGGTATCTGGATTGTCTTTAGGACCAATGGGAGTCTTTTGTCATCAGCCAATAAGAATTGGAGCTTTCGGATACCAGAGCCCTATCAAGCTATTGCTGCTGCAATACTCCAAACACAAACACAACACACTTCCACTATGACATATGGACTGGGGACATGAAGTGATTTGTAGCAGGTAGCTTGACTTTTGTTCTTACCTGGCTATTGAGATACTCAGGTTCTCGCTGCCTGCAGCGCTTCCAGTCTAAAAGTTGACCTGTGTGGAGGGGCCTGTCCCGAGTGCAGCAGGCATGAGGCCAGAGTTCATTTGGTTGTTGCTCCTGGAAATGGGAGCAGTTCCCAAAATCATCAGGTCCTGAAATGCCACAACATGAAAACTAAAACAGAAAAGTATAATCAGAAAGTAGAGCTCAGAGCTCAGGCTCTTACTCAACCACTTGAAGGAACTCAGTCACTTGAAGGAACTGGGGCTGGATTCCTTTATAAAGAATAAATATAACTAATGTAAACAAACATGGAAACATATAATGTATAGTAGTGAAATCAGCCACAGGTACATTATAGAGTGTAGTCAAATGATGGCATATATTAAAATTCTTTGTAGCATATTGTTATTGTTATATTGCTGTTTCCAATAGTTTATGAAACACTACAATATTTCTACAAACAAATGCACAGTATGTCCATTTCTTAACCAAACATGAACAATAGCTGCTGTTCTTTTTCTGGGTTCTTTTTCTATGCTTTTTAATGTCTAAGAGAGACTTGGCAATCCTATGTTCCACCTTCTCTCTTCAGCTATATCATCTTAGCATTTTTTTTAAAGCTGCTGAGTTTGTGCAATTACTAGAGTACAAGAGAAGAGGCAGAAAACTGACAGTTCAGGGGTAGGGTTTGTTGTTGTTTTTTGGACCCAAATATTCCCTGCCTCCAGTCCACCACTTGTGATGATGTGCCAGCAAACAAAAGCGTGGGGGGGAGGGACAAATGTTGTAATTGGCCAGACACACTGAGAGCAACCTGAGCCCTAGAATATCTGCCAACCTTGCCTCAATCCCTCAGGATCAGAACTCGCCCTACATGCTGAGCAAAATGGTCTAGCATGCCACTATTTGGCACATCATGTGACCAGGGGTTGCCTACCCCATGATAGTCCTTTAACAGGTTCTAGCAAACAATGAAACAGAAACTCTGTCAGCATTCCTGTTTCATCCTTTGTTCTATAATCCTGCAAAAGATGGGTTGTGCTTTTTGTACCACAGAGAGAAACACATGTTGCCCTCAAAGCACATTCCTCCCCCAGGGAGATGCTGGGATCCTGTACAACAAATTAATAACAACTGCTCATTTATTGAGCAAAAGGGGGTGGGGTAGGAATCTTAATAGGGTTGCCAACCTCTAGTTGGGGCCTGGAGTTCCCCCAGAGAGTTACAACTAATCTCCAGATTGCAGAGATCAGTTCCCCTGGAGTAAATGACTACTTTGGATGGCAGACTCTATGACATGATAACCTGCTGAGTGAGGTCCCCCCTCTCCCCAAACCCTGCCCTCCCTGGGCTCCACCCCCAAATTTCCAGAAATTTCTCAACCCAGAGTTGGCATCTGTACACACACCTGCAGTCAGTCCACCAGTTCTACAGAGATCTGAATATCATAACATTTTGAAGAAGAACTGTACCGCAATCATGATGGTGTTCCAAGATGTGGAGAACACATCAGAAGCATTGTCCCCTTGGTAATTCCTCTGCAGATCAGACAGGAAGAATTCAGCTTTGATCTGAAGAAAGAGTAAAGAATTTTTCTATCCTGCTAACAAGTGTACTGCATCAAAAGGGAGATGTTGGATGTGGCTAGTGTTGCTCAAGTCAAGTTTTGAAAGCTACACCCCAGCATGTAACAGCTGCACAGCAAGTAGAGATTTAGCAACTGCAGTCTTCCTCTTTCTTGCTGGCTCTGAGAGGAGAAGCCTGCTGAATCTCTCCATGACATCTAATGATCAAGAGTGCAATATTCAAGTCCTAAGATGGACGTCTCTTGAGACTTTCATCCATAGAACCAGGTCACAGCAGAGTGCTCTTCTCTATTCCACTCTAGAAGATTGATTCTACTGATTTCAGGCCATATCAAAATTTCAAACATCCATGACAACTACTATATTCTAATGAAGCCTAGGTAAAGGTAAAGATTTCTCTTGCTTGAAAGCCAGTTGAATCTGACTCTAGGGGGTGGTGCTCAACCCCGTTTCCAAGCCAAAGAGCCAGCGCTGTCTGAAGATGTTTCCGTGGTCATGTGATCGGCATAACTAGACGCTGAGGCGCGCGGAACACTGTTACCTTCCCACCGAAGTGGTACCTATTTATCTACTTGCAATTTCTTGCTTTCGAACTGCTAGGTTGGCAGGAGCTGGGGCCAGAGACGGGAGCTCACTCCGTCATGCGGCCCTTGGGTTTTGAACTGCTGAACTACTGACCTTCTAGTCTGCAGTTCAGCATCTTAACCACTAATGCAAGGCGCACTTTGGCTTGTGCTGGATTCCCACCAATTACATCTCCTCCAGCAGAGCCTTTTCAGGCACTTCATACTGTTCTTGAGAGTCCACCAACTCTCTAGGGGTGGCATTAGAGGAACCCAGCAAATGGCAGCAAGAAAGGGAGGCAGTCAATCTAGTGTAGGTTATTCAATTAATATATTTATTTCATATAGCAACAGTATTATCAAACAGAATATCTTCCATAACACAACTGAAACCTCACTGAGAAGCCAAGTCACCTTCTGAGGATTTCTGGGATACTGCAATGACAGGTTTACAGGAGATTAGAATCTTTACTGCAAAATCTCCTGACTCCCAAATTTATTAATTCTAGAAGGACCATCACCTGGCAACTTGCAAGGAGGAGCATAACCTTTAATCAGGAAAAACAGAGGCAGACTCATATCCAGATTCAGCCCCATCACCTAAGACCTTTAAAATCAATAGATTGAACTCTACATAGAGTTAGATTGGTCTGTCAGTGGTTTTGAGGAGCATGCTCTGCTAAACTGTGTCATCTCCAGATGTCTCTAAACTAAGCACTGTCTGCTCTACTGAATGTCCTGGTTACTTGAGCTACCCCAGAATTCCCCATAGCATTAAGAGTGTCCGTGCACTGCCTGTTTATTTTGTTTTAGCCCTACCTTTGGTAAATTAACATAACTCTTTATTTAATACCTTCCCATTAGAAATGTCTCAGAGGAGGAGGCGGCAGTGTTTAGGGTTGCAGAAGACAGTTTCAGTAAGAGGAGGAAGCAACAAACATGGGGAGATTTGGGGATGAAGGAGACAGGAACTTCTCTTGCCCACCCCCCACCTCTGAGCCCATGATCAGCTGTTTGTTACCTGTTTCCTATTGACAAGAATAAGTGCAGCAGCCACAATCTCCACAGAGAACACCAGAAGCACCAACACAAAGAACTGTGGGATGAGAAGAGGAAGCAGGACAAGAATAAGACCAATTATAGCCTGGTTTTCATACTGGAACCGCACGTGTCAATCCAACCACCAATTCAAAGGTTGCATTCTCCTATCATTATTGATTTTGAGGCTGTTAGGCATTAATCCATAACCCATGAACATGCTAATGTACCCACAGCTCCCACTATTTCACACTGTAGTAATTGTGCTTGCTGTACCCCTAGTAATATTTCCCAATATATAGTATACTTCTCCATATTTATTCTTCATTTCCAACACACCTGCACTCTACTTACAAGCAACAATGTGGACCTGTTTTCTTTGATGGCTCCAAAGCAGCCCAAGAAACCCAGGAATGCAAGTGTCACACCCACAAAGATGATGAGGTAAGCCCCTGCATTCAGAAGTGGACTGGAAACAATAATGCTCTGAAATCCATTAGGGTCAGCAGCTGCCCAGGTGCCCACACTTAGGAGGCAGATGCCCCCACCCTGAAAAATATGCACAGTGGGAGTAAGAAACTGGTTAATTAAAAGGCATGTGTTAATATATGCAAATTTAATCTTTGTTTTCAGTGACTGGCTATCACAGATAATGCATGTAGTACATCTGCTAATACCCCTAAAAGCCAGTGATACAGCCAGTGGAAACATCATTGATACCTTTCTCAGAAAAAATAAGGGAAATACTGTTTATGTACACATATCAGCAACACATTTAAGTTCATTCTATTTAAAATTGTTCTGTTTTTGTTATTTAGACCAGGTTAAAAAAATGACTGGGCAGAAAAAAAAGAAAGCTGAAATTCAATAGTCTCCTTTAAAAAACTGACCATCAGGGGTCATTTCATAGAAAAAGAGGTGCAGGAGCTCATTAGTATAACTCATTAACATAACACATTTGCTTTTGCCACACCACCTGACAACACCGGAAGTATGTCAGAAGGTAAGAAAGAAAGAAGAGAGGGGGGAGAGAGAGAGAGAGAGAGAGAAAGACAGACAGACAGACAAACAGACAGACAGAAAGACAGAAAGAAAGAAAGAGAAAGAAAGAAAGAAAGAAAGGGCAGAGAGGGAACAGCAACTAATCCAAGCCTCAGAAATACCACTATTCTGGGAGGATAGCTTCAGTGCTGACTGAAGCCTTCAGAAGGCTGGCCGGAAGAACAAGGGCCTTTCCAGGGGGCGGGGTCATTTTGCTGCAGCCATGACACAAGCAGGCATTCCCCCAACGGGGGGGGGGGGGGGGCTGGCACCAACTCCCAGAGCTGAGCTCCCCTGAACTCCTGCTCAAAATGACCCTTGCTGACCATCCATGATAAATGTCACAAATAACTCTTGAAATACTTAAGAGTGCAAATTTGAACCTATTGATTTCAGTGGATAGAAGGAGGTATTGTTGGAAAAGGCAATGTTTGGTGTACAAACAAAAGACGAAGGCCCTGCAGGGGGCAGCAAGAAGACAATTAGATAGGATAGCGAGATCAGCAGCACCTTCTCTCCTGTTAAGTGTCACTCCTTGTCTGTCGCCAGATTGCTACTCTTAGAGCAATTTCCCCCTTCTTCTTGAAAGTGCCACACTCAGTCTTACCTCCCCCCCTCAGCTAGCAATGTTGTTAGGAACCTATCTCTGTCTCTCCTCTTTCCTATCAACTATGTTAATTCCTAAATAAATAAATCTTTATCCCAGCCAAGAGTATAGCAAGTTGCTTTACAAGTCCCCTAAGGCTGCTACTAAAGGATAACTCAGAGCAAACGCTTCAGAGTGGGTTAAGTACATATGACCTGTTCAGAAGAAAAGACAAACAAGTTTATGTCTACAGTAGGGGTCATTCTAGGACAGCTTATGTTATGTTACATAATGTTTATTATTTTTAAAAAGACAAAATGAATATTCCTTACTGGAAAATATCCAGATCCAGAACATTGCTTATTTCTGAAATTTGATCTGGTGATCAGGCATGGTGCTGAATTTCTGGGTAAGAACCTTGTCCAGAAGGCCCCTTTTAAAACTTTTTCACTTATCTGTCATGTCCCCAGTGGAATATTGACTGGCAAGAACACGGACAGACAAAGTGGATCTGACTGGTTCCCCCCAACCCAGGGCTCATTTCGTAGCAGGAGCTCCTTTGCATATTAGGCCATACCCCCCTAATGTAGCCAATCCTCCAAGAGCTTATAGAGCTCTTCTTACAGGGGCTACTGTAAGCTCTTGGAGGATTGGCTACCTCGGAGGTGTGTGGCCTAATATGCAAATGCGCTCCTGCTACGAAATGAGCCCTATAAATATACTTCATTGTGCCAAGCTGGGCATGTGGACAATCGACACAAGTGGCACTCATTGAGAGCTGCAATGAACATCCAAATACTCACAAACACCAGCACATTGAACACAAACATCAAGTACTTTATAAGGTCTAGAACTCCCATCACGAAGACAGTTTTAGTCTGGGGGACAGAAACAACCAACGGGCCCTGAAAAGAAAGGAGAGAGAGAGAGAGAGATCAGTGTAATGTTCTTTCTTTGCCTTGCCTCGTTTGACCTTACATACTGGCCTTCTTGGACCTGCAGGGACTGAAAAAAGGCCCTGGTATTGCTACTGAGAAGAACAAATTTAGTGGGTCTTAACGTACACATGCCATGAAGACTGTGCTTTGGACCAAGTTCTCAGTGTCAGTAACATATGAACACTGTTTTGCTTGGAGCTTGAGGCTTTTTGTGCCATATTTATTGAAACCTCATACAGCAAAACCTCTGTGTACAAAGCCATGCCTCTAGAGAAGGGGCAGTCTTAGCCAATGGGCAACATGGGCAGCTTCCCTGGGCCTCATGCTGGGCTCCCTTACTCCCCCCCTTCCCCCAGAGGGAATAAAAGAAGATAAAAAGCAGGCTCCCATGGCTGCCGCTTACACCCATACTGTCAGGTGCTCAGGCCACCTGCTCACAACAACAGTTTTTTGTGCCCACCCCACTGAGGGCTCAGCAGCAGCTGCTTGTGCCTGCTCTGTCTGAGGCTTGGGCAGCCAGCTTCCATCAACAGCTCCCATCTGCTTCACACAGCAGGGGGCTAGCGAGGGGGGGGGTGTTCCAAGAAGGGATGGTGGCAGTGATTCTAGGTCCCCATCCTGGACTTTGGCCCAGGGCCCCAGAATAAGACTGCCCCAGTTTGGGACCTTATCAAGTCAACAGGGTGTGCTGTGCTTCCGTGTGGTATTGGTAGTTTCACAAGAAATCTGCTTTGCACATTTTTATTACTCTTAATTTCTGATTCAGAAAATAAATTTCAATTCTAGATAAGTCATAATTCTTCAAGTCAGCTAGCTAAGAAGAGTATTATAGAAGGCTCCCTTTACTGCGTCATTAGATAACAAAATGACAGATTAACACAGCCGTCCTAGGACCCTACTATGCTGGTTTGAGAGTTTTAGCATGACATGTTCTAGGGTTGCCAAGCCTGGGTTGAGAAATTCCTGGGTATTTGAGGTAGAGTCTGAAGATGGTGGGGTTTGGAGAGAGGTGGGACCTCTGCAGCGTATAACACCATGGAGTCCACCCTCCAAATAAACCATTACCCCCAGGGGAACTGATTTTCTGTAGTCTGAGATCATTTGTGATTGTGGGAGAACTCCAGGCCCCACTTGGAGGTCAGCAGCCCTCATGACAAATGCTTGTCTATATTGAAGAGATGCACTGATCAAGAGTGTCTATGGTTGCCAGCTGTGGGTTGGGAAATCCCTGGAGATTTGGGGGTAGAGTTTGAGGAGGGTGTAGTTTGAGGAGGGAAGGGAGCTCAGTAGGGAGGGAAGGGAGCTCAGTAGCCAAACTCTCCAAAGTAGCCAAACTAGAATTGATCTCTGAAGTCTGGAAATCAGGTGTAATTCCAGGAGATCTCCAGGCCCCACATTGAGGTTGCCAGCCCTAAGCAGGGCTGAGTCAAAATACTCACACTGAACTCAATGGCAGGGGGAAGATAACTGTCCCTGTGGCCTCCTGTTCCGCCAACACAGCATCAACTGAGTACAGGACTTTTTTTCTGCAGCCAATCACAGCTCATCAGTATATAAACCCCACATAGGTCATAAGCTATCCATCTCTGAGCTAATAGAGTGTGAGAACTTGGGCGACATCTGCCCAGGTCCATGTCATGCAAAGGTAGGGCCAAACTACACATTCTGTTTTTCCCATGCACATGCCTCTCCAAAATGAGGCAAACAGCCTCCCCAAAGGGTCATTGTGGTGGAAACCCCTACACCCCCCCCCCCCCGCTGGAGTCATGAGTCCCTGCTGGAGTCATGAGTCCCTCTGCTTTATAAGAGTCTGGGGAATCTGGACCAATTCATTTAAAAAATAATGTCATTTGACCCTTAGAATATGTAAGTGGGGAATGTTGTTGATGGGAATTCTGCAGAAAGGGCCTTTTGCACAAAAAAGGAGCACTTTGCATGAACAAGCCCAAGTGAATAATAAAATAAAAAGAACATGTTGCTAACACTTATCCTTTCAGAGCCTTTACAGGTACTCTACCTTAAAACACAAACTCTCATCAAAAGCCCCCACTACACAGAGGGCTGCTGGCTTAGCAGGACCATAAGATGCCTCTCACAATCAGTTTGAAGGTCCAGAAGTTCATTAGATTTCAGCGTTCAGTAAAAATGCAGCTCCTACTAGAAATATCTACCTGTTTGTATAACTTTAAGAATTAACTGAGTGTAACCTAAGATTATTTAATTTCAAATCAACAATAATAATGTCCAACACTTGTTTTTGTATATTGTATGAGACAACAATGCAGATGTCATTCATTTTTAATATCATTCATGCTGCCCAAACTGATTGGAAACAGATTATACTGTTCATCTTTTATTGACAAGCCTACAGATAGAGCTTTAGAGAGAAGGAACACAGTTCTTTGCTTTTCTGCCATTTTTGGTACGGGTGGTAAAGCTCATTTTGGAGTTACCAGCAGGCATCTCAGATAGCAAAGTATTTTCTTTCTTACCCTTTCACATCAAGGTCAAAGGAGGCAGGCAGTTGGCAGACTTTGTAAAATCTTGAAACAGGAGCTTTACACACCACTTGTTTTACAATCTGCTGGCAACTGTCACTCACAGGTCCCAAGAATGCTGGTTAATAGATTTTCATTCACATGATATACTTCTTCCACCTTTCTCTGGCTACAGACTTAAGGTAGTAAGCCCCCTTGACTATAATGGTATTTACTTCTAAGCAGACTTGCATAAGATTGTGCTGTAACACATCACAGTTCATATAGCTGAGCACAACATACTCCCAGTAGGGGACAGTATCTTTCCTAGTGTTTAAAGGGGCAAAAAAAATTGGAGCGCACTCTATGGGAGTACCTGGGCTGGGCACACTGCCTATAGCGCAAACTGAAACTAAGCAAGGAGAAGAATCCCATTATTCTTGAAGAATGCCAGCTTTTAATTGGATTTTCATACAAGACTTTGTCTGTAAGAAGCTGTAAGAAAACGAGGAAAAGAGTGGGAGGAACACCTTTGCCAGCCACACCATCTTACTGAGGACTTTAAAAAAAAAATCCCTTCAGGTACCCATAAAGTGTGGGTGTAGCCAGAGATGAAAGCCCTTGGGGATGAGCTGAAGGGCAAGAGGCCATTTGACTCATGTGATCTGAAGCCCATACTTTCCGATGTACATATCAGTGGTATGGTAAGATGGAGAGGGAAGGGCCTGTTAGCTGTTGTGGCCACTCCAGAGGGAGGTGAGCAGGAAGTCAGAGACTGTGAGGAGTAAGAGAAGTTTACTGCCAGTTTAAACCTTCTTCACTCTCAGCTGCTGCTGTCCATACCTCTGAACAACCTGAGCCACCCTAGAACACACGAGACTGGGCTTCTATACCAGCTGAGACTAGGCTGTTTGGAAGCTTCCCCCACTCACTACCCCATCACCATTAAATGCCAACATTGCCCTTTGGTACTCCATACAGGTCAAACCCTATGCCAAAGGATAAATGGACACAAATCTGACATCAAGAATCACAAGACTGAAAAACCTGCAGGAGAACACTTCAACCTTCCAGGATTTTCAATGTGTGACTTCAGAGTAGCTGTTTTATTGCAAAGGAACTTCAGGAACAGCCTAGAAAGGGAAATTACTGATTTACAAGTTTTTACACTCAGAAAAATGGAACCCCCAGGACTTAACAGGGATATTGGTTTCTTATCTCACTACATATGCTAACATCATTCAGTCCTTACATCTGTATTCTCACCAATCCCCCAGAAGGGCTATACCAGGGGTGTCAAACAATGTGGCCTGCAGGCCAGATCCACCCCCTGCAAGCCTCCAATCTGGCCTGAGAGCAGCTGTCTCTGTGCTGCTTCCTGCTTCCTATTTCTAACATCACAGCTCCTTTCCTCCAGTCTCTCCTATTTTCTGCTTCAGAGGAGAGAAAGAAAGCCTTCCCTCGATTGACTAGGGGCTCATCCCCTCTCCCCCTCTGGGGAGAGAGGGGGAGGAAAAGAGCCATAGAGAGGGTGGGAATGGTGTCTCGTGGGACTTTTAAGAAGACCAGCAACATTTTATTCCAGGTAGAAGCACATTTTTTCTTCAGAGAGAGAGGGGGGAAGGTAGGGAGCCAGAGAGCATGCCAGAAAGAGAGAGAGCGTTGCCCTGCAAGGCACCTATCATACTCTTATGGACTTATGATCCATAAGTGTTAAAATGGACTGTGCAAGTAGAGTGCAAAAAGGGACAGAACTATGAGGTGACCAAATGCGATGCCAGCTGTAGACACACACCAGGGGAGGGAAAAACCTTTCTCCTGAGATGATGTGCCAATGGTTTCTGAGGTTACTTGCCCTCTTATCCATAGTAAGGTGGACCAGCTCCCTAGCCACATGAAGCACCCAGAAGCTAACAACCGTTGCTGTTTAAACTAACGCCATGCCAAGGCGATAATACCAGAGACTTGGAATCCAAACTCCATGAGGAATGCCTTCCTTGTCACGCAAGCAACCTTCCCCGCCCCCCCCCAGCATTGTCTAACAAAGGACTTCCCATTCATATGTTAATGTAGCATCTGACACAGACCAGCTCTACTATCCATAACAATGACTTTGGCCGCATGAGTCATAATCCTCTCAGGTGTCACTGCAAACAGAGTTCAATATTGCCCAATTCCTTAGCCCCATCCCCCAGAAATCAGTTTCAGGTAGCATGCTTTGGGAACAGACTAGAATAGGGACGTACCGGGGATGTGGCCAGTAAAGCCCACCTCCAAAGCCAGTTTTTAAAAGAAGATATCCGGCCATGCGCTCTCTCTCTCTCCTGACCTCTAGCCTTACCCTACCCCGATGACTCTTGGTTTGCGTAGCCAGAGTCTCCACGTGTTCTGCTGGTTTTGTACACAATCACTGCTCCCCATAGTCTCCCTCATTTTTTCCTTTGGATCGCTTCATCCGCTGAGGACAGGTAAATATTGCCTCTCAATAAAACATCCTGCTAATGCAAATGTCGCTGTCCTTTTCTAATTTTCCTAAATCTGTGTAATTGTGAGTGTGTTTGAGTTTATTGTATGCTTGTGAAGAATCATCAGTAAAGATACCATTTCATTCTGAACTGGTCTCTGCGTCTATTTCTGGTGCTTCTGGAAGACCCTGTATACATAGACCCTGTATACATAGGTGATCGCGCCCATATTTGCCCATTGCCTTTTTATAATATCTCAGTTTCCCAAAATTATTAATAACTTGAGGCAATTTGACTAACAAGAGCGAGCGAGCCCTGGTTTAAGACCCAAAAATGTTTTATTCCAGGTATGGGAGGGAGAGTCCTGTGTTTAAGACCCAATAATATTTTATTCCAGGTACTGAGGGGGGAGTCCTGTGTTTAAGACCCAAAAATGTTTTGTTCCAGGTATGGGGGGGGGGGGACCCTAACAGCACAACTTGCATTCAATGCTCCCTCTAAGCTGTGGAGTCTTGTGAGCAAAAATTCTACTTTGTGAGCTACTGGCATTAAAGTTGTGAGTGAACAATTTGTCTGCTGCATAAATTAGATTGCTCTGGAGCCATCCTTCCTGAGCTAAGACAAAAATGTGTGAGCCAGAGGCTAAAATACTGTGAGTTAGCTCACACTAACTCAGCTTAGAGGGAACACTGCTTGCATTCCTTATTAGTGAAAGGGAGCAAGAGAACAGCAGCACCTTAATGACTAACATGAGCCTTCATGAGTCACTGCTCACTTCTTGAGATACAGCTGGAATGTGAGTCCACCTGTCCTTATATCTTGGAGGGAAAAGTGATTTCAGATGCCAAATGACAACAGCAGGCATTGGTAATGAGAGAAGAAACCTAGGTCTCAATTCAGTCCAGGAGTTTGCATTGTCTTGAGCTTAGCAGACCCACTCAATTGAGTTGCAATTCAGCATTATCTCTTTCTAATCTCTCTTTGAAATTCCTTTGTAAGAGAACTGCTACTCTTAGGTCAGCATTGGAATGCCCTGGAAGGTTAAAATGTTCCCCCATTGGTTTTTGAATGTTGTGGTTTCTAATAATAATAGAAAAAGTCCAGTAGCACCTTTAAAGACTAACAAAATTGTGGTAGGGTATGTGCTTTTGTGAGTCACTGTTCACTTCTTCAGACTTATTTCCATTTATTCTTTGCATCCTCCTGGACTGAATCCTCCTGTACCAAATTGAGACCTAGGTTTCCTGTCTCATTACCAATGCTGATATCTCCACACCTCTGTATATCACACCAGTGCTGGTATCTCCACCCCTCTGCATATCACACTAATCCAATCACATGTGCTATTACTATTCGGCATCTGAAATCATCTTTATAAGGTTTATATCTTCAGTACCTTGTGTTACATTTTATGGCACATATGGCCCAGCCTGACAAAGTGACATTTATGTCAGATCTGGCCCTCACAACAAATTAGTTTGACACCTCTGGGCTATAAATCCTCTTTATTTTATTTATTATTTGGAATAGTAGATTGGAATAGTAGAATGTAATATAACTTGGAATGGTACATTGGAATGTATTTCTCTGGTCCAGAGACAGAGGACATACACTGCATGGCCAGTCACACCACCTCAAAGAAGATGGTGCTATACTGTTGCCTCCATGCTTGAGAGAAGATGGATCGAGCATGATAGCAGGGTCTCAGTTAATTACTCTCAGCATTCCTCAGTTAAGAAGGGTACATCTGCCCATCAATCTCCAATTCTGATATATTAATTTCCTTCACTATGTCTTCCCCCCGGAATTAAACCTAAACAAATAGTGATGATATAAACTAAGCTTGTTATTCCAGTTTGGCCCTTGCATCTGTTAAACACAGTTTATTATGCTAATTTGCTGTTCACCCTCTTTCTAGATATATGGACTGGTAACTTCCATTTCAATGTATCTGAAGAACTATGCATGCACACGAAAGCTTATAGCTTGAATAAAACATTCTTGGTCTTAAAGGTGCCACTGGACTCAAACTTTGTCTAAAGCTATTAAGTGAGTTCAATTCTAGCCTCAAATTTGAACTGGAGATTTTCCAATTTATAATTTTTAAAATCCATACGAGGCTTTCAAATATATACAGTTAGTATGCATATAACTACATTTAGAATAGCATGTGGGTGAGTCTGTTGACAATCTCCGACTAAGTCCTGAGACTGAGCTACTAATCCTTTCAACCTAAAACCAATGTAGATGTTCAGAATGTCACATTTGCATTTCAGAATGAAGCTTTTCCTATATATATGTATTATTTTCTATGCAAAACTATATGATACATTCTGCAAATATACAATGCAAAATACATGTGCATTAGCTGTATCTCAAGTGCCAAAGACTGCATCTTACTATCCCGAACTTCCATCTGATTATATATAATCCCCAAGACAGCATTCAGCAAGGAATACTGCACATTTTCTTCACTCTGCTTCTCATTTCTTGCTCCCCTGGGTCTAATATCACATTCTCACCCATGCACCTGTTCTTCTGATATATCAAGCCCTTATTGCCCTTTCACACACCCTCTCCCCAACCAGCAGAGCTAACACTAGCTTGCATCTTTCGCCTTTGCATCTATCAGCAGCTCCTGGCTCTCAAGTCCCAATGGGCCAGTGTTCACCAAACCATAACCTCACCAGCAGTCCTGGGCAGAATGAAATCCCCCTCACAAAAGCCTTATCATTATTACTTTGATGGTGCTGTCCTGAGGAGAATTATATCCTTCTAAGTCCATTGGAGTCAATTGACTTAGAAGGGTGCTTAGGATAACACTGTTCTGCCTCCCAGAGCTAGTTTCAGATAAGTATACTAGCTAAAGTGGTGGTAACTGCATTAGCTCAACAGTAGTTCCATTAATGTTGACAAGGATCAGCCCTGACTCATCCTCATGGGTTCTTACTTGTTTAAAAATGCATATCCTACTGTTGGAACATGACCTCAAAGTGGCTCACAACATAATAAAATTTTAATACAATGAAATGTTACAAATACGATAAACTAATTAACAATAATAAGAGGACTGTTGGCTCTGACCAAAGGACAGCATCTTGTTTCCCAGAATGGACAACCAGATTCCAATAGGATATTCACAAACTGACCTTACATAAAGGTTTACACATATGAATACATACAGCTGCTTTATACGGTGGTCTATCCTGAATGTATTGCTTATTCTGAATGGCAGGATCTCTCTTGCCTCAGGCAGAGAAATATCTTTCCAAGCACCTGGTACCAGAGATGCCAGGGGCTGAACATGGGACCTTTTGCATGCAAAGTGGGTACCAAGTGTTGCCAAGTGTTTGGTTTGGGCAGTAACCCTCCTCTTGAACTGTCCCCCAGGAACCAGTATGCAGTGGCATACCACATCCGAGCATGGAGATTTCATTTAACCATCATAAACTAACCCTGTTGCTAGATACTGCCTTCATGATCAATTTAGTCCTGGATCATTATAAGGAGACGTTTTCACAGAACAGTGCACCAATTAGTTTCATCCTGTCCACTTCATTGCCTCTTGACAACTATTCATTTTATCTTTCCTTTTAGGATTAATGACACAGACATAATTCAATATGAACTTTTCTTGTAGAAGCCACAACAAAAGTAATGGGAAATAATCACAGCATAGGAGATTTCTTTATTCAGATTTTTATCCTCCTGAGAGAGTATGGCTGGCAGCAATCCTTTAATCTAATCTAAAATCATATGTAAAATATAAATTAGTGCTAAATAGACACACCCAACCACACACCACTATTGATCAGTCCTGAGCATTACTTACCAAAGCAACGTTTCTCAATTCTTCCTCCTAGGCTGCCTCATCCCCTTTAACAATCAATGCTGCACAACTCTCCCAACAAGGAAGGGCTCTCAAAATGAAGTTCAACTTTAGGAGTGACCACTTGAACAGAAGCTAATAATTCATAAGGAACACGATCCACCTTTGTAGAGGAAAATATATATAGGGCAGCAGAGTAAGGGAGCCAGGATCACACAATTCGCATTGTTGGGAGGGGTAATTAAATAGTCTCCTGTTGATGCAGCTAACAAGGACCAGGAAAATGATCTGGATGTACCTGGACAAAAGGTGAACTTGGAAATGAATTATTGCTGAGGAGCTTGCTTGACTTTTCATGGCTTGTATCCTAAGTAGCAATTGTTCTCACTGCATGCTCTGCATTGCTCCCAGGGGAAACCCTTGTTAATATTCAATGTGAAGGTATTTCCTCCAAAACAAAACCAGTCAGACTGAAGAAAATCCATTCTGGATGATCAGCTGTTGAATATCCAGACCCAAATTCCCCTTACTAAAGCTTCCAGTTATGGCATAGCACTGGAGTAACTCAGGCAAGGGTCCTTTCATAGAAAAAGAGCTGCAGGAGCTCATTAGCATAACTCATTAGCATATGCCACGTCCCTTGACATCACTGCAAGTGTGTCAGAAAGGGAATGTCAGTTTCAGCCCCATTATACCCTATGGGCCATTGAAATCAATGGCAAAAACTCATAGGGTATATGAGGGGCTGGAGGAAAGGGGATTTGAGGGAGAGGCTCCAAACTTGCAGGGTAGCTGCTGGGGCCTCTTCTCGAAATACCCACCAAGTTTCAAGAAGATTGGACCACGGGGTCCAATTCTATAGGCCCCCAAACAGGTTGTCCCATCCCCTCCATTGTTCTCTTATGGTGGGAAAAATGTTACCTTTTTTTCTACCATAGAGAACAATGGAGAGAATGGGGGTAACCTGTTTGGGGGCCTGTAGAATTGGACCCCCTGGTCCAATCTTCTTGAAACTTGGTGGGTATTTGGGGGAGAGGTCCCAACAGCTACCCTGCAAGTTTGGAGTCTCTCCCTCAAACCCCCTTCCCTCCAGTCGCTTTTAAATTTGCCGCCGAATTTCGGCAGCAATTCAGCAGCAGGCTGAATCAGATCAGAGAATCTGATTCAGCCCATGGCTGCTCTAGTGGCCATTCCTGAGCTGGTGGAGCTTCGCTCCACCTCGCTCCGGCCCCAACGGACCCCTGAACTCAGGCATTTATTCACTGTATGTTCTTTGCGTAACTTCTTTTGGAAAGCAGCAACTTGGACTTGAAGCTGTTTCCCCCCACTTCTCTAGGACTGCCAACTCCACCTTGGGGAAATCCTAGAGATTTGGGGGCAGTACCCAGGTTGGGTGGAGTTTGGAGAGTGGAGGCAGCTTAGCAGGAATTTGTCACTCTAGGACTTCAGTTTCGCCTAGATATTGTGGTGTACCATACAGCGTGCCCCTGAAGTTGCCATTTTCACCAAGGATACTGATCTCTGTAGTCTGAAGATCAAATGTAATCCCTGAAAAATGTTAGGCCCTACCAGGGCGTTTTTTGTAGAAAAAGCTTAGCAGGAAATCATTAGCATAATAGGCCACACCCAACAGGAGAAACTCATTAGCATACAAGGGCACACCCCTGACAGCTCAGCTCATTAGCATATTAGGCAGGGGGCTGGGAAAGCACAGGGCAGGCATGGAAACTTGCCTCTCCCACACACCCCGAGCTTCTCCACTTCAGCATCGCCCCTCTGAACCAGATGGCTGGGAAAAGGCAATTCAGCATTGCCTTTCTAGTCTCCTATCCCCTCCCTCCCAACCAGATGGCCAGGGAAAGGCACTGCTGAAGTGCCTGGGATCTGAAATCCCAACAGGCTCCCCAGAGGGAAAGGTGGCGTTTTAACAAGCCACCTTTCCCTCTTGTGTGTAACGTGGGGAGGGCAGCATGCTCTGTAGCCACGCATGCCAGAGGTTTAGCTTATAGGCATGGCCAATTCAGGAGCCAGCTGGACCCTACCTGGAGGTTGGCAATGCTAACCTACTTTCAAACAAAACCTATTTTCTAGATGCCTTCTGGATCAGTTTTAAAGAGGCAGCACACAATACAGCACCTTATAGTTTTTACACTTGTGCAGCACAGACTTTAAACTGAAAGGGCAGGGTTGGGGGGGGAGTACTCACTGATACTGGTACCTTTGGGGGGGGCTCTTCCAAGCCCTAAGGGGGGAATTGGTAGAAATCAGTGTAATCTTATGGGTACCAGCATCTTTGTTGTTGTTGTTTTTGGAAAAAAGCACAGGAGAGCAGGATAGACACTGACCGTGGTCAGACATGCCTTTAGATCTGACTCAGCTGTGAATGGGCACGATCAGACAGCAACATTTGGGAAAGGTCCCACCGCCGTCAGCACCCTGTGCTGCCCAGCCACAGAAGTGGAGTTAAAAGACAGCAGGGAAAGTCCAGTCCTAATGCTTGCCAACAGGCTATGGACAGACTTTCCTGTCTGTTCACTCAAGCACGCACTCAAGCCATCAGGATGGTCTGCCCATTCCATCCCGACTCGGTGCCATTTTTTCCCCTCGCTTAGCAGCATGCTCATAACTGCATACTCCACGGGGAATTCTCAGTGTAGAGGTGCAATTCCTCATTTATGCGCATGGAAAACAAATGGCCAAAAAAAAGAGAACTCAGCCGAACATGCCATCTGATCTGACAGTGATGGGCTGAGCCTGCAGCCACAAAGGACATGTGACACAATGCTGTGTCAATTTCAACCGGAGGAAATAGGCTGGCTTCCCCTCAACACCAAATGGTGTGTCTGACCACAGCCACTATCTGGCACTTTAAAAACTTTAATGTAGACAAAAACACCAAGAGAACCAGAAGGCATTTCGTCATCAGAATCTGCAGACTATTCCTGTAGCCAAAAGAAATGAAAAGCCTCAATGGATGACTGATGAAACTCTTAAAATTGCTAAGGATAGATGAGAAGCAAAAGTGAAAGGTGACGAAAACAGAATCAAAAGTCTAAATACAGCATTCCGGCAACTTGCACGTAGAGACAAAAAGAACTATTATAATAATCAGTATAAAGAAACAAGCAAACAACAAAAAAGGAAGAGCAAGAGATCTTTTCCATAAGATTCCTGAAATCAAAGGGAAACTTAAAGCATGCCGAAAGATCAACATGGAGATACATTAACTGAACAGGACAAAATAAAGAAAAGATGGAAATAACACACTGATGAACTATCCAAAAGAGATGAAAGGATTACAGATTCCTTCCAAGAAGAATCTTTTAAAGAAGAATCCACAGTTTTAGAAAGTGAAGTGAAAACTGCACTGAGAGCAATTGGAAGAAACAAATCATGAGGAGTAGATGGGACATCAGTAGAGCTATTCCAAGCCACAGGAATGGAATCCATCAAAACCTTAACATTAACAATTTGAGATATGCAGATGACACATTACCGGCAGAAACTTGAAACAACTACTGATGAAAATTAAACCAGAAAGTGCCAAAAGCAGAATTACAGATGAACATCAAAATGACGAAAGTAATGACTACTGGAGAATTACACAACTTTAAGGATGACAATGAAGAAACTGATATTGTTCAAGATTTTCTGTTCCTTGGCTACATTACCAACCAAAAGGGAGACTGCAAACAAGAAATCAGGGGAGACTGGGAAGGATGACCATGAAGGAGCTAGAAAAGATTCTTAAGGATATGTTGCCAGCTACCAAGATCAGCTTAATTCAGGCCATTGTATTTCCCATTACAAAAGAAAGGAAGAAAGATGATTCATTTGAAATGTGGTGTTGGAAGAAAGATGATTCATTTGAAATGTGGTGTTAGAGGAGAGTTATGGATACTGTGGATCACCAAAAAGACAAATAAGTGTGTTCTAGATCAAACCTGATCTCTCCCTTGAAGCTAAACTGATTAAACTGAGGCTATTGTACTTTGGTCACATTATGAGAAGTCCAGGAGTCACTGCAAAAGACAATAATGTTGTTGAAGGCAGCATAGGTGTCAACTACGGGGGGGCTCGAGGGCTCGAGCCACCCCCAAAATTTCCTGGGGGGGACTGAGCCCCCCCAGAAAACGGTGCACCCTCCGCTGCGCCTCCCTCGGCCCTTCCTAGTGCCGCCGTCGCCGTCTCTCTCTCCCCATCCCCCGCCTGGCCACTCTGACCCTCCCTCCGTCCATCCAGGGGCCAGCAAAGCAAATGCCCAGCTGGCCCCTGGACGGACAGAGGGATGGAAGCAGGAGCGGTCAGGTGGGGGGGAGGCGGTGGCGGCGGGGTCATGGTCCCGGCGGGCACGCGCACACGGAAGAGCCCCCCCCCAGGAGTTTTTAAACTCTACGCCCCTGGAAGGCAGCAGGAAAAGAGGAAGACCCAACATGAGATGGATTGACTCAATTAAGGAAGCCACAGCCCTCAGTTTGCAGGACTTGAGGAAGGCTGTTAACAATAGGACATTTGGAGAACACTGATTCATAGGGTTGCCAAGGTCAGAAACAACTTGACAGCACTTAACATACACACAGGATTACCAACCTGCCAGTGGGGCCTGGAGATCTCCCAGAATTATAACTGAACTCCAGATTACAGAAATCAGTTGTCCTTAGGGCTGCCAATCCCATGGTGTGGGCAGGGATTCCCCTCCCATGAGCTGCCATTGTTTAGAGCAGTGTGGGGATTAAAAAAAAAAAAAGCATAATCACAGCAGGCTGCTCTAGGAATTGCTAGAAACTCCCAACAGCGGGAATCAGGACCCTGTCTCCTCTCACTTGTCTTTTACTGACAGAAATCAAGGGTTCAAGATGTTGTGCTTGCTTAGTAATGGCCATAGAAAGCATTAAAGCTACAGGGAAGGTTTGTTATTCGAGAGGCATTTCCGTCATTTTTATTTTTTATTGGTTGACTTTATTGGTTGATATGTAAATTGTAAAAGTAACAAAATGCAGCTTTGAAAGGATAGGATTATTTATTCATAAATGTTGTTGTAGATTTTCCAGGCTGTATGCCAAGGCCACCAGCCCAAAAAATCTACAACAGCTAATGAACTCCGGCCGTGAAAGCCTTCCACAACATACTCATTAGGGCTGCCAAGTCCCCCCGTAGGGCGGGGGAAACACCGATTTTTAGTGCTTACCTCCCGCTTTTCCAAAGTTGGCCACCGGGGGGGAAAATGGCTGCCTTAAAAGGGAAATGTCTGCAGAGAGCCTGCCCTGCAGTAAAAAGCCTCACCAGACATTTCCCCTTTAAGAAGTCAGCAAGAGAGCTTCCACAGCAAGAGAGGTCCGCCCAGAGATTAAGGAGGGACTGAAGGAGCTGCTTTTGCATGTGGCTGGCAAGGTGAGTTTCTCTTCCAGCTCTTTTCCTTCTCTCTCCCTCTTTCTTTTTTCTGTCTGTCTGTCTGTCTGTCTGTCTCTCTCTCTGTCCCCATCCAGCAGAGGTCTATCAGTGGCTATTATAGCCACAAGGTCTAAATGGAAGTAAGTGCCTCTGCCAGTTTTTTTCCCTTCTCTCTCTCCCTCTTTCTTTTTTCTGCCTGTCTGTCTGTCTGTCTGTCTCTCTCTGTCCCCATCCAGCAGAGGTCTATCAGTGGCTATTATTAGCCACAAGGTCTAAATGGAACCCTTTGTCTGGGGCAGTGATGCTCAGAATTCTTGGTGCTTGGGGGGCAACAGTGGGAGGGCTTCTGGAGTTCTGGCCCCGCTGCTGGACCTCCTGAGGGCACCTGGTATTTTTGGCCACAGTTGTGACACAGAGTGTTGTACTGGATGGGCTGTACTGGATGTGCCGATCCACTGTGGCTTCTCTCCTGTTCTTATGATATGAAAATCATATTTAGCACTTGTGTAGCACTTAGTGCTTCATATTCTGCCGAGATGAGGAAGGATTCAGTAGGGCTGTTGCTCAGTGATAGAGCATCTGCTTGACATACAGGAGGTATCAGCTTCTTCAGCTAAAAAAGGATCAGGTAATAGGTGACATTAAAGATCTCAGCCTGAGACCCTGGAGAGCCACTACCAGTCTGAGTAGTCAATACTGACCTTGATGGACCAATGGCCTGATTCAGTATTAGGAAACTTCATGAGTTCATGTGTCAGCATGTGGAAGCAACATCACAGGATGTGACATCACAAAATGATGTCACTTCCTTTCTCCTGGCTCCACCCCCAAAGTCTCCTGGCTCCACCCCCAAAGTCCCCAGATATTTCCCAAGTTGGACTTGGCAGCCCTAATACTCATAAATGCTTTTATGCACACACAAAAACAACAACCATGGACTGAGTGATTCTGATGTAGTTCTGTGCTCACTTTTTTTGCTTATCTTACTTACGAGTGCGTATGAATAGTTAAAATCAAGGATATAAAGTTCCGAAATCGACCACCACTTTGAATCCCAACAATAGCCAACCAAGCAGGTTGCTGCTGCAAACAAACACACCATCAATTCCCATGCGCAAATTTATACAGAGTTCCTATGTGGCCTCAACGAATCGGCTCGGAAAGCCAGCTGGGCCCAAACCGAAAACGGAGCCCGACAGAGTCGTCCTTAACCCCACACGAGGGAGCTCTTGGAGTCAGATGGAAAGAGAGAGAGCGCCACCGGCGGCCCTCACAGGCCATTTCCGGAAGTGTCGCTGCCGCACAATCATGTGACTTTGGAATTCCAAAACGGAAGTAGCCCCTAAGTGAGGGGGACGTTTCCGGCACTGTTACGGCGGCTGTTTGTCGGAGACGCCGCCGGTGGTGCTCGCGCTTGTCTCCGCGGGATGTAGCGACGAGGGCAGTCCGGTAGGTGTTAGAGCGAGATCTCTCAGCCGCTCTCGTGTCTGCCGGCGGCCGCCTTGCCTCGCCTCACCCCGCGTCCTCTGAGGGGGGCGGGGGCTGGGAGGGGGTGGGTTGCCGCCTTGGGCTCGGGGCTGGTGCAGGGGCGGCCACACGGGAAGGGGCCGTCAGGAGGGGAGCGGGGTCGGTGAGGGAGGCCCCGCGTAGCTCTGTCCTTACGGCACACCCGTCGCCCGGCTCGGTCTTCGGGGCTGGCGGAAAGCTGCCAGGGGCTCCTCATTCATGTGTGTCGTTCTTTGGCCCAGCGGTGTCGCTCGCAGAACCCGCGGCCGGCCGATATTATTATCCCCGTGCCGCTTACTTTGTGCCTGTCTCTAATCCTGGGGATAAGAAGCTTACAGTGGCACAATTAGCTGCAGCCGAAAGTGTAGCCTGTTCCGCTTGGGGAATGCGGCGCTCTCAACTCGGGCTCGTTGACCGTGCACGCGCCTTCTTTTGCACTCACTTGAAAGGGACCGTTTAGATCCGAGATGAAATATCCACAGGTAACTTTCCCTTCCCTTGCTTCCCGCTCCCCCATTAGAAACACTCCTCTGGGTGCTGCCCTCTGCAACCCTGCAGTTCGTCAACATACTCGCCCTTTTAAGCGGCCCTGTTTAAAGTGTTTGGTAGCTGGTATTGGAATGGTTATGTGACCTCATTAAACAGATGCCTGTCTGTGTATTTACTGTGCTTGACCATTTCAGTGGGAAGGTAGGGAGAAGTGTGTTTTTCCCGTCTGTGTTTCTGCATCTATCGAGGAAATGCTCGATCACTTGGTGGTGGTGATTTGGACATTTGGTTAACTGATGAGGAAGCTGATATCAGCAAAGGAAGCATTTTGATGCATACCAGCAGTTTCTCATAGTTGCCAGCACATGAGCTATATTTGGGGTTCAGTAGTGCCTCTGTTGTACTGCATGCCTCAGCCTGTGTAGCAAAATGTGAGTGGAAAGCTGAGGGTTCTGAGGTTTGTGGCTCCAGTAATGAAGTTCTCAGATAAGACTAGCTCACAAGAAAGTTAGAAAAATATGAATCATATAAGTGATTTAAATTTTCAGTCTGAAGAGGTACATACAGAGATACTGTTAAACCAGAACACCATTTTTGTTAAACAGTTATTGATTAAGGTGTAGTACATGGATTTAGGGGAGGATAATTGATGGTAGCTTTCATATTGCTTCTGAGGAACATGTATTTAAGGCCTATTAAATAATGCCTGGAGGAGGGAATAAAATGCCATAGTTACCTAGATCATGGAAGGTAGAAAAAATGCCCATCCTTGTGGTGTTTACTGTTATATCTTTTACTCTTTGCATTATTGCACGGAGTGGTTCAGGAGAGTGTATTTTTGCTCCATTTTTCATAAGAAGTTTTCTTTAAAGCTATTCTGGGAAACAAGAACCATCTGTTAACTTGAGAATACAGTCTGGTAGCCACTGTAAAATGACAGGCTAGATTTCAAGTGTTCTCAAAGTTTAGTGTTGCTTGAATCTGTAATTTGAGATCATATTGGTTTCAAGAAGCAATTAGAGTTATTTAGGGCCCAGGAATGTAAGGCTTTAGTTTTTTCCCCTTCAGTTGGATAGCTAAACTGTTCGTGAAAGGAGAGTACAAAAACTGTTCATGCTATAATACAAGACAGGAATGATTTCTCACTGAAGATGCTTCTTTTATATTATCCAACATGGTGGCTTTTGAGTGTATCTTTGACCAGTAGTTTCTAATGTATCTTTGACCAGTAGCTCTTGCATAGGGGCCTTTATTGTAGTTGGAGATCTTTGTTTAGATCCTTTGGTTTTCCATTGGAGAAGCTAAAAGAAACTAATTTTATGGTGTAGCTTTGTTCACAGGCAACAAAATAAGGGAAATGAATCCACCTCTCCCCAAATGTAAATAATGAAAAAGCCTGTAGGGGTGAGAGAAACATTTCAGGGTGTTTTGGTCCTTCACATTTCTGATTGGAAGCCATAAAGGTATTTAAGGATGAGAGCCAGTGCTTTGAAATGACTTGTGGAATGTACAAGCAGCAAGGTAACATTATTTTAAGAAGTATAATATGTTTACAGCTTTCTCTAAAATAGATTAGTGGTAGTCCACAGCTCATGGAGCATGCACACTTTGCATCAACCAAAAGAACTACATGACTTATATGCCACCTCACCAAACATACAGAAAATTGAAGACATAACTATTAATATTAAATACATATATTTATTAGAATACCCTTGAGCATTTCTGTGTTTCTCTCCCCACCACTGTTAAACCTTAGATAGAACTTGTGTATCTGGAGTGAGGGGAAGGGCCTGCAAGTCAGAGTTATGGCACAAAATAGTATGCAAACTGCCATGTTCTCCCGAACACTCTATTAGGCAGTTAGTTAAAAAAATAAATGCTTCCCTATGTTAAAAGTTCTTTTCAATTTGACCTCTGGTGCTGCAGGAGAAAAGGTCGTTAGAACCTCTTTCCATGCTAACTTTTTTGCTTGCAACAAGTCTTGTTTTATGAGTTAGCATTCAACAGTGCTATTCCTCATTCTGCCACCTCATTAAGCAGCATAAGTTGACCCACTCTTATGGATGAAATCCCTGCTCTTATGCATAAAATCCCTGCATCTTCACAAACTTTGATATTAACATAACGTTTATTATATCAACCAAGTTGTAATGTGTTTTTAAATGAAAACTGCTAGTTCTGTTTTAGGCGCGCAGCAGTGATTAAATGATCCCAATTTCCGTTCCTGTTTCTTCACCCAAGATGGGGCCAAAGGACTGGAGAATCTACCAAATTCAAAGCTTCCCATCTCATGGATGGTGAAGACACTTAACAGCATTGACTTGTGCATGTTTACTTGCAAGTAAGTCCCACTTTATTGAATGGGACTTACTCTCAGGTAAGTGTGCAAAGGATTGAAGACTATGCAGTGTGCCTTGCGAGGGTTTGAAGATTTGGAAGATGTCAGAGGCTCACAGCACTACTGGCCAGCACAGTTGATGAGAGGATTCTTCAGGAGGAAGGACTGTCCTTCCTTTGCAGAACCTACTTGCTTGGATCCAGCCAGCAGCCTCAGCAGTCTGTTCTTCATGCTGAGGAAGAGAGCAGGCAGAGATGGAAGTAAAGGTTGCTTGGGATTCCCACTGTGGGAGCCTGGTTAGGCCATGAGTGTTGCAAGGGAGTCTGATTCATCTGATTCCTGCGGAGGGAAGCCTATGCACCTTTTGTTTCCCTTTACTTCCCTTCTTGTTTGCTCCCTGGTACGAAGCCTGCAGGTCAAGTGAGAGAGACGGATAGCAGAGACCGTTTTGCTTTGTGCCTTTCCTTGCAAATGACAAAGGAAAGCCTGGGCACCCTTACTTTCCTCTATGTCTTGTTTCTCCTCAGCATGTGGCACTGTAGCTCAGGCAGGATAGTGAGGTCACAAGACATCCAGAGTAGCGCAAGCTGGCTGTGGAGGTAGGTGAGTAGAACCAACACTCCCACCCTGTGTCCAGCTTTCATTTTTTCCAGTGCAACTGCTAGGATGGTGAGGTAGACTTACTTTCTCTTCTCCCTTAGATTGCTGTCCTCCTAGTAACTGCCTGGGTGCTGGAATGAGAACATGGAGGCTACAGAGAAGGGTGAGAGTTGTTGGAGAGGATGGGATACCTCCAGTATGAGATCTGCAGCTCAGGAATGCTTGCAGTTTACCCATCCTCTAGTCCCTCAACAACTGTTTCAATGTGGCAGCCACCAACCACAATCTCTGCCAAGTAATTACTCCACCCACTTTCCTGGGCCACAAACACGTGCCACATTGGGAAATATGATGGTATGCCAAAGAGCCTGTATACAGCTGCTGAGCTGCTGCTCTAGATGTTACACAGGCTTCTGTATCTTGCATGACATTTCTGAATTGTCCAAGGGTAGTCTCACACAAAGTACACTGCCGTAGTCCAGTCGTGAAGTTGCCATAACATGGATGTGCATGGTCAGGTTGACTGAGACTAAAAGGGGGGCTAATTTCCATGTGAGATAGAACTGAAAGAATTTGAAAGGACTCTCTGCTACCGTACCAACTTGTTTCTCTAGCAAAAGGGCAGGTTCCAGCAAAACCAGATAACACTGAAAAACTTTACATTTTTCATTTTTAGGATTTATAAGTAGCACCTCATTCAAAGGCTTTGTATAAGTATTAGAAAGCATGTGTGATAATGCAGAACTCTGTGAGATGTTTTGGGATAAATCCCAAGAAGTCGATTGGGAATCCTCCCTTCAGCTTTCTGAATTCCATCAGACAGAGGACTCAAACACTCCAGCACTTTCCCTCTAATCTGTGTACCAACTTTAGCAATACTGAGCATTCAGTTGTCTTAGAGATTCCTGGAAGATCACAGGTTGGATACAGCCAGCTTTTTTTGCTTGATCTCATCCAATTCTCCTCTACCACAATTCTCTGTAGTTTACTGCCATGTAGCTTTTGTACATATAAGTTCCATGATCTTCAGCATAGCCATTTTGGGTGGTCAAAGGGGACCCTTCCGCTTTACCAGTAGAAAAGCAGGTTGGATCCAACCTAAAGCAATGTGGCCAGCATGTGATTGGAGATAATCCAACAGACCAACTTGTGCCATCTGTATTACACAGCCTGGTCTGAAACTGGATTTAAAAGGATGAAGGGCAGATACATATAATTATATGCAATTTGCATATCATTAGCCGCCTTCTTTATGTTAAAAGGTGGCTTATTTAATACAGGATGAAAAAACAACCTCCCACAGAAAATATCCCTCAAACAAAAGTATTGATCTTCATTAGGGACTCCCCTTGTCACAGTATCATGGGCAAATTCTAAAGTCCCAATATTACAGGATCTTCATTGAGCAAATGAGCTCTGTTTAGGAGAGTGGGAAGGGCACAAGTCTCTACTGCCCAAAAACTTCTTCAGACTCCCAGCTCATAAAACATACAGTTTATTAAGGAGATAAAACAAATAGGGGGAGTTTGGGATAAAACAGACAATAGACAAAACCCTGACTAATCTAGCTAACTACAGACATACGGTGAGAGGTTCTTGCTTCCTGGAAATGCAAGAACTTCCTGGAAACTCTTGCCTGGTGTTTCGCCTTGGGCTTGGTTTACAACTTGGGCCACGCCTCCCAAAGCTTGTTGCCACCAGCCTGGTTCCAACCGTCCAAGGAATTTCCTTCGGTCCTTCTGCACAGCCCAGACTTACTTGCTTGCAGATACTTGCTATAATGCGAGTAGTCCCTGCACCCGGACAATACCTCATGGTGAGCAGTTCAGGAAGATTCTTGCTGCAACCTCTGGCTCCCTCACGGCCTCGTGCAGCCTTCCTGGCAGTCGTCAAGCTGTCAGAAGCTCCAGTTTCCTTGCTCCGACGTGTGCGTATTCAGATCAGTTCATAGATGAATAGGAAGAGATTTTTTCTGCCTCTAGGACTGGGTTCTTATTCTTAGCTTCCCCAATCCCCATCCTAGGCTAATTAAGGATTGCTGCCTTGACCCAGCTGTTTCCCATATACTTGGATAACAGAATGTACTGATTCTGATTACACTTACAGACTCCTATCAGGAATGATTCTGTAAGTCAGTATCTCTGGCATGACACACAGCAAGAGTTTATCAGCCAGAAATGACAAAGATCCCAGTTGTATGTCTTCATAACATCCAGAATCTTAGCCACACCATCAGGGATACCAAGCTGAAGCTATCCATAGAAGGTCCAGATGGTGCTGCTGATACCTCTACTGCTGATCAATTCCAAAACTGTCATCAAAACCAGAGCAAATCAGAGAGTTTTTATCAGCAAAAAACCTGCCAGTATTATCATAGCTGATAGCAATGCCTTTTGACATTGAAATTCCAACCTAAGAATCATATATTTGCAGAATATCCTAAGTAGTGGAACTGGATGTGACTTAGCTGATGCAATGGTAGTGGAAAAGTATTGCTTCTCTCTCTGTTGCTACTGCCGCCACTTACTAGGCTTTCCAATAAGCTTCATAGCATACCATGATATCCAGCCCATATTCTGTGCTGCTGATGTCCTAGTCATCATCCTTTCCATTTCAGTCCCCAACCCCATAAGGCAAGCAACCCAGTCTGCTGTCCCCTGGAGCCTAGTATTCCAGAGTTCTATAAAGGCATCATATTTACTATTAGGGATGAGCACAAACTGGGAAAATGCAGTTCAGTTCATGGTATGCCCTGTTCACAAACCACAAACCATCACAAACTTCTAGCCGCCTCACAAACTGGTTTAGTTCTTGGAGCAGTAGAATACCACCCTCCATGTGCTAGCGACACTAAATTCACAGGGGATTGCTGGCTGACTCTGGCCGCCTGTCATTTCCCAGAAAGCACTTTCCTAGGGGCATGCTCTTTGGGGGGCCATAACTTGGACCTCTTAAATCCAGTCCTTACCAAACTTGGAGAGCAGGTATAGGAGAGTCAATCAGTGACCCCCTGGGAGTTTGGTGTCTCTAGCTTGCCCAGGATCCATTCTATATACTCCTGAACCTGCACCTGTCAAAATGAATCAGGTTCAGGAGTGTATAGAATGGATCCTGGGCAAGCTAAAGACGTCAGAGTTGCAGGGGACCTCCCCCAGATGCTCTTCTATATGCCCTCTGTGTTGTAGCTTTGAAGTTTTGTGAACATTTTGCTTGAGTGGAGACAGTCTGTCTTGAAATATATCCATCCACAAACCAGCAGGAACCTCCATGAACAGCTCGAAAGTTGGTGGAAAGTTTGTGCTGGTTGACCTGTCACAAACTTGAGTTCACAAACCACGAACTGGCCAGAACTCATCATTAACTTTAGTTTGCGATCCGGTTTGTGCTTATCCCTAGTTACCAATTGGACTGTCAAAATCCTCCACAACATCTTGTAATCCAGTCAGATCTGTCAACTTCCAAAGGTGGCCTATCCAAACTGATCCACCACCACTGCGTGCCACAACTAAGAAGGGGGCATGTCTGAATGCTTGTTTTGCATGCAGAAGGACCCAGGTTCAACCCACATCCTCTCTAGTTAACAGGAATAAGTAGATGGTGATGTGAAAGACCATGTAGAGCTGCTCCCAGTCAAGAGTCTGCAATATTATGATAGACAGTGATCTGATGCAGTGAAAGGCAGCAGGTGCATGGGTTCAGCAGACAATGATCTGATTGGATGGATATCTGTCCCTTTCATCAGGCTACCGTATTCCTCTTTAGTACAAAAAATTAAATCCAATGTACGTCTCCCCCACCTGTATTGGGCTCATGACCCACGGGAACAGAACCATGATAGCCATGGCTGCCATTTTAAGTCCTCAGTTGGGCCAATAAGTCCTCAGTAGGGCCTGACAAAAGATCCTTCTCTGTGTGGATGTTGTAGGTGTTCAGGACAGTGAGCCCAGAGAGAGGGACCGGTCTTGCATCAGGCTGGAAACTACGTTTGCTGGCTTAGATAGGCCCTTTGCTGGTGAACGAGGTAAAAAGTACTGCAGCAGGGTGCCTAATCTGTCCCTGGAAGCCAGCATGAATCTGAATGGGGAGTTGTGGGAAACTATGGCTTAATACACACACCCCATCCTCCAGTTCAGGAAATTGATAAAGGACTGCAAACTTAGTGGCCAGAGACCCCCTTGCCTGACAAGATGAGTAGTGGAAGAATTACTCTGTTCCTTTAAGTAAAATGGGGGGAGGGGAGCAAAGGGAATTGAAGGAGCTCTCTGCTGAATTGCCAAAGCTGGACAAAGTATGTAAACCACCCAAAAAAACAAATCTTTGTACACGTAAAGTATTAGACAACAAATTGTGTCCTTAAAATGAATTAATATTTTCTTTTACAGTCTTTTTTCACAGGAGCTATTGATCACTCTTTTTTTGTCTCTGAACATAGTCACAAATAAAGTGGCTATGGCTCGCCTAGGTTGCTGTCCGTTTCTTCTGACTTCTTCAGGCCACTGTCTCAGTGGTGGAGCCCCAAAAGCTCTAGAAGTTAACTCTGACTTTGCACTCTATCTTGCTTCAATTCGGCTCTCCTGCTGGGCTCTCAGATAGACTGCAAAGGGGGGGGGGGATCCCAGAAGTACCATCATATTCAGGTCTTCAACCCCTTGACTTCCTGTCTGCAAGTGACCAAGAGCCTGGGGTTTCATGTTTGCGGGTACCCGAACCCTCTGGAATTTCTTTTATTGTTTCTAGCCTGAAAGAGCTGGATGTGACTTGAGAACAGCGCCATTAGAGGCAGCATGAGCAGGACTCACCATCATCTCCTGAGGAATTTTCTTTTCTCTTTCTAAGCACTTTAATTTTTTGCTTTTGTAACGTGCATCCTGATGAAGAGTTCTGGTGAACTCAAAAGCTCATTCACTGTTATGTGTCATTTGGCTGGTCCTAATAATAAGGTATTATGTGGACCGTGTTACATATTTTGGATGTTACTTGAGGCAGACATAGCATCATGTCATCCAACCATATTTCAGTCATGTAGCCAGATAAATAATAAGGCCTGTTGGGCTCTGTGCAACCTGAATATGTTCAGATACTCAGTGGAGAAGACTGAACATTGTGAACAAACTTCCTTTTGGTGCACTTAAAGAAAAGCAGTTCTGCTTAAAAAAGGTTGCACTTGATTCTGTTAAATGCATAGTGGACATATTTCTCATAGAGGTTTTCCTACAAGTCTTACACTCATGGTATTTGCTATAGGGAACATCTTTTCTTTAAGTAATTTTTTTTTTAATTAAAGGATTTTTTAAAAGAGAAAAATAAAAGTACAGAGAGAAGAAAGAAGTTGACAAAACGTATCAATATCTCCTAATGACAAAAACAGATACAATTAAAACAGTAATATTTAATCTAATAATATAGTTACTCACTCTAAAATTATAACCAAATTGAAATAAAAAAATTCTTACTTTTCTGTTATCTAAAATTATCCTTTTCAAAGGTGACATAATTATTAATTAATTAATTAATTAATTAATACCACTCCCTAGCCCACAAGTGGGCTGAGTATACTGTAAACACTGGCATAAGAAAGAAATTCGATTGGGAATGTTTTTCCATATGCTTTCTATAGGCCTTGGAAGAGGTGGTAGTTTCTCCTTGTATTACAGAGATGACAAAACTGCATGAGAAGATATGTTAAGGAAGTATTAATAGATAGTTGCAATTGAGCTATAGCCAAACAAATGATGGGACTGTACTAAATTTTTGTTAGAAGATTTCTAAACTGTGGAATTCCTGCTTCTAGGCTTTGCAGAGCTGGAATGGAAAGTTGGGTGGAAGTGTGAGCCGGTATCCTGCAGAGTGCATCATTTTCTCCTAACAATTTACAGGTAGCAAATTATTTTCCTTGTACCCATTATGTTTTGATTAATTCTTAGTATCTGTGTTCAAACAGTGGTCCTCAACCTCTTAAGATGATGAGCAGGACTGGCATATGAATCAGTTATTTTGTCTTCTGGACCTGGCCCGTGACTCAGGACAGCAGTTATCCCTCGGTCTATATTTACCGTGCAATCTTAAATTGTTCCAATCTAAACTCATTAACTACAGTGGGTTTAAATTGGAGTTGTTCTGCATAGATTGCATTGCAAATCTGTTGAGAGCTAGTCTGCAAGTTTTTGTTGCTGAGTATGCAGACCTCAATTATTCATGTTTTGAAATCCCAGAATTTTGCAGTCTGCTTTAGCCCAAAGTCCAACAATCAATTAATTTAAATTTTAAAGTCTTTTTGGTATACCTGGTTTCCTGTGCAGTGCATAGTTTTCCCCATAATTTCTTATCGTTGCCTCCCACTGTTAAAGCTTTGATGAAAACTCTCACTCTGCTGAACACAGGAGGTGATGGTACTATTACAGATATTCCTTACTGGCTACATCTTTCCATTCCACATCACATGACATTCTGACCTTCCGGAGCAGCTTTTTAAGGGACTACAGCCTAGGGAAAGCTGCCTCTTACCCGCCTGTTCATGAGCAGGACAGTTTTCATTCATGCAAATAGAAATATATCGCTTTTGTTTTTGTGGCTTTATATTTGAACAACTGGTTTCTGCTGATTCCCCCCCTCCCCCCCCCCTCAGGATATGAAATATGTGTCTTTATTCTCTGTCCACTTCTGTATGAGTCATCTCACTGAATGTCAAATTCAAGACAAAATTAGCTTTAGACTTTGGGAGGGGCTTGAATCATAGATTATTTGGATTCCGTAGAATCTTGTATTTGAACCCCTTGCTCTTTGAAGAATCATTTCGAATGAGCTGTGTAGTCATAGGTGACCTGGATCAAGCCAGGCTGGCTGCCAACCTCTTATGCTTTGAAAGTGAGTCCCTGGGAGTCCTGTTCTGATGTTTAGCTGATTGGTTATATTCCTCCAGTACAAATCTTCTGATTAAAAATGTTCCCCTGATTACCTGGGCAAAAGTATGGATTGTTTTTAATTTTAAAAAATTACAAAAAAGCAGGCAGCAGCTTAGCAGCACTCCTTCATATTTCATATAAGGGGAAATTCCTTTGCAAGCTTGGTGTTTGCTGTGATGCATGAGTGCATCATCTGTAAACAGTGTGATAGTGTTTTTCTTCAGAACTAGTTCCTTTTCTTGGATGTAATTGAAACATACAGTTTAATTTCTTAAGATTTGTTTAGTCAGGTAAATGGGAAATATTTGGAAGATTCTTGGGCTTACTAGGAAGAAACAACTACTATGTGTCTAGGTTGCAAATGTATTTAGAAATGAACTGGTCTGCAAAGTAATATTTTCTTCTTCCTAGTGAGAATTCATAAGGGTGCTGGAGAAGTCTGGTGTTCTGCTTTTGCAGAAGTCCAGGTCTGGTGTCTGTGTTCTGACCAGATGTCGTCCCGTAAAGGATCAGTAACCAGCCAAGGAAATGGACCTTCAAATAATGGCAGAGACAGGGAAGATGTGGAACTGGCTGAACTTGGACCCCTGTTAGAGGAGAAAGGAGACCAGCTGGCAACTAATTCATCCAGTGTAAGTAGATCTCTGTCAGGGAACTGTGTTAAACCATTTATGTAGACGTCTGCTTATTAAAAATCACTTTGCTGTAACTCCCTCAAGTCATACAAACTTGACAGAAGAACCAAGTTTGAGTCCAGTGGAACCTTTATGACCAACAAAGTTTTATTCAAGGTATAAGCTTCTGTGTGCAAGCACACTGCCTCAGATACACTGAAATGGAAAGACATATAGGTAGAGGGTGAGTAGTGAATTAGCATACAGCGTAATGCAGATGGTTAACTGATTAAAGGATCAAACAGGAATAACAAGCTTAGTTTTTATGGTTACCATTTGTTTGGGTTTAATTCAGGGGCAGGGAGGACATAGTGAAGGAAATAAATATATCAAAATTGGAGATTGATGGGCAGATGTATCCTTAACTGTGGAATGCTGAGAGTAATTAACTGAGACCCTGCCGTTACACTCTATCCGTCTCCTCTCAAGCATGGAGGTGACCTTACAGCATCTTCTTCTTTGAAGTGGGGTGATTCCATTTCATTGTATCTGAGGCAGTGCGCTTGCAGACAAAAGCTTATACCTTGAATAAAACTTTGTTGGTCTTAAAGGTGCCACTGGACTCAAACTTTGGTCTGCTGCATCAGACCAACACGGTTACCCACCTGAAACTTGACAGAATTCATTGAAGCATAGTTCTTTCAGGAAATAGTAATTTATTTCAGTAGGTAAAAAAGGAAAAGGTGAGTAAGTGAGCCTCCTGTTTTTAGAGAACTGTCACCTGAATATGTGATGGGGGGGAAACTTATAGTGAAATGCCATTTTTCCTAAACAAGTTCCCAGAGCTCAGGTTGAATATTAAGGTTCATGTCTGAGTGTGGATCTGAAATGCCCCAATAATCATTACCTGAGAGATGCTCAGTTGAAATGTCCACTGTGCTACATGCAATTAAGGGCACTCAGTTTTACAATCCAATAATTTGTCATATTAAGGTTCTTGCAGTGTCCTTGTAGAGTAGCTGTAATTATACTGGAGAATCTTGTTAGCAGCTTTATAGCTGTAATCTCTGCCAAGAGAATGGGTGCTTATGTAGTTTTTAGGTTTGACTTCCCTCTTGCAGTGTTTCTCTACTTTGCTGGACCATATACATCAATGCATTTATTTATCCCATTTGAATGCTTCAGTGTTCATGGGAATGATGCCATTTTATTCTTACAACAGCCTAGAGAGGTACGTTAGGTTAAAAGACAACACTTGATTCAGACCTTCATGGCATAGTGGGGCTTTGAACCCAAGTCTTCCTGGTCCATGCCATGTACATCAGACTGGCTCTGGGACTTAAGACACCTGGAACTAAACTGAATTTCCCTTTCTTGTTTGCATTGCAAGAGAAACTTCTGTGCATCCTTATGTTGCATGTCTGTCACCTTTCCTGTTCTGTAAACTTAACTTGTAGAACTGCCTGTTCAAACAACACTTTTCAAAATATGTTTTTTTCCTAATAGTACCACTTCTCCTTGCAGTTGAGGACTAGTTTGTTTTCTTTGTTATGCTGAAAGTGTAGTAGAGCTTTGAAATGAGAAACACAAAGTCTACACTGTTAAGGAAGCAAATAGACGATGAAAAGGAGGCCTGTCCTTTCTTTCCTGCTTTGGCTGCCTCCTAATTTGTTTCCTGGGTTCCAGCCAAGATGGGCAATCAAGTTGCCAATTTGGGCGTCCTCTTAGCCCTAAGAAGGAAAAGCCTATGCTTTAATCCTTGCTCTGAATTCCAGCAAATCAGGGATTACTGCTGTGTTGGCATTTGACTGTAATGCTGCATGTGTGGGCAGTCACTGAAGGAGTTTCCTTTCCTGCTGGGCCTCTCAGCAGCTTTTGATAACGGTAAACCATTTTATTATTTTGGATTGCTTAGAATAACTTAGGGAAGGCTCTCCATTGGCTTTTTAAAAAAAATGATCTAGCTGTCCATTATTGTGCATGCAAGGCTCAGTGTTGTTATCAGTGCTGTTGGATATTTGTATAAGGCTGCTGAGTGAACACATCTCTAGCTTTGGGGTAGATTTTCTTCTGTATTTCATTAAGCAGCTCAGAGTCGCTCTGTGTCTTGAAATAGTATATCTGTTTCCTTTATGGAGAAATAGGCAGTGTGGAGAAAACTGTTTGCTTAGCTACCAAAAAGGAGCAAGATAGGTGGCTTCTTTGGATATCCTGAGTTAGACTGTAAAGGTTTTGGGACATGCTCCGAAATTTGGTTGGAGAAAAGAAATACTTGGGGATCCACTCCCAGTTTCATGATAGGTTGAAGTGATACACATGCCCTGCTGGGACAGGAAAAGTTAAAAGATCTGGACACTCTGTTAGAAGTACACAAGCCAAGGTCGGGGAAACAGGGAGCAATGGAGTGAAGTCTGTCTTGACCATCCTCTTTTTTTCGAAGTTACAGTGGGCTTACATCTGTTTCTGGGAAAGGAATTTTACAACTTAGTTAGGGAATTGTACACTAGTAATTGTACAACTTAGTTAGCCTCATACGTTTTATGTCCTTTTCTTAGTTGTGTAATACCCTGTAGAGTGTTAATACAGTTTTCTACTGTCCTTGGGCTCTAGTGATTTGAGATTGTATTTTGGTAAATAAAAATATTTTCCTTTTAAAGGTCTCAGACTGTGGTCAAAGAATCTCAACCAGGGCACCTGACTGCTCATTTAATGCATAGACCAGAAACTCCTAACTGGGCTGCAGACAGCTGACCAGGAAGGAGGGTGTGTGTGAAGCAAATAGTCATGCATACACATGCACCTAGCTTCTGTCTGTGACTCCTGCCACAGGTAGAAAAATAAAGGGCAGAGCTCGGGTGATGATGGCAACTGAAGAAAGGCAAGAGGGGTGGGGGCAGGGGGAGGAAAAAGAAGCCCTCTCTAATGCACTCAGATTCCTCTTGTCCTCTCGAGCAAAGACAGCTGGAAGGAAGGGGTGGATGGGAACTCTTTTACACCAGTGACCACAAAGTACTTTTTCATCACTATTACATCTGTGCAAAATTGTCAGGTGAAGCTTTTGAGAGCTGTAAGGGGTCTCTTCCATCTGAGCCCTCAATGTTGATAACTTGGCCTACTACTATTCATTTGCAGGACATTTGCAAATAAAATTTCTTGCCTTGCTTGATCTTTGCCACCTTGCTTCACTACAGCTTGCTGTGGGAAGAGTAGGCCCTGGAGCCAGTTAGCAGTTCTTTGAGGGAAGCAGTTGTCCGGACTCCTGACTATCTTGAAGAAGATTGTCATGAGATCTCTTCTGACAAAGCCTTCCTTAAGTGCTAATGATCTTAGTGAGCCTTTTAAAAAAACAACAAGATTCTCGAGTGGGCGGTAGCTGTGCAACTCTAGACTCCCTTGGATGAGCAGGATTATCTGGACATGTTTCAATCTGTCTTCCAAACTTGTTTTAGTACTAGTCTTGTCCTGACTGACTTTCACCAGGAGAAGGATGAGAACTGCAACTCTGCTGACTCTCTTGTGCCTCTTGGTTGTTTTCAGTACATAGAATCATTTTGGACTAATCAGAACAGGTATTGGGGTAGTGCACTCTGGAGTTCTCTTACTGTCTAGCACAGAGGTGTCTATCTCTTTTGTTATGAGGTCTGGATCGAACATAAATGTCAGTTTGTTGGGCCAGGCCATGTGTGCCATAAAATTTAATGCAGGGACCAGAGATATAAACTTTATAAAAAAACACAGGCAAACCCAAATTAACAGCAAAAAAACAAAAACAAAATCTCCCTCTGGAAGATGTTATTTTTCCTCACTCGCCTTCTGTATTTTTTTTCCCTTTTCTCCTTTTTTTGGAAAAATAAAAAGCCCACCTCCAAAGTGGTTCTAATATTTAAGGCACACAGAGCAAAGCTAGAAGCAACTCACCTAGGCTTGGGGGGCACTTAGGGGAGGAGGCTCATTTTTCCATGGTTGCTTGCAGCTGCTGCTACTGGCTTGCTAGCCCATGCCTTGCTGCTCTGCTCTCCCCTTTTGGAAAACTAATTCCCAACTTGAGTGGAAGGCTCTATTATTATTTATTGTGTGGCTGTGCTGCACCTTGTTCCTGCTGCATGGGCCTGGCAGCCTGGTTAGAGAGGGAGAGTGTGTGTGTGTGTGTGTGTGACTGAGTGAGTAAAGGTAGGTACAGATAAGACTCACCTGCCCACACACAAGGGGGGGGGGAAGAGCTCCTTAGTTGCCACTGCTAGGCCATTTCCAGCAGGTGCATTTGCTATTTCACATTTTCTCATCCACTTTAATTCACCTGTTTGTTTCTCAGCCTCCCCCCATCCCACATCTGCTCTTCACTGTCCCCCCTCACCTTTTCTAAATCCCCTTTCCCCCTCTCCTTTCCATGTGCCTGGGCTCCTCCCTCTTCTTCCCCGTACGCTTTGGTTATTTGCGTAAAGCACCTCAGATGCAAGAGGGAAGAAACTGCAGCTCCTTCACCTCTATGGTTCTTTCTCTTTATGTCTCATATTTGCATCTCATTCTCAACCGCCTCTCCCCTTGCTTTCCCTCCACCCTTCCCTTTTCCATGCACTGGACGCTGAAAACATGAGCCCAGCAAGTTCGAAGCAGTTGCCACCCTGCTCTCTGGTGCATGTATGTGTGTGTGTGTTCTCCCTTGAGGGGGGGGGGATATTTGGAGAAGGGCAGGATTTGCTTATGGGGCACGTGCGCTCTTCCTTTAAGAACTTAGGGCTGTTTGTGGAGAGACAGACAGGGAAGAAAGAAACTTTTCATCCACTTGAATAAACTTTTGCCCCATGTGCAGCTTCTCGTCCTTCTCTCTCTCTCTCTCTCTCTCTCTGTTTCATTTCATTCCATGAACTTCAGTGAAAGCCTTTGGGGCTCACACCTTTGTATATGCCCACTGAACATGAACTCACTGGCTGTTCATTTTCACACGCAGAGACCTTTAAAGTGCCCACTCACCCATCCAGCAGCTTCCTGCCTTTCCTCCCTTGCACCTGTTGCTCGCTGGCCAGATAACAACCCAGGACAGGACAGTTCTGGCCCACCAGCCAGACCTGTCCAGAAGGGTGCTAGGAGGCAGCTGCTTGACCCTTTGTCATGTTCAGGGCAGAGCCTGGCACTTTTACTCTACCCAGGGTCTCCAGGATGCACAAATGCAACCACAATCAGTCAAGGCAAGAGATAAGAGCAAGGTTGACAAACCAGTACAGAGTCAGGGAGCTGAAGGTTCTATCCAAAGGTCAGGGGAACAGGAAGGTCAGGAGTCCAAAGCTTGGAAGCAAGGGTAGGAGATTGAGTCTGGGTTTCTAGCTGGAGAAGCAAGCACGAGTTAACAGGACAAGGTGCAAGGTAGTAATCTGTTCACTGAGTGAGTCAGCTCACAGAGGGGGCAGCAAGCAAGGTTGCTTCCACATGGAGCCTTGTTCAGTGTTTTCCTTTTATCTGCCTTATTAGCTGACTCATCTCCCGAAGCCCCGGTGTTGTTACTTACCAACTTGTCATTCCTGCTCCTGTAATTACTTTACTCCAGGAACAAGCACTGATCACTGCTGTTCAATTAAACGGGCACTTCTATGTCTCTCAGGCTGTCAAGCACTCTCTCCATCTTCTATGCTTTGCTGGTTCAGGAGAAGCTGGTGGTCCAGACTGGCTCTCTGATATCTCTTCCATTTCTTTCATCTCCTGCCAGAACTAGCAAGTCTTGCTTCCTGATGCTTATTTCACTGGATCTGCTTCTAGACCCAGCTGCTCAGGCAGGCGTTCAACTGATTCTTCTGTTTCCTCAGAGGCAGCTGGCTAGCCCATGACACCCCTGGTAGTCTTGCTGTGGAGGGTCCTTCATTTAACATTTACTGGACATTACTGGAAGGGATTGTCAGGAGGTTTTGCACCAGTATGCCTATGAACCTTGACTCAATTTTTTTTCATTTTCAGTTATTCTAGTAGATGTTCTAAATATTTTATGTATACTATTTATATAGTGCATTTTTATCCCACCCTTCCTCCAAAGAGCTCTGGGTGGTGTATATTCTTCTGCCTCACTCCATTTTATCCTCACAAGAAATCTGTGAGGTAGGTTAGGCTGAGGGAAGGTGACTGGCTCTAGGTCACCCAGCAAGTTTCATGTCACAGTTGAGATTTGAACCCAGGCCTTCCAGACCTAGGCTGATGCACTAACCATTATACCACACTGGTAGTTGTCTGGAAGTGGCAATGGGATGGGTGAGGACTCGGATCTACCCTATCCAAAAATATACCCGAAAAACACGTCATTGGTATTTTTCAGGTGTATTTCCGTATCCCAAATATGTGGGTTTTTTTCAGGAAAACTGGGGGAAAATTCTGAAAAGAATTCCAGAAATATTCAAGAATTACCGACACCCTCAAAAAAACAGCTGAGGGGCTGGAGCAGATTGTTCCCACTGCTCAGCTGTTTTCAGGCTTTCTTCTGCAGTTCCTTTAAAAAAGGGGTGTTTAAAGTGACTGCAGAAGACTGCCTGCAAAAGAGCTTGGGAGGGACTGCTCTTCCCCAGCTCAGCTGGGGCTCTCTTAATCAGTTAAAACTGGACTGTCCAAAAGAGCCCACAAAGCAGCTGATCCTGCAGGGAGAACTCTCACCACGGCTCAGCTGGGGCTCTCTTGGGCAGTTCAAAATACCCAAGAGAGCCCCAGCTGAGCCTGTGGGTAGAGTTCTTCTGTGAGATCAGCTGCTTTGCGGGCTCTTTGGGGCAGTCCATTTCAAAGGGACTGCCCAAAAGACCACCAGCTGAGCTGCCTCTCAGGTATTTTTTGCGGCTTTGGTGCTTCTTTTTTTTTTTTCTCAGGATTTACCGGTAGTGGGATTTGGGTTTTTTGGGGAATCCTAAAAAATTTTCTGGTCCAGTAGACCTGAACCGAAAAATACTGATAAAAAAAATAGCACATCCCTGCTGAGGTCTTTTGAGTGCTGTTGATCAACAGTGTAGACAACCAGGGACTGGTTGAGCCTCAGGATACACTATAATTTTTTTAGGTAGCTGAAATACCCTTCCTTTGTTAGAAAAAGGCTTTCTAAGCTCTTAGCCCATGGCTTACAGCCTGTGGCATTATGTGGAGACAGAGTACTCTTTTTTCCTGTTAACTTAAATGGACAAAAATACAATTTAAATAATCTGTTTAAACTGTTTTTTTGTAAATTGTTTTGGGTCGCTATTGGGAAGAGAAGTAGAGTAACAATTCATAAATAAATGCTTGCTTATTTTGAAAACATAATCCTCCCAACTCCAGACAGGTTGTCTCTGATGAGATTTCTATAGACAGGTGCTAGTTGGAATCAGTACTAGACAGTGCTTTTTTTTCTGATGTTCCTTTCAGCTGTATCTTATCCTTCATCATATAACTGCCCTTCCCTGCCTCCAGATTGCAAAAGCATATTATCTGAACCAGAAACTGGTAATAGTTACTGAGAAGAACAGCGAGACGCAAGGTTAAATGTCCATGTTCTAATGTTGGTAAGGTAATGAGCAATTTGCAAAGATCAGATAGTTACGAGGCGTAAAATAATGGGAAGTCACCCAGATGGATTTGTGGATGCCACTTATTGTGACTTGCCAGTCCCTTACCCCCAAGTATTCAGCCCCAGTATAAGTTCTCAAATTAATTGTCCTGCATAATCAGTAACAAAGAAGTTGTCCACATTTTTGTCTTTAGAAAGAAAAACAAATTTCCTTAAATTTCGTAAGAAAACAATAAATTCAGATTTTGTTTTAAACCTGGTTATTGTAAAATGGTAGTTTTTTAAAAGTTTCAGCCATAAATTATCTTTAATATTTCTTAAAATCTAATTTATACCCTGCTTTTCTTCCAGTGATTTCAGAGCAACTTGCATATGATTCCCAGAGTGTCCCATACCTGGCAGCTGACAGGGCAGGCTCCTAATTTATCCTGTGTGGTGGTGGAGGCAGGGTATCTTGCTTGCTCCCTAGCTGTAAAGGTTCACAGCAGAAGTATACTCCGCCTTCTGAAGTATGGTGACCAGAGAAGGGGGCCTCTTCTGTCATGGTGCTCTATTTGTGATAAGTCATTTCCCTTACATACGTACCCAGCATCTAGTCTTTTGAGTTTAGATTGCTGAGGGAATCATTTCTGTTTTGCCAGGCTTTTGATGGGGGGGTGTTTTCTCCTTGCTCTCTTGATTGGTTGTGCTGTATTGTGGTGCTACTGCTGATTTCATGGTTCTATTGATTTTAGTGACTATTGATGATACTGTAATAGTTTTTTTATTGGAAGCTGCCTTGAATTTGGTTGGCATAGAAATATCATAAAAGGTAATAAATCTGTGCCATATCCCAGCCTGAGCATTTCTGTCCTCTCTTCTGGAGTAGTCCCTGTTCTGAGCTCTCTCTTTAGGAACATACGTAATTTGATAATACATTACAGATTAGTGCAGTTCAACATAAGATGGAAATACTTTGGCTTCCTCCTGTATTCAGGCTTAATGAGTCTCTCTTCCTAGGCCCAAGACCAACCATGTCCAGCGACCCAAGAAGAGGAAGAGGAGGAGGTGCGGGTGCTGACTCTCCCTTTGCAGGCACATCATGCTATGGAAAAAATGGAGGAATTTGTATACAAGGTAACTGGTGCACAGTCTTAACTGGTTTAGGTGGTCTGAGCTATTATTCTTTAATGCTCTGAGCTAGCAGAGTTTCTAGCACATTGTATTGGGCCTTTCTCATTGTTCTCTTCTCCCCATCCCCTCCTTTCAGGCAAATGATATTCTGCATGTAACCGCTTTAGTATGGTCATGAATACCAATTCTAGTGCTTCATAAAAATTTGGATCAGCTGAGCTGTTTCTTGGCAATAAAATAACTTTCTGCTGGAGATCCTGGACAATCCCCTTGGCTAATAGATTGGAACTTGTAAGAGGTGTGGAGTTTTGCAGGTTTGAATGAGGTGATTGTTTCACCTGAAGAATCATTCAGTCTGCTGTAGACAGGTGTGCCTTGGAGGCTCCTAATACCCTTTCCTATGTAATAAAGTAGTGTTGGTATGCGGCTTTGGGTGGAAAGTCCCACTGCACCAGGTACTGGTGCCATCAAGCCCAGTCTGAAATCTCCCGAAGTATTTGCCTGTGGGCAAGGGGCAAGCACTTAACCATATTTCACAGGAGAGACCAATAACAGTTCTGGGAGTTTCCTAGGTATAACAGCAGATGATTGCTCTAGCCCCAAAGGAGTATCAAAAATAGTTGCTTGTACATTTTGGTGTGTTGTAGGTCTGGGAGGGTCGCTGGAGAGTTATCCCTTATGATGTGCTGCCTGACTGGCTGAAAGATAATGATTACCTGTTGCATGGGCATCGGCCCCCCATGCCATCTTTCAGAGCCTGCTTCAAGAGCATCTTCCGCATACACACTGAGACAGGCAACATCTGGACGCACTTATTAGGTAATTTCTATATTAATATTAGAAATTATTTTATTTTACCAACTGTTTTTCCCCTTTCCTCAGGAGAAACAGGCTATAATGTTAGGGGGTAGGCTGGACTTACACAGAATGGTCGAAAGCCCCCCACCCCAGGGAATTTGTTGGGTAGGCTTCACTCTAGATTGGAGTCTCCTATATTTGTGGTTGGCAAATAATTTCTACTACATTAGAATGACTTTGAAACTTGGGGTGTTTTGTATGGTGGCTTTTTTTCTTCTTCTTTTTGGTCCTGGAAATAGTCCTTGCCTGGATGGCCTAGACTAGCCTGATCTTGGAGGCTAAGCGTCAGCCCTGGTTGATACTTGGATGGGAAACCACCAAGGAAGTCCAGGGTTGCTACTCAGAGGCAGGCAATGGCAAACCACCTCTGAAATGCCTCTTGCCTTGAAAACCCCCATAAGGGTCGCCATAAGTTGACTGTGACTTGACGGCACTTTCCACGACCACCTGGAGATTATTAATGCTTATGGAACATTGGATAATATGGTGTGAAGGCTGCATTTGGTGTCCATCCTTTTTTAGTACAGAGAGCTGAATTCTGACTTTGTGGTCATTTCTAGTTCTGCAGTTCTAGGAGTACTTTTAGGTAATTTTACAGGAAAACAGATACATATTTTCAGCCTTGACACGGCTTACATATATATTTTAATTGTTTCTGTCATTTAATACCTTGCAATCTAACTACAGGACTTTTCACAGCAGCTTGCAAGATATAATATCTTGCGTGCAAGGTACAGTAAAATATAGCACATTAAAAATGGCATAGATTTCTTGTTGGGTATCGCCTGATACCCAAAATTATATTGGAGCTAATTTTGTTGTTTCCGCTACCTATTAAAGTCTTAATAGCAGCATATTGGAAACCACTTATTTTAAAAGGTAGACTAAAATTTGGGAGCTTTGACATTGGGATAGGTACCTTCAAAACTGAAAATTGCCCATAAGGTCCATTGCAGTCTACATATTCCTCATACAGTCAGTTATCTTTTTGATATTTACAGTGGAATCCACTTCTCAGTTCCATAAATATCCTTTTAAATATAGCTCCATCCTGGTTTCAGTTACTGGATGCAAAAGACATCTGTCTGCTGATTTTTTTAAAGTTCTGAAATGAAGGCATTTCAGTATTACCATAGTACTATACTATATACATCGCTTTGCCTTTACCTCTTGTTGGGACACAGTTTAACATTCTGTGGCCTAGACTTTACATTCTGTTTGTTCCTGTGAATCATTGAGCACCATTATCCTCTTTTTTTATTCTTGCTGCTTGTAACATAAAAACAAAGAACCTTGTTACTTTTGAAAAGCTTTTGAAAAATCATAACATTTTAAACATTGAGGTACTAGGGTCTGTTGGGTTTCATAGGGGGTTGTGTGGCTGATCACTAAGGGCTTGAGCTTCAGTTCTACTGTCACTATGTATATGGTCATCTCAGCACAAAGGGCCTGCAGTTATATCTCTTCATCAGTGTAACTGACTGGTGGTGGTGGAAAGTGCTGTTAAGTTGTGACCTCTTAGAGTTTTCAAGTTAGAGATGTTCAGAGGTGGTTTTGTCATTGCCTGCCTCTGTGTAGCAACCCTGGTATTCTTTGGTGATCTCCTATCCAAATACTAACTATGGCTGACCTGGTTTAGCATCTGAGATCTGATGAGATCCGGTTAGGCGGGGCCATCAAGATCAGGACACATACCTGACGAGTAAGATTTAAATGGGAGCCATAAATGGCAAATCTCCCACTTAAAAACTATCAAATAACGGTTTTGTGCCATTTGTTCTTCTTTTATACATGTGATCCCATTGCCAAACAGCAAGGAAGGGAATTGAGTGTTGGGATCTTTTGCACAATAACCTTTGATATTAGCCTCCACTATTGTGAGTATTGATGTCATTGTACTCCAGATTTTAGTCTGGCTTGAGCATGCTGAAATTCAGAATACTGTACTCCCCACTGAACACTTGCTATTTTTCATGTAGGTACTTGTGGCTCAGGTTCCCAAGATACTTATCAGATGTTTAGTCATACATTCTCAAGGACAGAAAAGCTGCTTGCTAGGGAACAACACCTAGTTATACTGCAGTCCTTCCAGAGTGAAATATAAGAGCATAAAGAGTGTTTTTAAAAAGTGAATGCAATCATCTGCACCTCTGCTTCCTGTAACAATAAATTAGATTCTAGCAGGTAGACTGAAAACTCAGTCCAGCTGTTTTTTTCAGGGGACTATTATGCATTCGGTAGATCTTGTTTGTTCTTCTAACAGTCTGGATTTAGAACAAACCTTGATAAGGATCAGAGCCACAGGAGGTAATCCCTCTAAGGCCTGCGGTCCTCTTTCATTTAATCTAAAATAAAATCAGTGGGTCAGATTTAGCTTCTCTGGTAATTACTGGGGAAGGAAGTGAGTCAAGCTTGAAGGATTACTTGCCATTCTTTTGTGTGCAAGGCACTTGGGGCTGGATCCCAGGAGTACTGGCTTATACTGTAACACAGCCTGTTAGGAAATAGGAAGTCCTGTCTCAACATTTTTTTAATTGAAGGGTCTCAGAAATTCTTGCCTGAAAGAAGAAGTGTCTGTTGGCATAAGAGTAATTACTACAGTTGCATACAGTAATCCTGCCAAACACTGGTCTTCCCTTTTGATTAGCTATACTCAGCAAGACAATTGGCATAATCCTAATGGTGTATAGCTGTTAAATGAAGTATGTGGTACTCCAAGCGTAGAAGCCTCCTAATGTTGGCCTTTTTAATGCCTTCATCTCACTGTATGAAGAAAGATCAAAACTGTGGGTTAGATCCAATGCTCATTTTCTACCTGCATGACAATCTTTGTGAATTTTCTCTCCCATACCATGCTCTATCAGCATTCCTTTAGGTCCCTTGAACCCTTGAGGACAGTATTTTTAGGGGCACTTTGGACCGTTCTTATATGGACGGGGAGCAGCGAAATCCTCATTTTGTATAGAGTTCTGCTTACTGTCTTGGCATCTGGCCCTTTGCTGGACATTGAGTAACTTAGTTTGAGAAGCTGACTGTTCATTTATTTATTTAAAATGTTTCTATGTTGCCTTTCAACCCAGCTCAGGGTCCCCAAGGCAGCAAACATTAAAACATTTCAAACATTAAAAATAGCATTTAACATATACATATTTAAAAACAATTAAACAAAAGGTACATAAACGTACAAACAGGGAGGAGGCCTGGTAAAAGTTAGTGGCGGAAGACAACACTAGACTCGAGGGAGAGTTCAGGCTTGGGTTCTGCAACTTAAAATCCAGCTGGTTTAGAATGCAGAATGTGCAAAAACCACCTTGGTGTTGCCTTCCATCTTGTCATTTTAAGCACAGGGTTTTTTTCCGGGTTTCTCAAGGGCACAGGCACATATATTCAGAGCTGACTAATTATTTTTCCTGCGCTGGGATATGGAGAGTTGTGATTATTTCCAGGAGAATTGTATGTTGGTAGCCTTGCTGCCAAAATGCTTTTCCTGTCCTAAAACCATAAAATGTCAAGACTGAATGTTTAATGTCAAAAGTACATACTCTGCCCAGAGGTAAAGAGTGGTAACCTTTTCTGAAGGCTGCTTTAAATATTTTGAAAGAGGAATAGGTACTAGGCTGCAGGGGTAACGGATCAGGGTGCAAGGGTATGATTAGGGCAAGTCCTGCAATGGAACCTGCACCTAAGCATAGCTAGGCACAGTGTGCATCATAATAGACTTAACAGCTTTGCCACAAAATTCTCCCTACCTTGAAGCAATAGGAACCGAGGATTTAAATGGCCACAAGCTCTTTCTTCCACAGAATACTGTTTTTGTATGGAATGCTCCATAGGGTATCCTAATAAGACTTCATATAATGTAAAACGTAGTGGCCCTCCAGCCTTGTTAGTTTTAATTAAAAACATTTATGGTCTATTTTCCCATTAAGCTCATGGTAATTCCCAGTTCAAGAAAGAAAATTCTCCACAATAAAAATACACTAAAACTCAACAAACAATGAAGTAGTTTGGTATCCTTTCTTCCTTCAATGATACAGCTTTATTGGCCGTAGCTTTAAGGCTAAGAATAATAAAGTAGCGATGGCACTGTCATTCTTGATTGCCCTTATCCAAACAACAGATTCATTGTTGATGGCAGTCGCTAGATCAAAGTGCTGTTCTGACCAGGTGGAGTTGTATTGGTACATTTTGTGCATCTTTTTGCTAGTTTAGAAGCTTGCAGCTGTACAGATGTAATGGTTTCAAATTCTGATTTACAAAATTGGTAGATGAATCTATACACAGTGACTGTTACATTTGGTGTACAGTTGAGTTTGGCCTGTAAAAAAATTAGTTGAGAACTTGTGCTTCTTCCATACTGTGGCAAATTGATTTGCTCCTAAGCTTTAGCATTACACACACACACCATTTAATCTGCAATTATCTGTCACCCATCTTGCAAGGGTGCGAAGAAGGGGGGGGAAACAGAGGTCCCAGGCTTAGTCCTTTGCTGGGATCTCATTTCCTTATGATTATTTTGGCACTTCTCATTCCTGTGACAAATTTGGCTGACATGACTCTGCTGTATCCCAATTACAGGCTTTGTGTTATTTCTTTGCCTGGGAATTTTGACCATGCTTAGGCCAAATATGTACTTCATGGCCCCTCTTCAGGAAAAGGTGGTGTTTGGAATGTTCTTCCTTGGAGCAGTGCTGTGTCTCAGCTTTTCCTGGCTTTTTCATACAGTCTACTGTCATTCAGAAAAGGTGTCTCGGACGTTTTCCAAGTAAGTCAGTTGGAATAATAAAGTTTTGACAAGATGTTGTTCCAACAGGCTGTTTTCTCAGGTAACCTTTTTTTCATTGAAACACTAAGTCCTTTTTGTTATATGATGTGAAGAAATGTCTAAGCTGGAGTTGTTGTCTGGATATGATTCTTTAAAGTACACTGAAGCCCTGTTAAAACTGTTAGGCAGAGCTTAATAGAGAAAACTGGCTTTAGCCACTATGCTTTCCAGATGTTTTCAGGCTATGATTTGCTCCTGTCTTAATTCAGAAATTGATGTTGCTTGAAAGTCTAGCATGGTACTTCTTGATTTTCTGGCCCTGGGGGTTACCAAAATCATTCCCCATGCAAGTCCCATTGTTGGCCAGCAAGGCACTGCTAGTGCTGTTATGGATTGTAAGATTCATAAGCTTGAACTTGGGTTGCTAGTGTTGGAAAGGATGCAGGCGTTCTCCATTGCTGGGAGAAGCTCCAGTCGACCCCAGGAGGCTGGCACCCTTGATAGTTCACCAAGACAGAGACAAAGACTCCTTCTGCCATGAGGTTTCTTTCTGTCATACTACGCTGGTCAACCGCTTCCCCCTCCAACATACCTGCAAGGATTATGTTAACGTGGTTACCTGGCAACTAATGTTCGGGCCATCATCCAGGCGGCCAGAACCATCAACGGACAATAGAAGTGGCCCCAGTGAGTCATCGGACTTTGCTCAGGTGTCAGTCCCTGGTGAGATCATAGTGTTGCACTATTGTCCACTCCCCGGCCCTCCTCCTTTTGTTCACCTTTAACCTATGGTAGGATCAGAAAGGGACGGACCGCCTAGTGGGTGTGTTAGTGGGATGCGGTCTGCGCAGCCCGCACCAAAGACCACCTAATAAAAGACCCTGCACAGAGGCAATCGGTCTCTTGAGCCATCGTCCCCTATCTGCTTTGCTACCCCTTATGCCCAGTTTCCTATCCAAATACCCTTGCCTCCATCTTTAAATCTCTGGATTCCGGAACAGAGAGAACCACGTGGTCTTGCCGGTTCGAGCCGCGTGCCCCATTTTTCTATTTTTCTTTCCTCATCCAATTCTTCCTTCGAGCGGACAACTCCTCTACAGGACAGGTATAGTATAACCCAAACAACGAAACTCCTGCTAATGTGACAGTGCTATTTTCTATCTTTATTTCCTTAGGCCTGTGTGTGTGTGTGTGAGATTCCGTTTTTGTGTGCTTGAAATACATATTTTCAGTAAATACCATTTAAACTGAACTACAGCCTCACTGCCTATTTACTGGGAACTCCCGGAAGGGGTAGGACCTTGGTATAGCTGGCAAGAACCCGGTATTTCGCTGATTGCTAAACATAAATTAAAGCAATTCGGCTAACACCATCATGGTCTTCCTGCTTGGCTGGTCCAAAGAAAATCGACTGGGACCAGAACATGTGACTACATAAATGAGAACAAAGATAATGGGACACTAACCCATTAACATCTTGGAACATAAAAGGAAATTTGTCATTTCACTGACAGTAAACAGGTTAATGGCAAATGTAGAAAACAGGTTAAAGGCTTTGGAGGCACAGATTCAAAATGAAGTTTTGAACCAACTACACCACACTTACAATGATAATTAAGTTAAGTCATTAAAAAACCCCAAAATTTTCTGTAGCTAAAGTTCATGACACTTGGGTGGGACTCTGGTCACATAAAGCCCCCAGTTTCTTGCTGCCGTAAAATATGTTTTCAGCAGCAGCAGTGGAGCAGCAGAGGCAGCTGTGTACTTTTATTGTTGATTGCTTTCTTTTATGATGTTTGCTTGCATTGTCTTTTGTGGGCCACCTTGAGTATGTTTTTCATAGATGGGTGGCATAAACAGGACTAAACAAATAAATGCCTTGATGTTTCTTTTTAAGCAAATGTAATTAATCTCAAATTCCAGAATTCACAAGACATCCTCTGTCTCTTTTGGTTCCCCCACCCTAGGTTGGATTATTCTGGAATAGCTCTGCTAATTATGGGGAGTTTTGTTCCATGGCTGTACTATTCTTTCTACTGCTCTCCGCAGCCTCGACTTATCTACCTCTCCATTGTGTGTGTGCTGGGTATCTCAGCAATCATTGTTGCACAGTGGGACAGATTTGCAACACCTAAGCACAGGCAAACAAGAGCAGGTAGGATGGATTTCAGCTGATGTAAAATGCAGTCCTAGGGATTTATACCTCAACAGATTTCAGATACACAGTGAAGGTTGAAACCTTTTTTAAAAAATAGTATTTCAATTTTGGGGATCTTCTGAGTTGCCTGGAGTGAAAGCTCTTCAACAGCATATTCAGACTGATAAAATGGATTGTTGAAAGTAAAAGTATGTAACATTTTTTTTCTGGTTTTTACCTGCAAAGGGGAATGAAGTGTAGAGATGAGCAGGCTGGATGGGGAAATAGGCAACGTTTGAATTAAGTTGTTTGCATCGTGTCATTGAACATCTGGAATGCAATGAGCGTGAACTATAGTTTTGGTTCTAAAGCCACCATTACTTCTAGGCTTTCAGTTTCCATGCTCAAAGGGCCCCCCAGCCTATAATGGCCAAAATATTAGATTCATGCAGTCCCATATTGGGAGTGTGCAAGCCAGCCTCAGAAAAGATTTCCATAGCTTTTTAGTATGCTGGGAGTGCCCCTTTTCCCTCTGGTGCATTCCCGCCAAAAATGACCACATTACCAGGAGGAAGGGCACTACTCCCTCTGTTCTCTTTTTGCTACCACAAAAAAGTGATCTCCAATGCTCATCTCTGTTTTTTTTTCCTAACCTCATTCTTGAGGCTGGGAAGACATTTCTCTCAGAAGGTTTTTTTCATCAGTATTTATTCTACTGAAGAATAAACTACATTTAAAGAAGAAATGTTTCTGGATTTCCACTGTGTCATTATGGCTCCAAAGGGGCCTCCTCAGGATTGGGCCAACTGTCACTTTAGAGTGATGCTGTTAAACAACCATTTTTTGTGCCTTATCTGCCTAGGGGTCCACCCAACAGAGCTGCCTGCTCTTTCTGTCACCGATTTCCCCTGAAGGCATGATTTGGTAGAGCTGAGGTCAAACGAGCTCTTTTTCAGAGGCTTTGGCTGAAAGCCAGCCTGAATAAAGGCACCTTCCCCCTCCCTAGTGAGATGTGGTGTGACAGAACCTTGGATTCACTGGCTCCTTTTGAAGGCTTTGGCTGTGCACCAGCCTGAATAAAGGCACATTCCCCCTCCTTGGCCTTGTCTGCTCTGAGGGGAGAAGCCTGGAGGTGTTGCCTGACAGAGCCTCCAGTTCAGAAAGGCTCCTTTCTAAGGCTTTGGCTGTGGCCTGCCTGCCTGAAGGAATTCCTTTCCCTCCCTGGTGTCTCTCCGAGAGCCTGGAGGTATGGCCTGCAGAAACTGCCTGACTGAAAGAGTCCTTCCCCACTCCCTTCTCTGGGTTCCAGAGGGAAGAAGGTTGGAGGTGTGGCCTGGCAGACACTGCCTGACTGAAACCTTCATCTCTGCCTTCTGTCAGATCCAGCCAGAAGCCTGGAGGTGTGGCCTGATGAAAGCCAGTTTTAAAACTTAGCTATGCCTGACTCAAGGAACCTTTTCCTGGCTGCCCTCAGTTGAAGGTGAAATCCTTGGAGGCCTGGGCTAACAGAGCCTTGCAGTTCTCCATGGCTCTTAGTGAAAGGTATTTATGTATCAGTAGGGTATTGTGTCCTTTAGTTGGGGTTGTTTGGATCACTTCACCTCTTGTAGTTTTGGAGAGTTGCCAAGTGGGTGGAATTTTCTGTTTGGAGCCAGTTCGGTGTAGTGGACTATCTGGGAGAACCGGGTTTGATTCCCCACTCCTCCACATGCAGCTGCTGATGTGACCTTGGGTCAGTCACAAGTCCTTTCAGAGCTGTTCTCTCAAGGGCAGTTCTCGAGAGAGCTCTCTCAGCCCCACCTATCTCACAAGGTGTCTGTTGTGGGGAGGGGAAGGGAAAGGGATTGTAAGCTGCTCTGAGACTCCTTTGGGTAGTGAAGGGCGGGGTATAAAGCCAATCTCTTCTTCTTGCTGTTAGTTCTGTTGGGAGACAACAGATTAGTTATGCTTAAAGCCTGCTGAGCTTTATTTTACCACTCACTGTTGACAGTTCTCTGGTGATCTTGGCTCCAAGCCCTCTTGTTAATGCCTAGTTCTAAAGGCTGACACACAGTGACACAGCAGCCTTCAGAACAAAGTTTGAGTCCCATGGCACCTTTAAGACCAATAGAGTTTAATTCAAAGTGTAAGCTTTCATTGGCAAAACACACTACTTCAGACAAATAGAATACGGTCTCCTCAAGGGTTACTTGCAGGAAAAAAGAGGATGGGGGCAGCCATTTGGAGGGGCCACAGAGCCAAAGTGCATATGCAGAGCTGACATTCAATCAGGTGGCCAGTAAGATCGGTGGATAGCAGCAAACTAGCATGTAAATGCAAGAGTGAACAAGGAGATGTGAGAATGAAGCTAGAGTCAAGCAGTACCCCCAAGACAAAGCAAGCTCAACACTGTGTACATGGGAGAACAGAGACTCAGTGTGTGCACACTTCTTCACATACATTGAAACAGATTTCCTCAGATGTTAAATGCAGTTGGGGGGGGGGGGTGTTAGTTGCCAGCCTTCAGTCCATTATCTTGCTGCAGTCTCTCCTCACCCTTCTTCCTGGTCATATGATTGTTTGGCGGGAAAGCACCAGGGGGAGGAGGGGTGCTTCTAACCAACTGGAAATCTTTGGAAATCTTTTCCGTGGCTGGTGTGCACACAAGCAGTCCCAGTGCATGCCTGCTCAGAATACCACTTGATGAACAACAGTTACGGGTAAGCGCAGCCCTATTTTTCCTGAAACCCAACTTATTTCTCCTTTTTAATTGTGTCAGTAGTGTAGGCTGTTCTTGCTTTGGTTTGCCCATTTTTATAAACGGTTCACACACATGTAAGGTGTGGGAGCTAAAACTTGAATCTGGAAATGTTCACAGCAGCTTTCCTAGGACCCTGTTAACCCTCCAGAATACCCCCAAGACTGTTTAAAAAAAGCAGCATATCCTGGCCAGCTAACAGTGTTTGAGGCTCCTGAAGCACTTTTAAAAACTGACAGATCTTGCTGTTCCTTTCATAGGTGTGTTCCTGGGACTGGGGCTGAGTGGTGTGGTCCCCACCATGCATTTCACCATAGCAGAAGGCTTTGTAAAAGCCACCACTGTGGGCCAGATGGGCTGGTTTTTCCTTATGGCCGTGATGTACATAACAGGAGCTGGGCTGTATGCTGCCCGAATTCCAGAACGCTTCTTTCCTGGCAAGTTTGACATCTGGGTAAGTGTTGCCTTTGTTAGGGACTGTCATCTGCTGTGGCTTTTCTGACAGTGCTTGAACAACGTCCAGGGTACCGCTAGGTTATAGCTTTGCGTCTCTTACTGTGGAGGCAACATCAGCCATCAAAGAGTGTTGGCAGCAGCAGCTCCTTTAGCATTTTTGATTGTGAAGTTACTCAGTTCAGTTTCAGAAACCTTTAATGACATACAATGTAATAAAATGCAGAAGTAGTCTTACATAAATAAAAACAAGATGGGAGTAATACAGTCCAGGTAAGACAGTAAAACAGTGTCAAAGAATAACAACACAAAAGAGCAAGGTTAATCAAGTATTCTCTGCCTTAGCCTTAAAAACATGATTACCCTTATTCAGCACAAGAACCAAATACTCAGCCACAAGTTCCGTCAGTTTGATGGATTTATCAGCAAGTAAATACCGAGTAATTCTCTCTGGGGGACCAGAGAGGTTGGAAATAACAGGATCAAGGAGTTGCTGACAAACCATACAGTGTGTGGGACAGCGAAGTAAAATATGGGAAATTGAATCAGGTTCCAGTAGACAGTATTTACATTGTCTGTTCTTAAAAAGTATATTATGATATCTACCTGAAAGAACAGCTGAAGGGAAGACATTCAAACTAGCAAGCATGAAGGCCCAACACTGTTGAGGCCACAGAAACAAGGAGAACAAGTCATGTTGGTTCCCGCAGCAATGGTCTGACTCTCTATATCCCAAATTCTCTGACGGATAATGCGAAATAATTGGTTCTCATTGCAGTTAGTTAGGGACTCCAAGATGATACTGATAGAATCAATTTTGGACCTGATATATTGATACCATTTAGAGATATAGGAGTCCCTTAATAAATCATATAGCAGAGTGTTGGGACAAGCCCAGAACTGAAAATGCAGCCAGTATTTAATAGTAATCATCCAGGCAATAGTTGAAGGCAGAGGGAGGCCAAGTTCGCTAGAAACAGTAGAAAGTCTAATCATATTTGGTACACCCAGAATACGGCATAAGAAAATAGCCGCAATACGATCCACTTCAGCATTGACTTCCAAAATCCAAATTGGAATCCCATATAAGAGCTGATTAATAACCTTTGTCTGAAAAACCTGTAGAGCAGCTGGTACATACTGATTCCCAGTATGAAAATGGAACCGGGAGACTGCAAGCAGCTGATTCCTTACAGTTGTAATGGCTGCCTTCCGATGAAAAGACCAATTAAGTTGATGATGGAAGAGAAGGCCCAAATATCTGAAGGATTTGACTTGTTCCACAGGTTTCCCATCTACCTTCCATGAACAGGGTTTCCAAGCCTTGGTAAATATCAGGATCTTAGTTTTATGAAAGTTAATAGACAAGTCATTCTTAGAACAGAAATTCGAAAAGGCTGAGAGCAGACATAGAAGTCCAGTCTTGGTAATGGATAAGAGAACAGTATCGTCTGCATACAGCAAGAGAGGGGCTGGAAGCAAGTTCGTCTGTGGCGCATGGTCTTCAAGTTTAGTTAGATATTCTGGCAAGTGAGACGTAAATAAATTGAAATGCGCAGGCATCTCTGTTTTACCCCTTTGGTGACAGAAATCTTTTTAGTCAGGCCTTTGTGATTTAAACATACTTGACAGCTATTAGATGAATGGAGTTTATGTATCGGGAAAAGCAAGCGTGGGTCCATTCCCAAATTAGCTAGTTTAGTCCATAAGAGAGATTTATTGATAGAATCAAATGCACCCTGCAAGTCTATAAAAGCCACATATAGTTTGCCTTTTAGATGAGGTTCTACTGGGGAACTGGCATAGACCTCTCTGTACCCTTTGCAAGAGAGTTGATTCAGCCTGTGGGCAGCACTAGCATTAGCGTGTTACCTCCAAATGATTCCTTTCTCAACATGTAGTGAAGTTACTCCGTGCTGTTAAGGATCCCTTTTTACATTTGTTTTACTGGATATAGAGTTCGTTATGTTTAGTGACTACAAAGCATCAATTTTGCGTACCCTGTAACGTGTGATGCAGGTAACATATACATGTTCCACAAAAGTTTTATTAGGAACCTGTGACTAGATTGGTTTCCCACAACATATTTTTGTAAAAGTATACACAAAAGAGGTCTCGCTTTTGGATAGGAAGTTAGAACCAACTGGTTAGTCCCAAACAAACTTCTTTTGGTGAATTCCCTCGTGATAATGCAGAAGATGCTTTATCAATTGTTTTAAAATGTTGTGTGATTTCAGCTTGGGCTCTTTAAAGAAGATATTGCATTTTGGCCCTGCTAGAATGATCGCAAAATGTGTTTGTCTAGTCTTTAACTTGTCTTTTGCATTTTCCCAGTTCCAGTCCCACCAGATCTTTCATGTGCTGGTGGTGGCTGCAGCCTTTGTCCATTTCTATGGAGTCTCCAATTTGCAGGAATTCCGTTATGGACTTGAAGGAGGATGTACTGACGACTCTCTTCTCTGAGAACTTTAGAGGACTTTGGTACAAGCTTCCCAAGTGCTTTTAAAATTACTTCTTTGCTAAAATCAAAAGAAGACTGAACTTTAAAAAAAATGGCAGCATTGGCAATGGCCATTCCTGGCTTTCCTTCTCTCAGGAAGATGGGATGGGGGGTGGGGGTGGTTTGCCAACAGTGTCCACTGGGTGGAAGTGCCTCCAGCAGCAAGCCAGCCCCTTCTTGACGAGTGAGTTGACTGCTCACAGGAATTACATTGGCAGTTTTCTGGACACTAGAAAAACTCTGGCACCTGGCAAAAAAAGGAAAGGGGCTTGTTACCTGCTCTTTGATGCTGCACACATACCCCATGCTTGAAGAAACTCTAAATGTTTGTGACCCATCAGATACCCATTTCTCCTTTGGATCTGTAGGAGACGAGTTGCATTGGAGTCGTAGGGCGCTGGCAGCTCACAGCAGGAGAGCTCAGAGGAGGATGCATAGGGCCATTTAACTAGAGATTTGTCTCTTTCTTGACAAAAGTAATGTATGCCTAAAAAGAGAGTATTTAATATTTAATAAGCTTTAAAAAAATAAGTTGCTATCCCTCCAGCATATCATGACTGGAGAGCTATACATAGTATTACAAGTGGGGTGTTTAGAGGATTGTAGAGCTGCTGTTGCTTTTATGCCACGGTGACTAAAATAAAAGGTCTGTAACTTTTAATGCTGAGCTGTTCAAGGGTTCAGCTCAAATGCCTGCAGATAATTTTTTCCCCTGGAGGGACTGAATGGGTTTTTTTCTCCCTTGAGCCCCACAAAACATTTTGCAGGACCTGCAGACTTGGCATTTGGGAATGTTTTATGCTTCTGTATTTTGGCCCTGTGTTCATCTGGACATGCTAGTGTCCATGTTCCCTGCAGCCATCCAGCCTAGTGGGTCCTCCCCCTCCATCCATCCATACACACACACAAAAACCAGCCTCTTGCATGGCATTCCTAACTGAGTTTGAAGCTCCTGAGTTTAAAGAGCATTTTGTGCTTCCAGGGAGAGTGGCTTCTGGAAGACAGAGGGATAAATCCAACTGCACGTATCAAGTTGCTTGCAGTTCTCAGCGCTGCGACCATGTTGGGAAGCATAAGGGTGGGAGTCTTCCCTTGATGGCTTTTGGCAGATCAGCAACTGTACGCCCTTCTCTCTACCTCCTAGATAATCCTTAGTGGACCGATCCTGGCAGGGTAGCCTTCTGTACTTACCATGTGCCTGGGATATGTTTAAGAATTTTCAAAGGGGTGGACTTGATTTGGCATTGTAGAAACATTGTGCTTAAGCTTCTCCAGCCCCCTTTAATGAGATTGTCTGTCTGCTGTGGAGTAGCTTCCTGCTGCTGGAAGTTAAGAAATTTGAGCTGCTAATCCACTTCGCCTTTAGGATTTCCTTATTAACATGTCCAGTCTATTGGGGGGAAAGGTTCTTTTCTCTTTGCCAGCAGAAGTTATGAGCTGGACCTTTCTTCCAGCTGATGGCCTTTGGGGAAAGCTCCTCTTTTTTTTATAAGAGGCCCTCCCAGCTCCTTATCCCCATTGAAGTATGCTTTAGCCTTTCTCCTTTGTGCTTGCTCTTAGGCTGTAGGCTAGTTAGATGACTTTGCCTCCGTTTTTGTGCTCATTGCAGTTGAAGAGGCGCATATGATGGGCAGGATGGAAGCTGATTACCTCTGCCAGTGTCCAGTTTTTTGTTACATGAACTACTCAAGAACTTCGTTATCATATTACAAGGGAGTCCATATATGCTTGGCTTTGTAGGCTTACATTAAATTGAGTACTCCCTGCTCAAACCAGGTGTAAAATATGGTTAGTTAATACTAATACACATACTGTATGCTGCCAAGCCTAAACATGCTGAACATCCATTCCAGTTCTATTTCAGCCTCATCTTGAGTTGGGGAGGGGGGACTGAGATTAAGCTGTTTGAATCTAGATGAATGATCTCCAAGGATTTAATGTTCTTTTGGGAGCTGGTATGCACCCCAAACTAGCCTCCTAAAAATAAGATCAGCTCCTTTAATCTGTTTGAAGGAATCAGCTCTTCTGTTACAGTGATCTTCCCTGTAAGAGTGAATGTCATAAACCTTCAGACTTGCCAAAGGTGGGTGGGGGGACTGGCCATGTGGATTGCTGTGCAGAGGTGGTTGCCCAGATTTTCTCTTGCGATGTAAAAGCAGTCCTCTGCATTATCTGCAGCTGCCAGATAGGCTAAGCGACTAAAATGCAGGCCAGTGGATCACTTGAAGGGCCATTTCTGAATGGCAAAAAAGTCACTAGCCCTCCAGATCCATTTAATTGTTTTTCAGTGAGGAAAGCTGATGTAAAACCTCCCAAGGTATAGATGGTTGTCATGATTTTTTCTCCAAGTTATTCACTGTGGAGCTATGTGCCCTGCCAAGTAATCAAGCTGTTGGGAAATTAGAGGTATAGTGTTTAAGGATAGGACTTGCAGTTATTCCTACCCAGCAGTGGTTTTATAAGAACACTGCTGTTCTTTTCTCACACCTGGCATGCCGTGTTTCAGAGGTTCTGCCCCCTACCCTCACCTCCATCCCAGCTACCCCAAAGAAGGCTGAATAAAATAGACTGGTGCAATCTACCTCAGGCATACTAAAAACCATATCAGTTCTGTTACTCCTTCACCAAAAGCTTTATAACTGAGACAATGCAATTAAGTTGCAGAGTAAGCTCCTGCAGGTAACAGCTGCATTCTAGCTGGGACAGCCTTGTTTTCTGTGAAGAGCTCTGCAAGCCTAACGGTGTTTCTGCCAGAACAAGCTCATGGACTGTTGTTTTAACATCTGAGATAAGCTGGCTCCTGCATGACTCCACAACAATTAACAGTTCCATTTGGGAACTTGTACTTCTGCATTTGGTACTTTCTGCTCAATGGAAAGTAGAAGAGATTATCCTTCTGTGCATAGTGCCATAAATCCCATGCTGCAGGCACTATGGCCAGTACTTGCCCTGCCACTGCCCTGTCAGATGGGCACAAGATCAGCATATCTTGGGATAAAAATGTGTTCCTTTGGTGCTCCAGGGGAATTTCTTAGTTTTAGCCATTAGGAGGGTATTGCAGCTGTCCCTTTATTTGCCTTGTTTTTCCATCTTCCTAGATAGTTTCTGTAGCCACAATGAGTACACATGGGTGATTTTTTTTCTGTAGTTTTTAGAAACATTGAAACTTAACTAGGAACAAGTTTTTCTAAATTTAATCCCTAAGTCTGTGTTCTAGAACTCTTAGGGAAGGGGTGAGTCCAAATCTGCAAGAGGAACGGACTGAAATAGTTAATGTCAAGGAGATAGGTACAGCATAGACACCTACCCATAATCTCAAAAAGTAGTTATGAGCACAGTGAGTGGAAAGTTGAGGGATTCAGTCTCCTGCAATGAGTTCAAGAATCTTCACCACTTAAGGAAGATGAATTTGATATCTTTGAGAATTTTTTTCTAAATTTCAATCTAACATAAGAGAAATTTTGTTACACTCTTAAATAGTGTGGACTAGAAAGGGTTGGGACAGTACTTCTGAGAAAGAGAAGTAGTTTTGCATGCTGTAGTACAATCAAGCAATCTTGAGTTCATGTGGCTTGTTTTAACTGCAGGAACTAACTAGTAATGCAGACAGCTACGCAAGTTAGCAAATAGAATACCAGAGAGTATGTGAAGGAAAAACAGTGAGAAGTAGAGGCATTTTTGCAACCAGTGATCAAAGTGCCCTGCTGTAGTAACAAATTTTATTGCACAAAACCTTTGTAGCTGCTATGAGGTAGGTATTTTTATTAACACAAATACAGGTGTGAAATGGAACTGGAAAGACTATTTGAGGGTAAATGGAAATATTGCATACATTAACTGCGTGACTCGGATGTCCGGACCTCTCTAAAAGGGGTGTGAAGTTTGCTTGGACAAAAGGGGAAATTAAAATTATAGTAAGTAGTAAAAACAAGCATGTAACAACTGAGAAAAATTTAGGCTACTAATGAAAGTAACAAAAAAAATCTGAAATTTTTATCACTGGGGGAGATTTATTAATATAGTTGTATTGCAAAAGGACTCCATTATAATTGGAATGATGATAGAGATTTATTGCTTAGATGTAATGTTCAAATGAGAAACAGCAGATGTATTCACTATTTTGTGTTGGTGGGTATATACATAACAAAAATTTTGTTCAGTTTGGTAACTAGGGGAAATTAAGAGATGTTCAGATGTTTGAGCAATAAACATTTTTAAATTAATATATCTTGATGTCTATAGCAATTCCAAAGACTTGTCAGCTAGGAAAAGTCTTATACTTGTAAAAGAATACTCCTGAAGCAAGAGTATTTTACAAGGATAAACATAGCAGCTGTTGACTTGTCTTGACAAGAATAATCTAATATCTCTAATGTAGTATATGTCAAGGCTACAGATGTCCACGTGACCTCTTTCCCTTGTTCATCTTCCTTATGTAATTTGATTTTAAACAGACTGTAGTAGTTGTTTGTGGAATTATCCTGTAGTAGTTGTTTGCAGTAACAAAAGGTGCACATAGAGACCAAGGAATGTACCAAAACTAGGGCCAGTATGTTTACTACAACAAGTTGCGTAGGGGAAAAAATCCTAAAATGAATGCAGATCATAGTTTCCATGTATATAGAAAACTCTCTCAGTCATAGGAGTTCCTACCTGCATAAAGTGGTGAGCACAGCTCCAGGAGTTTTGAAGAAATTGTATATGAAAAAGCAGCGTACAATAATGTCAAACAAACCACTAAAACATCTAAAAAAGTAGGTGCCATGAGTGCTTCAAGGGAAGGGTACACTTATAGCTAAGCACAGCTTGAAGGGAAAACGGTCTGTGTAACTTGATGTACAGTATAAAGACAGCTGAATTGCCAGCAGTAATTAAGTTTATTCCACTGTGCACATTTTACAAGCATACTTTGGGAAACAGTCATTTCTGAACAAATTGCATCATTAACTACCCAGCTGAGAGCACCATGACAGCAGTATATTGCCTGAAATTGTCAGTGGTCTTTTTTTTTTAATCCTACAAGGCAGCCAGGTAGGAAAGACATTTTCTTGCCTTGAACAGTGACGTGGCCAACACCAGTAACAGGCAGATTCATAATTTACTTAGAAACTCCACTGAAAAACCAGCAAGCTTGGAATACCAGTTACAAAAGCAGTCAATGAATTAGAAACCTGGGTGAGAAAGACTGGATAGGCCAGGGGCCCCCAAGTATTTCTAGAAGGTGTGGGGCTTCTTATTGGCCACTGAAGATGCAATTAGCTGTGCAGGTTAAAATAATAATATTTCATCAGCGGCTGCCACCACAGTGGTGGTTTTTATTACCCCTCTTCTTCCCTGCCTTTGGGCTTCCTCCGAGTATGGCTCGACCTTGTGCAACAGCCATTTTGTGGTTGTGCTCACAAGGTCAGAAAGGTTGGGGACCCCTGGAATAGACTTTCTGTGCAAGTTACTTTATCTGATTGGGCAGGAATCAGAGCTGGGTACTCTTACAGCCTAGGACAGTTTCCAAGAAAGTCAATTTACTATGCAGTATACTTTGTTATACTATGGAGTGAGACGAGTGTTCCTGTAATGTTTCAATGGATTTAACACAGCTTTCCCAATGAGTCCTTCATTCCAATAGCCTGATATAAAAACAAAAGCAGCCCACCCCAGTTGTCTTGGCTTGTTTATTTAGCCTATTCGTGTACTCCTTTTCAGCCTTCTGATTGAGGCACCGACAGTTCATTTCTTGCATGCTGCCTTCAGACATCTGGTTCAGTGCATCGTGGGCCTAGTCAATAACACCAGTATGCCAGTGCCATACTGTAAAAGCCCATGGGTTCAGTTCTTTCTGCAGTTGTGACCAAGCCAGTACAATACTCTGGTTAGTCTTCTCATCACAGGATATAACTAAAAGGAGCTCTACTGGATATCCTGCATCTGCTTTACAGTAAGATATCTGCTGTTTGTGGATGTTCTAAATGTTGTGAAAAGTATTTGCATGAACATCTGGGTGTACACATTCAATGAAAGGTCTTCAACAGATGCTTGTTCTTTTAAGAGTGACAAAATGGAACAGAAGAATACAAGAAGTCACTGATATTGCCGATAGTCTCCAAAAGGGGAGGGCTGCAACTGAGAGGGGTCTTCTGCAAATGGAGGGCCTGTGATTTAAGAGAGACATTTGGCTACTTAGTGCTCTGCAGCATGTCACAATTGGATATATTTTCCACGCAAGCATTTCAGTCATACCTAGATTATTTCTCCACAAGTAGTAACAGACTGACCACAAAACAGTACTGACTGAGTTTAATTCAAACTTGTTTGAGTGGACAGTGGACAGTGTATGGAAGCAGGACTGTGAAGTCTGAATAAGACAGATGACCAATCTGTGGATTGATCAGAGGCTCCATATCTTTATGGAGCTTACATTCACTGATCTTAGGGTGTTCTTTGTTTACCAGAAGCTGATTTAGCGATCCACTTTTAAATTTCACTGTTCTCCACTGGGGAGAACCACTGTTGTTTACTTCTTTCATATTGACCACTGAGCCTCATTGTCTTAGGCCGGGAAAGCTTAAAGGGGTAAAATCCAGCCGAAGTTAAGCCCCTCTGAAGTACTTAACAGCAAGCAAGATGCTACTACAGAAGGATGTTTTCACTTTATGGGAAGATGGTGTCTTATTTTCTGCTGTCTCTACACCAAACAGTAACGAGCAATACTTGGAGGCACACTTCACTTTCGTATTCAATGATGTTTTCTTTTTGAATGCATCTGAATGGCCCACCCCTGTGTTTTTGGGAGAATACTGTCCTGATGAATATGCCTCCTTGAGTGCTCTTCGTGCTGAATGCACAGACATGATTGAACTGAAAAATGGTTATTTGTAGCCCGCCCTTCCCACAGGTGGGCTCGGGGCAGGTAACAACATGCCAAAAATACAAAAGCATTTTACATTTTTAAATCGAACTTACAAGATTACAAGGAACTCTCATTATACTCTCAGTAAAAGTTTACAACATTACATTTTATTAAGAGTATAATGGACTGTTCCTTGTAATCTTGTAAGTTTGATTTAAAAATATAAAATGTTCTAGTCGTTCATGTCACAGTGTTTGTTGTATTTTCCATATGGATACCTGTGACCCCTTGGTTTTTTCTTAACAATACAAAAGCAACATTTCTTTAATAAAGTAATTAAGATGGTGGTCATAGTCTTACAGTAAAGATTTTTAACAGTTGAGAGAGGACTGGCCTGTAATAAGATACAGATAAAGGCCAGCAGTTGTTAAAATGGGTGGCAAAAACTTCAGGGAGGCCATATTTGGACATCTGCTGCCTCAGCTGAAGGCCTGGTGGAACAGCTCTATCTTACAGGCCCTGCAGAACTGGAGAAAATCCTGCAGGGCCCTAATCTCAGTAGGGAGCATGTTCCACCAGGTGATGCTGATCCATCGAGCGTAACGCTCTTTGGGGTGTATATGGGAAGAGGCAGTCCCTCAGGTATGTTGGTCCCAGTCCATGTAAGGTTTTAAAGGTTATTACCAACACCTTGAAGTGGATCCAGAACTCAACTGGCAACCAATGCAATTGGCAGAGCACCTGCTGAATGTGAGCCTGCACAGGCATCGCCATTAGCAGGTACACTGCTGCATTTTGCACCAGCTGTAATTTCTGGGTAAGCATGAGTAGAGTGATAGAGTGAATTGCAGTAATCAAGCCTGGAAGTGACCACTACATGGGTCACTGTAGCCAAGTCTTGCAGGGAGAGAGAGATGGTCTCAGCAATCCAGTCTGCCACAGATGGAAGAAGGCAGATCAGGCAACTGTATTAACTTGGGCCTTCATAGAGAGGGAGGCATCTAGTGTCACTCCTACGCTCCTCACTTTCTGGACTGGCACCAAAGGTGCCCCTTCCAGTGTGGGGAACCTAATGCCCATATCTCCTCCCTTCCGACTCAGGTACAGGACCTCTGTCTTTGATGGATTAAGCTTCAACCAACTGCTGTTACCATCCAGTCACAGCCTCCAGTGCCTCAGTCAGACCGTCAGGGATGGAAGATAGATGGTCATCCAGTAACAGATAGAGCTGGATGTCATCTGCATATTGAGGGCAACCCAGTCTATACTTCCAGACTAACTAGGCGAGGGGGCGCATGTAGATGTTAAGTAACACTGGCAAGAGGATCGCCCCCTGTGGCACTCCACATTTCAGTGGGTATTGCGGGGAGATCATCTCGCCCAGCACCACCATGTGCATGCTGAATCATCAGCACTACCCACTAAATATGCACAAATGAAAATTCAATATAGAATGCATTAATCTGAAGTAACATTGTGAGAGGGGCCAAAGTGTTTAACCATTACTAAAATTGTTGTGCACCATTCTTAACACAAAAACACTGCAGGGTTTAAACAAATAGCAGCAGTGGAATATCAATGAAAAGTGAATTAAGTCCTAAGCCTCTATAGTCTATACCTATTAAAACAGTCAGAGCTCTTCATTATTATATTGTCTTAGTTTTCCTGACAAACCCTGTTTTTTTAAAGGCTCTTATCTACATTTTATAATAGCCTCTGCTTACCTCAAGGGAAGGCCAATTGTTAATTTCTTAATAAAGCTGTAAGGGAAAATTACAAACATTATACCCTGCACCATAGCAGACATCTTACCATTTGGAAATTGTGCCGACGCAAACCTTGTTAATAAGATACCGGCTCCTTCAATTAAAGCTAGAAGAATTCCTCCCATAGCTGCAGACCCAACCATGGCAACTGGTCCATCTGAAAGAGGCAGCATAAGAAAAAGTTGGCTTTAAAAAAATTTATAATGATGAGACAGATTACATACTGCCTTACATGCTGTTAACAAGGTTATTAGTTTTGCAAATTTCAAACAATTCACCAGTGTTACACATCTTGCGGGGAGAGGCATAGGGGCTAGAAAGTGCATTTCTAGAAGAGGTGGTATGTTTCCTGTCAGTGCTAAAGTAGTAGGAATTCAACTTTTGTAAGGGTGTCATAAAACTGTAGGTTGTAGTCTTAACATTATAAACTTAGCCCAAAACACTGGAAAAGGACAGACGTGGACTAAGGGTATAGAACTATTATGTATTTCAGCAACTTGACAGATATGACAGCATTTCATGAGCGTTCACACTACACTGCCAGCCTTACTTCTTGCAGCTAATATGGCTCCTGTTAAGGCACCACTGGTGATTGAGTTCCAAGGATCTTCTTTTCCTCTTGCTTTCACCATACTGCAGTCAATCATGGAAAAGAGGCCGCCCCAGATAGCAAAGCTGCCTATATATGGAGAGAAGTTCATTTAGACATCAGAATTATTCAAAACAGTGCTAACAGTTGTTTCCTTATTTATGTTCTCTTAGGTCACCCTGTGTTTTCTGTTTACCTTCCAATAATTAGCAAATAATTATTCTAATATGACAGCAATCCTCCACATGCCCTTCCCTGTGTAAAAGCGCCATTGTTTTCCACAGAATTTAAACACAACTAATTATGTGAAACCGCCTCTTCTGTATATTTAATGGAATATTTTTATGAGTAGATCATCTTAATAACATTACACAACTCTCAACTATGCTCTTCCGTAAAATGTACTACACATTTTATGGTGTAAGGGGCTATAGCTTGGTGGCAGAGCATGTGCTTGGCATGCAGATCTCAGGTTCAATCCCTGGAATCTTCAGTGAAAAGGAATGAGGTTGTAGGTGATGTGAAAGAACTCTGCCTGAGGCCCTGGAGAGCCACTGCTAGTCTGAGTAGACAATACTAACTGTGATGGACCAGTGCTCTGATTCAGCATACAGAAGCATGATGTGTGTATGTCCCCAAAAGTGGCATGATGCAACGAAGAGGTTAGAGGTGAAAACTCGTATTGAGCATAAATGAATGTTTACAATTAGGTACAGAATATCATACTGCCCATTAGCAGCCAATTCTTCAAGCGCTCTCGGAATAGAAATATATACCAATTAATTACACAAGAACATTATATATTGTAGGTAATCTAAGACATTATGTCCGATGAGAACATCTGTCAGTTTCCCTTTAAATCCAAGTAGAAATCTATTAATATACAAATAGCTCAATTACCTCCCAACTGTGGTGCTCTGGTTTTAACTGCTGTCAAACTACCCCGCAATCGATAATTTACACCCTGCAATAAATGAAAACATAAACTGAAGCCAAAAATATTCAATCTCTTAACAGTTTGTTTTAACTTCAACACAGGCGCTTGGTTTTAACCCTGAGATCTCTCCGAAGTTCCTGGGACCAAGATGATTCATTCCCAACCACTTTGATTTGCCAGGTCTGTAGATAGAGGCAAATTTAAGTGTTGAGCAACTCAGGTTTACCAAGGCTTTTCTTCTCATGTAGCTCTATCCTTCTGCCATACACCAATTCACCTATGAGCATCAAATTGTTGGGAGGAGGGAAGGAAACTTGAAGATCTAGATACATTGTTTACTCCTGATACATACACAAGTTTCACAAAAGTTGATAATCATACAAAATAACTACAACAGAAAGGTTTAAAAATGGGGAAAGGGTACATTCTACTCACCCTCATGTTCCAACAGCAATGTGCATTTAGTTATTTTGCAAGTTTTTACTTGTAAAACCCTTCATAGCAAAGAAGAATATAACCCAAACTCTTATCTACAAGAAATCATTTTCACTCACCACTGGGGAATTTCTGAACCCTTTGATGGCTTGAAAGATCCCACCACCAATGGCTCCCATTGTGAAGGCACCCCCACAGTCATCCACTATTCTCCAGGGGCTAAGTGAAAGAGCACACGTGTTACTCTGTCATTCAGGTTATCACACCACTGCAAATAAACAGTTCACATTCAATCTCAACCTTTTCTTTGTATGCCTTCTCAAAAACACAGTGTCACTTTTCCCTATTAAATATACACTCAGATTATCGTCTGTACTTCCCAGGTAAGACAGAAGTAGACTGAGAACTGAAAATGACCTTGAAGCAAGCCAAGATGAGTGGTCTAAAAAGCAAACGATGAGTGTTAGCTGACCCACTGCTTCCTCCCAAAAACTTTGGTTGTGCAGTATGACAGTGACGATAATTACAATTACCATTGGAGGGTCTGAGCCAAGTGACCCACTGAGAAATCTCCCTGTAAATTAACGTGCCAGCCCACCCCTGGTGCTTGGCTTCAACTGCAGACACTCTGAAGTTCTGGAGCACTAGGCTTTCCCTATAATCCATGCAACTGTGCCTGGTGATATGAAAAAAAACTGAATAAAATTATTTGCTAAACCCTGGGTCTCAAGAGCCATTTAGGCATGACCAAGGACTTTGGTGCATCCTGTGATAATTTTTAGTTTAACAATATTTTCTTTTCCTTATTAATTTACTTCCTTTGTACCCATCTTTCTCCCCAGTGCAGACCCCAAGTGTACATTGTTCTCTTCTATTTCATCCTCCCAACAACCCTGTGAGGTAGGTTAGGCTGAGAGTGTGTGACTGGCCAAAGCAAGCATCCACGGCAGTGTGGGGATTCGAACTTTGGTCTCTCAGATCCTAGGCTAATATTTTAACCACTACACGGCCTCTCAATATCTAATCAGTCCATTTGATAACTCTTAATAACATTTTCAGAAATAATTCCTCCAGCAATCTGACTGGATTAATCCTATATTCTACCCACTCACACCTTTCCGTTGAAGGAAAACATGAATACATGAAACTGCCTTGAACCGCGACAGACCACTGAACTGTCAAGGTCAGTACTGACACTCCAGAGTCTCAGGCAGAGGTCTTTCACAACACTTACAGCCCGATCCTTTTAACTGGAGATGCTGGAAATTGAACCTGGGACCTTCTGCACATTAAGCAGATGCTCTACTACTGTACCACAGGCCTTCTCCCAAAACAAGCCAACAAAAAATAAGCCATTCCAGCTACCAAGAAAGCTAGAGTTGTCCATCTGACCAAGCAAAAAAAAGTTTTAGTTAATTAAATGCTGGTAAAGTATTTTTGAGCTGCTAATTTAATTAGGGCAACACAGATACTTTAACCATCACCAGGTATTCTTAAGTTTTAGCAATGCCAGGTAAAAATTTCTATAAATGTGAGCAATTCACAGAAAAGTTCTTTTATTTGCCTTTTACTTTGGGACACCATATTCAGCCTATAGTTCCCAAAAATTGACAGAAATAAAGTAATAGGGGCTATTCAGACTTTCTAAGTGTCTGTTTGGCAGTGCCTGCTATTGCAAGTGGCCAATAACAGAAGCTCTGCTATGCTTTCGTACCCCTCCTGATCTTGCTAACATAGGACATCTTCATGAAATAAAAATTTCAGAAAAGTAAGCTGCTATTTATACAGTGGCATTCTTGGCTTCTCGAAATAGGTGACTGACTATTATTTGGGCATTGTCAGAGAACTGTGTGACCTGTCAAACATCTTCTGTGCCAATCCTTGAGAAAGGTAACTCAAATGAAATCCAAAACCAGCTAAGACAATTTATGAATATGCCATTTTGCAGTGTGACCCTGAAGCCCCAGTTAGTTACCAAAGTGGCAAAGCCCATTTAAGTTTCTGTCACAGTAGATAAAACGAAGGTGGAACTACAGATTCTGAGAAACATGGAAGTGCTGCTGAAACAAGCAACCTCATGTTTATTTAAAATGTCTTCAGCTTACCTTTCTTTCCCCTTCCCCCACCCTCAAAAAACGAAGGGAGATTACAATCATTAAAACATAACCTAATGCAATATTAAAATATAGATACCAATTAAAATGACAACTGTAACAGTAAGCAGGAAATTTGCTCCTTGTTTAACATGTAGTGAAGTTTGCACAACATGATGACATAAGGGACTAGGGGAGTTTCCCCCTGTAGTAAGCTTTACTGAGCATATAGGGAGGACACCAAACTGCCATTTTCATCCTTCTGGTAACATGTAGTTTCATCTATCTGACTATTAACTGGCAAGCACAACAGTCACCTGTGCTCAAGTTTTGCTGGCATCCATAGCTCTGAATTCATGGCCCGGAAGGGATTATGTCAGTTTCCCACCTCTGTCAATACCATCTAAGGGACCTTGTGTTGTTCTTTAATATCATGGTGGAAGAAGGAAGAGGTGCTCCAACAAAACACTCAGGCTGGGATCAGTGTGAACAGATCAGCTGCAGCCTTGTACTAGCTCTTTTGCCCACTCTATGACCTGGCACACCAGACCATAAAATCCTGTTCTAGCAATGAAGCAAGTGCTAAAGAATTATGGTCCTAGTAGACGAATGAGCCAAAGACATTTACAGAATTATCTGTACCAAATTTAAGGCCCACTGCTTCCTACTGAATAAAAGAAACCAAATGAATTGCACATGTAGATATATGCAAATCTGTTACAATCAGTAATGTTAATAAATCCACAGAGCTGGAAAATTCCCAAGCATTTTGTTGTTTTAAAAAGCTTTTGCAGCTATCCAGCAAATACATTTTTTGCAGTCTGGGTTCAGCATTGCTGCTCCAGAATAACAACTGAGGTCTACCAATATAGCCATTTCTTCATAGTTGTACCGACAGGATTATCACCAATTTCAGAAGCCTCCACCTTGTTATTTAAGGGAAGACAACACAGCAAGAAGTTCACATGTCAGGTTTACAGTAGTATATCTGAATGGCCCTTGTATCATCTGTAAGATTTTTCTGGGGGCTGGGACTTTGCTATTTTGCTTATATCGTTATTAATGTATATGGTACTTGTACATTTTGGGAGGAAACCCCCCCCCCCAAAAAAAGCAGGCTGCCTTATTAATGGGTTCAAAGCAAAACATTCATCAGAGGAGGAGGAAGCAAGTTTATAAGACTGCTAAAACTCAAGCTAAAGGTATTTTCCTCTGCACCCAATTTATTTTCAGCCTCAAGAATACAGGGGAGTGGTCAGTCTTGTGTGTGTGTTAATACTACAGTCTCCGTAGAACGATGTGCTTCAAATACATGAAGTAACAGTGCATGTTCAGGCTCTCTCAATAGAGAATGAATATCAGTATGTAAGTGAGTTTGCACAAATCAACTAGATCAGCCTGGTCCAGCATTCTGTGCAAGAATCCCAGCAACAAGCAGGCATTACTCTATCCGTCAAAAACTGATGGACCACAGTTTACCACCCCCACCCCACAGACAAGCATAGCAGAGTCCACAAGCCAATATTAACCTGAAGGCCCCTTCACAGTTACTTGGAACTCATGCCCTCTGAGCCGCTCTTGGGGGCACTGGGACGTGAGCGCGCCCTCACCACAAGCTTCCACGGGGAATGAATGACCGATCGACCGTCCTGCTCCTTCCCAAGGTCAACTTTCCCACACAGGTACAGGAGAAGAGGAAGCAATGCGGGGCTCGCCGGCAGCGCCCGGCCCGCAGAAAAAACCCAGCCTCCCCCCGGGTGCCTGATGCAAGAAAAGAGACCGAGGCACCCTCGGGGGCTTACCAGGGCTCGCGGGCGTACTCCTCCATCTTGGCTTCCGGCTTCTACCCGGCGCGCGACGTGCTCTACTGGCATGCGGATCACGTGATCTCCGCCTGCCCCCCCCCCCCTCGCGCCGGCGAGAGCGCAGCGCCATTGGTCGCCGAGGTTCAAGGGCCGGGCCAAAGGGTGTCGTAGGCGCCAAACTATAGAGGTGACCCACAAAATCTAGAGCGGCGTACCGGTACGAACTTCCGTTACAATTAAAAGTGGGCGGTGGGAAAGTGGTTCTCCTGAGTCTACATTGTTGCAAACTCTCCGCTGGAAGTTTAGTGGGAAACCTGTTCGGTTTCTGACCGGAATCGCCAGTGAGGATTTCGACGTATTGGAATCTAAACTAGAACAGGAGTCCGGTGGTGGCCCCCGAAAGACTAAGAAAACCGATTCCATCGTACGCTTCCCCACGTCAGAACTCCCGTCATCAGACACGTGCGGCTGGATTTCTTTAATGCACGCATTTGGTGAGGTGAGCTCTGACTCACGAAAGGTTCCGCTGGAATAACTTTTTTCTTAGTCTTAAGGTTCCACCGGACTCCTGTTTTCTTTTGCTGCCACAGGCAGCTCTGGAATTATCCTCTCTAGACCGCCAGCAAGACGGCTCGTTAAGATCCTCTTGTGCCGCCCCCTCTGGCTAACGGTGGCAGAGTGGCATGAGCGGAGGAGGGCGCCCTCTCTCCTCGCCTTCCCACCGACTTCGGGGTGGGCTGCGGCGTGACTACCAGAGCCACATCGGCTTAGGAGGGAAGGACAGGTGCAGGCCACAACTGTCGTCTCTTTCCACGTGCTGCTCCTGATTCGGGGCCCCAACACACTGCTTGGGTCACTTGGGCAGCGCGCGGGCTCTGGAGACGGGCTGGACAGCTCCTCTGCAGCCCACGTCGGAGCTAAGGAGGCGCGGGGGGGGGGGGGAGGGGGGGACCAAGGGAAGCGGCTCCCACGCACTCTCACGTGGAATGCTCATATCGATATCAAGGCCCAGGAAAAAAGTGGAACAATTCAGGGTTTGTTTGTTTTTGTCCCCGAGGACTTCATTTTTCAAATAGAAAAATTAGTTATTTGGGAGAACATTGAAATAAACTATTTGTTTCTCTTTTGGAATAAGTGAGTTCTTTTTAAAGACAAGGTTTTACTCACTCAAAATGTATAGTAATGAGGATGTGTGTGTAAGACAACCTACAGCATTAGAGAATAATTTTTTAGTATACAGTAGATATATAGACTATATTCCCAAACATATGTTTTGGCTTAAATGTGACTAATGTTGACCACAGAATACACTGTACTGCATGTGATGATAATCCACTATTAAAGACACTTCAACAATTCAGTCCTAAACACTTACTAAGGAGTAAGCCATATTGAGCTTAATGGACCTTTTTAGAAAGCATGCTTAGGCTTGCATTATAAATGTACTGATACATGTCCAGCAGATAGAAATGCCCCACACCCCATTTTCTGAGTATTTCCTTTTTCCGTACGTGATCTGTGACTAAAGCGCATTCCCTACTAAGGCTGCAATCCTATAAAGACTTTTCTGGTAGTAAGTTCCGTCAAACAAAATTGGGTTTACTTCTGAGAAGACTGCTTAAAATTGCTTCCAAAGCCTACCATGGAATTAGACAGACGTAACTCTGTTTAGGATTGCATTCACTTACAGACAGTCCATCCACTTTGACCACTGTAAATAGCAGAAGGGCATTGTGAGCACATAACATTAATCACGTTGCAGTCTGTGCTGGGACACTGCCCTTTTTGTATGGCTGCTGCTGTTGGTTCTTCTAATAGTGTCACAAATGATGTAGAGATTTATAATTGTTGATTATGGGGAAAGTTGTCTTTTTTCTTCAGACAGCATGGCTGCATGAAAAACCCCTCTGCCATATAGCAACACTGTCTGGAAGTGATGGTTGTTTCCTCACCTACCCACCTTAAGAAGTTACTGTGCTAAAACTCTGCAATAACAGAGGCTGCCAGCAGATGGGGGCATGTAATTTATAACCTTTATATTTAGGAGGAGACAGGGAGGAGGGTGCAGGGAGTGAGCAGTTTGTGTGAAAAAACCATGTCATTCCAAAGCTCACGCACTGACACCCAACTCCAGATTTATTAGGCCTGCCCAAACATCCTAAAGGATTAATTCTGCTGCAGTTTTAAAACGTAATTTCCCAAATATGTGGGGTAACCAGATACAATAAGACGGTGGAGTTCACGTGCCCTGCACTGTTAGTACTTGTGTAGAAGAAGGAATTTTCTCAGCACTTCTGCACTTTCCAAAACAGCCTCTTCCATATTTTCTAAAAAGTACAGAAGCCCGTGCTTCTATTGCCTCCCATGTAAATGAGCATGCTAGACTTCATTTCTTTGGGTGGCGTGGTCCTTAACAGGTGCCACCACTTTCCAATTAAAGCTTTTGGGAGTAATAGACATGCTGGACACCCCACTGTGCTGTTTTCTGCTTGGTTATGGTGGCCAGGTTTTAATTCAAAGCTTCTGCCTTTAAATGCTCTGAGAAACCAGAGGATTATGTAGTGGCTGCACTCTTTAACACTTCCTCTCCTGCCCACTCTTCTCTCTGCTTGCTGTGAATGATCAATAAGGCTCCAGTGTTGTCCCATGGCAGCCAGAAAAGGAGGATGGGGGGGGGGAATGGAGGAGTTAGGCAGGACGCACAGCTGTTGCACTCCCTCTTGCTCTGCTTGACTCTGAGCAAGCTTGTAAAGGCAGAGGCAGTGTCTTGTATTATTTATTTATTTGAAAATAATAATAATAATTATTATTATTGTTATTTTACAAATGATCCAACCTTTCTGGTGTTTTCAATGAAGAAGGAATAAGCTGTTTAGTTCACTCCTAGACACAAAACGACACTGGTGGTGGCAGCAGCACAGCTCCACTTATCCCAAACAGACTGTTCAGAAAAACATTGAAGGGTCTAAATGGTGTTTTACTGTACCCAGAATAATGAAGAGATAGGAATATACAGCAAGGTGCCACCCACCCTGAAAAAAAAGTCAGATTTGGAGTTACATTGTATGCCATATATGTAGCTTTTAAGAGCTAGATTCTTCACAGAGCAATCTTAAGCAGAGTTACAACCTTTTATGTCCATTGAAGCCCATAAGCTTAGAAGGGTGAAATTCTGTTTAGGATAAGAACATAAGAGAAGCCAATGTTGGATCAGGCCAGTGGCCCATCCAGTCCAACACTCTGTCACACAGTGGCCAAAAACACCAGGTGCCATCAGGAGGTCCACCAGTGGGGCCAGGACACTAGAAGCCCTGCCACTTTTGCCCCCCCCCCCCAAGCACCAAGAGTACACTTGCCCCAGACTGAGAGTTCCTATCTATACTTTGTGGCTAATAGCCACTGATGGACCTCTGCTCCATAGGTTTATCTAATTCCCTCTTGAAGCTGTCCATGCTTGTAGCTGCCACCACCTCCTGTGGCAGTGAATTCCACATGTTAATCACTCTTTAGGTGAAGAAGTACTTCCTTTTATCTATTCTAACCCAACTGCTCAGTAATTTCATGGAATGCCCATGAGTTCTTGTATTGTGAGAAAGGGAGAAAAGCACTTTTTCTCTACCTGCTCTATCCCATGCATAATCTTATAAACCTTGATCATGTCACCCCTCAGCCGTTGTTTCTCCAAGCTAAAAAGCCCCAAGCGCTTCAACCTTCCTTCATAGGGATAGTGTTCCAACTCTTTTATCATTCTAGTTGCCCTTTTCTGCACTTTTCCCAGTGCTACAATATCCTTTTTGAAGTGTGGTGACCAGAACTGTACACAATACTCCAAATGAGGTCACACCATCGATATACAGGGGCATTATGATACTGGTTAATTTGTTTTCAGTTCCCTTCCTAATAACCGCCAGCATAGCATTGGCCTTTTTCATTGCAGTCGCACACTGTCTCAACATTTTCACTGAGATCTACTATGACTCCAAGATCACTCTGCCAGTTCAGACCCCATCAACGGGTATTTATAGTTAGGATTTTTGGCTCCAATGTGTATCACTTTGCACTTGGCCACATTGAACCCCATTTGTCACGGTGACACCCACTCACCCGTTTTCGACAGATTCTCACCACCTTGAACAACTTTGTGTCATCTGCAAATTTAGCCACTTCACTGCTTACTCCCAACTCCAAATCATTAATAAACAAGTTAAAAAGCATTGGACCGAGTACTGATCCTTGTGGAACCCCACTGCTTACCTCCCTCCACTGAGAAAATTGTCCATTTATACTCACTCTGTTTCCTTTTAATTAGCCATTTTTTGATCCACAAAAGGACTTGTTCTTTTATCCCATGCCTATTGAGCTTACTTAGGAGCCTTTGATGAAGAACTTTATCAAAAAGCTTTCTGGATGGCCCTGATGGGGTCAGAGGTAGAGTTGGCTGTTTGGTGTAGTGGTTAAGAGCTTGTTTGGTAAAGTGGTTAAGAGTAGCAGACTCTAATCTGGAGAACCTGGTTTGATTCCCCACGCCTCCATATGCAGCCAGCTGGGTGACCTTGGGCCAGTCACAGTTCTGTCAGAGCTGTTCTCTCAAGAGCAATTCTTTCAGAGCTCTCTCAGCCCCACCTACCTCACAGGGTGTCTGTTGTGGGGAGAGGAAGGGAAGGAGATTGTAAGATGCTTTGAGATGCCAAGTGAAGAGCGAGGTATAAATCCAACTCTTCCTCTTCTTAGAAGGAAATAAACCCAACAGTTCCTTTGGTTTCAAAGGAAGAAACATTTCTGGGTGTCATTCTCCTCATCTATCCTACTGGGATGAAACTGCATCCCTCACCCAAGGGATTCTTCCTCCCAAATTTCAGGTAAAGAGGAGAAAGCATTTCTAGAGGTAATGAATAATGCCATCCTAAATGTACCCTTCTAAGGTACATTGAAGTCAATGGACTTAGAAAGGTATAACTCCTCTTAGGATGTCATTGTAAAATTCTTGCTTGCTGTGGAGGCACAGACAGGTGTAAAGAAGGCCTAACTAAGCCTTCCTCTCCTTTCCTCAGAGTCTCTGTGTGAGGAGCCTGTCTAACAGTTGTTGAGCCATTTTCACAGCAATCCTATTACTTCGCTACAAAGATGGAGCACACTGATGAGGAGATACAAGACATACCTTAATTGTAGTCTCTGCCTCCATTCATACAATATGTACATACATTAAATAAAAACATCACTTTAAAAAACCCCACCCTCCTCTCCTCAGTCTGTCTGCAGACTAGATGGGCTGCCTTTCACCAGGGAGACAAAGGTTGGGCCTCTGCCTCTGTGCCTTCCACTCCGTCTTTCCAGCCTGCCTTCCAGCTAGTGCAAAACAAAGCCTTTTCTTCAGTAACCTTTAGGATGGGCAGGCTGGCAGGTCTAAAGAGCAATCCTAAATAGATCTACTCAGAACCCTACTTGCATCTTTTCAAGGGGCTTACTCCCATAGCATTGTTTTTAGGGTTGCACTGCTAGTCTAGCCGTTAGGAGGGGGGCAGGGCCATTTCTCCCACCAAACCATTCAAGCAACTGCTTAGGGCAGCATAAGAAGGAGGTGCCAAAATGGCAGACAAACTGTCCCAAGATGAGTGGATCTCACAGGGGTTCTCTTGCTGGCTAAGTATGGCTTGCTGCCTGCCTAATATTGAAAGAAGGATGGGAACTGGAGGAGGAAGAAGATACCCTTTGCTTTCTTCCAAAGGGTGAGGAACAAGAGTAGAGCGGAGAGAAGGGAGAGGATGCGGGGGATCCAAGAGTGCTGTGCTTGAAGATGACAGTATACCTCAAAATAGCCTCAGGAGGGAATCATAACCTTTATTCCTTTACCCCCGTCCCCATCTGTCATGCCTGTGTGATAGCCAATACAAGCCAATACAAACAAAGTTATTGGGCACTTTATAACAGTCACAAGTGACCAAGAAGCTCAAGCAAGTAGGACCCTAGTTATATGGAGGCAGAAAAGCCCTCTCTAAACCAGGAAGATGTCGTAAATGATAGGCAGACGGTAAAAACACTGATCACCAATACACCAATGGAGACAATCGTGTTTGGGGAAATTCTTGTGGTTGGATGACATTCCTCTCATGTACATAATCTGCTTATGCTGCATCACTGTCTCCTCTGGCTGCCCAGACCCCCTTCCCTGCTGCCCAGAAAAACAAAACTAGACAAAGGACTTCAGGATGTATGTCAAATCTGAAGGGTTTTAATGGCTGTCAAATATTGGAAATAATTTTGGTTGCATTAGGAACTTTTCCGTGTATTTCTAGATATGCTGCAGGTTGGTTCATTAATAAATTTCCAGCAGCAGGTATCAGGGGACTTCCAATTGTGCAGCCTGATCCTGTGCAGATTTATTCACTGCTAAGACTGATAGAGTTTGCTCTCCTGAACTTTTTCATAAAGCCATCGCTGTGCTTTTTATATAGCACATGTTTATCCCACCCTTCCTCCAAAGAACTTAGAGCAGTAAACACTGTTGTCTTCTCCTCATGTATCTTCACAACAGCCCTGTAAAGTAGGTTAGGGGGGAGGGGGAGGGAGAGAGAGAGAGGGAGACTGGCCCAAGGTCACCAAGCTAGCTTCATGGCAGAGCAGGGGTTTAAGCCGGGGTCTCCCAGATCTAATTCTAACACTCTGGACACTACATACACTGACTTAACAAGACTGTGTAATCAACTGTGTTTTGAAAGTGTGCATAAAAAGCAGCCCCTTTCTATATTCATTTATTTTTGCTGAAAAGATGATACTGGATAACCTTCCAGAGGAGAACCAGCAACACCCAGTGCTCATTTACTTTGAAAGGCAGATAATATATTTTAATAAATGGAAAGTAAAAACCACAAGCATGCCCTGGTCTCCCATATTTTATTGCCAAATAGAGTGGAGAGCTGTTAATTACACAGGTGCTGAATGCCAGAAAAACTTTTTCAACATGATGTGGACCCAGCAGATATTCTAGAAACAGTTTGGATGCATTTGCTGTCAGAATGTCAAGCAACTTCTAGACATACCCTAGGACACTTTTATTTTCCTCTCTAAATCTAGGACTTTGCCTGTATGTTCTTAGGTTTTGTTGGGGTTGGGGCTTTGCATGTTTTCTCTCCCATTGCTGTTAAAAAGCTAAATGTTCAGGACTAAATTTGGTCATGAAGCTCTTCAAGATTCCCTGGAATGTCCTCAGGTTTCAAACTCCTCAGATAGGCAACAGCTCCACCTCCTGCCAAGCCTGATTGGTCTGTCTGAGAAAGGATTTGCAGCTGTGTCTTTCATTGGCCAGCTGCTCTCCTTCTGCATAACCATTATATTCCAGGCTGTAGGGAAGTTACAGTTGCTTAGATTTAACATTTCAGCACCTCCAAAGTGAGGAAAAGAAGAACCTTATTTCACTGGACTCTCTTCACAGAAATCTTGTTGAAGTGCTACTTTTTCTTTACTTTTTTTTTTAAAACTTCATATAGACACATACCCATCTGAATTGTACTTCACCAGCAAACTGCCAAAATGTCTAAGGTAGCCAAATACAGAAGGCAAGTCAGCGAAGATCCAGACATCGACAACTTATTGTCTACTCTGTCTCCGGAGGAGATGGAAGAGCTAGAAAAAGAGCTGGATGCATCGGACACAGACGGAAGCCTTCCTGTGGGGGTTGGGCAGAAAAACCAAACTGAGAAGCAAATGAGTGGGAAGTACCACAGAGAAAAGGAGCCCAAGAAGTCTTCTCAGAAGGAAAAGGCAGAGGATGTAAGTTATTGCTGTCGCCATGGGAAGAGGGGTAGGGCATTTGTGCAGCAGAAAAACAGATGACAACTGTTCCTCCTCAGCAGAGGCTGTTGCCATGATAAGATGCAGTTGCACATTACAGCTCTGCATCAAATGCAAAAGTCTGAAATGTGAACACTTCTAAAGGGAAAAGAGAGATGATCAAAAGAATTGGGCAGGAAGCATTAGACTGTTAACTTGTTGCCTTGCATTGTCACAAATTTCTTCTCACATACCTATGAAATATAAAAGACTGACGGGCATAGTCACAATAGTACAATTTCCTGGCTTTTCTCACCTGGATGAAGTGGTCTTCCTGCCCAGCAGGAGGCATCTCTCAGGACTAGCTGGAACTCCCACGTTTGGGCATTCCCAGCCTCGATCTCTAGAAATCCAGCCTCCCTTGCTCAATAGCTATGCCTGAGAGCTGGCATCTTTGCTGCAAGTGAATGAGAGAGCCCATAATAAGACTGACAACTTTTTTTTTAAGCTGGTCTTTTCTTTACAAGCAGCTTGGCATACAGAAATTTAATGGTAAAGTTTTTTCCAGCATCAGTCTCTAGGCTGGGGGAAGTTTTATGTGCAAAATGCTAAGTGTTAAAAGTTCAGAATCAGGGCCAGCCCAGCAATGGCAGCCTTGCAAGCAGCAGTGGAAGTGATGCAGTATTCTTGCTACTTCTTCTCGAAGGAGAGGTTAGGCCACCGAGCCAGACATTCAGTGGCAGAAGCAATTGTCTGGAGTTGTGTGATTTAAACATGATTCAGTTGGCCACGAAGGCCTTTGCAGCTTTTCATGTGCCCAATATCTAATTTAAATGGGGCTCTCAGTGGCTTTGAGTGCCTTTGTCGCATGCCAGAGATTCATAGCCCAGGTGGACATTGTGCTAACATTGCATGCTTGGCAGTAATCCATGCAGGGCAGTCCAGACCAGGTGCTAGGCATATGCAGGATTGCATGGGCAATTTCTTCTTGCCTGCCAGAGTCACACTTTAATCAGACTCAAGAACACCAGCCTTTAGTCCAGGCATAGGACTCATCCATACAGCTTCATGAACATTTGAGACACCTAAAGTAAAGGTTTCCCTTGCTCTCTAAAGCCAATCGAATCCGACTCTAGGGAACAGTGCTCATTTCCATTTCCAAACCGAAGAGCCAGCGCTGTACAAAAACTATTCCGTGGTTATGTTGCATAGAGCCAAAGCCTGCCCCCAAATACTGGGTGGCCTTGCCTCTGTATCAAAAACTGTGAGCATGGGATGCTTTGTTCGCTGAACACACACAAGGTTTCCTTACGACAAGTCAGAGTGTGGGTCTGCTTCAGCACAGTATCATTTACCTTAACTGGCAGCAGGTCTCAGACAGAAAAAGGATTTTTTGAAGACCTGCCTTGCAAGGTCAGTTAATTCAAAACACTTAGGACTGAAACCAGGGCCTTCTGCATGCACAACTTATGCTTTGTCATTTGGCCGTACTCCTGATTGATGCATTGTGCCCTGACCCTTGGGTTCTTACAATGTGTGAGTCTTTTCCTTCCTCTACCCATCATAATGACCAGCATATCTCAGGTTTTAGTGAGCTATACAAGCTATCAAGTTGTATAAAATATGTCATACCTTAATTTTTGTTGATGGATATGACAAAACTAGATGTATTTGTATATGTAGCAATAGAACTAATTATCTTCCCTTATAGGTAGTCTGATTGTAAACTTTACTAGGCTCTTTCACATCTGCCAATACATAAATCCAGAGGCAGTAACCAACAGAACACCAGTGCTAGGAGGCAAGATCGGGAGAAGGCCTCATCCTCTGTCCTATCTGCTGGCCCTCCAGGGTAACTACTTGGCCACTATGTGAAACAGATACTGGTCTGACGCAGGAGAGCCAGTTTAGTGTGGTGGTTAAGAGCAGCGGACTCTAATCTGGGAGAGCCGGGTTTGATTCCCCACTCCTCCACATGCAGCCAGATGGGTGACCTTGGGTCAGTCACAGTTCTCTCAGAGCTGTCCTCTCAAGAGCAGTTCTCTCAGAGCTCTCTCAGGCCCACCTACCTCACAGGGTGTCTGTTGTGGGGAGGGGAAGGGAAGGAAGTTATAAGCCATTCTGAGACTCCTTTGGGTAGTGAAAAGTGGGGTATAAAAACCGACTTCTTCTTCTTCTTTGTACGTGCCTCCTTCGGCTTTTGATGCTGGAAAGGGACCTGAACGAGAACTGCCATTGGCAGGGAGAGGGGAAACGTCCATCAGTGGTGCCTTGCTTCACTGCGTAGTGGTCAGAGTGATGCCAGCCCCTTTGCACTTGTGCCACAAAGCAATAGCCCTGACCGGGATGGCCCAGCCTAGCCTGATTTCATTGGATCTCGGAACCTCTGCAGGGTCAGCCCCAGTTACTGCTTGGATGGGAGACCACCAGGGAAGTGCAGGGTTGCTCCACAGGGGCAAGCAATAGCAAACCACCTCTGCACATATCTTGCCTCGAAAACTCTACAGGGTCCACTGTAAGTCAGTAGCGACTTGATGGGACTTTCCACCACCACCCACAGAGCGATAAGGTGGCTTGGAGGGGTTGTCATCTTGCTGCACTTGTACCTATAGCCTGACAGGGGAATAAACCACAGCTGGATCAGTTTCCATCATGGAGGCTGCAAACCAAAGCACTTTCACTAGGGAGTAGGCCCCTGAAATCATTGTGGCTTTTTTCCCCTGCCTTCAAGTTGCAGCAGACTTATGGTACCCTGCAGGGCTTTCAAGGCAAAGAGGTGGTTTGCCATTGCCTGCCTCTGCATCTCAACCCTGGTATTCCTTGGAGGTCTCCCATCCAAATACTAGCCAGGGCTGACCCTGCTTAGCTTCTGAGATCTGACGAGATCAGGCTAGCCTGGGCTATCCAGGGCAGGGCTGTGGCTTACTTCCAAGTAAATGTGCTTAAGATTACCATGCTGGGCAAGGGAGAACTTCATAAATTTCTGCCTTGTGTGAAGCTGTTGCAAATGCCCAAAGCCCAACCAGAAATAAGATGTCAACTGAAGTTTTTAGAACCACACAAAGGTTAAGATCGACAGCTCTGTCCTGCTTGCCTTGCTGAGGATGCAGCGGTTGCAGCGTAAGCCTCTTGTGTCACAGCCTCTACAGTGGAGGAAAAAAATAGGTTCTTAGTGAACTGTAGAAGGGGATGTAGACTTTTTTTCTTCCTATAGATATGATAAACAGAACTGGTTAGAAAGAAACAAGGACTCTTTGGCCAGGAAGCGTATTAGAATCCTGCAGCAGCAGCAGCAGCAGCAGCATCCAAGTATTTCTTTCTCTCTGCCTCTGAAGCCAAGAGTAAGGCTAGTGTTTCTTGTTTTGCAAAGCTCTCCCTAGTATCATTTTGATTTACTTTGCAGTGAGTGCTCTGGCTGAAAATACAAACTTGTCATGTACTGAGTGAAACCACTGGTCTACCCAGGCTTGTATTGTGTACTCAGACTGGCAGACGCTCTCCCGTGTCTCATGCAGAGGTCTTCCCCAGACCTACTTCTTGACAGCCTTTTAGCTGGAGATGCAAGGAATCAAACCTGGGTTCTTCTGCATGCAGACCAGGGGTGTATTGGCCATTCAGGGGACAGGGAGAATATTGGGGAACAGCCCCCTGCTGGGGCTACCCTCACTCCAACCTCGAGTTGGAGGCACTCGCCTTACATGGGGCAGTGAAGAACCCAGCCAGCCTCACCCTGCCCAGTGTAGAGAAAGGTGCAACTGGCCAAGGCCCATGCAGATGGCTGAGCAGATTCTTCCTCTCACCCTCCCTCGGGGAACAAGGGGGCGGGCAGAGCCATGATGTGGCCTTTTCTCCTTCCAGTCCCCCCCCCCCCCCAATGTAGGTCATGGGTTCCCCCACTGAGTTGTGGCCCCTACCACTTGCCTTAGCTTTCCTCGGTGTATCAGATCGAAAAAAATAAATCTAGCTCAGTTTCCCAGATATTGTAGTGGTGGCCACAGGAATTAACAGCTTTAAAAGGGGATTAGATACATTCATGGAGGATAGGTCTAGTGGCTACTAGCCATGGAGACTGTGGGGAACCTCCACATTCAGAGGCACTAAATCCCAGAGCCAGGAGGCAACATCGGGGGAAGGCCTCGGCCTCTATGCCCTGTTGTTGGCCCTTCAGAAGAACTGGTTGGCCACTGTGTGAAACAGGATGCTAGACTAGATGAACCACTGGTCTGATCCAGCAGGGCTCTTCTTATGTTCCTATATGCAGACTGTTTTTCATGGACTGTTCTAAGCCTCTATCCTAGTAGCACTGTGGTATGCGGTTCCATGTCATTCATATCTTCTTAGTAATCTTTGAAAATATTTATTAATTTCTGAAAATTAAAGATGAAGATTATATGTAGATAGAAGCTTGGGTTGTTTCTATGCATTCGCTGTTCCCTTTGTTGGTTTTTTAAAAAAGCATAAATCACGTGGAACAACTGTAGATTCTTTATTTGCCTTTACTGAGCCTTCTAGTCTTTCCCAGTCCAAGAGTCCAGGGCGCACGCACAAAAAAAGTGTGTGATTCTGTTGCTGGCTGAAAGAAGGCCAGAATGAAAAGGTACTGAAGTATTTTAAATGGAGTGATAATTCTGGATAGCTCATCCTTCTGCCCCACTTCAGATAAATAGGAAGCATCCTGAACTTCCAAGCTTATTTAAAAAAACAAAGGGAAGGAAAGCAGACTGTGGATCAAGCCCTGAATGATATCTTTTCTACCAAGCTGAGCACTGTCTTCTATCCATAAATTATGGCCTGCTATGCAGCCACTATGATCCTGCAGTGACTTAGGGTTGCCAGTCTCCATTTGATGCCTGGAGATCTCCCAAAATTACAAATGATCTCCAGATTACAGAGATCAGTTGCCCTGGAGAAAACAGCTGCTTTGGAAGGATGATTCTATGGCATTATACTCTGCTGAAGTACCTCTCCTCCCCAAGCACTACCGTCTCCAAACTCCACTCCCAAAATCTCCAGGAATTTCCCAGCCCAGAGCTGGCAACTCTACTGCAGTCTCAAGTGGAAGCAACAAGAAGAAGTCTGTTAACCCCTTGGGAGCCACTGTTGATGAGTGGGTTGGTTTCCAGTTGAGCTGGCCTCCTGCTAAGGTTGCCAACTGGCCAGGGAATAAATAGCTTGTATGAAACAGAGGTTTCATACACAGGAATGGGAAGTAGAAGCCCTTACGGGCTGGGAAGAGTCAAAGTAACATCACCTGATAATTACAGCAGATCAAACAAATATTAAAGGGACAGCTAGATGGACTGGTCTAAAAGCTGGCAACCAGACTTGCTGTAGACTTTGTGAGGTAGGCATAGAATGCTTTCTTGTAGCTCTAATCCTAGAAATAATTCTGCAGCGCTTAACTTTATCCCTCTGAATTCTCACTGGCTGGAGTTAAACATACCGGGTCTATGTGGAGCTGCCTATGAAGATCATACAGACGCTTCAGGTGGGACAAAATGTACAAATCTGTACCCAGAAAATAGTACAAATTGCGGCAGATACATTGCCCTTTAGTACTTCACAAAGGGAATGTATCTTGCCTATCATGTAGGGTTGCCAGCCTCCAGGTGGTGGCTGGAGATCTCCTGGGCAACTGATCTCCAGGCAACAGAGATAAATTCACCTGAAGAAAATGGCTGCTTTGGAGGGTGGACTCTATGGCATTATACCCCATTGAAGTCCCTCCCCTCCCCAAACCTGGCCCTCCTCAGGCTCCACCCCCCAAAATCTCCAGGTATTTCCCTACCCGAAGCTAGTAACCATACTAACTTGAGACAATTGCACTGGTTTAATATTTTATTCTCTGAGCTCATTTCAAAGTGCTGGCTATCCAGAGTTGTCAGTGCTAGGCTGGGAAATTCTTAGAGATTTGGGGGTGGAGCCTGGGGAATGCAGAGTTTGGGGGAGGAATGGACCTCAGTGGGACATAATGCCATAGAGTCTGCCCTCCAAAGCTGACATTTTATCCAGGGGAACTGATCTCTGTGGTCTGGAGATGAGTTGTAATTCTGGAAGATCTCCAGGCCGCATCTGAAAGTTGGTAACCCTGTGACTGCTAAAGCCCTAAGTGGCTTGAGACAACTTAAAGGACTGCTGCCTCCCATGTATACCAGTCTGTAGCTGAGACAGTGTTCTGAGGCTCTGCTCTGCATCCCTTCTTTATCAGGAATTAGTCAGGCTGTTACAAGAAGCAGGGTCTTCTTAGTGGTTGCATGTTAAATGCAAATCACTTTCCCTTAACTGTCCTCGCAGTGTCAATGCAAGGTGAAAATCTATCTTTTCAGCTAGGCTTTTAAAGGTGTTTTTGACTGGGATGTTTTTATAAGTTTTGTTGTTCAACTCATAATGCTCCTTGACATTTTGTTTTTCTGTGTATGGTTGCTGCCTTGTTTTTATTGAATTTTTATTCTAGGGCTTTTTATCATTTTCTGCAGCACAAGTATAATTCATGCCTTATGCTGCTATTGATGAAGTTTTTAGTGTGCTGCTTTTAGGGAATTATGTTTTTATATTGTGGTTTTTATACACTGCCTCTGCCTTCTTGTTTGAGTGGTGATATAACAATGATTTTCATTGATGTCTTTGCAAACAGAGTCTCTGTGTCTACAAATAAATAGCAGTTTTGGCTATGTTTTGACTGGAGTACAAATATTTGTGGAATGATAAATCATAACAAAGAAGTAGATCATTTTAGGAAGACTGAGCAAACTTTTTCTCATGTGGTTCAGGATGGCTTGATCACTATGGAGAGTTTATATCTGCTCCAGAGAAAGCAAGAAAATGGTCTCTTCAGCAGAAATCTTCATAAATGTGGCTAAGCTCTGTGCACAGTTGTGTCCCTGGGTTAGGTCAGCAGATGTGTTCTGGGAGTCTGTTCATCCCAGATATATACAGATCCATGTGTACAGATCATCCTCTTATTCTGGCACCAGAAGCCCTGAGCATAGTTCTATGATGTTCTGCGGTTGAGAAGAAAAAGCAGAAAGCAGAAAAGCATTTGTCCTAATTTAGTGCCTGAAACTATGTATGCTCTGTCACCTGCAATAAGATTGGTCTGTGTTTACTTGGCCTTTATTTGGGAAGGGTCACATTAAGAATTAATAAAAATATTCATTGATTTTAAAAAGTCTCCATTTGTTAATGTGCATCATGACCCAAATTCTGCAGTGAAAAAGGCATTAGATTCCATTCATCTTTAACATCTACTACGAAGTATATAAAATCCAAGAAATAAATATATACTATATAATGTGCAAATGGGTTTGGGAAAACTGAGGCTGCAAATGGCTAGGTTGCAGGGAAAAGATGCACCAGTGATAGCAACTACTTTCATAGTAAATTCTTACTACTTTGGCTGATCCCCTGCTTTGAAAATCTTAGCTCTTGCTCAACAATACTTTGCTTTTGATGGTGTTAGTTTCATCCAAAGCTATACTTTGTATTCATTTCATCACCGAACTTTTCTCAACAGCGTAACTTATTAAGCATGACTACTATGGAAGAGCTGGGCTGCTACATCAAAGTTGAGCTCCCTGCTCTTTGCCTAAGGTATGATCGTTTGGTTTGCAAGAGTTGAGCTTTTCAGATCAAGAGATCAACTTATCTAATGGTGAATGCAAACCAGTGCCTCTCAAAGAGTGAAGGAAACATGCAAAGTTTTCCACAAAGGCATGAGTGGGTCGAATCAATGGTGGGTCAAATCAATGCATGGAGTCAGGAGCAGGATCACATGGTCAAGGCTTCAGTCTCATTTCCTCCAAGCACTGATCCAAAAAGGCTGAATCATACAAGCTGTACACTCACAAGCTATTTTCAGACCTTTGGACCAATGGGTGGAGGACAGGAACTGTTACATGAATAGAGAGCTTCTTTCTTGCATGTAAGCTGTCCCCACAGCTCCCAGTTAGTATGACAGGCTGATCATCCTTGCATGGGTTTTCGGCACTGGAGGTCAAGGGAGATGTTTTTCTGTATGAACAATGTACCCCAGGCTAAAATCAAGAGGGCAGCTTACACCGAGCAGACTGGTAATCCGCATTTGCTTTGTTGCTCACTGAGAAGCTTGAATAAGTTGGAAACGTCTGGGAACATTCGACTTAAGGGACAGTCTTCAAAAGGAAGATTTTTTTTTTGAATGATGCCTTAAAATATGCCAGTAGTGCAATGTCTTCCTGTTTTTGCTTTTAAATCAGTTTTGTGATGGGATCTGAAAAAATGCACACTTTAGGATAACCTTACCCAGTTTCATTGATTTTGCTTTCAGGGTAGCAGCAGGGTGTAGTTATGAGAACATAGATTTTTAGGGTTGGGATACGAGGATGTTGCCAAATCTTTACATTTATACATTATTAAAGATGTTGACATATGTGCTTGGGTCAGGGTTGCTGGACTTTGAGACCACTTCGTCATATGCATGAGTGTATTCTTGGTTGGTTTATGGGCACAAATGGTAGTCAGCGGTTGGCTCAGAAACCAGTGGATTGCAAGAGGTACAGGATGTGACATTTCTACGCAAAGCTCAGACTTTGTGTGGTACTAAACTATAGAAGACAAAGTGCACTGGCTGGTCATCAAACTATTTGGTAAATCTAGCTCTTCAGCTCGTGTTACAGTAATAAGATCTTGCAAGCTGACTCTTTTCTCTTTCTATCCCTGGAGGGAGGGAGAGAGGAAAAAATCCCACCCATCCCCTTCCTATTTCATGGACTTGTTGGTAATGAGGAGATTAGCACTTTTGAAGTGCCAGCTCCCAGCTGCAACAGGGGCCAAATTTGTTATGACATGCTGCTTTCTCACAGACAGGGAGAAAAAACACCTGTTGAAGAACGTCTGGTGCCTCTTTCATTCTTCCCGTTCTGTGGACTTAACATTAGGGCTTGTTCCAGGTTTTGGGGGCCCAGGGCAGAGTGCTCAAGGGCCCCCTCTCCTCCTCTGACCACCGCCAGGACCCCCCCCACACACACACACACTCATGCCTTCCTTCCAACCCAACCATATATATACCTGCCTGTGTTTCCTTCCTTTTCCAGCCATTTGTGAGTCTTCCTACTGACTGGTTGTCCTTTCTCCGATAGTGCTGGGTGGTGTGTGCATAAAGGAATGCCACCATTTTGCCTACCAGAAGTACCACCATTGTACATCACTTGCAGGTCCTTTCCTAGCAGTATGTGTTGGGGGGGTGCTCTGTGACAATGGGCCCTGCCAGAAACCCTGGGCCCTGACAGCTGCCCCACCTCAGGGTATGCTAACGCTGGTCCTGTTGACCATAGTCAACAGTTGACCATGCATTCTTAATTTGTAGCTTTCCTAGGAGTGAAATGACTTCTGGACAACATGGCTTTGGCCACCGCTGAGGCCCTACCATTCCTGCACACTGCTTGCCCCGCCTCCTCCTGGTTACTTTTTCTGGGTTGTGCAAAAGGGCATGTGATTCAGCTTTCATTAATGCTTTGGAAAATTAGGGCTTCTGTCATGATGAGACACTGAATTGTATTTAGAGTTTTATCCTGCTTCAAGGAAATGCACTACTGCAAGATGACACAGGTTGTAGTACTTTTGCCTCATGGTTTGTTCTTATTGGCTTATACAGTAAATGAATGCTGCAGTAAGATCAGTTTTTAAGTCTGAGACGAAAGGGTAATATGAGAATCTGCCTAAGTAGTGGAAAGTAGCATCTTTGGCTGCAGTTCAAAGAACCTTGCATCAAAGTATGGGCCAGTGGATATGGCTGCCCCTAACTCTTGGTGGCTGTTTTGCTACCTAAAGCCATTCCTAGGGATGGGCACAAACCAAAGTTCACGAACTGAAGAGCTGCAACAAACATCCATAAATGTTAAGGCACTTTGTGGTGGTTCATGAAGAGCAGAAAGCAGGGGTTTAAATGGCTCCGAGTCATTTAAACCCCTGCTTTCTACTCCCCACAAAAAGCAGCAGGGAGCAGAAAGCTGGGAACTAACTGCCCGGTTCAACCGCATGGTTTGCTTTGTGGCCATAAGCAGCCATTCCCTGCTTATGGCAAATATGTCATATGGTCCATTTGGCTTCATAGTTGGAGGCATATTTTTGTGTATCAGATGCTGAAGACAAACATCAGGGATGACTAACTCCATAATGCTGTTTGTGAGCTCCCTATGATATCTGGTTGGTCACAAATGTCCACAGAGGGACGGGTAGGGTTAGCTGGATCTTTGGTCTGATCCAGCAAAGCAAGTATTACATTCTTAGCCTAAGTCTGGCATACCACCACTCAGCCCACATTGAATGGTTTGCAGTGGTGTTCAGAAAGTCAGGTTCTGTTACAAGTGAATGAACCAAAGATCTAAGCAACTGCCATTAGCAAGTGTGGCTGGGTGCTCCATTGATATTAGTGGGATATACAACCACATACACATGTCTAGTTCTAGGATCTGGACTTGTCTGTATGTGTGGGATGTACAAGCATATTGCGAATACACTATATTGAGGGCATTTTCTGCAGCCAGATATGTCATTCCTTAACTCACAGGAGGCAAAATGACCAGAAGGCATAACACCTTAAAGCATGCTGGTCCATGCATGCTTTTCTTTCCTTAAGTGGTCCTTTCAGAACCAAACCTTTCAAGCAAGAAGTAGCACCCCACAAAGAAGGTGCCACACTGTATGTTGTCTTGTATATCATTCCTCTGTGTGGACTATACCAGGGTTCCCCAGTAAGGTGTCTGCAGACACCAGTGTTTCCCCTGGCGTCCACTGAGCTTGTTGAAAAAGTAGGCAGGGCCACTATAATGCAGAACTTGTTATTGGCTGCCCTCATTAAAATGGAAGGACTTTCCCCTGGAAGATCAGGCGGACTGGCGAGCACAAGGGCTTTTTTTAGTCTGTGTGTAGTTCCATTCCTCCTTCAGGCTTTCGTTCTTTCCAGGAGGTGTGGAGGTATTCCGTTTGGCTCTGCCTCTTGCAGCAGCCCTTTTGCGGTGGTTTTCACCACCCCCTTTCAAAATTCCAAAGGTGCTTGCGGGCTTAAAAATGTTGGGGACCCCTGGATTACACCGTATGTCTGTACCCCACAATTCCATCATCTGCTGTACACATGTGTAGAATTGACACATCACAGCCCCCCTCTTCGCATGTCCCTGTGCCTCATGTTTCCAGCTCCTTGTTGCGATATCAGATTGCAGTACATTCCATGTTGTAGTTTATGAATTAGAAGACCCATGAATGCCGTTGCAACATTTTCAGATCTTGTCTGGTTTTACTTAACATTTCAGTAAGTTAAAAGCAGGATACGGACCCAATCTTCTTCCCTTTAAACTAATTCAGCAGAGGTTTATTGCTATCTAAAGTATGTACCTTTTAGAAGAGATATGGTCAAGCCAGACATCCCCAAATAAAAACTTGCCAGCTGTGCGTGAGGTTGCAAACCCAGTGTCCACTCTTTGTAGCCAGATATGTTTCCTCTGCTTCTGAGATGGCTGAGGAGTAAGTGGTTTTGCATCTGTTGAATCCCTTGTATGGTAAAGGTTGAACAATTTCCTGGATCAAATGGAGCCAAGTCAGCCCTGGTGGTTAAAATTCACTTCGAATTTATTATGCAGTGAGAGAGAAGGGAAGGGTCTTTATGCTCTCGGTTCCCTGTTATTCTCAAATGAGCACATTATATCTGAAAGTGCTTTAACTATATAATGATACATCTTCTTTTTCTGTGGCAAGCAGGACAGCCATGGGTTACCAGGAAGCTGTTTATAAACAACCCGAAATAGAAAGGACTGTGTCTCTGATTTCTCCAAACTCAAGTAGACAGGCATGAGGGGCATCAATTAACCTTTATTTCCTATTGCTCCAAAGGACAGCTCACCTTTAGGAAAGTATAAAAGGATCATGATGAATCTCAGACCTGCAAAGAAAGTCCTGACTCAGGGGAAACCCGCAGGCTGAACGACAAGTAACCCTGGCAGCTGTTTCTTTGTTGCAAAGCAGCAATGGAGGAAGGGGCAGTTTGCATCAGAGAAATGGGAGATTCGGTGCTTAACCCATTACCCAACACCACTGTCCCCAGCTCATCCCCAGTCACATTTGCGGGGTTCCAGGAGAGGAAGGGGGAATAGAATTAAACACATACACAATCTGTTTCTGAAAAAACGTGGCCAGAGCTTATGTATTAACACAAACCAAAAGGAGCAAATGGGGCAGCATGGGGACAGATCCCAGCATTGGGCAATCTGCCTGCCACCTGATGGAGGTGAAAGCCAGCTGGCAGCCCCCACCTGGGCATGCGGTCAAATGGTTCCACAACCCAAAGCCCCTTATGGGAGCCCCCCAAAATGGAGGAGGAGTGCATGCAGGCCCGGCTTCACCCGAAAGGATCTGTCCCTGTGCCTAAACTGCCAGAGAGCAGGGAAAGCCATGCCCCACTCCTGCCAAAGCGCCTAAGCCTGTAGCCAATCCAGCAAGGTGTCTCTAACCCCACACAACCAGATGTCCATGCCCCACTCGGGTGCACCCCATCCCCTCAAAATATAGCAGAATGCCTGAAGGAAATGTCGGGGTGCATGATAACCTCCCTGCCCAAAGACCTAATAAACTGTGACACCGACTTGCAGATTTTTGTCCTGGCTAAGTCCACCTTTTCCAGCACCAGCACCCCCCTGCATTCACAGTGCTCCAACAAACTCGACCATATCAACCGTGCCTCTGGTGGTCTTGCTTGCTGAGTCCGGAGGTCCATAATGATGGTTCTGGACAACAGCACTCCTTTTTGTGCTGAAAGATCAATCTCCCCCAGCTGAATGATGATGGCTTGAGGTGGGAGAGGTATTCAGAGGTACACCACACCAGGCAGGGGTGAAATAAGAAATGTGACCCCCCCCCCCGAGACTGTGGGTCTGTTTTGGACCTACACAGATGGATACGCAACTGAGTGGCCGTGAGATATCCTGCAGGCAAGGGCATGACCAGTAGTATCACTGCGGGACACAGCCAACAACTCACTACATCAAAATGCCCCCAAAAATGCTTATGAGAAGGCCACCCTGAAGAGAACAGCCTCGAAGTGTGAGAAACATATCTGAGGGAGCTGCCTCATCAGTTTGCTCAGCAAGAACATAGTAATGGGCCTGCGCTCGTCAAGCACACAAGGTGCCAGACTCCTCCAATCTTTAATGGCCCGCCTGGCAACGAGCAGCAGAGATCGCTAAAGCCCAAAACTTTACTATAAAATGATATGGCTGCCAAATGGATACTCGTGGTCTTCATGTGCACCAAGTATTGTAGGATCAAAACCTCAGGAATCAGCAAACAGCGAAATCAACCGAAGTGGCAAAAGACAGGAAGGCAGAGACTGCCCACTCATAGTCTTGCTTGCTGAGTCCGGAGGTCCATAATGATGGTTCTGGACAACAGCACTCCTTTTTGTGCTGAAAGATCAATCTCCCCCAGCTGAATGATGATGGCTTGAGGTGGGAGAGGTATTCAGAGGTACACCACACCAGGCAGGGGTGAAATAAGAAATGTGACCCCCCCCCCCGAGACTGTGGGTCTGTTTTGGACCTACACAGATGGATACGCAACTGAGTGGCCGTGAGATATCCTGCAGGCAAGGGCATGACCAGTAGTATCACTGCGGGACACAGCCAACAACTCACTACATCAAAATGCCCCCAAAAATGCTTATGAGAAGGCCACCCTGAAGAGAACAGCCTCGAAGTGTGAGAAACATATCTGAGGGAGCTGCCTCATCAGTTTGCTCAGCAAGAACATAGTAATGGGCCTGCGCTCGTCAAGCACACAAGGTGCCAGACTCCTCCAATCTTTAATGGCCCGCCTGGCAACGAGCAGCAGAGATCGCTAAAGCCCAAAACTTTACTATAAAATGATATGGCTGCCAAATGGATACTCGTGGTCTTCATGTGCACCAAGTATTGTAGGATCAAAACCTCAGGAATCAGCAAACAGCGAAATCAACCGAAGTGGCAAAAGACAGGAAGGCAGAGACTGCCCACTCATAGGCCCAATGGGTAGAGGGGGCAAGAGACTTGAGAAGTCCCTGAACAATCAATCGTTGCCAAGCTTCCAAAGATCCAGCGGGAAGACATCCAGGTGTCAATTTGCACCAGATGCCAGGGTCTGGAACTGTTCCTCCTGGAAGCAAGATGAGGCATTCATGATGCTGTTACTGGTGCCTGTGATGTACCATGCTGAGAAAGAAACGTTAACAACCAGGCCAGGCCCCAGTGCAGGCTTCCCATATAGCCCTCACAGGCCCGGCCCCATGCCGCGACTCCCAACCTGACCAGGTGGGCCATATGAACCACCCCAGCCCCACCCCACCCTGCCAGAAGGTGCAACACAGCCAGGCCTGCCTACATCCGACCTCCCCTTCCTCCTGCACTGTAATGCCAGCAGAAGTAAGTCTCAGTCATGCTTCCCTCTGCTGGAGTGCCAAATTCTGAGGGTTTGTTTGCATGATCAGTTGTCTTGGCATAACGTATTAACCTTTTAGATAAGCATGGGATGAAGTTATGTGGTTCATATTTGGTCCTTCTGTCCCATAAGGATTCTAGAAGTTTTTTCCCATGCTGTAACTTGAGAATGAACTCCTTTCTTATTGTGATACTCCTGCCCTATTCCTTCACATTTATTGCCCTTGAGGTGCAAAAGTACCATGTAGTGCACTTATAACACGCACAGTGATAAAACAAGACTATGAGCTGGGGAATGAATTTGCCTCTCCCTCCATTCCCCAGACTAGCTGGGCTCACTACTCTCAGGCATGTTCTGTGCAGCATCTGTGGTTAGAGCTGGATTAGGGATGTCCATGGTTTTGTAAGACTGCCAGCACTCTCCTGTGGAATGCAAGTTTCCCATTGTTTCCTTACCATGCACTCTCCCAGATGACCTTTATCTTCATGGATCAGACTAAAGTAGGATTCAGACTAAAGTAACGTTCTGTAACATTAGGGATTATGCTCTAGGCTTTCTCGTGGGTAAAGGGCTTTCCCCCTCCCTTTGAAGCGCTCTTTTGCTCCTTGCAACTGTGCATCAGTAGCAACCAGAGATGCCTTTAAGAACTGCACATTTTGAGTCCAAAAAGGTGGCCCCATTTGGCTCATCTGTTGCTGTGAATCTCATAAAAGCAGACGTACAAAGCAAGCAGAGGATTTTGGGGTAGCTATATGTTAGCTTTTCTTGCATGAAGATAATTTGTATAGGAAAACTTGCAGATGATACAGTATACCTGTAATGTAGTATGCTCTGTGTTCTAACCAGCCTGCCATGTGCTCCCAGGTAATGGCGCCCGCCGCATGGCCAGAGTACATGGTCAGGCAGAGAGGGGAGCTTGAAATCTGGAGGAACAATAGACGTCCGGATTCTAAGCCTCCACAATGTGGGACCTAGGTTCTCTCTGGAGAGCCAATGCAATCAAAGGCTCCTCCAGGGAACCTATGACAAACATGCGCATATGTTAAGCCCCTATCAGGTCTTTTGGGTGTGGCCGGAGCTGTGGCTCCGGCCAGCATATAATGAGGGCCCTGGAGCCCTGGAAGCATGCTTGTTCTGACCATCTACTGGGCATGCTGAATCACTCAATAAAGGCTTCATGATTTCACCGTTCCTGGTCTCCCGAGTCCAGTACTCTTCAATACCCTTATCTCCCATGGGACTATGGCTGCCCCCACAAAGAGTTTTCTTTCTTTTCCATATTGGTGTCCAAATTGTGGGGGTGGCAGCAATCAGAGCAGCCCCACAATGTCATGCTGCAGTCATGCTCCTTCCTCATCCTCAGTGTGCTCTTTCCCACAACTGCTTTGCTACGATCTTTTTGGAAAGACTGCAGTTCAAGTGTAAATCTAGACAGGAAGTGTACATTTTCAACAGTTCCACCCACACTGGTCTCATTTTTCCTCAGTCAGCCCCCAACAGATGCAAATTCCTGCTTTTAAAAAATCAGTAATTGCTATAGCACGCACTGTAATGCTACAACACTATACAATTTACTTTGTGTGTGTTTGTTTTAAGCCCTGTGTTGACAGAGCAGGGAAGGATGCAGGGAAATGGCAGTTGACAGAGGAAAGTGTACAGAAAACTCCTGTGGGAAAGATCTGCTGTTAATTATGCAAATATCTCTGCATTCACAGTGGCAATGAATGCAAAACAGAGAATCCTCAATGTGGGAAGCACCTTATCTTCAGTATTTAAAAAGGCATATTTGCAGCAGCCTTTATAATGCTGTATTGCTTTGATGGCTTATTGTTCTTGTAAGCTATCAATATAATTAAAATAATTATCTCAAGCAGGACTCTGAAAAGGTGGCATAGAAATCTCCTAAATCAATCAATCAATAATATTCACCCAAACACTAATGTGTCAGCTGCCAGCAGTCATCTGCCAGTGACAGCAAGTTGTTACGTCATGCTACATTAGGATGGAGTCCTGCGTTCCTACGACCATCCCTACCCTATGTACAGCTTGTTCCATTTTTTGTAAGGTCTCTGATTGCTTCCCAGCTGCCAAAACAACCCTGAGTTTGAAAGATCCTGAGCACTTCTAGTGACTACAGCCAGCAGCCTTTTTGTCTAAGAAAGTCCATATCTTCTTTTCCCGCCTTTCAAACACAGTTTTAATTTGTACATGTTTGGCTTGCTGGGGACTCTGCCCAGGACTTACACTCGGTTTTCAGGTATTACACTTTTCCTGCCCAGTTTCTTTTAGTTTCTTTTAGTTTCTTTTTTAGGACATTCTTTTCCCAGCCAACAAGGTAGCTTGGGCTGCTGTTACTAACTGCTGCTGTTATTAGCGGCTGTTGTTTTATTGTGTTAATTATGATAGCTATGCAGTATTTAGCTTCTTAAGGTCATCAAATTTATCAATGAGAATTTTAATAATTGGATTGGGTTAACTTCACACTCTCTGGCAACGTTAATCTAGTTGACTCTGGTTCTTAAGAATATGACCACCATGATAAGAAACATAGCAAATATACCTAAGAAGCAGCGGGGACCCACAAAACTCGCGGGGGAAGGGGGAGTATTCCACATGGCTCCCCTGCTGAAGCAGCAGGAGCTCCATGTGGAGGTGGAGGAAGCGGCCGCAGGTGAGCCCAGCAGGCCTTCTCCCCCCTGGCAACGGTGGTGAGGCACAGTTCCCAGTGCGTTCTCTGTGCATGTGCAGGGAACGCTCTTTTACTTTTGGGGGAATTTAAGTACCCCATGATTTTTTCAACATTTCAGATTTTTCTGCACACCTGGGGAGTGCCCCAAGTGTGCAGGAAAATCTCTTTGCCCTCTATGTGCCCCGAATGTGCAGATTTAGATATCCGCACAGAGACGCCATCTTGGCTATTAGATATATAGATACACTAATTTCTAAATGGTAGGAGCAGTAAGCTTATGCCAAAGTACTTTCTAGCCCCACATGGGTAATATCATTTTTTTGGCTTTAGGATGAAGAGCTGCTACAATCCACCCTCCAAGGACAGGTGCCTTTAAATAATGCATCTCCAAATAGATGCCTTGCTGAAAACAGACATTGCTTAATAAGGGCCAACCCCGCAGGTTGTATTGCAGAAATGAAAGGATGCAGCCTTACAGTGCCACCCTGGGAGTAAGTGCCACTGAATAAAATGGGACTTACTTCTGAGTAGAGTTGCTTAGGATTGTTCCCATAACAGGGATACCAGCAGCTGAGCAGTTTACCTTTCTGACCTCTAGGGAAAAAACTTGCATGAAGATGCTAGTATTAGTTTCGATCTATACGTATCCATTTAAGGTATGGCCTTGCGAAACAGTGAGAGAAAAACAAGTAAAAGGCACTTTCTCACTGAAGAATGTATTTCTGGTTGTGAAACATTTGCGATTCCTGATGGAATTGTGATACTGTTCCTAGTACACAGAAAGATATGCAACTGTTTCAATGTGATTTTTAAAAAGGGTTCTAATAATCTCATATTCTCTTAACAGGTTGATTATTGAATAAATTTAAGTCCAGGAAAGCCCAGGTCTCTGGAGAAGTCATAAAGGCCTCTAATTCTGTAATCTTGGTCAGAAGCAAAAAGAAAAACCAAGAACAGGCATTTGGACAGGTCATTCCCAATATTCCGGACTTCTTACTCCTGGAAAGGAGGGAGAATTCAGCTGGCCAGCCTGGCTGGGCTCTCTGGCCATCACTGGCAGCCAATACGGTCAGTTTGCCATTGCTAGCATCGCATTACAAGTCTCGCCAGAAAGTCCAAAACCATGAGTCACCTGCAGCTTGGGAAATTGCCTTGCTAGAACAAAAGCCTTAAAAGGCGACTTCCCAAAGGAACAAACAAAGTTGGGGACAACTATATGGCGAGCGTAAAGTCTGGAGCAGTGAACAGAAACTTGTCCAGAAAGGTTCCCCTCCACACCGTGGCTTCAAAAACCTCTGTATACATCCCATCCCCTGCACCCCCTCTGCCAGATTGCTTTCAGGAGCCCAGCGGGTTGGCAGTATTTTGAGACATTAGCCTGGGGTTAGGCTGTGTGGATCAGTTCTAGGACATGCATTCTGTGGGTTGGATCCAGTGGAAGAGTTCACAGGAAGAGCGGAAGTAGTGGATTGTTCCCCGCCTTCTCTTAGCAACCTGCTGTTTGTTCTGAAACTCCTCTCTGAGGATCAGGAGAGCTTTGCCCCACGGGATGGGATGTGTGTAATATTGAGGGAGACTCAGATAAAATTGCTTCTGTCTCCCTCATCCACAGATTCAAATGGCGAAGGAGAAAGAGGCAGTTTTACCTGATTCTTCCTCATTGCTGCAGAGCCCTGTCCTGTGGCACGTTTTGCTTGCAATGCTTTCACAAGTGTCTGAAGAGTTGGGGGGGAAACAGCAGGCTACCAAGGGGAGGTGGGGAAAGATTAGCTCCACCAACTCCTCTGGTTAACTCTTTCACTGGATACAACCACAATGCAGAGCTTCCATTTATAGGGGTTGCCAACCTCCAGGTGGGGCCAGGAGATCTCCTAGATTACAACTGTTCTGTGGACGACTGAGATCAGTGTCCCGTCCCCTGAGAAAATGGCAGCTTCAGATGGTGGACTCCATGGCATCACACCCCACTGAGCTCTGTCCCCAAACTCTGCCCCCAAATCTCCCCGAATTTCCTAACCCAAAGCTGAGAAAATTCTGAGAGCTGAAATCTCTCAGAAGGTTCATATGGGATAGCAGACCACCCAGAGACATAGGTAAAGCCCTAGGGGCCAATGCTCGCCTGCTGGTAGAGGACAATAGTAGAGTGAAATTCTGCATTCCTGGTTGCTGCCTGATTCCTAGAACTAAGGCATACTCAATGTTCCGTCTAATTTCTCTCCCCCCCCCCCCCAGTGGAGCAGTTTACATCCTGAGCAGAATATAACTGCTGTGATCTTAAAATGGGCAATGGGCAGTGCAAGACCCTGCGGGGCTCCAGATTGCTACTGAGCAGGACTTCCTGTGTTAATGAGAGGCCACTCACATGCACAATTTAGAGGGAACAGTGGGCATAATGTATTTAATGTGCTTCATCCCTTTGCTGTTTGGTAGTTTCTGCCTTGGTTCTGTTGTTGTTGTTGTTCAGTCACACAGTCGAGCCCGACTCTTCGTGACCCCATGGACCACATCACGCCAGGCCCTCCTGTCTTCTGTCATGTTCCAGAGTTTGCTTAATTTCATGTTTGTTGCATCAATGACACTGTCTAACGATCTCATCCTTTGCCATCCCTTTCTTCTTTGACCTTCAGTCTCTCCCAGCATCAGGGTCTGGTGGCCAAAGTATTTGAGCCTCAGCTTCAGTATTTGGCCTTCCAGGGAACAGTCAGGGTTGATTTCTTTTAGGATTGACTGATTTGATCTCCTTGCAGTCCAAGGGACTCTCAAGAGTCTTCCCCAGCACCACAATTCAAAAGAATCTATTCTTTGGTGCTCGGCCTTCCTCATAATCCAACTCTCGCAGCCATACATCACTACTGGGAATACCATGGCTTTGACCATATGGACTTTTGTTGGCAGGGTGATGTCTCTACTTTTTGTTGTGCTGTCTAGGTTTGCCATCGTTTTTCTTCCAAGGAGCAGGTGTCTTTTAATTTTACGGCTGCAGTCACCATCTGCAGGGATCTTGGATCTCAGGAAGGTGAAGTCTGTCACTGCTTCCATGACTTCCCCTTCTATTTGCCAAGGAGTGATGGGGCCGGATGCCATGATGTTAGTTTTTTTGATGTTGAGTTTCAAGCCAACTTTTGCACTCTCCTCTTTTATCCTTAGCAAGAGGCTCTTGAGGTCCTCTTCACTTTCTTCCATTAGAGTGGTATCATCTGCATATCTTAGGTTATTGATGTTTTTCCCAGCAATCTTAATTCTGGCTTGTGATTCATCCAGGCTGGCATTTCGCATGATGTACTCTGCCAGGCAAAATTGGCTCTAGCCAGGCAAAATTCCATAGCTGTGGAAAGAAAGAGTATATTATGTGACACTGTATAGTGAGCTAAGTTATTGACAGTTCAATGTTATTATAACTGAGGTCTTTTTCATTCTAAATCTTGCATAGTTTAATTCTTTTTCATTCTAAATCTTGCATAGTTTAATCCTTTTTCATTCTAAATCTTGTGGTGAGTTAATTCTATATTGCTGGTAGTGGTAAGTAATACCAGATCTCCATGAGTCCCTTCTACACACTACAGAATGCACAGGATGGGTCTGGGTTCCACACCCTGTATCCTGATGGTGCAATAGTCAGATGAGTTGTGGGTGCGCCTCAGTTCCAGTGTGCATGGGGCCAGAGTCAGAACATGACTGTGGGTGTGGGTGTGGGTGTGGGTGCATGTGTGTGGAGAAGGGGCTTCAGACTTCATTCCTGTGCCATTTTCTTAATTTGAAACAATCTTGGGGGGTCTCTGTTTGACCCACTCATCGGTATCTCCAACAGGCCAAATAGCACCTCACCCAGACTATTTCAGGTCAGGAAAAAAGGTGCATGGGAGCTGAAACTCCTCCACCAAGTGTGCTACAGTCACAGTCTGACGGCACATGTGGGAACCTGAGGACAGCCTGCAACTCACATCTTTTACCCAGGATGGAGAACCCAGGCCCATCCTGTGTGTGCCACACTAGGTAGGCAGGAGCATCAATAGGGTGGGACTCAGGGGTTCCCTGTCAGAGTCCCAGGCAAGCCCATGCAGGTTTGTGATCCAAGGTATATTTTATTTACTTATTATTTATCGCATTTGTATCCCACCCATTCCCATGTGCAGGCTCAAAGCAGTTAACATAATTATTTCATTTACAATATAATCAACAAAATTCCACTTACAGTATAAACAATGTTTAAAATTATTAAAATTAGCTAAAATGGCAACAATTTTCTGTTGGCTCCATCAGCTGGATAGATGGCAGTCATAACAGTTTTCACTAGGACCACTTTGCAGGGCAGGCCATGTAACTGTATGGGGGGAGGGGGGTTGCAGTTGCATGCACAGCCTTTGTCCCAGACTGAGCAAGTTCTCTGACCAGTGGTGAAAACCTGAGATTAAATAAATGACAACAAAGATTCTTGGCTGATTCTGCCAATCCTGAAATGCTAGATGCCTCATCTGATCATCCTCAAGTTTGTTCTTAGATAACAGTGTTTCTATATTATTTAGCCAATCAGATTCCTTTTTCACACGGTCTGAGTGGTTCACGTCCAACTGTAATTGAATAGCAGTTGACATTTTAGGAACTGTTGACACCTTTGGGGTTGAGAGGTGCAGTTGGCACTACTTAGTAAGCTGCTGGTCGCTGTGTGATCTTTCTGCAGCTTGGCAATGACTGATATATTACAGGGGTGTATTGATCTCAGCTTGAATCTTGTTGCACTAAAATAACAGTTCCACAGACTTGAGTCATTGACTGTCATGGGGTAGTTTGTGGTCACTATTATCTACAACCATACTTGTCAGAATACCTCTCCAAATACGTGTCCTAATTGGAGTTTTTTAATCTGTGGTTTTTATGGGTTTTATAATTATTGTTTTTATTGTTTTTCATAATATTTTATTTATATTGTAAGCTGCCTTGAGTTCTGCAAAAGAGAAAGGTAGCTAAAAATGTTTTAAATAAATAAAATAAAATAAATTGGAATGTTACTGTGCTACAGCTGCTATCAATTAATGATTTTTTTAAGCCCATTGATGACTGGAGAGAAATGGTGGCCCCAAGGGCTGAGGCAATGGAAGTGGTACCAATGTGGGAGGGATCTTCAACAATGTACACTTTTCTGACTACAGCTTCCAAAGGCAGTTTAACTGCAATCTTTCCAAAAAGGTCATACCAAACCAGGTTTTCGAAACAGCAAAGCAAAGCAAAGCAAAGCAAAGCAAAGCAAAGCAAAGCAAAGCGGGGGGGGGGGGGGCTGGAAGCAAGAGGAAAGTAGACATCGTGTGGATGCTCCAAAAAAACCCGCTGTAAAGAAGCTAAAACACCCACATGGAAACAGCCAGTGACTGATGATGGAATGTGGGGGGGGGGCTGCATCACTTCTACATGTCATTTTCTGTGGCAAATTACATGGCAACACTTCCAGTCTGGAATCATCCCAAACAACTGCTTTCAGACTTGTAGCCTCGGTTACTGACCCCTGTTACATTTGAAGAAGGGAGACAACTTTTGTTAAGCTCTGGCTGCTAAAAATGCTGGAAACAAAGGGTGCATGCCACTTCCCTTGTCAGACACCTGCTAAAGTGTACAGTCAGCTGAAGTAAATCTGTAACTCTTGCACACGGTCCCCCTTGGGCCCAGATCCAGCAGGCTAGCTGCACCCAAGACGGGACCAAGGAAGGCTCATTAGTGCCTCAGTGCCCAGATTCCAAACAAGAAGCTCCCAAGTCTCCTTTTCCTTTTAAGGAAACGTCTGAGTGGGACTGAGGATTGCCATAGCCAGCCAGCAGCAGCAACAACACACCAATGTTCATTTTAGTCTGTTTAGAAGGAACTAGCAGTGTTTCAGTTTATCAAAACATTTGTGATTAATCAGTCCAGGCACCAGGCTGGCTTTTTTTAAAGAAAGGTCAGGACCAAGAGAGGCAAAGTTCACGCCAATAGCTGCAAGGCAGGGTGGCTCCAGAGAGGCTCTGTCCACAGGAGAATCAGGCTCACGGTCCAGACCCTGAACCGGCTCTGGAATCATCAGAAGTTGCACGGAGGGTGACCCAGTGCAAAGGAGGACAGAAGGACTCTTGATTCTTTCATAGTTGTCTGCAACAGGGCTGACTCATTTCTGTATTCTCGGGGGCCACCGTGTTCTCTGATGACTGATAAGGACTGGAACAGTCCAACCTCTTGCTCTGTAGGAAGGAAGGCATCGCCCAGCAGTATGGATTGACAGATGCAGAGGTCAAGGGAGTGGTGTGCACTTGTTGTAAGGGACCAGGGGCACAAGTACGGGGCCAGGCACGGCTTGCTGCCATGGGCTCCCTCCTCCTCAGCCACAGCCAGCAGCCCTTCAGGGCAGGTCATGCACGATGGAAAGAAAAGCATTTTGTGCCCCTGCACCTCCCACCCGCCGCCTCACAAGCCACTTGGCCAGTGCCTCCAAAATGACGGCCAGTGCTACTGTCAGCAACATGAAGGCCCTGCTGCACCACAGCGCCACCAGCCTGCCAGCACCTCAGCACCTTCCAGGTGGGCTCTTTGCAGCCTGACATGGCACTGGCTACTTGCTGCTGCAGCTGAGTAGGAGGGGATGGAGAGGAGCCGCAGCAAAACCAAGGGTGCTTGGCCTGTATTGGGGGTCTGGAATCCACCAGGAAGAAGAAGAGATTGGATTTATACCTGCCCTTCACTCAGGAGTCTCTGAGTGGCTTACAAACTCCTTTTCCTTCCCCTCCCCACAACAGACACCCTGTGAGGTGGGTGGGGCTGAGAGAGCTTATGACGCGCGGCCTTCTAATCTGCCGTTTTGTGGTGTTCTCTGAGGAGACTGACCAGGCTCGACTTTAGTGTTCTGACCAGCTCCCTCCTCACTCTTACTCGTCTCTTCGGGGTTTGTTTTAAATTGCTTTATACGTACGTTGAGGACTACTGCTAGATATCTTTATCCTTGTTTTTAAGAGTCAGGCGCTCAGGCTTTTTGGTTCAAAACACAACAGTACTTTATTTCCAGAACCAAACGGGATGGAGGATGTATATGCAGTGGACACTTTGTTTCTGTATAGGCTGGCACGTTTGGCTTAGATCAGGGGTGGGCAAACTTGCTCAGCGTAAGAGCCACCTAGAACAGGGGTGGCCAAATTTGCTTAACGTAAGAGCCGCATAGAATAAACATCAGATGTTTGAGAGCCACAAGACAGGAACAAATATTACCTGCTTTTATTGGGAAATAAGCACATTTGCTTTTTATTAACATTAAATGAGACTGCCAAAAATAATAACAAAAGGGGTAAAAGCAGATATTGATAATGATATTAATTTGTTCAGTGATATTTGTTTGCTAATGATATTTAGCTTCCCCAACCGCCCTGCCGGGAGCCACATAATATATGTGAAAGAGCCGCATGCGGCTCCCGAGCCACAGTTTGCCCACCCCTGGCTTAGATGATACTTAGGCAGTAGGCTATATTGTTTGCTGTTTCCTTAACCGTACATAAGCTCACTCAACACCTTCCTCAGTACTCTCTCCTGTCCTGCTTAGGGGTTAGCCTTTTGGCTTTGGTTTCCTGGCCCTTACGTCCCAACTGGCCACCAATCAGCTGTCCAGACTCTGCCAGTCTTTGCCTCAGCCCTCCCTTAACTTCCTATCTCAGGTTCCTCAGGAGTGATGTATTTTAGGTTTGTGACCGCTTATGTGTTCTGATTTTACTAGTCTGTTCACTGTCCCGTGAACCAGACTATCCAGCACCCAGTTATCCACTTTAACTGGTATTTTTGGCTGCTCACACAGAGCTACAGAGAGACACTCAGAATCCTCAGAGCTACCAAGAGATTGTTCCCTCACAGATTCTCACTCTCCGCTCTCTCTCCCAACTGTCAGACCCAAACTGTCAGTTTTGCCCATTAAGTGTCAGTCACTGAGTGTTCCGAGCCAAGTGGCCCCCTCCTCACTCAGTCATGTGACTCAGCAGTGTTACTTGTTGACAGGCTGCTGGTCCCAGATCTTTAATTCCATCACAGAGCTCTTTCTCGAGAACTGCTCCTGAGAGAGCAGCTCTGACAGAACCATGGCTTGCCCAAGATCATCCAGCAGCTGCAAGTGGAAGAATGGAAAATCAAACCCAGTTTTCCGAGATTAGAGTCTGCACACTTAACTACTATACCAAATTGGCTGCATGCCCCCTTACCCCTGGCTAGCTACAGGCCTGCATCACCTGCTGTTTAAATATGATAGGCATACAGGACTATAATATCAAATTGACCACTAGAAGGAGCAAAACATGTGACAGGGGGGGCCTGAAGCAATAGAGACAAAAAAGTGAGGAAAATGGGACTGCAGAAGAACCCCTGTTTTGTGAAGGAAAAGCTCATTCTTATTAAACTGCATGTCTGAGTACTTATGTCATGAGTAACTGGAATAAGTATCAAACCTGGGTTCCTTCAGTGCACTCCATGTAAGGGCAGAGTGAGATTTGTGAGCATAGCAACAAGCCAGGTCTGTGCACATTCTGGCGTAATGTCACACCTTGATGTGACATCTGAATGCATCTATGTATCTGGTCACCCTACGTCCATAAAAGGAAAATCTCTTTGGCCTGGTTGTGACTTTTCCTATGATCGGGCAGGAACAAAAGCAGCAACAGCTCCTGGCAGATGAGCAAGATGTTCCAAAATATTGGCAGGATGTTGCTGGAGCTGATAAATACTTGAAGGCATGACCATGACGGCCAGGCATCACTGAATGTACCTGGAAAGGGCCGTGAATCATGGGCAGCAGCTGGAAACCTGGTTACATAAGCCTGAGCTTAAGAAATCGTTTGTTCACAGGAAAGAACTTTGAAAGAGGAGCTGCTTGGCTGATGAGGAAGAAAGTTTGGCTGACAGAGGTTCCTCTGCAAGATAAAAACCCTTCCATAAGGGTCACACAACATTTCCTAATTAGGGTTGTCAAAACTCCTGGAGAAAAATGTCCTGTCCTTTTAATTGAGGCTTTATGGGATGTTATTTGCTTCCAAGCTGTGGAAAGCTTCAATTGCTGACTTCCAGGACATTTTCCTCCAGGCCAGCTGGCAACCCTTCTTCTCTCATGAGAGAGGTGGGGGAAAGAACTAGGTGCATCCCACCACTGCAGAGAGGCTGTTTCTGTTTGCTGTATTTGCTGCCCATCCATGTCCCACCTGAATGTTACAGGAGCTGAAGACTGGTGTCCAGGTGCTCAGAATCTAGCAAGCGGTAGAGCAGCATTTCACCCTCTCCACTCAGGTCTCTGCTGGCTTCTGACTCATAGCAAGACTTGTGCTAGTCAGCTCTACAGAAAGAAATGGCTGGGGGGGGAGAGAAATGGTGGGGGAAGACGGGGACAGATTGGTTAGGATGCTGTTTTTCCCTCTCTGCTTTTAGTTCTGCTATCATTTGACTCAAGCAGGGCTCCAGCTCTCCCTGCTCTGCTTGGGAACCTAGTAGGATTGCCAACTCTGGGTCGGGAAGTTCCTGGAGGTTTGGGGTTTAGGGAGGGGAAGGACTTCAGTGGGGGGGGAGGTAAAGCCATGCAACCATTTTCTCCAGGGGAACTGGTCTCTGTAGTCTGGAGATCAACTGTAATTCTAGGAGATTGCCAGGCTCCACTTAGAAGCTGGCAATCCTGGAACCTCAGTCTGTGTGCTCAGAGACAGACAGAAGAACCACCCTTGTACAAGCCCTGGATGAGTTGCATGACAGCCGAGCACCTTCACTCCCTAAGTTCTCTTCCTCCCACTTCCACATCCACAATAAGAGACATGAGTTATATCCATGGCTTGTTTTTTTTTAAAGTCTGATTTCCAGGAAAGCCAGAATCACAAAGTTTTAACCCTACTGCATACATGTTAAAATAATCGGGCGGGGTGGGGAGGGAGGCTCTTGCATTTCTGCTTTATGCTGCTCTTATCCAGCAGCAAACAAATTCCTAGACCAGTTGGACGTTGCATCGGCCTGTTTGCATTCCAGGACAAGAAGAGCAGGTCTTGATGTTTAGAACTCCAGTGAGCCTAGTAATCTTTTAACTAAATACAGAGATCCTTGATTTCCCAAAACGGAGTCTGTTTATTTCCAAATGTAAACAGTTTCTTAAGGCAAACCCCTTCTTAATAGCATGTGTTCAGTTTTCTTAAAATCATATAAAAGACAGCCTTTTCTGCAAATGTCTTTTAGTTGGAAGGTGCACACAAACTGGAAATGGAGATCCACGTAAACCAAGCAGATTCTGATCAGATGTTTTGATCCAGTTGTTTTTGGTTGTAGAAATCCTGAGTCAAATCCAAAGGGCAAATTTGTTGGTTTGGTTTAAGCTGGCTATGGCTACAGTGTGGTGTAGTGGTTAGAGTTCTCAAGTTCAAATCCCCACTCAACCATGGAAGGTTGCTGAGTGAACTTGGGCCGGTCATACTCCCTCATATGATTGTCATAAGGATAAAATGAATGAGATGAAGCAGGCTGCTTTGGTCCCACACAGGTGAGAAGGGGGACGGACGGTATAAATGAAATAACTAGACAATGGTCAGCTATTTGAAAACCCAGCTGTTTGGTTTTTGGCCAGGATAACAGAGAAGGTTCAGCTCCTTCAACTATTATTTTTATTTAGGATTAGGGTTATTAATATGTATTTCTTTTTTTTCCTATTGGAGATTTACTGTCTCTTTTGAGAAATAGAAATCATTCTGTTTTGTCCCTACTCCCATGAAAATGATTTCCGCTGCTCTAGAAAGCACATGGTGTCCAGGAGCTAAGACAGTAGTCCTAAGTAGGTCTACTCAGAATCCTACTCGGGTTAATTCAATCAGGCTTACTCCCAGTACAATATTCTTAGGATTGCATTGTGAGTAATATCTCAAAGGAAAACATTAGCAGGATCTCATAAAATCTTAGGGTTGTCAGTCTCCAGGTAGTGGCTGGAGATCTTCCAGACTTACAACTGGTCTCCAGGTTCCAGAGATCAGTTCCCCTGGAGAGAATGGCTGCTTTGGAAGGTGTACTTCATAGCATTATACCCCACTGAGGGAGAGCATTTTGCCCACAACAGAACAGAAGGTTTTGTACTTGCTTATCAAAAGGGACTGGCTTGTTCCTTATGTAAAAGCTGAATTGCTACAATAGGAAGATAACTGCAGAGCAACAAGAGGAAGATAATTAGTGAAGAATGAAAACTTCTGAAGAAGTTGTAACACGAAATGGGTCTACAACTAGTTACTTGTCTTGTTTTGTCTTGTTTTATGACAAGCCCTGTTGAAAATTGTGATATAAGATTATTCTAAGGGTTGTTATTGTTATTTTTCTATGTTAATAGTAATTGTGAAAGTCAGATGTTGTTTTACCAAATAAAGTATGGTAGCCTATATATCACAGTAATTGTTCCTTGTATTTAGTATGTAATTTACACTATGATCCCATCTACTTGTTTTTCTACCCCTACAAATCTGAGCAGTGTTGCTTTCAATGCAAAATAGTTATTGATGAACTTAACTCTCCCATTGAACTGATGGGACTTGACACTATTTCAGTTTAGATCATGGCTGATAACCGTGCTAAATTATAAATTGTCACCCTTATAATAGTAAAATGACTGGGTTCTGTGCCAAGAAAAAAAGCCATACCAGGCCGCTGACAAACAAGGAATGGGTTGGCAAATACTTGGAAGATTATGCCTGCTGGAAGTAAGGCCTATTATTTTCAGTGGAGCTTACTCCCAGGAAAGTGCATAGGACTACAGCCTTTTTAAAAAGTAGATGTCACAGAAAGAATAGAGGGCATGTAGGGTTGCCAGCTCCAGGTTGGAAAACTCCTGGAAATTGGGGGGTGGAGCCCAGGGAAGGTGGGGTTTGGGGAATGGCAGGACCTCAGGAAGGCATAACGCCATAGAAGCCAGCCTCCAAAGCAGCCAGTTTCTCCAAGGGAATTTATCTCTGCTGTCTGGAGATCAGTTGTAATTCTGGATATCTCCAGGCCCCACTTAGAAGTTGACAGCCCTAAGGAAGAAGCACAGAAAAACCAAGTGGAATCTGATCCCCTTGATGGTCCAGCTACACAAGTCCTTTGTTTTCTGGGGAACAACAAGAGGACATGTGCAATGAGAGTGTTGTGCCCCACAGATACACACCATCTCTTTTCTGTCTGTATCTACAGCAGGCAGGTAGAAGCACTTGCCTCCCCCTCCACACGCACACACACTGCTTTTGCATCCTCAGACTGCCCCAGGGAGCCGCTATTACCTCCCTTGTGAAAATTAGTAAGTAACGTGATTTTCTTACAGTAGAGCAACCAGCAGCTCAATGCATTCTAGCTAGGCAGTTATGTAACTAGTTGTTAGGTTACCTTTTGCTATAATCTAACCATACCTCTGGTGTTCATTAACCATTGGTAAATATGACAAACATAACCCTATCCAGGATCAAGTTGGGGTCGGCTGCATTGTCAATGCACTTTTATCTGATGGATACTTATTTCCTTCTCTTTTTGCTAGGAAGAGAAGCCAGTGGAGAAGAAGAAAGAAGGAAAGATTATTGAAGAAAAACATAAGGATATTCATGGCAAAGACCTGAGGAGAAATAAATCTTCTGACCAAGCAAAAGAATGTAAAAAAGAAGATAATGTCCAGAAGGCAAATCAAAAAGCAAAGGATGAACCAGACAGTACTAAGAGAACTGGACAGGTCAAAGAAGAGAAGTCCTCCAAGGAGGAAAAGAAGGTCTCAAAGGAAAAAAACAAAACAGAGGACAGAAGTACAACCACCAAAGTGAGAGGGGAAGAAAAGAATACAGTGCCAAAAAACAAACTAGCTGAAGACAAAGGAAAAGAGGAGAAGGCTGCCGATTTAAAGAGAGGCACTGAGAAGACAGAAGACAAAAAAGGAACAGGGAGAACAGGAGATAAAAGTTCAACTTTAAAGCAAGGCTCAAAGACAGGAAGTGAGGAGAAATCGCCCAGAGACAGCAAAGGAGCCTCAGAGGGGAAGAGCTCTAAACCAAGCAAGGAGAAATTGCCGAGAGACAGCAAAGTCACCTCAGATGGGAAGAGCTCTAAACAAGACCAAGAGTCTATAAAGGAGGTGACTCCTGATGGCAGCTCCCCTAAATCTGTAGAGACTTCTTCCAACCAGAACAAGGAAGATGAAGCTACCAGTATCTTCGATGAGCCATTGGAAAAAGTGAAGAATAATGATCCAGAGATGGTCGAGATTAACGTCAATAACTCCGACTGTATCAACAATGAAATTCTGGTGCGCTTTGCTGAGGCCTTAGAATTCAACACTGTGGCCAAGGTCTTTGCACTGGCCAACACCCGTGCTGATGATCATGTTGCCTTTGCCATAGCCATAATGCTGAAGTCAAACAAGACTCTGACCAGCATAAACTTAGACTCTAATCACATAACAGGCAAAGGGATCCTTGCAATCTTCCGCGCACTGCTACAGAACAATACCCTGACAGAGCTGCGCTTTCATAACCAGAGGCACATTTGTGGAGGGAAAACTGAGATGGAGATAGCCAAGCTGCTGAAAGAAAATACCACCCTGCTGAAGCTGGGTTACCACTTTGAGCTGGCAGGACCCCGCATGACAGTCACCAACCTCCTGAGCAGGAACATGGACAAGCAACGACAGAAACGTATGCAGGAGCAGAAACAGGCTCAAGAAAAGGGGGAGAAGAAGGATTTCCTGGAGGTGCCAAAGGCCAGAGGCCTGCCAGCTAGCTCACCTAAGGCTTCTCCAAAGCCATCACCTAAAACGTCCCCCTGGTCTTCTCCCAAACCTTCTCCTAAGAAAGCAGGAGCCCCCGATGCACCTCCCCCACCTCCACCCCCTCTGGCCCCTCCTCTGGCCCCTCCCCTGATCAACGAAAACTTAAGGAATTCTCTTTCCCCAGCAACTCAGAGGAAGATGGTAGAAAAGGCTCTTCCACCTCAAGAGAAGAACTCTCGGGATCAGCTTCTGGCTGCCATTCGCTCCAGCAACCTCAAACAGCTGAAGAAGGCAAGTGAAGGGAGAATGTGGAGGCGGTCCCCCCAGCCACCAGCAGGGGACAGTAGGGTATGGTTGCCAGATCCAGGTTAGGAAACTCCTGGAGATTTAGGGATGGAGCCTGGAGGCTACAGGAACCTCATCGGGGTACAGTGCCATAGAGTCCACCTTCAAAGCATCCATTTTCTCCATGGGAACTGATCTCTGTAGTCTGGAGGTGAGCTGTAATTCCAGAGGATCCCCAGGTCCCACCTGGAGGCTGGAATTCCTGTCCAGTGGCCGGGGGGGACATGGCAACCCTAACTGGAGCTTATACCTCTGCCTATCAACCATGCTTTTGTATCTGAAAAGGGGATATTTTCCCATCAGTTGTCTACTGAAGAAATACGGCTCCAAAATCTTGACAAGGTCTGCCTCATGGATTTCAGGCCTAGAGTGGCTCCTTTTGAAACTTAAATATCCCTGAGGAGTGATACTCATTGTCAATTATCAAGCCCACAGAGAAAACTGAGATCTGTGTGGTAATTAAAAGAATGATGGAGGGAAAGTGGTGAGGTTTGGAAAGAAGCATGAGAGCCCCCAGAAGTTTTAACTGACCCCATCCCATTGAAAAAACCCAAATGACTGAGGGACATTTAACATATGATGTCTTTCTTGCAATGAGGTAATCCCCACAAAATGTGCATATGCCCATGTGTGATGAATGTGAGAGCATCTGTCACATGCTCACTTATTGAGAAGCCAGCTCAGTGCTGAATAGCTTCCAAATATATATATTCACAGTAAATAGGTACTTGCATATCCTTCACACATTTTGGTATATGGGCTCTGTACACGTGGTCTTGGATTCTGTACTTTCGATCTGCAGGTGCTTCTCTCCAGGTACTGCAGGGGCAGTCCCCTGCTTTGGGGTGTTAGGCATTTTGGATCTCTGTTGTGTTTGTGTTTGGAGTATTGCAGCAGCAATAGCTTGATAGGGCTCTGGTATCCGAAAGCTCCAATTCTTATTGGCTGATGACTAAAGACTCCCATTGGTCCTAAAGACAATCCAGATACCCAATCACTGAGCCCTGCTTAGGTCCAATAGTATTGCTTGTATATAGTTACTTTGTTGAAAGTTATGTGTTGGAACAGTATAAATTAAGGTGCCGCTCTCATAGAGCTGACTTCGGAGCTGAGCAATATCACTGAATAAAAGCCTGTTGTTTGAACTCATCGTCTCCTGCCCAATACTTAAAAATCTCCTTGAAAAACATTAGTCTAGCACATGTGGAAGAGCCTGGCACCAGATAAAGCTTGTTTTGTGACAGAGGACCACTTTCACAGTGTGCTCAGAGGAAAGTTATAAGATCCAAGTAATTGTTTCCTTCATGTAGATTTGTCTAGGAAACAATGCATACAAGACATATATAATAAAAGGTGGGAAGGATGAACAATAATTCATCAGCTGGCTTCCTAAAACATACAGCATACACCTCCCAGTCCATGTGCTGCGTACTTTTCCCTGTAGAAAGGTCAATGTAGGAGACTATGTATACGAATCACCAAGACCACAATGTACAAAGTACATTATAATTCATGAAGGATGAAGCAATTTTAATTTCCAAGGCTGTGAATGCAAATAATTTTCAAGCAGACCTTACATTGTTTTTCTGCTTGATTTCAGACCCTGTACTAACAAGCACACTTTTTTATCTTGGCAGGTGGAGGTTCCCAAATTACTGCAATAGGGGATGGAATCTAGACTTCCTGGAAGGATTAAGATCTCCAAGGCTGAATCACCATGTTTGTCTCTCAGGTGACTGTTTACATGAAAAAGACTCAGCAGGAACAGCAGCCGCAAGTCCTGCACCAGTCCCAGAAGACCAGCGTTCTCTATGGGATTAAATTGGAGGGATGGACTGGACAGGCGGCCAAGGAGGCCTGGGTGTCAGGAAGAAGCGATATTTATTCTCTGAACTTCTAAAATCAGAAACTTTTGCTCCAAGGAGGGGGTTTGTAGAAGGTCATATATCTGGTCTGTTTGTTCAGTTTTTCTTCAAGAGAATTCAGAAAGTAAAGTGGCAGATATGGTAAGTCTTGAGAGAAGCTGTAATCAGAGCATCCCTGCTTGTCCTTCCAGTTATCAGGCAACAGCACTGCAATCATCTGCCACTAGAAATACAAGAACAAACCACACTGGAGCAGCCTCACCAGGAGAAAGCAACTGGGCCCAACTTCTGCACAAGATGACTCCAAAAGAAGTAGCACCAGAAGTAGCTACTAGAGCCACCTGACAGCTCTGTTGTCATTCTGTCTGGAATCTAAACATATAAGGAGGATGAGGGAGAAATCACTGGGCCAAATCCAATTGTCTATTATTTCTGTGATCTCTAGGATTCCATTCCTCCAATAGTACAAAAGATAGATGTATGTAGAACAAGATTCTCTAGCCTCCACAGGAGGTGTAAAGAACTCTGTGTGTGTTTGTCTACAAAGTATGTTAAGGGCTTCTTGTGGTGTCAGGACCCTAGCAGTAAGCATGCAAGTGGGCAATAGAACAGAACAGATTGTGGATCGTATTACCGGGGGGGGGGGGGGGGGGCTACACTGTTGCCAGCACCTTGGAAGTGAGCAGTATTTTCCAAACTAGTTTGGGAATCTATTAACCTGATGGGCCTGATGGGAAAGAAGAAACAAACTAAGGTTGGTCACTTGTTGGAGCTGGTAGAAAAGGCAAAGCCTTGAACCATACTGAAAAATTTCATGTAGTATCCCAGAGCTCAGGGCAAACACTGTCAACATCTTATTGATCATTCATTCAAGCAGCTGGGTTCCAGAGATGTCCTGGAGGAGATGAAGTCAACATAAGATTCCTGCTTCCTACACACGAGGGCCCTTATTTCCTGTAGAGACAGTGACATTTGGGGGGCCAGAAAGTTCTTGTGCCAATTTCTCTTTTTTAAAAATCATGTATGTTGATTTAAAGGTTACGAAATCCCCAAGTTATGTGGCATTCAGAGCCTGTAGATCAACATCTGTTACACTGTGGTCCAGGATCCATGAAGTTTGGTCTATATGATGATGTTGCGTTCTCCAACTGAACTGAGTACCAACTCCACTTCTCTTGTTTTCTCTCTCATTTTAAGCATGTGAGGCTCAATTCACACATTACCTTTGCTGCATGGTTGCCACAAAATACTCTTTTGAGGTTGGCTGTCATGTCGCCTTGGGAATACATGGAAGTTCTACATCACATGGGTAGCCCGATCACATTGCACACCAGCATCATCAGCCCTGTTGGAGGCACCCAAGTAATTCAAACTACCCATGCTGTGTGGAGCATCCATATGCTACTGATTTAACATTTGAGACCACCACGGGGAGCAGTTTTGCCATGGCAAACGTGCGATGAGGGTGATGTATAAAGTGAGTCTGAGAAAGGAAAAGTAGCAATCAGGTTTGGATCAGATCCCCCTTTTGGTGCCTGATGGACAGGAATTGCCAAATTGCTGTTTTTTCTATCTCAAGACCAAGAAGTTTGGCGGAACAAAGTCTGTTGCATGAGCACTCAGCCTGAAATGGGCATGAAGCATACAGACCCCCATGATTCACATGAAGAAAAATGTGTGAAAGGAGCTCAGCCATAACTGATCAAGGATGTGTTATAATTATTAAGAAGCAATTTCCTCACAAGGGTGAATAAAGGGCAGCTTGATCACCAGCCACTTGAGCTGGAACTCTTGGATAGTACCTGTTTCATGCTCTTGGGGGTCAGTCCAAGTAGTGTAGGCTCAACTGGTTTGTGACTCAGGCTGTGCATTTTTTAAAAAAATTATGAATTTGTATAAGAGTTTAATATATAGAAGAATGGATAGATCTAATGTCGTTCTCCCTGGAGCAGAATTTTATTTCTCCTACAAACTGCTAAAGCATTTCCACACTGAGATAACACCAAGTGGTGCACACACAAGCTGATCTATTATTTATACTCCACCCAATCAGAAACCCCCAAATAACAGCTCCTCTGCAGCGTGATTGTGCTTGCTGTATCCACCTTTCCATGAAGGATGCATGAAGCAACAATGAGAGAGCACTGACGAAGTCCCTGCTTGGCTTTCTTCTGTGCCAGAACACCAGGTTAAGATTATGGAAGGAAGAGTCCTGTTTATAAAACACTAAGGAGAAAGTGGATTTATGTATTGCCTCAAAGAAAATCACATTTATTCTCTTAAAAGCAGGACACAGAGGAAATCCCTGCTTGCATAGCAATCTTGGTCTTACCTCGGACATTGGGGGGGAGGGGGTGGGGGGGGGGAGGAAATAAAAGAGACAAATCACTTGAGCTCAAGTGCAGAGGCTGCTGCAGTTTTCAGCTCTAATTCATGAATGTAAATCATCTTCATGTTATGTACAAATTCGCTCACAACTTCATTAATAAAGCTCACATAATGCTGCTGATGGTGACTTGTGGAACATTTTGAAGCTGAGGGTGGTGAATGTATTTAGACACTGCAAATGTGTAACAGAAACGAAGCACCATTTGTCTGCAGTGACGGGAATGGGGGCAGCCTGGATCTATGTCACTGGGAAGCTGCATTTATTCACTTGGCACCCCTCAGCACAGCCTAGGGTTGCCAACTTCCAGGTGGTGGCTGGAGATCTCCCAGTATTACAACTCCTCTCCAGATGACAGAAATCAGTTCCCCTGAAGAAAATGGTTGCTGTGGCGTGTTGACTCTATGGCATTATACCCCACTGAGGTTCCTACCCTTCCCAAATCCTGCTCTCCACAGGCTCTACCTGCAAATCTCTGGGTATTTTCCAACCAGGAGCTGGCAAGCCTCTTGTAGCCAACTTTCAAACAGCCCTATGAGCAAATTCATGGCTATTGCCATCTTAGAGGTGGGCAACTAAGGGTAAGAAATAATGACTTGCCCATGGTGCTGATTAAGCCTGGCACGGACTCCAGGTTTCCTACCTTCCAATCTCCATCCATCGGCTGACACTGTCGAGAAGCAAAGTGGAAATTTGACTCCTCTTGACACCGACTAGGGGATGGCAGAAACTTAAGATAACCAGCTGGGATGGGATGTTTCTGTTTGTGTACAAACACAAGCCCACCACGCAGCCTCGAGTGTGCTGGGAGTGGGGCCAGCTGAGAGGATCTTCTCCTTTCTGCTGCTGCCAGCACAGTGCGTTAGCTGCCAACTCTGAGAAGTCAATCATTGCTGAAGGCCTGGCTGACTCTGAACTGCTGCTTCTCAGAGTCCAGAGAAATGTCTATATTTGGGCATTTTGCATAGACTGGCTCAAGCAAACCTCATTCCTTTGCTCTTCCTAAGAGTGGGAAACCTTCCAGCTGCCCAGAACAGCCGAGAAGGGAAAACAAAGCCCAGATCACTACAGCCTCTCCACAGGCCTTTCCCCAAGCTGGAGCAGCTTCCCTCTGGGGGTCTGATAGCCATGCCATGCCATGTTCTTTTGCACCTACCGGTCCCTAGCCATCCTCTGCCCTCACAGCTGTCCATTCTATTCCCTGTGCTGCTTTCACTTTTGCCCTGCATGGGGCAGGTGAAAACAGAAAAGGGGGCCAAACGGCTCCCGGTGCGTAAGTGAAGAAAGAGATTATTCATCTTATTTGGTTGCAGGACCCTCTGAGTGGGTGATGAAGTTCAAAGGCTTAGTTTTCTAACAACAAAGAACAATTTTTGTCTGCAGATAATTAGAACAGAAATGAGTGTATCATTGTGTTGCACAAAACTTAACCTCGCCTACTACAGTTTCCAAGACATCAAGGCACACTGGCAAAAGCTGTGATATTCAGTACCTCAACAAGAAAATGGGTATTGTCCAGCAAAACAGATACAGCTAGAGAGAATGTCCTAGCTACTGTTTAAGTTCACAACATCCATTAGTACTAAGGTGAAGGGGGTAGGATTGAATATTAAACTGCATGAAAATTATGCAAATGAACACATGTGAAACCAGATTTCATTTGTGCATTCAATTTCATGCTTTAAAGTGGGTATGCTTCCTTGATGCTGTGTAAGTGGTCCACTGTTTGTGGAGACTGCATTAGAGGAATGGCATCTCAGTCTTACAGGGTTTTGAAAGGGAGCATGTGAGGGTCACCAACACCTGTTTTTCTGCACATCTATAGAACATGCAGATTCAGTCAGTGCAAGCCAGGTAAGCACTTTAACTATGCATCAATTTATTATTTATTTGTAAAATATATGTCCTATTTTTCTACTGTGCACAAAGAGGCTTCCAATAATAGTAATCTCCCAATAATAACATAAAGCAATTGCGACCAACAATCAACAACCATGAAAAAAGGAAAAATACAGGGAGCAACAGTTCCCTCCAATACACTTTAAGACCACTAATCATAGCATCATTAAATTGACAGAACTGACACAACAATACACCTAGCTCCAACAAACTCCAGAACAGTTCAGTGCAACCTTAGCTACAACAGAGATCCATGAAAATGTGATATAAACATCCAAATTCACACTGAAAAAAGTCTTACAGAGTTTTTCAAACCTTGTGAAAGAAAAAGCCTCACTCTCTTCTTCTGGCCAGCTCTAGATCTCATTTAGGCCAGTTGTACCTTCTGAAAATCCTCCCACAAGAGGTGCTGGGCCAACCTAAGTTGGTAGGCAGACCCAGGAAGAGGTGATCCTTTCAATACATGGTTTCAAGACCAGCACCTTGCATCCTGTCAGGAAACAGTATGTAGCCAATTCAACTGTTATAAAGTCATGTTCTATATGTGTTATGTTCATATGAGTCAAATGGTGGGCTGCTGCTCTTTTGTACAGACTGAAGCTTCCAAGATAGATACCTTCAAGGGAAATTCCATGTAGAGCGTGACACAGTAGCTCAATCTGGAGGTTACAGAAGCCTCAGTCTATGTACCTAGGTGAGCAGAGTCAAGTAAAGGAAATAGGTGTTGAATTAAAGAAGCATTCCTGGCAACCTGTTTCACAAGAGCAAGTCCAGAAGCACAGCCACGTTCTCATGATCGGACAGAATCAACAATCCCATTTGGCCTAGTTAGATAAATTGAATGATGAATAAATGTATTCAACCCTAAAACAGTTTGGGGTACCCACAAAGAATCCATGAACTCTCTCTGACCCATACCCAGATAGATGAGGGCACCACAGGGCAACAGGAATCATGGATGCTACCTGCTTGGGTAACATAGCCCCCGAGGGCAGCCACTGTGGTTATTCCCAAATGAAATTCTCTCCCCCCCCCCCACCCCGCTATTTAATTTGCCATAATACCTACTGTGAACACACCACTCTTGGCTCAAAGGGAAAACTTCTCTTGGTACTTTGTACCTTAATGCACAGCATGAGAAAGTCATCTAATACAATCCCTCCCCATCATCACTCAAGTTCTTTCCTCAACAATGAATAATGGAAGCCCACTCATTCCTACATCAGGGCTCTGGATTTTCCTCATCTTTCTTTAACAAGCACGATAGGGGTCTTTAGGTACCCTCTTGATATTTGTGAGGTTGAACCATATTTTCCCAGGAAACTACAGGAAGAGCTGGTGCTCTTTGTGTTCATCCATTATTATTGTTTTGAACCAGTTGTCTTGTGGAGTGCATCTTAAATTCCCTAGATAACCTGTAAGAAACATTGGCTGCCTTTTATCTGTCACTATTAACATGAAATCTGTGAGTTATGTTAAGAGTAATAAAAATGCAGATGTTACAAATTCTTCCCTCTGTGTGGAAAAAGGAAGTAGCTCTTTACATAACAAATCATTAAATTGTGGAATTGACTGCTAGTGGATGTAGTGATTGCCACAAGCACTGATGGCTTTAAAAGGGGATTATACAGATTCATGGAGGTTGTCCATCAATAGCTACTAGCCACGGTGTCTGAAGGGAGCCTCCATATCTAGAGGTAGTGCACAAATACCAGTGCTAGGAAATAACATCAAGACTTGGTCTCTGTGTCAAGGGCAACTGGTTGACCATTCTGTGAAACAGAATGCTGGACTAGATGGACCACTGGTCTCATACAACAGTACTCTTCTTATGTTCCATCCTTAAGAAAGAATATTGCTTTATTTCCATGATTCCATTCATAAATCAAAACCAGAGCTTAATTTGACCCAGCTCTCAAACTTAGCCATGGACATTTTTAAAGCCAGAATCCAGGCCTGGTGCATGTGCAGCAACAATAAAGCAGAGAACGTCTCTGCTCATAAGTGAAATTTGTTTCCCTCATCAATGAGCAACCACCCCTTCCTGTTTAGAGTGTACAGCTTCCAACTGACTTAAATCCTGATATCTTTAATTTTCTACTCCTTGGGGGCAACTGCTAGCCTCACTCACTGGAGAATGGCACATATCACCCCAGATAATTGCATAAGTAATTCACAGAAAGCTATGGCATGGTTGTCTTTTTATCACAGTAACCTGGTTATCAAGAATTCTTAGCACATTTATACATTACAACTTTGTCCAGTCTTTTCTATCATTGTGAAACTACTTAATTCATTACTACTTGAATGGTAGAAAACAGGTGGCAAGGGATACAGTGCCATAACTTGTGGTTTCTGTGACCAGGGAAAGTGCACAATTCTATGCCCCTCCCAGGAGTCAGCCCCAGGCCATTAAAAATAGTTGTGAATCCTGAAGGGGACTGCTGCTGAAGTCCTAAACTCTCACTGCTCAGATAGACTGCTTCGGCTCAAAAGCTGTTGCAAAAAAATCCTGTTGGCGGGCACTGCTTGATGACATGTTTTATCTTTCCACATAACCAGGATTCAGCACCTGAATGTGTTTCACTGTACTGGGTTGTAAGTACAGAGCCACTGGGTGCCATTCTTCCCTGTCCTCTACCCTTGGTCTCTGAACATGCCTGGCACATGGCATTTTCGTTACAGCTTGAACAATCCTTAGTAATTCCACAACTGGGGGGGGGGGGGGGGGGGCGGTGAGACTATTTTAATAACCCTCTACATGTTATACCATGTACATTTGGCATTCTTGTCCTCAGTTCACTTGGGACAGATGCTCCATTATCTCACTTTGGTTATATCACGGAAGTGGACCAATGGCAGTGATTTTTGGGATCTTGGTCCTGTTTTTCAGTACTGCAAAGATATTTCCCTTCCACAGTCATATATTCCTTTCTCTGTAACCATGCCTATGGAAAACTAAGCTGCATCACTCATATCCGCCAACTGTTCATACCACCCTCTTTTACCACTACTCTGTTTAAAGTAATCCAGAATTATGGTTCTTCTTAGGTAATGCAGCCATGCCCTCATGTGGTGGGACTCTTCCACACACGTTTAATCCAATTTTCTCACACAAAGAACAGTCATTAATGTGGCTGAGGACGTGTGCTTTCAGGAAAAGGAAGAACTGATGTGCAGGGGTGCTGTGTGCATCAATGTTTCTATAGCATGATTTATCTAGTGTTCAAGACTTTTAAATCTTGTTGATTTTAAGAAGAGAGGTCTCAAGTCATAGACTGCATCCACCCATTACTGGATATTGTGCTGTAGCAATCCTATGTAACTGGATTATCTTGTCCACACTCAAAAAATAATAATCCACTTCTGAAGGATCACTATAGTGCAATGATAGTACAAGATCCAGTGGTGTATAGATACAACCAGGCTTTACTCTCTCTTCAAAATCAACAAGACTTTAGAACTACAGTCATGTGACACTTATTTGAGAGGGAAGGTCCATGGAACTTCCAGGACTGGGCTGCACAGTTCCTAACTTTGGATGACTCTTGCCTTATTTTCCTGAGCAAATTATGACAAAATTATATAAATTATAATGAAAACTGAATATATAGGTAAATGTCAACATCTAATTCCATCAAAATACAAATATAAAACAATAAACCAGACAGGGATATATTATACTTTCTCATGCAGCCTGATTCTATGTATGTTATTTTTATGTTTTTGCATGTGTATTTTAGCTCTGATTTTAATTGTTTTAATGATGTGTTTTTGTTGGCTTTAATGATTGTTAAAGTGTGATTTTATTATGTATGTTTTTAATTTGTTAGCCACTGTGGTGGCCCTAATGAAGGCAGAAAGGCTAGGTATAAATTTTGTAAAACAGAATAAATAAAAATATTTATTCAGACATAAATTCCAATGAAGTTAACAGTTCTTACTCATAAGTAAGTGTGCGCAGACAGAACCACGGCCTAAAGCCCAGCATCAGCTTCTTACTATTTCAGCATCAGTTTGTTATTTCAACACCTAATGAGGCAATCTCAAATCAGGTTGGGGCCTGGAGACCCTCTGGGATTACAAATCTCTAGATAACAGGTATTAGATCCCCTAGAGAAAGTGGATGCTTCGGATGATTCTATGGCATTACACTCTGCGGAGGTCCTTTCTCTCCGCAAACCCAGCCCTCCCAAGGCTCCACCCCCAAATCTTCAGGAATTTCTCAGTGCAGAGTTGGGAATCCTAAATCTTAGCTCAAATCTTTGATGACGTTCCGGACCAGCAACAACATGAAAGTGTTTCCCCACCACTGTCTGTTCATGACAGCCACCAGCTGCTGAACTTCAGTCTGACCCCGCTGCTAAACGGCGGGACCGGAAGTTGTACGCTTTACTGCAAACGGTTACAATCCCACGTGCGATTTGCGGGCCTTTTCATCCGATCCCTCCTTCTTGATCCCCACAGCCTTACCAGCAAGGCCAAGCCAAGCACTTCCGCCAGGGGGCGAGAGTGGCCGTCACAACCGGCTCTTGTTCCGGCAGCAGACAAAACCCCGTCATCTCTCCCTGCGCCGCTTGGGTACTCGATGCTGCAGCACCCACGCCTGCGCTGCGCTTGTCCGCTCGTATTTTGGGGGCGGCGGCCGTCCGGCAGGCTGCGGCGAAGAGCTATGAGCTCCGGCTGGCTGGCGGAGGCAGCTGTTGCTGCGGTTGCCAGTGGGGGTGGGAGCTGCAGCGCGGGAGCACGATGGCCGGGCGGCGCGGTCTGTTGAAGCGCGAGCCCAACCTCACGCTGCAGTCGATCGACGTCCTGGTGAGCGAGGTGCTCAAGTACGAGCAGCTGCTCCTCGGGGTTGCTGCCGCTGCCGCCGCCACCACCAACGTGAACGCCTACGAGAAGCAGAAGATCTGGTGGCGCATCACCAACAAGAACAACGCGGCCGGGCGCCACCAGCGCGACATCGGCGGGGTCAAGAACTGCTGGCGGGGCCTGCGACGCCGTGCCAACGACAAGATCCCCCAGCAGCGCCAAGCGCAGCCCCCTGCCCGGCGCCCCCACCCTGCTCCCCTCAAGGACGGAGGCGGCAGCGAGCCGCCCAGCCAGCTCGAGCTGAGCCCAGAATGGTGCCTGCTGCACGGCGTGTGCCCCTTGGAGACGCCGCCGGGCACCGTCGAGGTGGCGGCGTCTCCGGGTGAATGCTTAGCCCCGGGACTTCCTGAGCTCCAGGCAGTAGGGAGGCCGGTGTTTGCGGGCCGGGGTAGCAGGGTGCTCTTGCCTCCAGGAGCCCGAATTCATAGAGGCCATGTGCGCTTGGGGGAGAACGGGCTTTTAGGGCAGGGTTTTGGAAATGCACCTTTCTCCAACCCTGGCGCACCGACTGTCCATTCTCTTTCCACCTGCCCCAGGGAGGCCCACGGCATTATTCGGTATAGGCGAGTAGAAAGGTTGAGGTGGATGGGATCCAGCTGCTCTGCCTTAATATATGCTGCTGGTGGTGAGATCTCCTCCTCCCAGTCGGCATAAAAAGGCAGACCACTTACTGCCTCAGCCATCTGTGTGCAACAGGGAGGGAGGGAGGGGCTTTAGACTAGTTCCACGTGGGTAAAATGTCCTTAATAGAGACTGCATCCCAAGGTTTTTGCTGTGGTGAAAAAAAACTCATGTGCATCATCTCTGTGGCTGGCCGGCTGGCCCTGGATGTGTGCATTTCTCACCGCCGTTATATGAGCCCTACCTTGGCCCATAGTGCTGGATATTTATTCTTGTGTGCCAAAAGTATACAGCTGCTCTTGTCTAGGATACCTAATTATGGAATGATGTTTTCAGAGTTACCTGAAAGATCTGACAGCACTTTCTCTTTTAGGCAGCCAGATTCATTTGGGTCATGTTACCCTTTCTTTTAATGATTCAGCAATATCCCATCTAAAGGCAAGGTGGAGGTGGCTTAGATGGTCCCTCCAAAGTCTTTGATTTGCCTGGCGGCCCCTTTTCAGCAATCTGCATGAGGGCGTCATGGAACGCATTATTGCAGGTGGGGTTGGAACCAAGAATAGAAGTGAGAGGAAAATCATAGGTCTTTGCTTTTGATTGTCACAGGGACCAGGACATCCTGTTCTTATAACATGTTCTCATGTCTGTAGCTGTAATAATTGCAGGATCAGGGCACGCACAAGCAGTACTGACTGCAAGATAAGAGACGGATTATTATAGGAAGCTCCATGTTACATCAGGGCATGACAGATTTTCTAGAAGCCAGCTCAAAAATTTAAGAGCCAGACCTTCAAGGTTACGTACGACCATATTTTTTAACTAATTTGTTACCACAAAAAATACTAGGGACCACAGTGATGTTTCTAAGCACTGTGGTGACCTGCACCTGGAATTTGTCAAGCCCCGTGATACACTGTGTCTTCATCATTTTATTACTATTAAGAACATAAGAACATAGGAAGAGTCCTGCTGGATCAGACCAATGGTCCAGCTAGTTTGGGAGCCAGTTTGGCGTAGTGGTTAAGAGCACGGACTCTAATGTGGGATGACCAGGTTTGATTCCCCAGTCCTCCACATGCAGCTGCTGGTGTTACCTTGGGTCAGTCATAAGTTCTTTCAGAGCTGTTCTCTCAAGGGCAGTTCTTGAGAAAGCTCTCTTGGCCCCACCTACCTCACAGGGTGTCTGTTGTGTGGAGGGGAAGGGAACGGGATTGTAAACTGCTCTGAGACTCCTTTGGGTAGTGAAGGGCAGGGGATAAATCCAATCTTCTCCTCCTCCTCCAGCATCCTGTCTCACACAGTGGCCAACCAGTGCCTCTGGACAGCCAGCAACAGGGCTTTCCTCTCATGTTGCCTGCACTGGGTTGACACTTTCACTGAGTTATCCACTACAACCCCAAAATCTTTTTCCCCCTCAGCAAGCTCAGACCCCATTAACCCATACTTGACGTGGGTTTTTTTTTTGTCCCAGCGTGCATCACTTTACACTTACCAACATGGAACTTCATTTGCCACATTGTCGCCTGCTTACCCAGATTGTGGAGGTCCTCTTGCAGCTCTTCACAGTCAGCCTTGGTTTTCACCATCCTGAATAATTTTGTGTCATCTGCAATTTTGGCCAGTACACTACTCACCCCTAGTTCCAGATCATTGATGAATAAATTAAATAGTACCTGCCCCAATACTGATCCTTGTGGGATCCCACTGCTTACTTCCCTCCATTGTGAGAACTGTCCATTGATTCCTACTCTTTGCTTCCTGTCATTTAACCAGGTTTTAATCTATAACAGAAGCCATATAGAAAGGTTAAACCCTTTCACTGCCCTAACTTTAATGGAGCTCCCATCCAGCTGGAATTCCCCCTTAAAGACTGAGAGGGCTTGGTGCTGTTCATCGTCAGTTTGTTTCTGTGGATCTAGAAGTTTGGTTATTATGACGGAACTAATGATCCTGGCAAATTAGTCTACAAAAGATGCTACCCACACAGTACTCTTACTAGCCTGTCTGTTCATGAACACTAGTTATGGTTGCCAGCTCCAGGTTGGGAAATATCTGGAGGTTTTGGAGGTAGAGCCTGAGGAGGATGGGGTCTGGGGAGGGGAGGTACGTCAGGGTATCTTGCCATAGAGTCCACCTTCCAAAGTTGCCATTTTCTCCAGGTGAGTTGATCTCTGTCACCTGGAGATCAATTTTAATAGTGGGAGATCTCCAGCCATCACCTGGAGGTTGCCAGCTTTAGCAGTAGTGCAAATCACTTAGCACATAGCAGCCCAGGAGAGGGGGAAAGGAAAAACTCCCAATTTGCAGAAACTTCTTTGCCCGGTTATCTGGAGATAGTTCTTATAGCTGCTTACAATCTTGGCACAAACAGTTAAGAACAATTGGTTTAGACATTCTTCCCAACTTTATCCCATAGAATGTGGACATATTGTGATATTTCATTCCCTCATTTTATCTTCATAGAAGCCCCAGCAGTCCTGTATCCATGACCAATCTGTGAACGCTGTGACTGAATGTGCATTTGAACCCGAGTTTCTCAAATTCACATGTAATTTACCATTACCCTGTGCCTCTTAACAAACATTGACTGGATTAGCCAAAAGGAGGGGAAGCTATCAATACAGTCAGCAATTCTAGGAAAGAGTGGGTAAGGAATTTGGAAGCCTAGATGGAAAGGAAAAATTAAGGTTCAAAGTCTCACACTCAAACTAAGAAGCAGAAGACCATTTAAATGGTCTGCTGGCACTTGCTCATTTCCACAAAATGTCAAAAAGCCAGAGCAAGGTATAAACTTGGTTGGGAAATCTGAGCCAACCACTTGAAATGTAACACCACTAACAGCTTTTCAGTTACTTGAAACTAGAGAAGCAAATATTTGTCTTATATTCATTTATCAAATAAAAATGAAAAAGAAATCTCAATAGTAGTCCCATTATTGTCCACCTTATATTTTGGTTTGCAGGCATTGTGGGGAGGGGTGTGAAATCTGAATGGTTGAAAGAGCAAAACTGCATTGGTAATGGGGGTCTGTGGTCACCGCATTTCATTACTTTCATCCTCACAAGCAGGTGAGGAAATACAATCTTAAATTATCTGACAAGTTACTGTTACACTTGGTATTACTTTATATGGGAAATCTAGAAACCTTGTTGTAATACATACTTTTGGGTAAGAGCAGACCTACCTCAAAGATCTGCAAGAACCTGCACATAAGTCTGTTCATTTTCACACCTGCTAAGCTTATGGGGGCTGGAAGTGGTTTGAAAAAACCCCCATCATTTCCATGGTTTGTACACAGTTTATTTTGGCCCACTATCACCTCTGATCAAACAGAGTTTGCATGGAAACAATGCAAAACCTTGCAAGAGCTAAGAAATGAAAATGGATTCTTATTTCAAGCTGACACTCTGAAAGAAGAACATGGCATCTGTCTCCAGCCTTACTTGAGAAGCCATCATTGTTTAATGTTTTATTCTACCATTTCCTTTTCCTATTACTGTGCAGAGGCTTCTGTGTTAGAAAACAGAGCCTTAGCAGACGTGAAGATGGCTTGTATAAAAACTCAAGCATGTGAATGGGAAGGAAGAGCTCATTGTTTTTGAACTGGGTTCTTGCTGGTTGCTGCTTTGAGTTAACCTGATCTGTCCTCTCTGCTCTGGACAGGTGTGAAGGAGGAGCCAGTGAAGGAAGAGCCAGTAGATGTGAAGCCAGAGCCAGCCTGCCCCTTTCCCACTGGCAGCGTGTGAGCGGGGGGGGGGGGGGGGGGCGCTGAGAGACAGCTGCTCAGGAGCTCTGCCCAAATCCCAGATGAACCCCGTGAGGACTGGAGCAGAAGTCTTGTTCAGTGAGCTTGGGGAACCGCAGGAGGCCCTGGGTTTGGATTATGCACCCATCACATTTGACCAGGAGTCTCTACATGGGCTCCTGAACAATTGTCACATGGAAGATGCGGCACCTCCTCTGACAGTGCCAATTCAGGAAGGGCTGTCAGAAAGCAGCCATCTTAGCCTAGCAGAGAGGCATATTGTCCAGGCTAATGAGCAGCTGATACAGGAGGTGCGTGCCCTCCAGCAGGAGTATACTGAAAGCCACAGAGAGACTGCCTCCATCTTGCACAGCATTGCTGAAGCCCTGAGTGGTGTCCACAGCAGCCAGTCTGAGATCCGGGATCTCAACCTCTGCCAGCAGGTGGTACCCAAGCAATGAGGGATATACCAATAGAAGATGCTGGGCACCTCTAAGTGTATATGCCCTTTCATGGAAAGGTATCAGCTACCCTATAAGTCAGGGGTGGGCAATTGTTTTGGCTCGGGGGCCACTTTTTGGGAGCGGAGGTTAGTGGAGGGCCGCACCTTTTAAAATGATTGCATTCATTAGTTAACTTTGCATTTCAGAAAAGGTATAAATTGTATCATAAAAATCAATAAATATAAATTAAATAAAATAGTGGTAGTTTTATTCAATTTATTTATTGTGCTAATTTTATATCATCTATAGCTGCAAGTACATTTAATTTTAGAATCAGTTTAATGAGACAAATCTACCCTATCGCACTTTTCTACAACTGGCCAACTGTCTTGGCGGGCCGCAAAAAACTCTGTGGCGGGCCGCAATTTGCCCACTCCCGCTATAAGTGATTGTATGGACAAGTAATTGTTTCACCTACTGAGATGGGTTTTGGCAATGAGCTAGGCTTGAAGGACAGATTTTACTTCGGATTTTCTTATCATTGGATAGACAGGTACCCATGGTAGCACAGTCAAAAAAAATTCACCTGTGCCGGGCCCACCAGCTGGTTCCTTATTTGTCTGGGTCAGACCTTGTCACATTGATCCATGCAACAGTCACCTCCAGATTGGACCACTACAATTCTCTGTATGTTGGGTTACCCTTAAAAACGCTGCAGGTGGCTGCCAGGTTGCTCCCTAGAACATCATGGTCAACTCATATTACTTCAGTTCTGTGGTAGCTGCACTGGCTACCAGTTAGTCAACAGACCCAACTCAAGGTGTTGGTGTGAAGAAGAAGAAGAGGAGGAGATTGGATTTATACCCCACCCTCCACTCCCCAAGGGAGTCTCAGAGCGGCTTACAAACTCCTTTTCCCTTCCCCTCCCCACAACAGACACCCTGTGAGGTAGGTGGGGCTGAGAGAGCTCTTTTCCAAGCTGTCCTTGAGGGAACAGCTGGTCCAGAGCTATGGCTCATGGGCGTCAACTACGGGGGGGCTTGAGGGCTCGACCCCCCCCCGGAAATTTCCCAGAGGGGGCTCAGCCACCCCCGGCAAAATGGAGTGCCCGCCGGTGGCCAGTCAGCCGGCCGTCGCCGCCTCTCCTTTCCCCCCACCCCCGGCCTGCCCTCCTGCCTCCCTGGGGCCCCCGGGATTTTGGCACGTGAGGCGGAGCGGGAGCCGGGGGCCCGCAAGGGTGACGCGCCGGCCCCCGGCTGCAGGCAGCAGCAATCGGTGAGCGGGGAGAGGGAGGGAGGGGGGCAGGGAGCGCGGCGGGTGGCCGGGCGGGCCCGGCCCAGGGGAGGGAAGCGGCGGGGGGGAGAGCGGCGGGGATATGGTCCCGCGCACACGCACGAGAGAGCCCCCGCCCCCCCCCCCGGGGATTTAAAAAGTCTACGCCCCTGCTATGGCTTGCCCAAGGTCATCCAGCCAGGTGCAAGTGGAGGAGTGGGGAATCAAACCCGGTTCTCCCAGATTAGAGTCTGCGCACTTAACCACTACACCAAACTGGCTCTAACCTTTAAAGCCCTTAACAGTTTGGGACCCTCATACCTGCAAGACTGCCTCTCCCATTACAACGCCCCACACTCTCTTTGGTCATCATCTAGGGTCCTCTTGCAGGTGCCTGGTCCCAGGATGACTCAGCTGTCACCAGGGGAAGGACCTTCTCAGTTGTGGCCCCTGTGCTGTGGAATGCACTCTTGAATGACACCCGTGCCCTGCCAGACTTTAGTTTCCGCAGGGCATGCAAGGCAGAATTGTTTAGGTCAGCCTTTGGAGGGTAACCACATGTTTGGACTCTTTTAATAGTAGTATGGTGATAGCTACATAGTTTAATAATTTAATATTTTAATGTTTATATTTGTTATTTGTTTTTATGTTGTTTTACCTTATTGGTTTTAATACTGTAAGTTGCCATGAGACCCTTTGAGTGAGTGGTGACTAAAAATCCATTCTCAGCTCAAAACTATGAAAAGTAAATCTCTTCTTAGGAGTTTGTTAGGAGGCAGGGCTTGTCTGTAGTGCTCTTGTACAGAATTCATTCTTTGCTTTACCCTTCTCCCTGAAAGAACCCCATTATCACTAATAATTGGTAAAATAATCGTAGTACATCTGCTGCCTCCATTTTATTTCCTTGGTCTGTTCTTCTACTTTACACTTAACCTGCTTCTAAACTGCTATTCCATCTTATGCCTACCATGATTCATGATCTGTCCTCCTCATGGATTAAAATTTGCTCTGGCATTTACATGGGGGTGTCCCTTGGTCAGAACTATCACCAGGGCTACTGTTTTATCATTTATTGTGGAGGACTGCTGTTGATATAAATGGTAGTACCATATAGTATATAATTTTAGGCTTATGGCATATGGCCAAAATGGCCATGGTATGAATACAGAATTCTTGTTAGGCTACCTTGACTGACCAAAGCTCCAAAGGGTATCCAAAGATGGATTTCTTAAGGCAAAATTACCTTCCTTTGTATCAAAGCAATGGGTAATAAGATCCCTGGTTGCTAATGCCCCTTTATTTGTTTCTAATAGATGCCTCTTAGCGGAGGACAAAAACCTGAATTTCTTTGCCTGGGATGTTCAAATTCATCCACATTCCTATTTGTGACAGAAAGACATGTGATCCAGGGGACATTATAGAATATTCCCACGTAACATGGGAACCTTGTGTGCCTGTTGGGGCCTAGCCCAATCAGGACTCTTTTTGTTTTCTGAGGGACAATACTTCATGGGTAAAGAGATACAGAGAAGTGCCTTGAAAATGAAAAACAGTACCGGGGGTAATTGAAGCTAAAGAACTGATCCAAGTTAGTCTTGTATTATCATGGCAGCTCGGAGATCAGACGCGAGGGGCACATTTTGTCTTTAGGGGTTAAGGGGCGCCGTCCCGGGGCTGGGGGAGGCCGGGAAACTTTTTGCATGTGATTGCTGAGCCCCGGCAAGGGGCGCATCTCACCCTTCGCGGTTAAAGGGCGCCTTCCCGGGCCTGGGGGAGGGGGGGAACCTTTAAAATATGGAGGGGAGAGAAGGTGGCAAGATGTAGCCCAGTCTCCTTAGGTCTTAGAAGCTAAGCCGGGTCTGGACTTGGATGGGAGACCACCCAGGAGGATGCTAAAGAGGAAGGCAACGGCAAAGGCAAACTGCCTCTGTTTCTCACTTGCTTTGAAAGCCGCTTGTTGGGGTTGCCATTTGTGTGCTGCAACTTGACGGCACTTGCATACACACAGTAGAATGTGGGCTGTATCCACACATTGGTGGCTATGGCATTGTTGTTTTTGCAACAGCAGTGATTTGCACCTGGATCTTGTATGAATAAGATTATTTTTGGGGTGCAGCCCAGCCCCAGCATCTGTCTGTGTGATTGTCCTGGGGGCACCACGCTTTGGAGCAGCTGGCACGAGATTATTTTTGGGGTGCAGCCCAGCCCCAGCGTCTGCTTGTGTGATTGTCCTGGGGGTGCCACGCTTTGGAGCAGCTGGCCCAAGAATCGCACCTTGGACCAGGAAACAGGATATATCTTCTTGAAGGGGAGAGTCCTGTGAACCTGGGGGTATATAATATGTCATGGTCCAGACCTTATTTGGGGGTTCAGAGGTTGCCACATTTCCGCAGTGTTTCTGGATGAATTTGCTAATAAGTAACGAATAAGGATTGAATAAGGAAATGCAAATAAGGAACCAACTTCAGCCTCCTACTACTCTGGGAGGATAGCTTCCGTTGTGGCTGAAGCCTTCAGAAGGCTGGTCGGAGGAACAAGGACCTTTCCAGGGGACGGGGTCATTTTGCCGCAGCCATGACACAAGCAGGCATTCCCCCAGGGGGGGGGGAGTGGCATCAACTCCCGGAGCTGCGTTCCCCCGAGCTCCTGCTCGAAATGACCCCTGGCAATAGATCTAAACAATTTGCTTCATTCAGGAATCTCTAAGATTGGCCAGCCACTACTCAGTCACTTCGTTCAAGAAGGGTACATTTGAGACTAGAAGTTAGTTATTCAACTCTCTTGGGTCCAGAGTAAATTTATTTAGGAGCGGATGCACCACTGTCTGCTTCAAGGCAGGAGCAATCACCATATCTCGAGGCATTTACTGACTCCCAGACTGAGTCCGGCAGTCCTCCCCCGAGCAGATTTAAGCAGCCAGCAGGGACAAGGGTCATATAAACAGGTGATAGGTCTCAAACTTCCAAGAATCCTATCCACATCCTCTGACTGCATAAGCTGAAAGGTATCCCACATGACTGGAGAGATCAGCACCCTGCGACCATCCAATCCTATTGCTGCTAATGTAGAGCCCAAGTCTCAACAGATGGGAGAGATTTTATCCAGAGTGTTCAATAAAATGATCACAGCAAGCTGCACAGCTGTCCACTTTCTCTAGTTGGCCAGAAACCAACAGGTCCCTTTCCACCTAAAAGAATTCTGCAGGTGTACACTGTGGGAATGTAATGGTGGCCGAAAAATCTTTGCCACTATCACTGCCATGGAGTTGGCTTTCACACTGTACCTTGTCATATTAATTCCAAGTCTTTCTCCACCATCACTCTAGCTGTCCCTGCTGTCTCTTCATTGCCCACAGCCCCTCAGTAAACCAAGAGGCTGCCCAGGCTCTTCAACCTGAGAGAGGGTGCCTAGGTGCAATTGTGTCAATTGCCTGGGTCATTTCTCCATTCCAGAAGTCAGCCAGTGCATTCACAGAAGTACTGACCATATCAGCAGGAAAATCCCCAAATGCCATCTGAAAACCTATTAGATCCATCAGGCTATGGGGATGGATAATCTTAACTGATTCCCTAACCCTGCAAGGTCCTAGTAAATCTGTAAATCTAACCCCAGCAAGTACTGATCCATCCATGAAATGGGGACCATCTTCAGTTCCCTCATCTTCAGATCACCGTTTTCCTACCCCGAAGAAAACAGACTAAGAGTGTGACCTGCACAGTGTGTGGGGCATGTTATTAAACTTCTAAACTTCTGCTTGGCGAGTGTTCTTATATTATTATTTCATAGATTTATGTTCTGCATCTCCACCAGAAGGATTCTAAAGTGGAATTAAAGGGTCTAAGCAGGCTATGGAATTCCTTGTTTGTGATGGATAGCCGTGTTAATCTGTCTGTAGCAGCAGAAAAGAGCAACAGTAGCACCTTAAAGACTAACAAAATTTGTGGCAGGGTATGCTTTTGTGAGTCACTGCTCACTTCTCCAGATACCTGAAGACGATAGCAATGACTCATGAAAGCTCATGTTTGTGTAGTGAGAGCTTTTTTGCCTCAGGCTAGCAATCTCAGTTAACAATCTGTAAATTATTTATTACGTTTGCATCCTTTCCTTCCTCCAAGCAATCAAGATAAGTGCACAAAGGGGTAATGCCATTCTTTCCCTCAAAATAACCCTAAAGTAGATTAAACTGAGGAGCAGTGACGGGCCCAAGGTCATGGGACCTCGTTTTCCTTAGCTCAGCATTCTGGCTATTACACCCTAACTTGTTTCCAGCAGAGGATTTCTGTGGACAGAATGGCTTCTGCATGACTTCCTTATTTCCCTCTTCCCTCTGCAGTCCTTTGGGGGGCATTTTGAGCTATAGTGGGAGGCGAGAGGCAAGAAAGCCAGGTTCCCCAAGTGGGATTTGTTCCATTTGTGGAAACTCTTCTTTGGCTCCAAGCTACTGGGCACTGAATGTATGAACAAGCCTTTTTGTCTCCAAGCTCAAATCAAACCTCTGCCTCTCCCTGGTATTATTATAACTATCCTTAATGGTAAGGCAAAAGTGAGGATCTCCCTTACTCATAACCATCCCAGCAACAGTCTCCTCTGAAATTCTTTCATCAGGTGGCTCTGTGTTCCTAGGTTCTTCAGTCACATCAACTTGCTCAACCCCAGCAGCAGTGTTTAGCCACAGATACCCAGCCTGATAGGTCAGAAATATGTCAAGTGTTCCTTGGGAGTGTTCCTGATCACAGGGTATTCTGTAAAAGAGAAAGGCTTATCATGGCAGAGCTGAATAATCTCTTGACTTTCTCAGATTAATTTATCAACCTTCCCCCCCACGCACTATGATTGCTCTCTGAACAAGTGGGAGGTGGGGGAGGTGGCTGTATTTGTTTAGGCAGTGCCTATAAACTGGGTTGGCACTCTAATCTGCTGGCATGCTGAGCTCATCCCAAGAAGAACATGAGTGAGACCGGCAAAATGATGCATCCCAACTATAACATTGCTCTTCCACTAGCGGAAGCATTTTGGCAGGGGTCCTTTCGTAGAAAAAGAGGTGCAGGAGCTCATTAGCATAACTCATTAGCATATGCCACGTCCCCTGACATCACCAGAAGTGTGTCAGAAAGGGAATGTCAGTTTCAGCCCCATTATATCCTATGGGCCATTGAAATCAGTGGCAAAAACTCATAGGGTATATGAGGGGCTGGAGGAAAGGGGGTTTGAGGGAGAGGCTCCAAACTTGCAGGGTAGCTGCTGGGGCCTCTCCTCGAAATACCCATTAAGTTTCAAGAAGATTGGACCACGGGGTCCAATTCTATGGGCCCCCAAACAGATTGTCCCACCCCCATAGAGAACAATGGAGGGAATGGGGGCAACCTGTTTGGGGGCCAGTAGAATTGGACCCCCTGGTCCAATCTTCTTGAAACTTGGTGGGTATTTTGAGGAGAGGCCCCAGCAGCTACCCTGCAAGTTTGGCGCCTCTCCCTCAAACCCCCTCCCCTCCAGTGGCTTTTAAAGTTGCTGCCAAATTTCGGCGGCAATTTGGCGGCGAGCTGAATCAGATTGGAGAATCTGATTCAGCCCGTGGCTGCCCTACTGGCCAGTCCTGAGTCCGCCTCGCTCCGGCCCCAAGGGACCCCTGGTTACGAGACTTCAGCAGGGCCTCCAATGGGCTAAAAGAAGGACCATAAATGCATGCGGTGACATTCATTCATACTTTTGTTGTAGAAAGGAGGTTTGGGTCACAATCTGCATGTGCACAATTCTACTTAACCATCTGGAGTTTTTAAACTAAATAACAATCACACATTCTTACACAATTTGGTGTAGCAGCACAGCAGGAGCCCTGTTTGCAGACGGAAGAAGACACTGACGCAAGGACAATTTTCAACAAGAGAAAATGTTCACTGGCTACCTGCACTTACAGCTCTTTCCAACAGGTGACTTCTGCTGGCCTGCATCAAAGGTACTCCAAAAAACTACAGTTAAAAGTTGCCCCCTCCAACTGCCATCAAGTTTCCTAGGCATTGCCTCCATTCAAGAAAGGGACAGAATTATGAATGCTGTGCAGGGATACCTTTGTTGGTCTGCTGCAGCAAAAGCGGCAGCACTTTGAAGACGAACAAGTGATCCTACTTTGGTTTGCGTCTGAAGAAGTGAGCGCCCACTTACAAAAAAAGGATCGTGGTGGAATCGACGCCGCTGGCGGGTCTTTAAAGTGCTATCAGATTCCCCAGTTTTGTTTCCCTGCTGCAGAGCCACAAGGAATTACCAACTGCCAGAAAATGGTCCGTACTCTGTGAAAGCTTATGCTGGAATAAAATGTTACCAGTCTTTAATAAGGCACCAATGGAATCCCATGTAGGAAAGCCAGTGAAAAACATAAACTATGGTGTCACAGGGGATCTTGTATGCATGGAGTAACTAAAATATGTTCTGATTCAAGTGGGGCGTCCGTGTTGGTCTGAAGCAGCAGAACAAAGTCAGAGTCCCGGGGCACCTTGGAGACCAACAAAGTTTTAATTCTGGGCGTAAGCTTTCGTGTGCATGCTTCAAGGTGCCCCGGGACTCTGACTTTGTTTAAAACGCGTTCTGATGATCATAAACTAGGAAGCAGCATCACACAGATTACACAGTTGCCAACCTCCAGGCAGGGCTTGGGGAAGGATGCAGCGGAAGTCTTCCCTCCCTGCAAACTCTGCACTCCCTCGGAGCACGTGCAGAGGGTCGGTGGCTTGCAACGAAAGAAAAGAAAAGGCAGGAAGGGCATCCCCATCACCACGGCCGCTCTGGGGGTGACACATTTCGGTCACAGGACCACCACCCCCCCCCCGAGGCAAAAGGGGGGGAGGCAGAGAAGCCCCATGCTCTCCCGGGCGGGGGCGCATCTCCTTACCTGCGGGGAGCACCAGGATCAGCGCCAGGCTGAGGAGGAGGCGGCGGCTCTGGGGGCCTGAGGGGACGGGGAGGGCCTGGTCTCCTCCTTCGCCGTCCCCGGCGCCGCATCCCCGCCCGCTCTCCGGTGCTCCGCGGCCGACAGGCAGGCCCGCCCTTGCGCCTCCCTTCCCCTCGCCGCCCCTCAGCAGAGGTTGTTGCCCCGCCGGCGTCGTCACAAAGGCAGGAAGGGGGATGGAACAGGACGCGACGGAATGGCGGCGAGAAGGCGCCTCGTGCGCACAGCCGCGCCTGCGCAGTCGTCTTTTTTTTTTTTTTACAAAACAATCTTTATTTACAGACACCAAGTAAACATAAATGGTGAGGAGGGAGAGGAGGGAGAGTGCCAAGCAGCGGGCCAGTTAGGAGGACCTCCAAGCTGCTCAACACACGGTTTGGCTGAGGGAAACCATCACGCAGCCGACAGCCGAGACCGTCCCCGACGTGGGGGAAAAGCTTCACCACCATCCATCCAGAGTCACTCCAGGTCATTGAGTAGCTGCAGTTCAAAGACCTGCAGGTGTTCCTTCAGCCGCCGGTGGGCATCGGCCCCGTGCGGCCGCCGTTCCCGCTGCAGCTCGCAGATGCGCAGGCGGAGTCGCTGCTCTCGGCGCCGGCAGGCCTGCAGCTGCCGCTGGGCTTTGCCCAAAGCGTCGAGGGCCGCCTTGGCTCGCCGCTTCCACAGCAAGGCGCTGCCCACTTGGTAGCTGTGCTCGTTCTGGATGTAGGCCCCGGCTGGGGGAGGGAGGCGTAGCATGTAGAGGAAGAGGGAAACGGGGTGGGTGGGATCCCCCACCGGCTCAGGGAGGGTCGGAGAGGGAGAGGCATCCTCCTGGCCTGTGGCAGCCAGCGACTGGTCTGGGGGAATGTCTGAGAGGGAGGCCAGGATTTCCGGCTCTGGCCCGGGAAGGATGGGCTGGCTTCGGGGCTCCCCACTAGTGGGGGCGGCCACGGGGCTTGGGAGCTCTTGCACCGGGAAGCACGAGAGGTCCACGGACGACAGGGTCGACTCCTCCTCTGGGCAAGGGCTGCAGCTCTGCTTCTGCTGGCGCCTTGCAAGTCTGGAGTTGCCTAGCTTTGATTTCCACCACGGCTTGGCATGAAGCTCAAATATAGTGGGGACAGCGCCTTCCTTGAGCCGATGGTAACCACTGGTGCCCACCAGTTCAAAGCAAGTCTTCTCAAAGTGCTTGGAGCAAAAGTAAACATACTCGGAGGCTGGGTCCCAGAGACCCTGGCCGCTCATGTCCTTCCGGCAACAGTTCTCCAGCCACATGGCTCGCCGGGGGTTGTCCTTCGGCAGTCGATGGAAGGAAATGCCACGGTTGCAGGTCTCGGGAGTGTCACGGGTACAGCAGCCAGTGGCAGAGCAGTGACGGGGCATCTCCCCACTCCCATCGCTCGGAGCGCCCAGCAGTCGTCTCCCGCGAACCCCCTCTCGCTTTCTCTCCCCCCCGCCCACGTTGTCCTGGCAACATAAGAACGCGGCTTGGCGCACGCCGAGGCCTCTGCGGAGGCAGGAGGGGCCGTGGGGGGAGGTTCCCCCGGTGGGGGGGGACCAGCGCGGCGCCCTCCCCGGGAATATACAGAGCGGGAATCTAGACAGGCGAGCCCCGTTGCGCCGGGATTCCCGCGCAGGGGGAAATGAAACTGGTGTGGTGGGAACGGCATTCTGACAGCCGCCTGATGAACGGGGATCTCGCTGGATATGGGGGGGGTTCCTCCCGGGGCCGGCGGCCAGCCGCGGCCCCAGGAATGCTCAGTGGGGGATGGAGGGGGGTTCTTCCAGGGGCCGGCGGCCACCCGCGGCCCCGGGAACGCACAGTGGGGGGGAGGGATGGGCTTTTCCCTGGGCCGGCGGTGCTTGCCGCGGCCCGGAAAAGGTGAGCGGGGAAGAGGGAAGGGCTTCTTCCCGGGCCGGTGGCGCTTGCCGCAGCCTGGGAAGGGTGAACGGGGGGGAAGGATGGGCTTTTTCCCAGGCCGCCGCCGGCCTGCCGCGGCCCGGGAAGGGTGAACGGGGGGAGGCTTTCTTCCGGGGGGCGGGGCGTTATGTGCCCGCCCCCCCGCCCCTTCTCTCCCAGAGCGGCGCTCTGGCGCGCCCCAGCCCCAACGGAGCCCTGCATTTTGGTATTCACTGCTGAAGCAGTTTTGTTGCAAAAGAAGAGTTTTGTGGTTCCTTAAAGATGAACAGATGTATTCCTTCAAAAGGTTTTATTACGGAACGGAACCCACTTAAACATATGCATGTAGCATTCTTCAGTTGGCTGATACATATACATCGCTACCACTCTGGAATCTGTAACCGAACAGTTAGAGGGCTGTTTTGTTCTCATTTTCTATAAATCCCAAGACATTCAACTGTTTAGCTTTACAGCAGTTCTTCAAAAGAGACTGGCCAGATACGTCATCTAGGATATGAGCCCACATGCTGTGGGTTTGCAGTGGAAATATGTGTATTTCAAACTACAGATTTCTACAGATATTTCAAGCTACAGATTTCAAACTACAGAGTCACCAAAAAAAAAGTTGCTCTGAATTAGACAGATAAAGAGCATAACTGACATGAGAGACACTATGTAGGAAATTAAATATGCACTCACGCAAATGCACACACAGAAGAAATCTTATCTGTATTTACAAATTTACTCCACATTTTAGCAAATATTTGATGATGCACATAACTACAACATGAATTAGCAGTGGTAGCTTTCACTGCTGTCACAGATCTATTGGATTAAGTGTAAAAATTATCATTTGCCTTGGAAGCACAGAAGCTTTACACAGTATCTGCAATCCTCCACGTTTTCTGGTTAAGGGGGAAATGCTGTTCAAACAAATCACAAAGATGATCTGACTCCACTGGTAACAAGAGAAAGAAATTTTACTTACAAAAATAGAAACACATCTTACATGACTTATTCATGTAGGTACATTTAACTTATTGTGAACAGATTAACTTCAAAAAAGTTAACTTGCTACAGCTCCAAGCCAGGTAAGAGAGAAGAGAGGTCCTAGATAAGAAAAAAACCAGAAGGTAAGCAATGGCCAAAGAGGCTCAATACTTAACTGAGGAGAGGGTGGGGCCAACTGCCAAGTGTACCTGAGTGAGAGAATTCTCTTAACCCTTTCCCTCCCAGATCCTCTTGCATGCAGAGTTACAATATCCAACAAGATCAGGGCCATCACCACACAGTGGAAACAAGGTTCAGGCTGGAGGGGACAATGGCTAAGGCTATTAATCCCTCCTGCTGTTAAAGTGGTGCTCCCTGCTTAGCAGCAGTATGCAGACATCAAAGCGCAGAAAGAGAAGCAAACCCAGAGGCATTTTCCAACAGTCAATTTCCATAACAAATCCACAGAACTGGGTCTAAAATGACATGCACTGTTCAGAAGAGGGGCCCACAACAAAGGTAAGTTCACAAGAGTGCACTGCTTCCATTCACAATGGGTCCATTGATTTGCTAAATTGCTAAAAGCTCTGAGCTCATGAGGAACTATCACACAGCTTGGATATTGTCTTATAAAGGAGACGGATTGGATGCAGCAGAGTTGCATGGGTTTTGCACAATGACTGCCTGTGTGCTTTGGATGGTGCCTTCTGCCTCTGTTGCACAATGCCTTTCTCCATTATTTACTCTGTTTCAGGAAATTTTAAAATAGATTCTATTTGTTGTATGACCCGATCCAAAGGCTGCGTATATTTGCACTTGTAAGGTACGTTATGCTGAGACTTACACCCTCAGCCTTCCACAGATGGGACACTGCAAAAATTTGAGAGGACTACAGTTAGAGTTACTTTACATGTTCACCTTACACTGTGGTTAGTGTCCCACGTGTATTAATTTCATTTGGCTGCTTTTGACATTCAAATGTATTTTTGCTCTCTCTTCTTTCCCTGAGGATTGTATGGTTGTGTTCCTTCCTTTTCCCCTGATGAAGGGAGCTTTGACTCTCAAAACCATATATCCCAAAAATCTGGTTGGTTTCTAAGGTGCTACTGGATTCAAATCTAGGTATTTCCTTCTGTTGGTCATTGGCTGTTTCCAGATCTGGTGTGTAAAAACACCTCTGCCATGGCGGTGGCAGCAAGGCAGCAAGGGAATGTGCAGGAACAGTGTCAACATGCCCTATTCTCGAGCCACTTGCTCTGCACCCCCCTTGCCACTCCTCACTGTAGCACATGCACTGGCCCTTCCCATAGCCTATAACCCTCCCCTTTAAAGGGCTTCCCCCCCCCTTCTTTTTTCTAGCCACACTACTGTTATAGCATGGTGTGATCAATCCAAAAAGAGCTTTGGGGGAGTATCCCCATAGACACACCAGCTGCAGCCACTCTGAAGCCTTCCCTTTAACCTAGAAAAAATTAGATTTATATTTTCTCCAGAATAAAGGGTAAACCCCTTCCCCCCAAGGAGCTAGGCAAATTATGAGTTGGTTGAGCACTATGATATCCGAACACTCTTCTTTACTGCAGGGTCTTCCCGCTGCCCTTGCAGGGAATAATCTCCATGTGGAAGCAGCCATTCTGAAAAAAGGGGGCAAGATACACCAGAAGATTCTGAGCGATTTGTCCTTAGTTGAGAGATGGGAGCCTGGGCTAATGGGGCAGACATTTGAAAGATATGAAATACATGTTTATATGCAGGGAGGCTCCTATAATGGGATTTGGGGCATTTTCACACATGAGACCAGACAAGCCTCTTCCTTCAATGTCTTTCTCATGGGAGTGTAAAATGGACATTGGCTTGAATACTCAGTTGTATTATAAAGGACACACCTCCTCCATGTCTTCTGCTGCACTGACAGTAACCAGATGCTAACTGTGTAATAGAGGCTCAAAAGTGATTTACGTCTCCCCTATGAAAATACTCCCATTCCAGCACAGCCAGTAGCTCAGACTGTGTCAAGAGGAATTAATGTGGAAGGGAAAGGCAACAGTGCTTGGAACCTGGGACAATTGCAGATGGCGGCAACACCAAAGCTGTGTGCATATAGGCAGAGAAGGAGAGTTACCTCCAGGATGCTTACTGTCTTGGATCCAAAGTAGTGCCAGCAGAGAGCTCAGCAAGAGAAATGGCACTTTGGGTCTCCCCAGTTCCACTGCAACCCTCCCCCCAGTGCTGCTATCAAGGCCTGGAGACCCCAGGAATAACATGGGGCGTAATGGCAGGCTCTACAGTGGGAGGGAAAATAAGTAGAAATCCAGCCCCTCTGCTGGTGGAAAACATGGTTTGGATTCAAGCCATTATCACTAATGCTGAACGTTTTCCCATATGTCTCATTAGGCCTTTGATAAGTTCCCCTTCCCGTATTTGATACATAAAGGCTGCAGTCACACACACTAAATAATCCACTTTCAGTGCACTTTCCAACTGGATTTTCCTGTGTGAACTGGCAAAATCCAGTTGGAAAGTGGATTGAAAGTAGCTTGTTTAGTGTGTGTGACCAAAGCCAAAGTTAACCAGCCTGAGTTATTTTTCTCTCAGCGGTGCAAATTGTGGCCCAGTTTCTTTGCTGAGCCTTAATGTAATACTGTGGAATAAACAGTTCCAATACTTTAGAGTGAATTAGCATGAGTTAATGAGGCATGGCAGAAACGCTGGGTGTCCCTTACACCAAGACATCACAGCTCTTACAGACTTCCATGATGAGTTATATGTTATTTCCAAGTAGCCAAGTCTCATATAATTCTATAAAACAGATGCTACAATTTCAGTGTTTGAAATCATGGCTCAACAGGACTTTTTATACATTGGCCTTTGTTCAGTTTATCTGTAATGTAAAAGTGAAACTTACGTTGGCAGAATATATATTTGATTTAGGACTGGCTCCTTGTTAACAACATTCACATACTGCACAGACAGCATGAGAGAGGGTCAAAGGCACTTTTCAGTATCTCCTGGGGAAATAGTCAAAGAAACTCAATGATGCCCAATCCAGAGCAACTATGTATGTCAACCTTCTCTTTCCCCACAGGCAAATGCCCATGACAAATTTGACTTCTGGCTTGTGGATACGGAAGGTGCTCCTGCTCCTCAAATTCTACAATCAATTCTTCCTTCCTGTGCCAAGAAGCTTGCATGCTCTCCTCAGACCCTCATCCCATTTCTTGCAGGAGGCTCTCACAGCCCGCTTTCCAGTTCCTTTCAACATATCACACAGTTTTCTTCAGGCAGCTCGGAACAACTTACATAGGCTCCACAACTATCTCCCATCTGGGGAGTTTCTAAGATTGCAGCTACTTGGCTTAATAATCTATAACTGTATCATGTGCCCATAGGCTCTTTGAGTATTTGAGTCCCCGACATTCACCTTTCCAAAGGGACAGAGTAATCCTAAACAGGTCTACTTAGAAGCCTAGTCAGTTCTGGTCAATGAGGTTTACTCCCAGGGAAGTGTTCTTAGGATTGCAACGAGAGCTTCCTTAAGGCACACAGCTGATCCTGGGGTCTTATCAGGGAATACAGTGGACCAAAGTCCCAGTGAGGTAACAGCTATTCCACTTTGCTCTCCTGTGCCATCCAGAGGCTTTTGGCCTGCCTTCCAATGCTCAAAAGAGGCTCCATCACATGACTGGGGATCAGTCAGCATGTACAATATCTTTACCAGCCTTGTTTTGTTGTGTTTGCATCAGGCCTTTATAAGCTCAGAAGGGGAGATGACAAGGAGGAGAAGAATCTTCCCTCAATGATGCAGTCAGGAAGGGAGGCAGGGCACAGGAAGAGAATAAAAAATGCTTCCTATCATGCAGAGCAAACGACATCCAAGTAAGGAAAATGGCAGAGGACAATACGGAAGTTCCAGTGTGGCAGGAGACTCACACAAGCTCTGAGGCGGCGATGGCTCTGGCAGGCCCAGGGTGAAAGGCTTTTGTTGAACAGTCTCTGTTAAATTGTTCTTCAGGTGTAGGGCTGTGAAGGCTGTGGTGGGAGGTAGGGTGGGGGAGCTGAGGAAGGAAGAGACTGGAAATCAGAACAAAGGAAGACTCCGGTGTATGGATAACTTATTGCTGCTGCACACTACAGAGTGTACAAGGCTGAGGGAAAAAATTTTCCACTCTCAAGCTCATTCCATTAGTAGTAGCTGCTGTCATGATGTTGGCCTAGAACTCACTGAAATAAGTCAATCTCCTCGGCTGGTCTGTAATCCCTCCCCTTCCCTGTTACGAGGATATGAAGCAGTCATATGGAGTCTGGCCCAACTAGCTCAGTACTGTTTGCTCTGAAAGGCTGTGGGTTTCTCAAGCAGAGAAAGGACTGGTCTAGACATGTGGGATAATGAAGTCCCAGAGAGCTGAGGTGGTAAAATGGGTCCTACCACTTCAGACTGCAGCGGTGGGATTATGTTGCTCACTGTTCTCCTACATTACTAATTTCCCATAAATGGAAAAGTGGCAAAATATACAATGATCTAGGTGAGAACCTTTCTCCCAGAGGTAAATTTTTTTTAATTTGTAGGAGTTTTTATATAGGAGAGCATCACAAATGTGCCCAACCCCTAGCCACTCTATATAGTGGAAGAGTCCATTCTAATACCTTATTCTGCAACATATGCAGACAAAGACAAAGCGCCTTCCTAACACCTGCTAGCTGAGATCTGTTAACTGAAGATATTGGGAACTATATTTGAGACTACATATATTCTGCCACTGAGGCACTATCACTCTCCTGTTCAGTATATGGATGAACAGATCCTCAGGGTATGTTCTGTGTCCAATGGGAGTGCCTGAGACAAAGCTCCAAATCCCATTCCCCACTGCCTCCACATTTCTTCCTTACCTGTAGGATGGTAGTATGGTGGCCCAGGTGGGTATAATGGGTACTGTGCAGCCGGACCTTCAGGGGGATAAGGAGCCACAGGGGCATAAGGCTGAAACTGTGCTGGCCCTGCTTTGGGATCCATCAGGTAAGGTCCTGGAGCCTGGGCAGGGTATCCAGACAGGGGTATCTCGTGATCTGAGATACAGAACATAGGCTGTGAGCATTTGCAGGGCTGATACTTCTCCAACAGAACAGCCTACTTACATGTGATTCCACCTGACTGCAGAGAGCATCTTCACTGAGATGTTTTCTTTCCAGTCTTTCAGATTAAAAATCACACTCCTCCCATCCCACAGAATGTGCACTCGTTAAGTATACTCCCAAGTTTAGTCCTCTGAGGATACTATCTGCCACTCATTGCACACTTTTCTGTCACTGTGGATATACAGTATTTGTATTGGAACCTGCAGGTCACAACTATTCACAGGGCCTCTAATTAGTCTGTAAGAAGAAAGACATCAGCAGGATTTCTCTTACCTTGATAAGGTGTCTGACTATGATGCCGTCGTTGGTACAGGTAGCAGCAGGAGCACAGGAAGCAACAGACAATGGTGGCAACAATGGCCACAAAGAGTATCACGGCTGAAGCAATACCAGCAATTGCTTTGGGGCTGAAGGACAGAGACAGAGGTGTTATTTGGGCCCGTCTACCTCCGGCTGCATCCCAGTTACCAAGAGGGTTGGAAGGAATCATCCTGATCATCAGTTAAAGAACAACTAATCTGTGTTAGTGCTTATGCAGGAATAAATTTTGCTATTCTTTTAAATGCCACTGGACTCCTGCTTTATTTATTAGTCTGTATTCTTCAGCATGCAGTCTGAGGATATACATGGAACTTCTGAGGACCTTAAAATTGATTTATTGTAGCACAGGCTTTAGAAGACAAAGAGATCACAACCCCCAAAACTCCCAAAGAAGATAAACTTTTTTTTTTTTTTTGCTTCAGACCCCACCAATCTGTCCTAAAAGCTCCGAACTTCAAGGATGTCTGGAAGTAATAAAGCAGTGTGGTGGTTTTCCTGGGGTGTGTCTACATCTGGTTTTGTTCTTACCTGAATGCCATGCAGTGCTTTTGCTGCCGCTCAGTGATGAGTTTGCTGGTGTCGTAGCAGCAGAAGCGATGGTAACAGTCACCACAGCAGAAGGAGAAGAAGGGGCAGCTGAAGCCAGGGTGCCATGAGCCATTCCTGTCCATGAACCACTTGCAGTCTTCGTCAGCTGAGACTTTCAGAAGAAGCCATTTGGATGTTCAGACAACACATAAAAGGGCAGTGACAACAAGCATATATTGGAACCAATGCTCCCTCTAATAAGCTGTGGAGTCTTGTGAACAAAAATTGTACTTTGTGAGCTACTGGCATTAAAGTTGTGAGCAAGGAATTTGGCTACTGCACAACTTAGTTTGCTCTGGAGCCATCCTTCCTGAGCTAAGAAAAAAAATGTGTGAGTCAGAGGCTAAAAAACTGTGAGCTAGCCCACACTAACTCAGTTTAGAGGGAACACTGCTTAGGATACAGTGTAATTCCACAAGAGGACCAATTTAATCTTACTCCCTTACTGCTAAATTTAACTGGTAGCCCTTGTTGGAGGACTCTGTCAAAAGATTTTTGAAAGCACAGGTATTTCACAATGCTAGAGAAGCATCCACATGCTAAGTTCCAGGAAACATGGATAAATATTTCTGTATAAAATTTATCACATAGGAGAAAGAAAAATTGCTTCAGGCCTTGCACTGAATTAGAGCTCACCAGGCAGCAGAAACTGGAACGTGTATAATCTCTGGAGCATGTACTATGGGCAGCTGTAGTGGCTTTCTACTGCCAGCCTAGAGTATCAAATGTTGGAACTGATATTCAAGGTCTGAGTCCCCTCCTCTTAAAAATGTGACTTCCACTTATGGAACATGACCAGTGGCCTTGGAATGCCTGGAGGTGCCATTTGCTCTGTTCTGCAAAACATACTGCACCCTTGGCTAGTGAAACCTGCTCCAGACAGCCAAACTCAGCATTATATTCAAGAATCCACCCTGTTCCATTTTATATCTCTTATGCCAGAAATTTCCTCAGATTATTTGGGAAGCTATAAATAGTGCCTTGGATAAGAAAAGCCACAAACTGCACCCACCAAGGGAAGACTATCCACAGTTCACAACTATATATGCTCAAAACTGTACATTAATTGTACACTATGGGTTCTCTATTGTCTTTGGATAAGAAAAGAGCATTAATTGACATTCTTTTTCAGCAATAAGAAAACCAATCCTAATGCTTTGCTAGTGTTGTGGGTTTGTTGTCCAGTTACTGTGAATGGTTTGGCCTAATGGGACTGGGACCAGTGCCAGCTAATGTTGCCATCTCCTGCCCAGGAGGTGGGATGAGTGAACCCTTGACGTCAGGTATATGGAATGTTATTTTATACTTCTTATGGCATGCTTATCGCTCTTCAAGCTGCTCTGACCTTGGGAGACTGTTGGTGCCTGTCCATGTATCTCTTCTCCTGTCTGACTCTAATTCTTCCCGCTTTTTCCCTGGGAACTATAAACCAGTATTTTAAGTGCCTTTTCTCTGACATGGTGATTGGTTGCAATGCATTACCAGACCCCTTTTTGAATTCTGTATAATTGTCCTGCTTGGGGCTGTGTCAGCCATTACTAACACAAGAAGTGCAGATGACCATAGCAGACCTTCCTCAATAAAGCATTCCTGTTTAAGGATACTTGTTGGTAACTGACTCTGTAGGACTCTCACAACCAGGAGGTTTTAGGATGAAAGAATGTTAATATTTCTTCTTTTTGTACATTTCTATATATGGCAAATGCCATACATCTGTAGTGCTCTCACCACCAAAGGGAGCCAAGCCAAGCCTCAATGCTCCTGTAACTTTTCGCTTCTAGGAGAAGTGGGGAGTGTATAACACTAGCAATTTATTGAAATGACTTTATGAGTCACAGTTTGGGTTGCAAAAAACCGCAGAGGTCTGGATTTGGATGAAAAGATGGGACCATTTGGTACAAAATGCTGCATCTTGGTTACGATCAGGAGCTAGGCAGAGCTTGCAAAATACACCCCACTCTGCAGTCCCTCTGTTGGTACCAGGTTCAATTTAAGGTACTGGTTATCACTTAAAAACTGGTTTGTGGCCTTGGACCCACATATCTGCAGGACCACCTCTCCTTCTATGCTCTACTACAACAGCTTTACTCATCCAAGCAAAACTTTCTGATTCTGCCACCCTGCAAATGGGTAAGATTGATAGCTGTCTGTACACTTTTATTCTCTGTTGTGGCTCCTACCTTGTGAAATAGCCTGCCTGAGGAGGTCAGGAAGATTCTCCCATTTCTGTCATTCCAGAAACTGCATAAAACAGAATTATTCAGCAGGGCATTTTCTTAAATAAAGGGAACAGCACTAAAGCATAATGGGATGGCACTTTAAAAAGGGAACAAGACTGTAGTCTGTTCCACTGTTTTCTGTATGTATTATCTTGCTCTTAGTGCATTGTTTTCTACTTTTGTAATCCCATTTTTTGCATTGACATGTCTGATACTTTATTCTTGCGCTGTTTCTAATTTTTGTGATCCTAGTCCTATTGCATTGTTTGTTGGATGACTCATGCTATTAAATTGCATTATTTTAGAATATGTAACCTGCCTTGAGTCTGAACAAGAAAAGTGGGCTATAAATTATGTAAATAAATAAATAGCAGCAATACTACTAATAAAAACAGCATCTGATCCTTCTGATTCATGCATCTCTTAATATAATCCTGATATTTAGGGCCAAACAACTGAAGTTACATTGGGGATCTGTGAGGGGATCCTGAGACAGGTAGCTCAGCCTAAACTATTTATTTATTTATTTATTTATTTATTTATTTACATTTATGAATCGCCTAATCTCCACAAATGTGGGGCTCTAGGCGATAGACAAATTTAAAATAATTAAAACCATAAAACTATTCCGATATACACAGGTAAAACAAATGGCGAGTTTATATTTTGTAGTGCCCTCCTGATCCTGGATTGTGAGTGTTTTGTGCACATGGGGAGGGAACAATTCAAGAGGAATAGGAGATTCAGGTAAAGTAGGGTGTCAGCCATGATGTAAACCATCACTGTCCTCCACCAAATGCCTGGCGGAACATCTCTGCCTTACAGGCCCTGCAGAATTGCATGAGATCCCGCAGGACCCTGATGTTATTTGGCAGATAGTTCCACCAGGTCGGGGCCCTGGCCGAGGGCCAGGGACCACCAGTAAATTATTCTGTGAAGAGCATAATGCTCTCTCGGAGGGTGTAATGCAGCTCCAGGATGTAGCTCCAGGATGCCCTGATGTGGACCAAGGCCACAGTGCTGGGGAACTATTTCTCCTTGTGCTGTTTCCCCTCCATGGGCTGTTTTTAGTTCAAGTGCAGAAAAAGACAGGCAACCTGCCTCTCTTTTTCCTTCCCTGGACTAAAAGAAACCTTGAGAAGAGAGGCAATTTTGATCAGGCAAACGATGCAAAGGAAAATAATTATTTATCCTTTCCTCAACACTGTAAACCCTGATCTACATGTTCATCCCCTTCCTGCGCGTGCTTTTGGAGGCTAAACTGCACTGCACATCAAAGGAACCCCAACATAATTTACATTTTGATTCCAAATTACAACAATTATGTTAAATCATGTATATGCCTTTTTTTTTATTTCAAGATATTTGCACTTTAACAATACAGAACATTCCCAAAGCAATCTGCCATTTTATGACAAATTATTTTCAAGCCTTTACCATCGCTGCACTTCTGAAAGCAAACACTCCACATGAGCAAACATCTTTTTTTACACATCCAAAATGGTTTGGCTTGCTACTGCTACACAGCACCCAGAAGTGCACTTAACCACTGGCAATGCAAAGTCCAAATCAGTTTCAAAAGTAATGATCTGTGATTACTGAAGTACTGTTTGTGCAGAGTGTCTTCCCTTCCCTGCCAGTGTGCCCATTCAATGCACTCTCCTAGTCTATAACAGCTCTGGGTTGGGAAATACCTGGAAATTGTGGGGGGGGAGCCTGGGGAGGGTGAGGTTTGAGAGGGGAAGGACCTCAGAAGGGTACAATGTCATAAAGCCCACACTCCAAAGAAGCTATTTTATCCAGGGGAACTGATATCTGTAGTCTGGAGATCAGTTGTAATACTGGGATATCTCCAGGCTACACCTGGAGGTTGGTAACCCTGATGCCTGCCAAGTATCCAGTCTGCACTGAGTCCGCCTTGGAAGAAAAATGAATCAATAGAATCAGGTGACAACAAACAACCCCACACTGTAGATTTTAAAGGTTAGAAAGTAGTGATGAGAACACAGAATTATGGGGCTGACAGACACCTAAATATAATTGTCATGTGGTCTAGAAATGGACAAGGACAGAAATACACTGGGTCCTGGGGTAAGAAGAACTCATGAGCCCATACTTGTCCTGCTCTCTGACTACACCAAGGCAAGGAGCCAGAATAGCCAAACAATGTGATTCCTGTGGGACAAATCTGCAGCAGGAATGGCTGCTTTCTCTCTCTTTCTCCTTCTTACTGCATCCTACAGCAGCCATTCTTTCCACTGTCCACTGAAGAACAGAAGAGGAAGCAAGAAAGGGAGAGCAGGAAAATTCACATGGTGTGACAGTAACGAATAGTTGCACAGCTTTTGCTGTAGTTGGGGAAGGCAGCAGGAATACTGCTGTGATCACTTGGGGAAAACACAGAGGTAGAAAGGCTAGTCCATCTTTCTTCCTGGCACATAAGCTTTCTAGATGCCAACTTTTTTATAGGGAGGACCATCAATAAGGAGTTGTTCCCATGAACTTCAGTCTGAAATCTCTATCAAATTCCTTCCCTGTCCATTTGAATTTGCTCTCAGAGGCACCCAGAAGCTTGCTCTTGCCTGGATTATTGATTGCTGAGTTTAATCACTCTTTACTTTTATATTGCCTACTGCCAAGGATGGGGTAGGCTCTTTCCCAACCGAGTCTGCATAATCAAAGCTTCTGGCACTAACTTCTTTAGTGCAGTAAAATATTTGGACAATAGACCTCAGTTGCCTCCGTGCTATTGGCGGGGGGGGGGGGGGGGGAGCATCCAGATGATGTGTCAGGATTTGTCTGGGTAAAGAGCGTTGTAGACATTTAGAGCTCAGACTTCTGAGGTAGGTTGCAGCTATAAAGGACAGGTATTATTTATTTTATTTAAAACATTTTAATGCCGCCTGTCCATGCAATCAGGGTACACAAGGCGGTGAACATAAAAATAGTAAAGCATTTAAACAATTTAAAATATAGTTAAAACTATAAAATTCAATTAAAACACATGAACAAACAACACTAGAAAGATGGATAATAACTGTCTGTGGGGGTATGCCAGACAAAACACAAGAGTCTTCACCTGCTGGCAAAAGACACTGATAGACTGAGTTAGATGAATCTCCTAGGGAGGGAGTTCCAAATTTTTTAGTGCCGTGGTAGAGCAGGCCCTTTTTTGGATTGACACCTGTCTAGCTTCAGATGGCAGAAGCAACTGAATCAAGACTTCCAAGGATAACTGGAGTTAGCAGGTGGGTTCGTATGTGAGAAGGCGGTCCTTAAGGTATGTTGGTCCCAGGCCCTACAGCACTTTAAAGGACACTGAATTGAGCCCAGAAGCAAATTGGAAGCCAGTGTAGGTGGAACTAGACTGGAGTGATGTGGTCCCTATGCCAAATTCCAGTGAACACTTGGCCCGCAGCATCCTGTACCAACTGGAGCTTCTGGACAGTTTTCAAGGGTAGCCCCATGTAGAGCACTTTGCAGTAATCTAACCTATATGTTACCAGGGCATGCATCAGAGTAGAATGGTTTTTGCTGCCCAGGAAGGCCCACAGCTGGCTCACCAGCCAACACTAGTGAAAAGCATCCCTGGACACCAATGCAAGAGGCCTGGGTCCAGGAGCCTCCCCAAGCTATGAACCTGCTCCTTTAGAGAGTGCAACCCCATCCAGATTAGGGGATGACCCATTTTGGGTCAGACCTTCCTCCCACCAGTAGTATTAGCATTTTTGTTGCCTGCCATGGTACAAATACCTGCCCCCACACACTCATTCTTGTAGAGGTTAATCTTGACACAGCTTGCTTGGGGCAGTCTTTATAGATATATGACACAGTAGTTTAGTGTCAGACTAGAATCTGGGAGACTCAGGTTCAAATCCCCACTCTGCTATGGAAGCTTACTGGGTGGCCTTGGGCCAGTCACACAGACAGACTCAATGTAACCTACCTCAAAGGGTTGTTGTGAGGATAAAATGGAAGAGAGGAGAACAACTTTGGGCTCCCATTGGGGAGAAAAACAGGATATAAATGAAAATCACATTAAGGTCAGAAAGCACTGCTATAAATAATGGTCTGTTTTGCTCTTGAAGAACCATCTTCTCCCACAAGAACTTGCCCCTTTCTTGACAGCCCCATCTCCATGAGCTCATGCTTTCAAAGATTAGGTGGATGGTGACCAGGGAGATAGCTGCCTTCTCAGTGGTGGCACCAATATGTAATGGGACTCCTTAGAAGTTGAGCGGACCAATATTACTAGCCTAGCACTTAGGTGCCAGATAAGGAGAGGGGAGGTTCCAAGATTTTAAATGTTTGATTTGTGTTACTATGCCGGGGGCACTCAAGAAAGCGATGGTCCGCCCTCTCTTGAAAAAGCCATCCTTGGATCTGGCCGAATTGGCCAACTATCGGCCAGTTTCCAGCTGGCCGTATTTGGGCAAACTAATTGAGAGGGCAGTGGCGATACAGTTGCAAAGCCTTCTGGATGACGCTTCTGTCTTAGATCCAGTCTGGCTTCCACCCGGGGCACAGGACGGAGACAGCGCTGGTCGCGCTTACTGATGACCTCCAGAGGTACCTTGACCGGAGCAGTGCGACCGTGCTGTTGTTGTTAGATCTCTTGGCCGCGTTTGACACGGTCGACCACCAGCTACTGACCCACCACCTCACCGACATGGGAATATAGGGGCTTGCCTTGCAGTGGCTTGTTTCCTTTCTCCAAAGTCGGGGACAAAGGGTGGCACTAGGGGAACAGCAGTCCCAGAGGCACCTGCTTGAGTGCGGAGTGCCTCAGGGGGTGGTGCTTTCCCAGATGCTCTTTAACATCTATATGCGACTCCTTGCCCAGATTGCCCAGAGTTTTGGGCTGGGATGTCACCAGTATGCTGATGACACCCAGCTCTATCTGATGTTGGGCAGCCAGTCAGGCTCCAGACCGGAAGATCTGGACTGGCCATTGCACGCTGTGGCTGGTTGGCTCAGACTGAGTTGGTTGAAGCTGAACCTGGCGAAGACGGAGGTCCTGTGCCTAGGCCGAGGCGGCTCGGGGTTGGGGCTCCCACTCCCGGCCTTCGATGGGGCACCATTGGTGCCTGTGTTGGTAGTTAGGAGTTTGGTGCTCCTGGAACCCTCCTAAGTAATGAAGGCCCAGGTAGCAGCCACTGCTAAGTTGACCTTTTACCATCTTTGGCTGGTTCGGCAGTTGGCTCCCTTCCTTGATCGCAACAACTGGGCTACAGTGATCCATGCAATGGTCACCTCGAGATTAGACTATTGTAACGCTCTCTACATGGGGCTACCCTTGTCGCAAATCCAGAGGGTGCAGCTGGTGCAAAATGCCACGGCTAGGCTATTGATGTGCCTCCCTAGACGGGAGCACATTCAGCCGGCACTGAAGGCACTGCACTGGCTTCCGATAGCATACCAAATTCGCTTCAAGGTGCTGGTACTTACCTTTAAAGCCCTAAATGGCCAGGGTCTGACATACCTGAGGGTCCGCCTTTCCCCATATATACCCGAGGGCACTACGGTCAGGGACACAACATCACCTGGTGATTCCAGGCCCCAGAGAGGCCAGGCTCGCTGCCACCAGAGCTATGGCCTTTTCGGTGGCGGCTCCTTACTGGTAGAATGAGCTCCCAGAGGAGATCTGTGCAGTTCTGCAGGGCCTGCAAGATGGAGCTCTTCCACCAGGCCTTCAACTAGGAGCCGCCCTGCCGCCCAGCATTACCATCTATGGCATTACCATCTATGGCCACTATTAAAATCTGTGGCATCTTGTAGAACAGGAGACTGGGGCGTTTTGAGCTCGTAATATATGGCACGCCATCTGTTTTTATCAACTACTGTGAGCACTTTAAATTGTAATTGTTGATTGTATTAAGTGGTTTTAATTGTACTGATTTTAACTGTTTGATGAATCTTGGCACTTTGTGCCCAGCTATGTGAGCCACTCTGAGCCTGTGTGTGGGGAGAGTGGCCTATAAATGCTACAAATAAATAAATAAATTGCCTTGTTGATTGCTTTTTAATTTATTGTTCTGTTGCTACTTGTACCTGTTTAGTGTAGTGGTTAAGTGTGTGGACTCTAATCTGGGAGAACCGGGTTTGATTCCCCACTCCACTTGCACCTGCTGAATGACCTTGGGCAAGCCATAGCTCTGGCACAGACAGCTGTTCTTGAAAAAGAGCAGTTTCTGTCAGAGCTCTCTCAGCCCCACCTACCTCACAGGGTGTCTGTTGTGGGGAAGGGAAGGGAAAGGAGTTTGTAAGCTGCTCTGAGACTCCGAGTGAAGGGTGGGATATAAATCCAATTTCTTCTTCTTTTACTACTATTTGCTGTTTCAGATTCTGAGTTTAGAAAAATTCTGTCATGTTCTAACTTGTATTTGCTATTGTAAATTTCTGCTCTTTGTGAGTAATTTGGGAAATAAATATTATAAACATAATTAAGTGTTTGGGATGGAAGTGGATAAGAATATGGCTGCTTTTTTTTGTTTCACTTTTCATCTTGCCCTGGAAGTCTTGTAAATCCTTGTTTCTGTGCTCATCTTTAAATTCTGAGATTTCATTACAAATAAAATATAGCATTTTTAAAAAAAGATAAAACCCTCAAGATGGCCTCACATGTTCTGTGGCAAGGAGTGCAAGCTGCATTTGCAGGAGACATGCTTTGTGGTGGCTTCAGACAAGAGAAGATGTAGAGGAAGCTTCCGCAGCCTAGCCGTGGCAACTGTGAGGGTAGTGAAGACAAGCGTGCCCCCACAAATATGCCCCAACTAGCTACTCGGGTAGCGAAGTGGCCCTCTATCTGCAATTCTTTTGTTCCCTTTCAGTGGAAGTGCTACCATGGTTATCTTCAAGCTTCACTGCCAAGATTCCTCATCTTAAGTAACTGAGTGCTTTTAATACAAGGAATGCGCTGTCCTGGATGGTCCAGGCTAGCCTGATCTTGTCAGATCTCAGAAGCTAAGCAGGGTCAGCCCTGGGTGGGAGACCAGCCTAGGGCTACAATGCAGAGGCAGGCAGAGACAAACCCCCTCTGAATGTCTCTTGCCTTGAAAGCCCTATGGGGTTAACATAAGTCAGCCGCAACTTGACAGCAAAAGACAAAAAAGGGAAAAGAAGAAGAAAGGAATGGCATGAGCACTCACGTTTGTCACAGCTTCTTCTGAACGTAATACTTCTATAGTGCAGTCCTAAGAACACTTGAGTAATAGACCTCAGAACTTCTGAGTAACCTCAGAGCTGCACTGCTAATATTTCAAAAGAGTTACAAAACTCCATCTCAAGCAAGCCATGTGCAGGTCAAAGGCACTTCAGTGACTCATGGCTAGATAGGGTCAAAGTCTGGCTTTAAGTTGGGAATCGCAAAATGCAAGATATGAGTCATACCCTTCCATTTGTAACAAAACCTCAACACATTTCCAGAGCTGTACAAAACTTCCATGAAATATTCAAACATTACAACAATCATTTTCCCATAGAAAATTCAGTGATGCTGTTCAGGCCCTGGAAAATCCTGCAAACACTCCACTGGCCCAGTGCATGAAGAACATGGATGGAAAAATGTTTGCAGTGCAAGGTTTTGCAATGCATTTAATGTGTGTGTAAACTTACGTGACCCCGTAGGGTTTTCAAGGCAAGAAACTAACAAAGGTAATTTGTCATTGCCTTCCTCTGCATTGTGACCCTAGAATTCCTTGGTTGTCTCTCATCCAAATACTAACCAGGACCAACCCTGCTGAGCTTCTGAGATATCTGATGAGAGCAGGCTAGCCTGGGCATTTAGCAAGTTATTATATTTTAAATATAATTCTGTATATTGTTTAGTACAGGGGTGGGCAATTGTTTTGGCTCAGGGGCCACTTTGTGGGAGCGGAGGTTAGCAGAGGGCCGCAACTTTTAAAATGATTGCATTCATTACTTAACTTTGCATTTCAGAAAAGGTATAAATTGTATCATAAAAATCAATAAATATAAATTAAATAAAATAGTGGTAGTTTTATTCAATTTATTTATTGTGCTAATTTCATATAATCTATAACTGCAAGCACATTCAGTTTTAGAATCAGTTTAATGAGACTGTCTTGGCGGGCCACAAAAAACTCTGTGGTGGGCCGCATGTGGCCTGCGGGCTGCAATTTGCCCATCCCTGGTTTAGTAAATTGTAAATTATTGGATTTTGTAAAAAATAAAAGAAAAAGAAAAACTGTTCAAGCAGTTGCAGGCTCTCTTTAATGTATCCTATTATATTGCTGAAAACAACAAACCATTTACAAACATGAAAGAACTAGCCATGCTGTGAAACAAATCTGGTACAGAAACAAGAGACTATTATGTAAATGATATGAGATGCAGAGAATTTATCAGCTATGTTGCAACTCTACTTATAAAAGAGCAACTGTTGGAAATCAAAGAATGTAACCAAGTAAGCATCTTCTTAGTCAGGTCCCTTGACAAGGCAACCCCAAAGGAGCTTGTTATTTATGAAAGCTATCTGAACGATAAGAAAATTAATGAAGCGTATTATGTGTAGTTTCCCTAAAATAGGCCAGAGGGCATGGTTATTTTAAAAGCTTTGGGTGAAAAAATGGAAGGATTCAATTGGGAAATGGTGAGCTGGGACGGAAAATAGGGCTGTAATGCTTGCCTCAGAAAATGGACTGGCTGCAAAAATGAAGGGAAGAGTGGATGGGTTAATATCCCAGGTTGTGTTGCACACAGATTACATCTGGCAGGGTTTTTAAAGTAGAAAACATTAAATACCTATTGGAAGTAGACGTGATTTTGAGAAAACTATACAAACTGTACAATCACTCACCTAGAACAGTAAGTGAATGGAGCAGAGTTTATGGAGCAATGAAATCTACAATCCAGAAATTCCAGTATTTACATCGTTAGGTGTGTTACAAATATGCTGGGTACACTGAAAGCATTAGGAAAGAACTGGAAACACATAAGACAATTCCCAAATGTCTGGGGCAGTCAAAAGGTTACTGAAGTCACTGAAATCCCTCCATTTCATCCAAAGAGTAACTTCTTTGCTGAAGTCCTTGGAATTTTAAAAACAGTACCTTTTTTAAAAAATGGGAAAATCTGATGCATTAAATCAAAGTCCCTATTTCTAGTGCTTTACAATCATTATACAATTTGAGGTCAGTTCTACTCTGATGGGGAAAAAATCTACTTGAAAATTTAAGCAATGAAAACATTTATGAGAACATTCAGTTGTCTACTGATAATCTGCCAAATGTTCAATCTGACAAAGATGATTTCATTGATGATGACATACAGTTTTTTTCCAAACTAGATTTGTGGATAAATATCGCTAGAATTGCTATCTTCAGTGTCAAGTACACATTTTCTTGGCTGAAGTGAGAAGCTCTTCATAAATATGGAAATAAAGAACCAGAGAACCTAACCACTTGCTTTCAAAAGCATGTTTTACAGAAGACATACAGACATCTGAACTTTTAACAAGAAGAAGAAGATAGATAGAGCCCAGTATGTAACCCAAAGTTCCTGCAAGACTACAGTGATTTTCTCAGGAAGAAAATGGACGTTCTTAGTTAGAAATGCTGTATTTCCTTTATACCGGAGAAATTTCTATGCACCCAGAGATTTCTCAAAGCATTTCTCCCCTACTCCAATCAAGCTGATTAAATTTTGCATTGTACCTTTGTATCCTGACTCTCTTCTTTGCAACCCCTCTCTTGCCTTCTAACTGGGATATAAGGGCTCAGGGATCACCATTCCTACTTGTACCTGACAACGGAAGCTTTTACTTTTGAAAGTGTATGTTCTGGAAATCTTGTTAGTAAATCTTGTTGGTCTTTAAGATGATACTGGACTGGAAGTTTTAAAAAGCCCTAAAATCACAGAAACAATCTCTGCTTCTTTAACAAAAGAATGCCACTGAGATGTCATAAGACTATATTGTAAGATTTTGGTGACCATTTTGTGGGTTACTAGGCAACCAGCAACCAACATTGCTGAGGATTCCAAGCCTCTGTTGGTGTCAGCATAGAGGACTGGGGAGAGACTGCCAAATGGGTAAAACAGGGGTGCCCAGCATGGGCCTGTGGGTGCCATGTGACCCCCTGACCCTTTTCCTTGCACCAACCAAGTATTTTTAGAAAGTGGGAAGGGCCAGGTGGTGCTTTTACCCAACAGGGCTTCTGACTGGCTATGCTGTTTTTTTAAAAAAAAGTTGTTTTAACAACAGCTGCCACTACAATACAAGGACCTTCACTATTTTACCATGTGTGTATGCAAGAACATATTTTTAAACAATAGGTATCCTGTTAAACAGAGCTGCCTGCTGCCTGAAATGGATTGGCAAGGCTTGCCATTGTGGGTGAGTGTGAGACAGAGACTCGGGGAGTTGGGAAGAGATGAGGCACAAACTGCTCAGGGAGACCAGTAGGCACCAGGAGAGCCACAGGATCAGTGGGTAGATTCAGGATAAGGACTACAGGAAGGTCAAAGTGAGCACAAACTTGATAGAAGGGTGTTCAGTGATGGAATCTGGGGTTGGATTTGCTGGCTGGTGAGAGGCAGAGAAAGAGAATATGCTGGAAAGCAAGAAAAGGAGAGAGAGATGTGGCATCTGCCTGTACTGAAGTTTTTATACTCCATGGTGGTGGTGGGAGATCTGGAAGAGAAACCCAATAAAAAACGCAGGCTGGAATTTGGGCTATTTATCCTATGTTCCCCACCCTTGTCTGGGGCCCTTTCCGCACTCACAATTTATTTCTGATCTTCACAGAGTTTGATCCTGAAGCGATTTGACTCAAGTTTATCTTGAGTTCATCTCAGGTTTTCTGTTGATTTCTGCACCTCCTATTTTCCTCCCCATTTTCCTTGCCTGCAGTGGATTATTTATTCTGCATTGCAAAGAGGTAATGCAAACTAGCAGCTTTGTGTTGCACACGCAAACAGCCTTCTCGGCTTATTAAACTGTAAATTAGACAAGCCCCAGCACGTTCTTCCCAAGCTTATTTATGTCAGTCCTTGCAACAGTCTGAACTACTGAAACATCTCAGAGCGCAGGCGAAGGGATCAATGCCAAAGAAACAGCTGAACAACAGAACTCAAAGCAGCTCCCCGCACCATCTTTGATCTCAACAGCAGTCCTGGATTAACAAAAAACTGTCGCTGATTGCATGAATAAGGCCATTTAACTTCTGAGCAGCGTTAAGGGCTCACAGGAAAGGAACAACGGTTGTCACGCTCAAATGGCAGCTCCAGACCGCATAACTTGTAAACCCTCCCAGAAAGGGGCCAGAAATGGGTGGGGAAAAAGAGACTAAGTTAAAGTTTCTGCACTGAAATCTGATTTGGGTTGAAAGTGAATTGGGATAAAAGCCGCAGCAAAACAGCATCCAAATATCCCGGAGCAACAGCAGGCTGAACCTGGGCTGACCACTGAAGGGAGGAAAGCAATGCAGAAGGAAAAAATAATGTGGGTAAAAATGGAGATTGAAGTCAATTTGAATGTAGGAGGAAAAAATAACCTGGAATAAAAAGGAGACTGGACTTGACTTGAAAGTAGAAGGACATGGAGGAAACCATGGTGAACCTGGGGTAAAAGGACAGTGCAGAAAGGGCCTGAATCTTGTGATGGTTGCAGGGCTCAAAGATTACTTCTCCAGAAACTGGTTCCAACGGTTTGTGATGATTTTGACATGAGCCCCTATCTTTAGCAATTAACTCAGGAAAGAGGCTATTTTGCTGTTATTTGATGGGATACTATTATTATTGAGATCTGATCAGTATATTTGTGTCAGGTGATAACTTTACAAGCACCAGTCATTTGATCTAGGATGATCTTTGGAGCCAAGAGACAAGCCATGAGGCATGGGGCTCACTTGATTCCTAAAGGATTTTTATATTGTCAGTTTGCTTCCTTCTGTTGCTGGAATATGATGATAAGATGGAGCCTGACATCAGTCTTTGAGAGCTATGGGGGTAACAATGACATTGAAAAAAGGCAACTCCTAGCAACTGACCCCACCTCTGTTTCCAATAGGAGAACAAGGTCCAAGAGAATACCCAAAATATTAACTGCTTCTGTCAAAGACAGCTTAATTCTGCCAAGACAAGGGAGTGTTACATTCTCCACAACAGCATTCTCGTTGACTAGCACTGCTTCCAGATCTGAGAGACCACATTACAGAGCACACTGGATGATGACGATGATGATGACGCCACCATTGCTCCAGCTGAATGGCATCCAGCTCAGTTATTTAGGGTACTTCAACTGCGGCACCCATGTTGTCCTCGTCTTTCTGGACCTTAAGAAATTATCACATTGAACTCTGACAAACTTGCTCCGCTCACTTCAGCCTGTTGCTGTGTCCACATTTCTGAAGAACAGATACCTGTGTATGTGAAGGGGGTTGAAATGTCCACAAATGCCTACTCAAGAGACAATCTTCTCCTGGTGAAATTGTTTATGTGAAAGACTCCTGCGAGGCAAGTCTAAACACTGGGATGTTTTGTGAACAATTTCTGACTCCAGCTTATGAAAGAATGGATTAGAGGGGAGAAAGGCAGAGAGCCTGAAAACAAGGTTTTGAAAGAGATGACCTTAAGGTATGCATGCTTATTCCTTATCCTGCAATCCCTTTTTAAATACAATTTACAAAAAGGATGCACTGCTTTGAGTCCACCTTTATTTTCTGTTGGAGATTTAATTAACAGTAGACTTCTCCCCCTTTTCAAGTGGAAACAGACTGGCTTGTTTAAGGTAACTGGACTCCTGAACTGCCATTTCTCTCCAAAAGGGCAAACTGTGACACTACAGTTGACTCCATCCATGATCAGAATATCAAAACATGATGGAATTGGCAGTTAGTCATCATAAGAACATAAGAGAAGCCAATGTTGGATCAGGCCAATGGCCCATCCAGTCCAACACTCTGTTACACAGTGGCCAAAAATACCAGGTTCCATCAGAAGGTCCACTAGTGGGGCCAGGACACTAGAAGCCCTCCCACTGTTGCCCCCCCCAAGCACCAAGAATAAAGACCATCACTTGCTCCAGACTGAGAGTTCCTATCTATACCTTGTGGCTAATAGCCACTGATGGACCTCAGCTCCATAAGTTTATCCAATTCCATCTTGAATCCGTCCATGCTTGTAGCTGCTACCATCTCCTGTGCCAGTGAATTCCATGTATTAATCACTCTTTGGGTGAAGAAGTACTTCCTTTTATCAGTTCTAACATGACTGCTCAGCAATTTCATGGAATGCCCATGAGTTCTTTATTGTGAGAAAGGGAAAAAAGTACTTCTTTCTCTGCCTGCTCTATCCCATGCATAATCTTGTAACCCTCTATCATATCACCCCCTCAGCAGTCATTTCTCCAAGCTAAAGAGCCCCAAGCGCTTTAACCTTTTTTCATAGGGAAAGTGTTCGAACTCTTTTATCAGTCAGCTTGCCCTTTTCTGCACTTTTTCCAATGCTATATCCTTTCTGAGGTGTGGTGACCAGAACTGTACACAGTATTCCAAATGAGGCTGCACCATCGATTTATACAGGGACATTATGATACTGGCTGATTTGTTTTCAATTCCCTCCTTAACAATCCCTAGTGTAGCACTGGCCTTTTTTATTGCAGTCACACACTGTCTCGACATTTTCAGTGAGTTATCTGCTACAACTCCAAGATCTCTCTCTTGGTCAGTCTCTGCCAGTGCGGACCTCATCAACAAGTATTTATTGTTAGGATTTTTGGCCCCAATGTGCATCACTTTGCACTTGGCTACACTGAACCCCATTTGCCACGTTGACGCCCACTCACCCATCCTTGACAGATCCACTTGGCATGTCTCACAATCCTCCCTGGTTCTCACCACACTGAACAATGTCATGTCATCCACAAACTTAGCCACTTCACTGCTTACTCTTAACTCCAAATCATTAATAATTATCACCACCACGTCATAAGTTCCCAGTGTGTTCTACAGCGTGGTCTCTCAGATTCAGCCCAAGCCTCTTTCACCAACAACGATCCAGCAGTCCTCCCGTCTTGTTCAAATTGCTCAGTTCTATCACAGTAAACCACAATGTTGCAAGGAACCCTGTCTATTACCCCTCAGAGCCTAGCTTCAGCAGAGCTACTGTTTGGACTCCCAAGATCCCTCAGAGCATCCTAGAAACCAAATGAATCCATGAGCCTCCAAGGGCAGACTTTCAGTCCACTTCATCTCTGTATGTGTGTGTGTTTTTAGGGGGGTGACTGCAACCGTTTGTAGCATCAGCAGATAATGGTCCAAAAATGGCACTAGTTTTATAATCATCACCACCTACCATCACGTTCCATCTATATACTATTTCTCAACTGTGGCCCTCATCTGCGGAGAGCTAAATCCACGGATTGGGGCAACACTTACCCAAAAAATATTTTACGACAAACCTAGGTTTGCAATAAAATCTAAAATGTTAAAAAATTCATTGGAGAAGTTAAATTCCCTCCTCTCTCTGCTGGGACCCTCAAATTTCCCCTGAGGGGCCTAGCGGCAGCCCCAGCAACATCAATAGAGCCCAACTGCAGCAGAGCCCAAGAGACACTGCTGTGCCCAGCTGCCACTGGGTCTGGCCACAGCAGATGGTGGGGTCTGGCTGGAGCAGTAGTGGACACTGGGAGCCACTCTGGGACCAGTGGCAGCAGACACTGGAAGCTGCTCTGGGCTCAACAGCAATGGCAGATGCCGGAAGAGGCTTAGGGCCTGGTAGCACTGGCAGTCACTGGGAGAGGTTCCAGGCCCAGCCACAGTGGACACCATGAGAAGCTCCAGGCCCAGCCACCACGGCAACTGCTCTGGATTTGGAGCGGCTCTGAGGCACCACCACCGGTCTCAAAGGTAGAGGAAAAAGAAGATTGGGGGGGAGACAGGGGATTGTCTTTGGGGAGAGAGAGAAAGAGAAAGAAGAGGGATTGTATTGGGGAGGGAGAGAGAGAGAAGTGAGATTTTCTGAGGGGAAAGAGAGAAAGAGAAAGAAAGATAGGAGAGAGAAAGAAAGGGGATTGTCTTAGGGAAGAAAAAGATAGAAGGGATTGTCTTGAAAGGAGAGAGAAAGAAGGGGCATTGTCTGAGGGAAAGAGAAAAAAGGGAAGATTGTCTGAGGGAGGGGAAAGAAAGAAGAGGGGAGAGATTGTCTGGGAGAGAAATAAATATGAAAGAGAGTGGCAGATTGAGAAGGGGTTGGGGGAAGAGAAGGGGGGCTTTGAGAAGAGCTGAGGGTGAGACAGGGGCAGATTGACATACTGGGGTAAGGGGAGAAAGGAGGGTAAGAGAATTGCTAGAGAAGCGGGTGAGGGAGAAAGAGAGGAGAAAACTGACATAAGGAGTGAGGGGAGAAGAGGCTGATGGAAGATGGATACATAAAGTGTGGGGGCAGAAAAAGAGAGGAGGGAACTTTAATAGAGAAGGAAGGAAGCAAAGGCAGAGAAATGCCCCCTCCCCACAAGTTTCCTATGGCATTTGTTTGTGTTAAAAACTAGATTCCACCTCTTGCTTTATTTGTGATTGGGATAGACTCAGGTTTAAACAAGCAATCTGTCTTCAATCATGCATGGCTTGAATCTTAGTGACAGACATGAGCCTCATGTTCTTTCTCACAACCTAATTTCAAGAAATTTTGTTTGTGTTGTTTTTAAATGATGGCTGTGTATTCTTCCACACTGGAAAAACACTTCTGGTTAAATATGTTTTGAACAGCAAGACTGGGCCACTGCAGCAATATCTACTCCCCCCCCCCACACACACACACACATACAATATGAGGATTGGATACTGTGGAAAGATTGGGGTAATATTACTACTAATGATAAAAACACATCTTTTTAAAACCATTACATGGAAAGGCCTTTAAAATCCTTAAATAAAGTCTGAAAGGTTGGAAAAAGACTATATACTGACCTAAAGCACAGTCACATGACTGGATTAGGTTACTCTATGTCTGCAAGAGGCTACTGTTACTAACAGAAAACAACTGGCTGAGGCAAAACACACATACTCTCTTGAGGCTGGAGGTAATGGGGCCTAGGGCACCCTGAATAATGAAGGATTCTTTTCCTCCGGTCATTGTAAAAATAAGAGAGAGAGAGAGAGTTTCCATCCAGTGGGATAGAAGTTACAGTTTGTTAGATATGAACTGTTTAATGTCAGCTGGGAAGCTGTAGCCATGCATTACACTGACTGCAAATATAAAATAGCAGGATAATTAAGTGAAAACAAATTGATACTAGTGCATTCAACTTTCACTTCTTCATGGCATTGTCTCAATTTAGCAGCCTTTCACATGCAGCAAAATATGTCATTTGCCACCATACGGACGGTAAAGTGGTACAGTTCTGGGAGGACTGTACCATATATCTTTTCTGGATATTTCAACCAGCTCTCTAGGACTTATTCTATAGCATAATTATCTTAATCTAAAAAAAAAATTGGCCGGTATCCCTCCAGTCCAGTCAGCAACATAGGTAGCCTTCCTTCAGCTTAAGTGAGTCTTCTACCAGAAGTAGACCCACTTAAGTTGGAGGTAGGCTCCTTAAATTGGAGTAAGGCTTTACATTTTGAGGAGTGGAGTGGTACGATACAGACCATAAATTGGCAAAACTATTATACTAACTCTACAGGGCTGTCTGATGAGTCCACTTGCCCAGAGAACAGTGTCAAGACACAAGTAACAACCAATGTTCCCTCTAAGATGTGGAGTCTGGTGAGCAAAAATTCTACTTCATGAGCTAGTGGCATTAAAGTTGTGAGCATGCAATTTGCCTGCTGCATAAATCAGTTTGCTCTGGAGCCATCCTTCCTGAGCTAAGACAAAAATGTGTGAGCCAGAGGCTAAAAAATGGTGAGCTAGCTCACACTAACTCAGCTTAGAGGGAACACTGGTAACAACCTGTTTTTTCCCCTCCCCCAAAATATTAAGACTCAAGGGCATCCAATGAAACTAATGGGCAGTACGTTCAGGACAGACAAGCAGAAATACTACTTTACACAGAGAGTGATTAAAGTGTGGAAATCACAGTGATGGCCACAGGAATAAATGGCTTTAAAAGGGGATTAGATAGATTTATGGAGGACAAGTCTATCAAAGGCTACTAGCCATGGTGACTGAGGGGAACCTCCACATTCAGAGGCACTAAACCTCTGAATCCGAGCCAGTAGGCAACATCAGGGGATGGCCTTGGACTCTACGCCCTGTTGTTGGCCATCCAGAGGAACTGGTTGGCTACTGTGTGAGACAGAATGCTGGACTATATGGACCATTGGTCTGATCCAGCAAGGGTTTTCTTCTTAAGTTCTTACGTTTCACCACCAATGTTGCTTGCAACTGAATGTACTCAATAAGGCAGGGAACAATGCCAAATAGCTTATTTATTTTTAAAAACTCAAACAGAATAGGACAGGGGTGGGCAAATTGCAGCCCGGGGCCACATGCGGCCCGCCACAGAGCTTTTTGCGGCCCGCAAGACTGTCGGCCACGTGGTTTCTCAACAAGCAATCTCCTGATTTCAAAAAAATTATAGAAAAGTGTGATAGGGTACATTTCTCTCATTAAACTGATTCTAAAATTAAATGTGCTTGGAGCTATAGATGATATGAAATTAGCACAATAAATAAATTGAATAAAACTACCACTATTTTATTTAATTTATATTTATTGATTTTTATGATACAATTTATACCCTTTCTGAAATGCAAAGTTCACTAATGAATGCAATCATTTTAAAAGGTGCAGCCCTCCGCTAACCTCCACTCCCACAAAGTGGCCCCTGAGCCAAAACAATTGCCCACCCCTGGAATAGGATATTTAGTTCCCTCTGGTTCACTCTAATTACATGTTTAGCATAATTATGTGGTTGGAGAACAGGACACAGATAAAAATATTTCACACAAGAGTTTCCAACAACCTGGAGAAAATGTCTTGTCCCTTTGAAAAAGGCTCAATGGGATGTTATTTACCACGTGATATTGTTCACCTCCATGCCATGAAAAGCTTCACCTGCCCATTTTGACATATTAAGCCTTTATTAAAGGGAGAGCCTGGTAGCCAGCAACCCTAATTTTTCACAGAACCATCACAAACAGGCAATGGGAAAAAATAAGAAGTGGCAGGAAGGGGGGGGGGGAAGTGCCCAGTATAAGTGGCTGCATTTTCACTGGCTTTCAAGAGGCACAATGGTGCCCACGAACCTGAAATATAAGGCATGTTCTGAGGGTGGCAGCCCCAACAGCTACAGAGTGAAACTGCCACCAGAAGCTCCCCCTGCTCCCTACTCTGCAGCTCCCATTCATTTCAGTGGAGCATGCTCAGAAATTTCCAGTGGATTTTCAAAAAAAGTTCTTGACAAAGGCTAGTTTCTGGTTTCCTTGGATTCCAAGATTGATTTAGCAGTGATGTTCCATTGACAAAAGCATATTTCAAAGGCCAAACCACGTGTGATGTGGGAGAGCCAGTACTGGATCTGTCAATGTTTCCTTTTTAAATATGGCAGATTGACATTTCTGAACCCTTCCAGACTCTGCAGGGCTATTTTTGGGCAGGAACACATAGGAACGGAGTTCCGGCTGGTTTCCAAGTTGGCCACGCCTACGGCCTCCCCCTCCTTGGGTTCCCCAGGCACTTCACAAGCCGTGGAGCACCTGGGGAAGCCAAGCTGATCCAGGGAGGGAAGGCAGTTAAACCCCCTCCTTGGGTTCCCAAGGCTTCCTGCTGCTGCGGGGTGCCTAGGGAAGCCAATCCAGAAACTGCCTTCCTTCCCTCGGCTTCCCCATGCGCCCCACAAGCCGTGGGGCATCTGAGGAAGCCAATCCTGGGAGGGAGCTGTGCTGCCAGGGGGTGTGGCCTAATATGCTAATGAGTTTCTCCTGTTGGGTGTGGCCTATTATGCTAATGAGTTCCTGCTGGGCTTTTTCTACAAAAAGAGCCCTGAGACTCTGCATAGCCATCCTTTAATGGGCAGTGAAACTGGAAAGCACCATTTGGAAGAGTTTATTTAATTTTTTTGCTGCTGATGTGACATCTGATTGTTATTATATTTACAGTTGTCCACAAAGCTCAGTCACAGGGACACAAGGTTAAACTTGCGCAAAAAGTATCCCAGAGATTTCCCACAGCGCCAAGATGCAATGCACAGAAGTTATAACTTTTCTTCATACGAGGTGGTGCAATGCTTTTCTCTAGATTTGCCACCAGACTTCCAGTGTTACTTCCTCATTAACAGCTATTCCACTACAGTCTGAAATTATTTAGTTTGTGATCTTCCAGTTGTAATCAAACAGATTATATTAAGGACAAGAAACCTATTGATATTTTATATAAGGTTTTTTCCCAGGTTTTCTTAAAATTTATCTGTTTAGCCAATGCCAAGAGAGTGATCAGAGCACCAGCATTGGAGACAGTGGGGTTTAACTCTTTCCTGTGTGCTGTTTCCAATATCTAAATCACACATACACCACAGTAGTTTTTAGCTCTATAAGGAAACAATACAGAGCATGTACATTACAGGGCACTAGCTCCTGCTCTGAATTATCCACATGGTGATTACCACTTTTGACCTGTGGTTCTTTATGTATTACATTTTTATTAATAGTTGGTACATTTTAATTCTCCTTTTCCACCAAGAAGTTCAGGGCATCACACACTATTTTCCTCTCTTCCATTTTATTGGGGTTAGGTTGAACAGCAGTGACGGGCCCAAGATCACCCAGCAACTTGCAATTTCAACCCGGGGCTCGTAGATCCTAGTTCAACACCTTAACTGCTACACCACGCTGGCTCTCCGATTGATTTATCAGCATGTCAGTTTTCATGAACACAAATCCAGAACACATGTACAGAGTACATGTACAGAAACCAATACTGCAGATGCAGCCATTATTTCCAAAGCAAAAAATCCTTACAAAACAGGTTTTGGAGGGGCATTATCACATTGTCTTGAAAGTCAGCTGTAAGGCCCAGAGCATAGAAGCTCCACTTCTACCAGGAGGTCTCCCATATGGTGTAGGGCAGTGGCTTTCAACCTGTCCCTTGAAAAAGCCTTACCCACATAAATTTACCCTTCAAAGGCAACTGACACAGAACAGTACTGCAGAAAATTCTGGGGAATGTCCTAAGGCACACACTCAGCTAATGGAGAGGTTAGGTCTGTTGAATGGTCCCAGTGTCAAATGGCCCAAACACAGAGTGTATTAAAACAGTACACTCAGTACTTCAATACACCCAATACTGATTAAGATTATTCCACCATCATACAAATGCAGCATTTTACTTATTGTTTTATGATTTTAATCTGTTTTATTGTTTTAATGTTTATATGATTATTATTAGGTCTATAAGCCACCCTGAGCCTGTTTTGGTGGGGAAGGCGGGGTATAAATCAAATAACTAGATAAATAAATGAAGATTAATAGTGGGCAAACTATTAGAAAATCTTGCCTGTTGTGACTGACTGTCTAGCTGAGGGGCTTCTGCTTCATAAAAGATCCTGGAGATCTCAGGAACCCACACTGAAGCAACTGTCGGAGGTGCACACTTAATTCCAATGATGAGAGTACCAAGGGTCCTTGGCTGGAGGAAACAGAACTGGTGGGGCAGGAAATGACCCTTTCTCCCTACTCGCAGTCTCTGATTCAGGTTGCTCAGCCAGGGGAGGCACTCTTTGCATGCTCAGAGTCTTGTAGTCCTAACCAGAGTGGCAACCTTTCTAACTCCACTGAAGTAGTGGGCTCAGAAGGGTGTGTTACTCTGTGCAGGGCTGCACTTTCTGTTAGGGCTACGCCAGGTCTCACACCCAGCTCTTTTTGCCAGGGGCTGGGAACAAGCAACTCCGAGGGTTCCCCAGGTTTCCTCCCCCTCCCAAGCTGACCCATCGCCCGCCTCTCCACAGGGCGCCGAGGGACTGGGGCTTCCCCCTCAGGGGCAGGGCCCAAAGGACACGCTACAGGGGGGGCGGCCAGCTCTGGGCAAGGGTCCGCGCAACTTGCCGCCGGGAAGGCCTGCTGCGGTGGGCCGCGGGCCCCGCTCCCCTTCCCCTCGGAGCCGCCGCGCTCTCCGTCTTACCCAGCGTCGCCAGAGCAGCCAGGCTGCAGAGCGCCATCCCCGCCAGGGCCCAGGTGCCCATCGCGGCGGTCCCGGGCGTTTCGCAGAAGTCCGGCTTTGCAGGCGGGGGCCCGGGCAGCGGAGGCCGGCGGCGGCGGGCTCAGGAGAAATCTGAGCCGAGGCAGCCGCCTCGGGTTCTCCCAAGAAGGGAAGGCGAGAGGGCGCGTGGCGGAATCCACTTGCCGAGGGAGCCGCTGGACGCATGCGGAGCTGCCTTGGCCCAAGAGCTCTCGCCTCGCCTGCACGGCCCAGCGTGGGAAGATGCTGAGCCTCCTGCGACGTTACCGAGATCTCTCTCGGTCCTCCTCCTCCTTCGTGGGGGTGAGTGTAGGGAGGGAGAGGGGGGCGAAGTGGCAGTTTTTAAAGACGGCTAGAAAAACTAACGTGTGACCTGCCTGGAGACCCCAGATTTTCCCTGAGCCAGAACAGAGGAAGAAATCTCTCTCCAACTGTCGGAATTACGGTGTTAACAAAAAGGATGATTGACACGGAATGTAAAACGACCGACCTAAACACACACACACACACACCTCCCCCCCCCCCCCCTGTAAATACTTGTAGCGTGAATGTAACAATCCTCTCTTTTTTCTTAATGGGATTCGGAACAAAACCTAATCTTCATTTTGAGGAATGGAGTTAGCGAGCTTTCTGTTTTTCAGGTCCTTATCCAACACAGACCTACGTGAGAATTCAGAATGAGGAACTGAAGTTGGCATATCCCTGCGCCCCAAAATAATCTTTGAGCCATCCTGCATCATACAGTCTCATGACTGGGAGACTATCTCCCCTTGACATGCCACCAATCTAAAGTTTTAGTTTCACACAACTAGTTTTCTAGCCTAATGCCTTAATGCTAGACCTTGCTAATATAAGGTGTTGTGCGGCTTTGCCACTGAACTCAACCCTCGTACACCTCGAAAGCATGCATCTCAGGGGTCTGACCAGTGGATAACTAGCCCAAACTTTCCGCAGCAAACACAGATGCAAAGAACTCATTTAGCTTCTCCACCATCTCCCTATCTTCATTTACCAGTTCTTCTGTTCCTAGGTCATCCAAAGGCCTGTTGCTCTGGCTGGTTTCCTGCTCCAGATATATTTAAATAAATGCTTATTTGTTTGTCTTTATGCTTTTAGCAACCTGCTGCTCAAATTTTCTTGCATGTTTGCATCATTATTAACTTACATAGAATCATGGTCATACAGGCCATCTAGTCCAACTCCTAGAGGCATCCCTGACAAGTGTTTGCCTGGAGCATTTCTGACAAGTGTTTGCCCAGCTGCTGCTTAAAGACTGCCAGTGAGAGGGAGCTCACCACCTCCCAAGGCAGCTCATTCCACTGTCACACAATTCTTACTGTAAAAAAGTTTTTCCTAATATCCAGCCAGTACCTTCCCACCCTTAATTTAAACCGATTATTGCGAGTTGAGTCCTATCTTCTGTTGCCAACAGGAACAACTCCCTGCCCTCTTCTAAGTGACAGCCCTTCAAATACTTAGAGAGCAATCGTGTCCCCCCCTCAACCTCCTCTTCTCCAGACTAAACATTCCCAAGTCCCTCAGCCTTTCTTCAAAGGGCTTGGTCTCCGGGCCCCCGATCATTCTCCTCGGTCTCCTCGGTACCCACTCCATTCTGTCCACATCCTTTTTGAAGTGAGGCCTCCAGAACTGCCCACAATTCTGCAGCCTGACCAATACAGTGTACAGTGGGACTATGACATCTTGCAGTTTGGATGTTATGCCTTTGTTGATACACCCCATGATCACATTAGCCTTTTTTGTCACCGCATCACACTGACTGCTCATATTTAACTTATGGTCCACCCATACCCAATATTTTATTCACACACACAGCTACTCAGAGTGTATCCCCCATCCAAGTATGTGTGTTCCTCATTTTTGTTACCCAGATATAGAACTCAGCACTTATCCCTGTTAAATTGCATCTTGTTCATATCTGCCCACTTTTCCAGCATGCCCACTTTTCTAGCTCGTTGAATTCTATCTCTATCTTCTGGTGTGTTCACTACTCCTACCAATTTGGTGCCATCTGCAGATTTAATGAGTAGCCCCTCCACACCCTCATCCAGTTCATTTATAAAAATATTGAAAAGTACCAGGCTCAGAACCGAGCCCTGTGGCACACCACTTGACACCTCCCTCCATTCAGATGAAATGCCATTGACAACTACTCTCTGAGTGCAGTTCTCCAACCAGTTCCCTGTCCACCAAACTATCCTGGAGTCCACAGTCCTTTAGTTTACCCATCAGAACATCATGGAGAATGCTGGCAAAGGCTTTATTTGAAATCCAGGTTAACAACATCAACAGCACTCCCTCAATCCAGTAAACTCGTCACTCGATCAAAGAAGGAAATGAGGCTGGTCTAGCAGGACTTGTTGGGGACAAATCTGTGCTGACTTCTCCAAATCACCAAGTTGTCCTTTAGATGTTCACAGACTGATCCCTTTAAAATCTGCTCCTGTATCTTCCCTGGAACGGAGGTCAGATTTACTGGCCTGTAGTTTCCTGGGTCATCCTTCCTTCCTTTTCTGAAAAGTGGAATAACATCTGCCCTCCTCCAGTCTTATGGCACATCTCCCATCCTCCAAGAGGTCTGGAAGATGAGGGACAAAAGCTCTACAAGTTCTCTAGGTAGTTCTTTGAGCACTCTTGGGTGCATACCATCTGGCCCTGGAGGATTTGTACTCATATAGGCCCCGTCCACACTGTCACTTTTGTCGCTCATTTCTCCCTATTGCTTCAGGTTCCCCCACCCCCCATATGTTTTGTTCTCTCTAGTAGTCCCAGAGGGAGCAAAAACATATGGAAAAGGGGGAAGAACCCTAAGCAATAGGGAGAAATGAGCAGCAAAAGTGACAGTGTGGACGGGGCCTCAGTGCAGCCAGGTGCTTCTCAACTACCTCTCTGTCCGTGTCAACCAGCAGCCCAGACACCATGCCTTGCCAGCTACAATCTGTAGATGAGCCTGTTCTCTTCTTCAGGGGAAAAACTGAGGCAAAATAGACGTTTGTCAGAATCTGACAACAGAATGCTTGTTCTGATGTTACTTTCTGTTTCTTTGTGCCACACTGTAACCAACTGTTTTATGGCTTGCCTTGAAGTGGAAATAGCTGTCCTGCTTCATGTTACTTTCTTCCTGGGAGGATGGTCTGACAAATTCCTGATCGTCACTTGAACAACTGTGCCTATCTCTTCCTGTCCTCTCCTCCTCACCTGCCAGGCTTGAAGTATTTTATCAAAGTTGTTTCAACCTGGGAGATTGTTTAATTGTTGCTGACCAAATGTTTAGCCTGGAGTTCGCACCTCTGGGTCACTCAGGGCAAGAAGGGAATTTTTATAACTTTCCCACCGTTTGGTGAGAACCAACGGTTGCCATTTCCCCCTCCCCCCCGCTTTTCTGTATTCGTTTTGATTGGTTAACTATGTTTAAGCACCTATGCCTGAAGGTATATTAACCCATGTTATTTCTTTCCCTGTATCTCTAACAAACATCGAGTACCTGTTCCAGTATTATCTTATGTTTGTTCCTCACATAACTGAAGATTTTCTTGTAGCAAGCCTCCCTGGCCAGCTTTAGCTCCCTGTGAGCTTTGGCCTCTCTGATGGCTGACCTACAGTGCCTAGCAACCCACAGAGACTCTTATTTAGAGGTATGTCCTTGCCTCCATTTCTTGAACATTTCCTTTTTTCCCTTAGCACATCATGGAGTTCTCTGTTCATCCACACTGGCTTCTTGGATCCCCTTCCACATTTCCTTCTTGTTTACTTTGCCAAACCCTGTGCTTCCTTCATTTCATTGGGGTAGACCTTCCACTTTTTAAAAGAAGCTTTTTTGCCTTTGAAGGCACAAAATGACCTGCTGTAATCACCTCCCTTATTTCCTTCTCCATATCAAGCTGGATCTCAAGGGTTTGATCAGGCAGTCAATAGTACAACCCCACTTTTAAGTAACCCTTAGAGCCTACTATCTCCACCCATAATGAGTCTGTCAAAGAGTTTATTCTGCTAATGTTTTCACTAGCTTATTTGACTATGCTCTCTTTGATATACAAAGCAAACATAAACACCTCCAACACCTCCTTCCCTGTCCTGCCTATAGAGATTATTCCCAGGGATGGACGTATCCTATTAATTTCCCCAAGTCCACCATGATTCTAAAGCACCCACAATATCTAAATTGACATTTAGTACCAAGCATTCCAGATCCCAATCTTGGCTTGGGGTCTTCTAGTACAGCTATATAGCTACCCATAGCACATTGTCCTTGCCATCAGTCCTCACCTCCCTCGGCCCTTCTGTCGACACAATTCTCCTTTGTCATCCTACTTTCATTCCTAAATTCTGTTGTGCTCCAACTAATAGTACCCTGAGTGTTTATACTATTGTTCCTTTGGACTGCATTATCCCAAACTGGGGGCTTCCCAGCTCCTGTCAGCTTTCCCCCTGAGATTAGTTTCTGACACCTTTTTGAACTTAAGCACCCTTCAGTTCAAGTGAAGATTGTCTCTTTTATATAGGTTCAGCTTGTCCCAGAAAGTTCCCCAGTGTCTAACAAATCTAAACTCTTTCTTGTGGCACCACTTTGTCACCCATGTGTTGAGACCCCTGATCTGTGCTTTTTCTAGCTGGCCCAGATTTGTTTGTCACATTTTATTTATACCTGGGGAGTCTCTGAAGTATAAAGCAATCCTCATGATCCATACAGGAGCCAGCCAGTTTAATATTAGATATATATATGTTTGCATGGGGGCATTGCATACATCAGAGCAACTTCAAACCTGGATCTCCCAGATCCTAGTCTGACACTCTAACCTCTACACCACACTGGCTCTCATATGGAACAAGTCCTCAGCCATCCATTACATAATTCTGGAAGAAGGAGTCCTCCATATGGCATTTTAACCTTCACCAGATATTCTCCTATGAAGCCTTAACAGCATATGAGGTCTTTGTATATTACAATCAAGTTACAGGAAATGTGTGAGATCTAGATGACACCTGAGCTCCGCAGCCTTTCCTCTGATCAAGAGACAAGAGATGATGAGGTATTGTTATTTTTTTTGCTGTGTTATCTGAAAAATGTGAGGGAGGGTGGGTGACTGAATTGAAGGAGGACATTTTATAACTAAATCAGTTGCAACTCCCCTCCCCCCCGCCCCCCGGCACACATGTTGTAAACATTGGGCTAATATTCACTCCTTTGTGAAGTAGCTCCACTGGTCTACATACAGTGCAGTGTGAGGAAGAATTACAATGAAATTCCCCAGTTGCTTTCAAACAATGAAACAGAATGTCCACCATCTATGAATAGGTTTTATTGCTGCATTTGAAGGGAAGGGGAGGAATTACAGTTACTCTCAGGAGAAGTGGCTGTTAATCTATTAATTAAGAGGGGTTTTGCTCACAAATATGTAGCACTTGCAGGTGACTGGTTCATCCAGGCAATTCATGGAGGTGAGTTTGCCCTCCAGAACATATTTAATATTTAGTTGGATCTCCTAAATAAGGGTAAGTGCTATCATCCTTGCTAGTCCACAGTCCATCCCCAGTGAGAATGTCTGTTGGCACTGTGCACCACCTGGTGATTTCACTAAATACTTCACCTTTTGGACAATACAGAATCCATGTTTGCCGTCCAGCACATACAAAATATTTCTGTTGATCCCCCGGGTAAGGGTAGTTGCCATCAGATTTGAGTGTACAAAAATTATCAGGTGGCAAAACAGACCGCATACATTCCTTTTGGTATACATCATAGACCATGTCCTGAGAACAATGCCTGATAGATGTTGTTTTGTTTACACAAAGAAAGTATTTACGTGGGTCAGATGGGTAAGAGTAATTGCCATCAGATTTTTTTGCACAAAATCCTGTACCAGAATTTGTTGAAGGTCGAAGGGTGGTAGAAATTTGAAGAGTGGTGGATGGTTGATGGGCAGCATAAGTTTGAAGGGTGGTAGATGGTCGAAGGGTGGTTGAATCTTGAAGGGCAGTGAATGGTTGAAGGGTGGTAGAAGTTTGAATGGTGGTAGAAGTTTGAACGGTGGTGGACGGCCGGGTGGTGGTAGAAGTTTGAAAAGTGGAAGCTGGTCGAAGCGTCAGAGCAGTTATAAAGGTAGTGGATGGTTGAAAGGTGGTAGAAGTTTGAAAAGTGGAAGCTGGTCGAAGGGTCAGAGCAGTTATAATGGTAGTGGATGGTTGAAAAGTGGTTGAAGTTTGAAGGGCGGTAGACGTTTGAAGGGTGGTTGGTGGTCGAAAGGTTTTTGCTTCTACCGTGATATGTCCGGCATCACTACACTCTGAAAGATATGTGTAAAATTAGATCACTGACTTCTTGTACCAACAGTATTAGAATATCTTAACCTCTTTCTGTTGGCCACTATAGTTATAAAAAATAGCAGCAGCAGGAAGGGTGATAAGCTATATTATAAACTATAGCAATTAACTACCTTCTAATAATTCTGATGATCCAATTATAGAACACTACAGAGATATTGCTTTCACACATGCTAAATAATGCATTTTCAATTCACTTCAGTGACCATTTGCAAGTGGATTTTGCCACTTCACACAGTAAAATCCATTTGCAAACTACACTGAAAGTGTATTGAAAGTGCATTATTTAGTGTGTGTGAAAGTGCCCATTGTTAATAATATCCAATGGACAGAAAGGCAACAGTTCTAAATGTGTTTTGTCAGGAAGTAAATCCCATTGAATTTATTGACATCTACTTCCCACTAAGCATATTCAGAACTGGGCTGGAAGTTAATTTTTGAATAGAAATAGGCTTGGCTCCCATGCAATGCAGGGCAACAGCATCTGAAGATGAGAACTTTATGATGACCCCACTTCTACTGTAGCCTTTCAGGCCTCCTGAAATCCTCTGAACCAACATGAGGAAAAAAGTGGATGCTTGCAGTGGGAGTGGGGGAGATCAGCAAAACACCTTCTGCTGCCAGAAAATGTAGTTAGGATGAAATCCACAGCAGTAAAGTCCTTTCCTATGGGTTACTTTTAAGTTATTACAGAAGATAACAGAATTAATTCATCTAAATACAGAAGTCTCCTGCTGTGCTGATTTAGTACTTAATCAGAAGTGCATGAAGAAGTGCTAATTGGGGCATGGTAGTCCCTGGGGTGCCCTGCCCCTGATGGCTCCTTGACTGGGCCAGCCACAGCTGCTGCCCGGGTGGCTGCCAGGAAGGTCAGACCCCTCAGAACTTCAAGCCACTATCACCCAACCTGTCAGAAGCACTCTTTTTCACCTGCATCCAAACTGTATTAGGAAAGTACCCATATTAGGGAAGTACCCCCAGTTGTGAATGGTTGGGTGCATCGTTTGGTATGAAATGAGATTTTAAAGATGAATAGTATGTACTTATGGAATAAGGCATACAAAGGGACTGATCACGCACTGCTGAAATCATTGGAAAGGTTGACAGCAGTATAATTTGGCCCTAGTTCGTGGTGTATGTGCCAGTAAGCAGCTGTGAAACAAATCAGGCGATGATTAATGATAATACAAAACAACTTCCTCATTAGAACACAGCAGCAAAGGGCAGTGCTAAATGTGATTTGATGGCTATTGTGAGCCTTCTCAAGTGGGTTTGTTTGTTTTTTGCTGGGCAGATGATCGATATTAAATAATTAAAAGCATAATACATGTTGAATGGAAACAGCTGCTTTGACGTTCCCCCCCCCCCCCCGGTAATTCCCTTAAAAGTCTCCCAGGCATCCTCTCACCATTGCCCTTAAGCAGTCTCTTCAGCTCCCTGGTCAGAGGGTAGGGTCCTTCATTGCAGAAGGTGCCTCTGAAGTCATCCAGGTCCATGGCCCATATTGAGCCTCCACCAAGTTTATGCTTCTTCACAAAACGGGCCTGTAAGTGAAAGCCACCAAAGCAGTGAGAATTCTGTGATTCTGTAATCACAGCACTCAAGCACAGATATTTACACTGACTATCTTGAGAATCTGAATTTGTGTTTTTAAAAATAAGCTGGCAAGTCTGGGAGCCATTTCAGGCATAGCCTGAAGATCCAGAGAAAGGACTGAGCAGAATTTCTAGATGCCAGGAAGTGCAGACCTATTACTCTTTGTATCCTCCAAGATGGGTTGGATTCAGCACAAAAGACCATGCAGGGTCTGCACAGGAATCCACAGTTGTCTCAGCTCTCTTCTCCTCCCAGTAGCCAATGCCAGTAAAGTTTATTCTTGGGTCATGGGACTACATGGAATAACACCCACCCAGGTTGGAAGGCTGCAGTGGAGAGGGAAGGGAGCAGAATCATTCCCTTCTGCTTGTTCAGACAGTGGAGTTTCACTGACAGAAGAGGCACCCCTTTTCCCCACCCTTCTGCAATCTCCCAACCCATGAGAGTGTTACTCCACATGAGTCCCGTGACCCTGGGAATATAACTTTCCTGGGTTTGGACATGGCTGTTGATTAGAGGGGAAAGCCCAAATGTGTCAGCTCCTTCAGCTGACAAATTGCCAGATCCAACCCAAGGTCTGGCAATAATTGTTCCTATTTAAGAGAAGCAAATTTCTTGGGTTGCATCATTTAGAATGGATACAAGAATTCAGCCTTTCTTGGCGCATTCCTTTTTTTTTTTTTTAGTGGGAAGCTTAACAAGGCAGACACCACTCCCTAACCCAGGCAAATTGTTCACTACTGACAGGGAAAAATCAATCTAGCTCAAGGAAAGCTACCCAACCGACCTGTTACGTAAGGATACACCAGTTAAGATTATGCCCTTGGGGGATATCAACTGGAAAGTTTGAATTTATGAGGGAAACATATCTTAATCTGCCCTCGCTATATAGGTGTGGTCAGTAGCCCCATTTTAAAAAAAATCTGTACATAAATCGCATTCCCCACTTTGCATATTTACCAGGACAACCACTGGTTCCTTCTACCTCTCTTTGATATAAAATGGTGCTTAATTTGTCCTTGTTTCTTCCCTTTTGAACAGATGTATGTAAGTACATTTTGTAAAAATGTATTAGTTTGCATGCATGTGTATTTGTATCTGATGCAGGGAGTTTTGACTCTCAAAACCTTATACCCAAAGATCTCGTTGGTCTATAAGGTGCTACTGGACTCTAATTTACAGGTACAATAAAGTTCTTCAAATTTTAGTCTCTCATGTTGGTCTCTAGAAATTATCTGCATGTGTGGGATATATATATCATGTGTGTGTGCGAGAGAGAGAAAGAGAGAGAGTGTGTGTATGTGAGTGTACTACCTCTCTTCCCTCCTCTCACAACAAAGCTTATCTAAACAGTAAACTGCTGGATATGATTGAGTTGCAAATAACACAGAATAGGTACAAAGAATGACTCTCAGCAATGTGGTAGGAGCTCCTTGGTGTGACAATCAAGTGTCACAAATTTGCCAGAGAGACACTACTTTATTTGTGAGATATATCCATCTCCCTCCCCCCCTCCCTCCATCATCTATCTGTCTGTCTGTCTGTCTGTCTATCATCATCATCATCATCATAATCTATCCTGATCACTTTGAGAAGCATGATGCTGAAGCAAAGTAAAGGTCATGGTGAGAAAACGAGGTCTTACTTTGTAACCAAAACTCTTTTTGTTGTCATATCCAACCCAGGTAAAACCTTTATAGGCATATGGAACTTTCTGGTCATCAAGCCACTGAACAGTAGCACCATGCTTTATAAAGTTGCAGATCTGCAAACATACCATGATATTAAAAAGATCTTCTTAGCAGTGATATTATCATTGTATCATAACCAGGGCTATTTTGGGGCAGGAACACACAGGAATGGAGTTCCGGCGGGCTTCTGAGTTGGCCACACCTACAGCCCCCCCCCCCAGGTTCCCCAAGCGCCTCACAAGCCGCGGTGTGCCTGGTAAAGCCAAGCTGATCCAGGGAAGGAAGGCAGTTTAAACTGTCTCCCCTCAGGGCACCTGGGGAAGCCAATCCAGAAACTGCCTTCCTTCCCTTGGGTTCCCCATGCGCCCACAAGCTGTGGGGCACCTGGAGAAGCCGATCCTGGGAGGGAGCTGTGCTGTTATGGGGTGTGGCCTAATATGCTAATGAGTTTCTGCTGTTGGGTGTGGCCTATTATGCTAATGAGTTCCTGTTGGGCTTTTTCTACAAAAAAAAGCCATGATCATAACACTTGACTACAGTGCCATCAGAGATGCAATATATGGGTTGGATCCACTGAATGAGCTCATAGAAGGTGTTGGCAGAGTGGATCTTATCCCCCTTACCATTTCCTTAAGCAGCCTGCTGTCTGTTCCAAAACTCTTCTCTGAGGATTGGGACAGCCTCACAAGCAAAATACACCATAGGAGAATCCAGCAATGAATGGGGATTCAAGTAAAATCTCTTTCCCTTATCTACTGACACAAGCCATGAGATTCTTTAATATACTGGTTTTTAAAAAAATAAAAGTAACTCTTTAAATTGATATCAGGCTATGTTGCTGTTCAGTCTATGATGGCTAGAATCACCCACTCTATCACAATGCAGTTATTGAGCAATTTTGTTAGATGTTGTGTGCACAAATTGGACAGGTCCAGTCAGACAGGTCCCACTTTTCTCTCCAATAAGGACTCAAAGTGGCATTATTCTCCCCTCCTCCACCTGCGGTAGTGGTTAAGAGCCAGTTTGGTGTAATGGTCAAGAGCAGCAGACTGTAGTCTGGAGAACCAGGTTTGATTCCCCACTTCTCCACATGCAGCCAGCTGGGTGACCTTGGGTCAGTCACAGTTCTCTCAGAGCTGTTCTCTCAAGAGCAGTTCTCTCAGAGCTCTCTCAGCCCCACCTACCTCACAGGGTGTCTGTTGTGGGGAGAGGAAGGGAAGGAGACTGTAAGCCACTCTGAGTGAAGGGTCAGCTATAAATCCAATCTCTTCTTCTTCACTTTATCCACACAGCAACTCTGTGAGATAGGTTAGGCAAGTTTCCATGGCAGAGATGGGATTCAAACCTAGAGCCTCCCAGATTGTAGTCTAACACACTAACCACTGCGCCACACTGACCGTACTAGAAATATGGCTGCTGAGTACAACTTTTCCTGTTGTTAACAGAAACGGCAATATATCAAAAGTTCAGTTAAAACAATGCCAACGTATTGTTTTGAGCTATTATATGTTGAGCTAAATGTTTGACTTGGGGGCAACAGTGGGTTAGGTAAGCCGTAGGAAAGCTGAAAAGCAGAGAGCTTCTTATTTCCTCCATTTCTGTACACCTCATAGTATGACAGGAATCCAGCCTCATGCGTATAATGTCCTGGACGGGCAGGTCCAGAAGCGGGGGCGCCCACTGCCTTGTTCCTGGTGCTAAGCTTGAAGGTACGTCCATAGTTGGCAAACCCCATAAGAAGTTTATAAGCTGGAGCTCCTTTTTGGATCCAGTACAGCATGGCGAACTCCTGCAGGAAAGACAGAAAGAAAAGCATATCTCTGTGGCCGATCTTCAAACCCTTGTCTGATGGTTATGAAAATAAGCAACACTCCATGTTCTTACGCAGCTGGAATACTGGCTTTCCTCAGCATGATTACCAGCATACAAGGGGCTGTTGTGCCCTATCACTCTGTCAGAAAAAGCATCATGGAAATTGTGGGCCATCACACTGATGTAATCAAGATATCTGCAACAAAAATAATTTAGAACTAGATCAGCACTAGTAACCAGTTCTAGAAAGATTTTTTCAAATTGTTACACCAGGCTTTGTTTCCCCCAAAATTGCTCTCAGGAAAATCAAGCATAGTTTTCTTTCAGCTCACTTTGACAGTTTCTGAACTTCATACGCAGCATCAATGATTTCTTTCCGAGCAGCGACAGCTGCAGTAAGTAACAGCTTCTTATTTCCAGTCTCTCTGGCCTCTTTTTTGAAAGCCGCCATCATTTCCTAGGAAAGCAAAAGTATTTTCAGTTTTCTGCCTTGCTTGCTCAGTAGAACAAATAACCAGCTAATGCTAAGCCCATTGATTTCATACCTCTGTTAGCAAAGTAAAGCGATGCTTGTCCTTAGTGGGACTTCCCCTACACCCAGGATGTTCAAAGTGCAGCTCAATCCCATCAAAGCCATAGCTCCGCAGTAGGGGTATAGCTGAGTCAATGAAGCTCTTGCGGGTGGCTGCCGTGGAAAGCATGGGGCTGAAACTGGGGGGTGGGGAGAGGCTGCTTCATTAAACAGTTCTGTACAGAGTTTGAAAGTTTAGTAGTCTTTCTGAATGGGTTGGTGAAGGAATAGTTGGGATCTGGTTCATCAGCACTATAGAAATATATCAAATCATTATAGATGCAGGACAAAGGATCTTTCCTTCCTTGTTTCTGGTAACAAAAACTGCTGCTCCCAAACTGATAAAATAGCTTGTCAGCTCATGACTTTATTCTTCAAGGTGCTAGTAAAGAAACCATGAATTCAGCCAAAAAAATGTATACTGTTTGAACAAGCAAAGAAATTAGGCTTCAGATTTCAGGAAGGTACAGTCTTTGACAAATTCAACAGAGGAACAAATTTGAGTCCAGTGACACTGAATAAAAATTCTTTGGCCTTAAAGGTGCCACTGGACTCAAACTTTGTTCTGCTACTTCAAACCTACAGGGCTGCCCACCTGAATCTACCAACAGAAGAAAAAAATGGTATTTTTACATTCCTTAGGAAATAAAAGATGTAAGAGCAGATCAAGATGATCAACGTTTTTTCAGGTGTTTAAAAGTGTAAGATTAGTGGCCTCTGATCTATCATCATCATCATAATTTATTTAACCAAATCCCTTAAAAGGCTGATACACTCATTTTATTATTGTATTATATTAGGTTGATTTGGACTCTAGGCATGGTAATGTAGACTTGGGCAAAAAAGTGAGGATTACCCCACTGAGGCTTGAACTAAAAAAAAGTTTGTCTTCCCCTTCTTGCTCAGTGCCATAATAACAATAATCTGACCCCTCCCCCCCCCCCCCCAGGTTTTAAAACATTAACTGAGCTCAGAATGATCCTCAGGTAGAAAGTTCAGATCCTTCCTTACCATTGATTTTTTTCATGTTTCATTAGCTTTGCCCCTGTCTGACTATGCAGGTGGGGGAGAATGTAGCCTCTGCTTCTCTGACCCCCTCCCCCATCTGTGCAGCCTGTGTTCTACCAAGTTCAGGAAAACATTTCCCTCTGCCCTGGTCTGTCATTGAGGACAGTATATAGTTTGTGCCTCTACCTGCCCCCAGATGCCTGCCCTCCAAGGGATACAAGCAAATCAAACCTCTGGTGCTAGCAAGCACAGCACCAGAGAAGAAATGACCAACCGAACAGGATTCACTGTAGCTTATGCAGAACTGAAGCCTATTGAAACAATTGGCTCAATTGCAAGAGATCATAGAAGGCATTGGTGGAGCAGATCGTTCCCTGTCTTCCCCTGCCTAAAGCAGAATGAGGTTCACAAGTGGAGGTCACATGACAGTTCTAACTAAAGTTCACATACCCTCTCCCCCCCACAATCTCCAGCTGCTTATCATGTCTGCCATCACTATCCCTGTCCTTTCAAAAGTGAATGAGAAAACTCACGCAGTGCCAAATTTGTTTCCTCCAACAGCTAACAGAATCAACAATGCTGGATTTCTATGAAAAAAAAGGAAATATATTTGATATGTTTAGGTAAGCAACTGGGAACAGGATTTTGTTTTTTGTAGGAAATCTGTAACCATTGTTTTTACACACACACACACACACACAAACACACACAAAGACTTCAGCAAACCAAACATGTTAACTCAGATTCTGGATATTTGTATTTCTCATCACTAGGGTTTCGGCTGCTACTGGATGCTTACCTAAATAACCAACATGGCTTGTGTACCAGTTTGCCCAGAAAACTCTAACAACTGCCCCTGAAAGTCACTGAAGAGAATTTGTTGTTGTCACTAGAGGACATCTAGAGGCAGACACAGATACACCAGGGCTGCCACTGCAGCACTGTGTAGACACGCAGCGGCTGAGGACAGACTGGCAATCTAAAGCGGAGGCAAAGCGGAGGGAACTGGAGCGGGGGGAAAAACCCACGGAGCTGGCCGTTCACACTGGCCAGAGCAATGCGGATCAGCGGTGATACGGAGCATTCAGACTGCCACGGAGCGTTCAGACTGCCGCATAGCCAGTGCGTGCGGCTTGCGCGCGCTGCGGCGCTTTTTTTTGGTTTTCGTTTGATGTTTTTCGCATGTGCGCACATGCGCACATGCGCATAACTTTTTGCCGGTGCGTTCACACTTCCTCCGGATGCCTCCCGCTTCTTCCAGTTCACACTGTTTGGAAGCGGGAGGCATGCGGAGGAAGGCCCCTGAACACCGGGAAAAACCGGTGTCCAGGTAAAGCGGAAGGAAAGCGACTGGGAGACGGGTAAGTACGCAACGGAGCCGACGGACAGATGCGCATGTCTGAACGTGCTCCTTTCCTCCGTTTGCGAACCGTGCCTGCCCCGCTTTAGATTGCCAGTCTGTCCTCAGCCAGCTGCTCAGCAGCTAGTACTAACTGTCATGTGTGCAGTTGATGGCATCATTTGCCAGCACCAGATTTTGCTATTCACTCAGGAGCTGGATGCCTGTACGGTGTGGCATCAGCAGCCCTAGTATCTCTGAGGGGCTACCGGGATCTGCCACCACAGCTGGGCTCAGAGTGGCTCCCAAGCTCAGCTGCTGGCATTCCCCATGGCTGCTGCCAAGGCCAGCATGGCTGCCTGTGTCCTCCATGACTGGGCCAGTGTGTCTGCTGGCATCCTCCTCCACCAACAGGCCCAGCTGCTGGTGTCCTCCAGCTTTTCATCCAGTAATACAGATGTATTTGGGGGGGATTTAACCCCCCTTTTTATTTTCACTTTTTCTGCACACCTGGAGATTCCCTCAAGTGGGGTGAAAAATCTCTTTAGCCTCTGTGTAGCCCCGATCTGCAGATTTAGCTATCCGCAGATTGCAGCCACACATGGCTAATAGTAAATAGACAACTGTAGGCCCGCAATATTTGTGGGGGGATTCCCTCTGCCTTCCACTTTTTTGCCAGGCCTGCACCCAGTTCAACTTCTAGGCCAATGGCTCAGCCACCTGCAGGCCCAGTGCAGCTCCTGGGCTGCACACATGCCACACCGCTAGGCCCAGTGTGGAGAACTTCACAGCCACCACCTCTGGACCCTGTGCAGCTTCCTGGCACCACTACCACTGAAGTTAAGTGCATTCTCTGCACTTGAGCAGAGGATGCTTTTTTTATTTGGGGGCAATTTAAACCTGCCTGTGTGCTTTTTTTATTTTCATATTTTTCTGCACACCTGGGGAGTCTCCCACATGGGCAGAGAAATCTCTTTAGCTCTCACATGGCCCTAGTCCGTGGATTTAGATATCTGCAGATCGCACCCATGGGTGGCTAACAGTATATTGATAAGGCAAAAACAATATTTCCTTTCTTACAACTTTCTAAAAGTATTCCTAAATCATTACCTGGCAAATTCTTCCTCAGGTGTGTTATGATTATCTGGATCCTTGCAGTGTCTAGATCAATTTATGCTAGAATAGAATCTGAGTCTCTAGGCCCCCGCAGAATACTCAAGCATCATACAAAGTTTAAGCAACCTCTCCCTCTCAGCTCACATTTATATCTCAATGTTGTATCTAAGTGTTTTAAAAACCAACAAACAAAACTTGACCTCTTCTTTAATGCTTGGATCTGGGAGAAAAGGACACTTTCTTCATTACAACCTTCACAGGAGAGATGGTTTTTCCTTATGATCGCAAAGGCAAATACAATGTGAGTGCACAAATGTGGGTTTATATCCTCTGGGGAAAACTTTGCAGGATTGGACCGGTACTGAGCCCACATAGTGACATAACATACAATCTTGCAAGGAGACCCTGGTAAGAAAACAAAGATTATGTGGTTGCTTTAACAAAACTACAGTACTGTTTCACATTTATGCTGTAAAGCTGATCAGATAATTTTTTGGGGGTGTCAGGTGATTCAGTGAATCTGACACCTAGCTGCAGGACTTATGGGAACTGTGCAGAACACATGCTGATTACTGCCAATCCAAATGGCAGTTGAACTGCAGCATTTCCACATTAGTCAGTATCACAGTGCTACAATGAACTATCTATCAGTAAAAAACAGCAAGAGTCCAGTCAGAACTGACTTATCTATTAGGCACAGGAGGCACAGTGCCTAGGGCCCACAATACTTTTAGAGGCCCATGGAAATGTTTTAATTTCTTTTAAAATCAAAAGGGAAAAAATTAACTTTTAGGGTCAAAGAAAATTGTTTTTTTCCCTCACATCAGAAAAAAATGAAATGTTTAGGGCCAACGACAATTTATTAAATTTTGCCTAAAACAGAAAAAAATAAAATGTTGAAGTATTTAAAGTCATATCAAAAATAGTTTTTACTATTGATATTATTATGGTGGGGGGCATGCAGGAAAAGTGCCTAGGGCCCATGAAAGTCATAATGTGGCCCCTAGTCTAGTAGGACCTTAACAAAATTTGTGGCAGGGTGCAAGCTTTCATGAGTCACTGCTCACTTCTTCAGATACATTCTTAAGGCGCTACTGGACTCTTGCTCTTCCTTTCTTCTGCTACGGGCAAACACGGCTACCCATTTTGATCTATTTATCTATCAATCACACACTGCTAAATTGGCAGTGTATATTGGGGAATGTAAGCCTTTGGCTGTATACATAATTTTATTAACATACTGTTTGGCAGAAAGTCTACAAATGGTGATATGTGATCCTAATGTCAATACGTCATATAACTTGATTCTTCTCGCCAGCAAACTTACCATCCTCAGAATTGTTTGGCTGAAGAGATGCATGTTGTTTTAACATAACTTTATATTCTTTGAAGACGTAGACTCTTTCCAAGCGTTCATTGTGATTGGTCATAATTATAAAAGTCCCAGCAGATAAGCCATCTGAAATAATCCAGGTACAAAGGTTAGCATAATAGCACTCTTTTCCTATTAATAGCATGCTATTGCTATCTATATATTTCAACCAATGTCAATACTTTGAATAAATTTAGAGGGCCTCATACACTGGGTTAGATCCTGTGATCATGGACTTGAGGATCATGGATCTTTCTCTCATTCCTCTCTCCCCCCTTTCCAACCCTGAAAAAGTTTATTCCTAAAGCGATGGGACCCATGTGGTCGAATAGCCCCTCAGGTCAGGAGGCTTTAGTGGGGAGAGGGAAGGGGGTGAAATCAGCCTCTCCTCTCTCCTACATCAAAGGAGTTCTGTAAATGGAAGGGCCAGAAAGGGTGATACTGTCTCTTTCCTCCTCCCTCCTGCAGGCTCCCTACCTGTGGCTATTACTCCACAGGAGTCTCACAACCTTTGGAATAAATTTTCTTGGGGTCATAAAGGACTACTGGGAAAAGGGAATGCCAAAAAGATCTGTGACCATCAACACCTTCCCCTGACAGTTAGTAAGATCCAACTTAACATACTAGAGCACTAACAGATAAAGTACAAGCCCTATTTTTGTGGTATAACATGCAAAGGAGAACTTGTGCATCTTCCCTTTGAAGAGATTATATAAGTCATACATTTGAATTTCTGACTTAACACATTTCACCAAAAGTTCCAGAGAAAGGAAATCAGAGTCCCTTCTGCTTCCTCTATTAGCACCTATGATTTATTCACAATATGATTGTTTGTGAATTTTCTGTCTGATTACTTCGAGTGGGTGTGTCATTATGGTTTTGTATAAACTGGCATTTGATGGGAGTTGGGGCATTTGGAAAAGAACATTAATGTTTCTTAATGGCTGCGGGTGTTCCTTCAGAGGGAAGGAATTCTTAGGAGATGGTCTCTTGGTAAGGCTTGTTCTTGAATTAGAAGGAGTGTAAAGAAGATGTCACCCCCTCCATTTGAGGGGAGGAGGCAGCTCTCTGCATTTGTGCGGAAAATAGCAGTTAGCATGGTTTTTAAAACAAGTTTTTCCAAGTAAATAGCATCTGTAAAGGAAAAACAAGAAACTAAAGAGAATTATTTAGGTGGGCAGTCATGTTGGTCTGGAGTAACCGAACAAAGTTCTGAAGAAGTGTGCATGCAAACGAAAGCCTATACCCAGAATTAAACTTTTTTGGTCTCAAAGGTGCCAATGGGTTCAAACTTTGTTGCAAAGAGAATAATGTAAGACGCATAATTAACTTTACCAGATACTTCTAGCTGGGTAGCCATGTTAGTCTTTCCGCAGCAGTAGAAAAGAACTAGAGTCCAATAGCACCTCAACGACTAACACAATCTGTGGCAGGCTATGAACTTTTATCAGTCACTTGCTCACTTCTTCAGGTATCTGGAGAAGGTGCTACTGGACTCTTGCTCTTTTCACCCAACATCGTGCATGAATATTTGGAGTTCATAGGTACATGACAGCAAGAATAACAAGCAGGTTTTATAATGCCAGGGAATCTTCATTGAACCAGAAGATGAACAAGTAAATACAGAAATGAACGAAGGATGTGACCATTTTTGTTCAAATTTTGTCTTCTTTTCCCTGTATAATAATAAGGGGCATAACTTTTACAAAAGAATGATTTTGTATGAGTTCTTTTAGTATTTCTGTCTTAATGGTTAACAGTGTAGTCCCAAGCCTATTGAAAAATGGATTTAGAAAGGGATTAATTCAGTTTAAATTGCACTGTCACTAATTCAATACTATCCTGAGCCATTTCTGTATACATAGATATTTTCCCCGAGTTGTCACTTTGTATCCTAGCAACCATTATTAAGGTAGAGATCAGATCAGCTCTAATAGAAGGAATTGGGGATTACAACTTTGGGGTCAAATGTTATTTTGTAGCATGAGTCTTCTTTGATATATTAGATCAGAAGTGTCAAACATATGGCCTCCTGTACAAAACTGAGACCTAGGTTTCCTGTCTTATTACCAATGCTGATATCTCCATGGCTCTGTATATCATACCAAAGCTGATATCTCCATCCATCTGCATATCACACCTAATCCAATCACACCTGCTATTGCCATTTGGCATCTGAAATCATCTCTATAAAGTTTATATATCTGGTACCTTGTGTTACATTTTATGGCACACATGGCCCGGCCCAACAAAGTGACATTTATGTCAGATCCGGCCCTCATAACAAATGAGTTTGACACCTCTGCTCTAGAGACACAGCAAGGAAGAAGGGAGACAACAGTTATCCATGTTGAGTTCTCTCCGAACCAGGAAGTCTACCAATTGGAAGTTACTCACTTTCACATATGGCTTTTGGGTTGCTATGAAATGTTTTCTGGAAGAACTTGGTCCAAAGTTCATACGTCTCAGCTTTTTTAGTATGAATCATTCCATGAAACTCTCTCAGCATTAAGTTTTGAGAAAGGAATGGACTTCATTTTGCTTTAGTGGATAATGTTTAAAGCATGTCTGATGTTGTTGAACATTTGGCTCAATAGAATGGTTTTAAGAAATTTTGGGCGTGACTCTCTAGTATTTTCTTATAGATTGTATTTTCTTATGTATTTTTTACAAGGTTAGATATTAGTTCAGAAGAAGATATTTATCTCGAAACAGGACCCATATTCCAGAGAATCTTGTCAACACAACACCACTGGCACCATCATTGGCCGAGGACAGACTGGCAATCTGAAGCGGGGCAGGCACGCTTCGCAAACGGAGGAAAGGAGCCCGTTCAGACATGCGCATCTGCCCGTCGGCTCCCTTGCGTACTTACCCGTCTCCCAGCCGCTTTCCTTCCGCTTTACCTGGACACCGGTTTTTCCCGGTGTTCAGGGGCCTTCCTCCGCATGCCTCCCGCTTCCAAACAGTGTGAACTGGAAGAAGCGGGAGGCATCCGGAGGAAGTGTGAACGCACCGGCAAAAAGTTTTGCGCATATGCGCATATGCGCATGTGTGCATATGCGAAAAACATCAAAGGAAAACAAAAAAAAAGTGCAGCAGCACGCGCAAGCCGCGAGCGCTGGCTATGCGGCAGTCTGAACTCTCCGTGGCAGTCTGAATGCTCCGTATCGCCGCTGATCCGCATTGCTCTGGCCAGTGTGAACGGCCAGCTCCGTGAGTTTTTTCTCCCGCTCCAGTTCCCTCCGCTTTGCCTCCGCTTCAGATTGCCAGTCTGTCTTCGGCCATTGTGAATGTTACTAGCATTTTGACTGATTAATAGCACAATAACTGAACAGCAATTGTAGTTCTTTATTTCTTATGCTTTATGTTGTAAAATCATAGCTTTGAATAGGTTTCCTCTGATTATAACATTACTGGCAGCATATATAAACACGGCTTGGGCTCGGTCCTTCAGTTGCATCGTTCAGCTGTGTTCCTCTTAGTACTGTCTGATGTTGTCTGACATTTGGTTCAGTAGCATAAAATGTAATTGTTTTATATATTCCTTGATTAAAAGATTGATCCTGCCAGCCAGCAGGGATGTGAATACCTTTCTGTCCCGTTTCAGCAGGAAGTAGGATACTGTGGAATGTAATTCATGGGATACATACCTGCTTTGCAAATGACCACTACTTGTGTCTCTCAATTGATCTCTAAAATTCTGCCCTTCTCTAGAACAGCATTAAAGAGATCAATTAGGGAAGTCAGTATTTTGTTGCTGGACTGCTAGAATTCTGCTGGGAGTTCATTCCTTCCTGGAGTTTTATCAATATTTAATGTTTTGATTACCTCTAGTATTTCTTACTCTGTGGTTTTTTTTTCCTTACCAAGTCTGTGCTCTTTCAGTATTAGTATTTTAAAATGGCTTTGTAGATTTCTCCTTTATATGTGCAAGGTTAATCAGAGGTATAAATGGGAAATATAGTGGTTATACCCATGGGTTATACCCATCCCTCCTTCCAGGCTCCTGCTTGGGGCTGTCCAGAAGGCTCTCCCTCCCTGGGTGGGTCCCTCCTGATCGCTGGGCCCAAATGACCTTAATAACTAGTCCAGTGGCCAACATTCCATTCTTGGACAAGTGCTTGAGTGGGTGGTAGCTATGCATTTTCAGGTGCTCTTGGAGGACATAAATTACCAGGACCCATTTTAGTCCAGGCTCAGGCCTGGGTTTGGTCACACTGGCTGATGATCTTCTTCTGGACCTCTTGGTGGCTTGTGGTAGCAGTGACCACAGAATAGCTATAGAGGCTAGCTGCATTGGCAATAGGGCGCACCATGTTTTGATAGTTCTATTCTTATTTGGCTTGCTTATTCCAGAAAGTGGTGGAGGAATGCAGCTTTTCATTTGTGTTATAGGGTCCCACAAGATACCCTGTTGTCCCCCATGTTATTCAGTATCTTAATGAAACCATTTGCAGAGATTGTTTGGGGGTTTGGAGCGATGTGACACCAATATGAGCATGATGCCCAAGTCTGTTTCTTCCTAACACCTGAGATGACTGGGTTTGTGGAAATCCTGAACAAGTGCCAAGAGAAGGTAATAGACTGGATAAGGCCCAGTAAACAGAAGCTTAGTCCAGACCAGTCTGAGGAATTATTGGCTGCTTACAGCAGCTCAGTGGTTCACAAGTCAGCATGTCCTGGAACAGATGATTCCCTCTGAAGGATCATGTTTGTAGCTCAGGATGCTGCTGGATCTGGGCCTATAGACAGAGGTTTCCTCCATGGCACACAGTGCTTTTTATCAGTTTTGCCTTACATACCAATTACAACCATTCCTCAAGAAGCATTCTGTGAACATGATTAGCTATGCCCTGATCACATCAGGGTTACATTTCTTTTCTTTAACATGCTTGTGTGGGTATGCCTTTGAAAACTGTTGGTCTAAAATGTAGTTGGTCTAAAATGCAGAAACTTCTGTTGGTCTAAAATGCAGTAGCAAAGTTAATGATGATGGCAGGATGTAGGATTATATCACCTCTGTGTTGAAAGATGTACAGTAGCTGTCCGACAGTCCCATACTTTCCAGCCTGCCAATTCCAGCCTCTTTCCAAGCCCCGTACTCTGTGGCTCTGCCTGCAGAGATGAGGCAGACAGCAACCAGGGAAAGAGCTTTTAAAAAGGCTATGCCTTGCCTTTGACCCAATCTGGATGGCCCAGGCTAGCCCAAGCTCATCAGATCTCAGAAGCTATGTAGGGTTGGGCCTCACTGGTTTTTGGGTAGGAGACCATCAAGGAACTCTGGGGTCACTATGCAGAGGAAGGCAATGGCAAACCACCTCTTTTAGTCTCTTGCCTTGGAAATCCTATAGGGTCGCCATAAGTCAGCAGTGACTTGACAGCACTTTACACATACATACATACATACATACATACCTTCCTTTTGAAAAGCCTTTCCCCATGAGGCTTTTTTTTGGCATCTATTTAACTGTCCCTGAGGTGCCAAGCCAAAACTTTTCTCTTACCCCAGTTTTTAACTGAAATAGTCAGTCTTCTCTCGCCTGTGTATTGTTTTATGAATAACATTTTAGACTGATGAATATTTTCATGCTGTTTTATGCCCCGGCTTCTTTTTATGGTTTATTTTATTCATATAATGTAATGTAATACAGTACAATATAATATACTTTTATAGTCTATTGTTTTACTGTGCAAGCTGCATTGAGCAGGTCTCTATAGAGGCAGCATATAAGTTTTCTAAATTAAAAAAAGGACATAAGCATTGAAGCTCCTCTAGCAAAGCAAAGAAAGAAAATTGGCCATACGTAGCCAATATTAAGCTCACAAAGTCTGCCTGTGATATTTGCAGTCTGTGAACACAACACAGATACACGTTAAAAGGTATCTCCAGTTACCAAATGTTACATACCTGGTCTCACAAGTTTTATGGAAGACTCACTCTCAAAATAGAGATTATCTATATATTCTTTCCCCCTACAATCCTCTTGCTGTTATGTTATTATGCTAAGTAGGATTACCTGGAATTACAGAATGATCTGCTTCAATTTCCCATGCTCCAAGCTCATCGGTCAGATGTGAGATAAATTCAGATTTTCCTTGTACTAGCAGACTTTCACTGACACACCTATAGAAATTGTCATTTTAGAAGAATATTAATTTTATCCATGCATTCAAAGCTCATTTTCATTTAATCTTTTGTGACATCTATTGATTTATGTTTAATTTAATTATAATACTGATTTGAGTATCGCACACACTAAGCTCCGAAGATCAGTTTTGTTCCATGTTGATCAACAACAAAAAGGCAAAAACAAAAGGCAAACTTTAAATCATGGGTTTCTGGCCAGGGATGGGTAGAATCATATGATTTTACTTGAGTGGTTTTGTTGGAGCCTGGAATTGTTGCACATGTTCCTAGAACATTGGGTGGGCACTACGTTGGAGAGCAGTGGCCAGAAGAGCCGCAGGAAGCACGTCAGAGAGCCATATGTGGCTCCTGAGCCACAACTTGACGTTTATGGACGGGCAGCTCACAACATGATTACAGCCATCAAATTTTAAACAACAATCATACAATAAATAGTTTTCACTTATCATCCTCGCTCTCTCTCTCAAGCCCTTCTTCATTGATCTCCATTGTCTTCACCCAGTGATCTCCTTTTCTCACGCAATTTTGGACACCTGCTATTTACTGTTCCCTCTCTAAACCCTCACACATGTTTCATGTGAGATTACACTGTGGCTCCTTCTGGTTTATGGATCTTAAAATCCTACTAAGCAGGTGCTTTATAGAGACCTAGTCAAGGATAAAGTTTAGATGTAGTTGTTTTCCTCTTCAGACCTATTTTCTTACCCAAAGTCAAAATAAAAATTAAAAATTTAACAATGAACTATTATCATTTTTACAGTTCTGTAAAAAGACCTAAATTAAACCAAGAGAAGAAAATAGAGCTCTTGACTTGCCTGTAACGATACCGATCAGGATGCTGATTGTAGCCCATAATAACTACATTTCCTAGAGCTCTATATCCATTTGAACACACCATTTCTAATATTTTAATTTCATTCTTTGCTCCATGGATTCTCTTTTTCCAGAGATCCCTAAAAATCCAAAACATTGAAATATGTTATTAGAAACAGTGGTGAACAACTCTCACACTTGAAGACTTTTTCACAGTTGGGGGGAATTATCTATCTGCAGTAGGGATGCCAGCATCCAGGTTGGGGCTGGAGATCTCCTGAGATTACAATTTATATTCAGTTAACAGAGATCAGTTTACCTGGAGAAAATGGCTAATTCGGAAGTTGGACTCAATGCTCATTATACCACACTGAAGTCTCTCCCCTCCCCTAAACCCCAACTTCCTCAGGCTCCACCCCCAAAATCTCCAGGTATTTCCCAGCCAGGAGCTGGCAACCCTAATCTGCAGGTAGAACATAGAACAGACTAGGTATTCTGACAATGCAGAGTTCAGAATCAGCTGTACCAGACCTAACAGCCAGGTTTACACTCTCTTTTTTTTAAGGAAGTGCAAAAGAAAAAGGCATTTCAGGATAATTCTCTTCATTTGCAATATTTTAAAGTCATCTTTCTCAACTCACTCTCCTTCTGTTAGCCATTCCTCTCTTTTTACTGTGACTTAGACTGCCAGGTACCAGAGAAACAAAATGAATAGAAACAAATGGCATTTGATCTGGTTGTTGTTGGTATTGTTTGTTACAATAGCTAGCCCAGAGGTGTCAAACATAAGGCCCGGGGGCCAGAACAGGCCTGTTCAGGGCTCTTACCTGGCCTGCAAGCAACTGGTATGTGTGGAAATGTAAAGTATTCCTTCTTTTATGGTATCCCTTGGGGAAAAAACTTAGTCTTGCATGTAATTAAATGCATATGTTGGGGATTTTGTGGGTTCCCCAATAAATCAATTGCTTTCACTGCAAGGAGTCAATTGCTTTTGTTAGTATTTTGAGTAAAAAATAATATTGTTAATTGGGTTTGCCTGTGTCCTTTATAAAGTTTATATCTCTAGTACCTGGCATTACATTTTATGGCACACGTGGCCCAGCCTGACAAGGCGACATTTATGTCAAATCCAGCCCTCGTAACAAATAAGTGTAACACCTCTGAGCTAGACAGACTGATAATTGAATTGAACCCGTTCATTTGCTTTTTTTTTCATTAATTTTATAAGATATGATCATCCCTATTCTTAAACAGCTTTTCTCAGAGAAATGGCAGAGAAAGAAAGACAACAGCTGGGTTTTTTTGCTGTTCATCTCATTTGGAAAAGAAAAGTGATGGCATAAGAATGTTGTTCAGGAGTCTTGGGAGTGGAAGACAATGGACAGCAGTATGTACCCTGCCACCTGAGAACTCTGCAGAGTAGGGCTTTCCCGCTTCCCTTTCCTGCAGCAGCAGCCCACTGAACCATCTTAGATTTTGTACCTGGGCAAAGTGGGAGGGGAAGCAGAAATTGCTGCCTCTTCTTCTGCAAAGAGAAATTATGTTCCATCAGTAGAACTCCATGGTTGGATATATGTCAGTGTTTGGGGCCTCAATACAGAATTTCAATATGAAATTCTTGGCAACCAGCAGAAGACTGGGGGGGACAGGGACATGTGGGTGGCCATCTAGGTTTTCCTGGAAGTGGTCATACCTCTCAACGAACGGGCCAGATTTCAGCGATTTCTAGAGAGGTGTTACATCACTTGTGGTTGTTCCTGGAAGTGACACCATGCAGATGGCAATTTTATCTTTCTCCCACCACCACTCTGAGTGGCACCAGTTGGGGACTGGCAACCCTATTGTACCCGCTTGTTCAAAATATCTACTTGTATTTCACAACATTTGTTAGCTATTTTGTAGCTTTCTGCTAGTTTCGGATTTCACCCTACACTTTGGAGCACAGATTGATTCCAATGACATTGTACTGAGTTCAATCTATCTATCTATCTATCTATCTATCTATCTTTCAATCTATCATCTATCTATCTATCTATCTGTCCGTCTGTCTATCTATCTATCATCTACTTACCTATCTCTCTTATCTAGTACTGCTTATTTGGCTATCACCTTAAGCAAAAATTAGAACCAAAAAATATTTTAAAAGACCTTACTCAGTATTATTCCTCTTATATTTGATTATTGCGCCTATGAATTTTGCCACTGAGAGGGTGACACGATCATTTGTATTCAACAGTAGCCATGACACCTGGGCTCGCACTTTTATCAATTCTGTATCTTTAAGTAAAGGGGTGACAAAATTAGCCCTCAACTCATCAAATATAGGGTATTGAGTTCAATAAATAAAAACAAGTTTTCTGTACAATGATTTCTTCCATAAGGTACCTGAAACCTTGAGGATGTTTCAGAAGACCATTACTCTCTTCCTTCACCATCAAAGCCCAAGTCAGAGGCTGTCCAGAACCTCTTTTAGCCACATCTCCAAGAGAATAATGGCCTGGAAGGGGACAACATGGTGGTGTTAGCTGCACCAAGTTCAAGAATTTTCTCATCTTGACACTGTTCAGAACAAAGCAGGGTTTGAGCAGTGAACAATGCCTGCTTCTCATTTAAAAATACAGGTGCCTTCTTGTGTCTCATATTTAGACATATTTTCTGGTATATGCAAATATATTAAAAGGATTTTAATGACACACTAAGCTGTGTTGGTGGAAGACATTAACTCCTTCAGCCAGCGTGGAGTACAGGTTAGAATGTTAGACTAGGGCTTGGATCTACCAGAACAGGGGTGGTCAATTGTTTTGGCTCGGGGGCCGCTTTGTGGAAGCGGAGGTTAGTGGAGGGCCGCACCTTTTAAAATGATTGCATTCATTAGTTAACTTTGCATTTCAGAAAAGGTATAAATTGTATCATCAAAATCCATAAATATAACTTAAATAAAATTGTGGTAGTTTTATTCAATTTATTTATTGTGCTAATTTCATATCATCTATAGCTGCAAGCACATTTAATTTTAGAATCAGTTTAATGAGACAAATGTACCCTATCACACTTTTCTACAATTTTTTTGAAATCAGGAGTGAGATTGCTTGTTGAGATTCTCATCACAGCCTGCAAGTTAATGTCTGTCAAATGTCTGTTAATGTCTATATTTACTCTTGTTGATCTTCATGCAAGAAAAACTTTGCTCGCAAATATATGTAGACCCAAATATAGAGAACATTTTCCCAGCAAATTTCTTCATACATGGAAACTTTTCAGCAGACAAAGATTTGTAAAAGTCAACTAATGTCACAGCATTAAACATTTCTTTCACAGTGTGATCTGACTGCATGTCAGTAAGTTCAAGCTGCAGCTCCTCAGGTGCTGACAGTGGCCAACTGTCTTGGCGGGCTGCAAAAAACTTTGTGGCGGGCCGCATGTGGCCCTCGGGCCGCCATTTGCCCACCCCTGTACCAGAAGATTTCTGGAAAGATCCTTGTGTAAGCAGAAGTGTGAAGACACTGTGGAAGCAATTTCTGGGCACTGTAAGATATAGGAAGGAAAGACCTAGGTATTGTACAAGGTTGTGTGCAAGCATAACTGTGGCCGAGGACAGACTGGCATTTTGGCCCTATATAGGTCCGCTTTTCATACGAATTAAAAGAGCCCGTTCAGACAGCCGCAGCAACCCGGCGTTGCCGGGCTACACTCACCCAGTCCTGAAGCACTTTCATCCCGCTTTAAAAAGGTACCTGGTGAAACCGGTGTCAAGCTGTCTGGGTGCGCATTCATCTCGCTTTTTGGCAGTGTGGATGCAAATAAGCCGCGCATCAAGCGGCGCCAGTAATGTGAACCCGCTGATCCAGCTGCTGTGCCCATGCGCCTATGTGCTCATGCACCCATGTGCCTATGCGCAGCTTGGCAAAACAGACCAAAGCTGCACGCCGCCACTACCAGGGGCCAGCCTGCAGTGTGAATGCTCTGTTCTGCCTCCTCCCCAGTATGATCCCGTATCAATCTACGCAGTGCGAATGGAAAGCCCTGCGACAACTCGGCCCCAGGTCTTTTTGCCCCGCTTCCCTTGTGCTTCAGTTTGCCAGTCTGCCCTTGGCCTGTACTTAGTCCATTTACATTTCGGTTTGTGCATTGCTGGATCCAGGCCTAGGACTGAGGAGACCAGGGTTCAAAACCTTACTCTAGCACAAAGCTCACAAGGTGGTCTAAGGCCAGTCCCTCAGCTTAACTTACATTACAGGGTTGTTGCAAGGATAAAATAGATGAGATATAAGCGTGTCTGTTAACCTTTCCCTCCTTCATTCCCCCTGACAAAACTCTGTGTTGTGATGCTGACCACTGGCCCAGGCCCAGCCCAGTTGCATAGTGCCAGCCATGGGGCGAGGCCCAGTTACACTATGGTGAATCTGCAAGAACTTGTGGAAGGCACCTCATTTCCCCCTGTATCCCCTTTCCCACATTATTTCTTCTTTCCCGCCTCCTGGCAGTCCCTATAGCCTTATATTTCCCTGCTTCCTTCTCTCCTTCCCACCCACCGAACCACCTACCTACTTTTATCTGCCTTCCATTTTCATCTGTATTTATTATTATCGTATTTTACTAGTTATACCCTGCCATTTCGACACTGGGCACCCAAAGCAGCTCACATCATTCTCCTCTTCTTCATTTTATCATCACAACAACCCTGGAAGGTAAGTTAGGCTGAGAATATGTAATTGGCCCAAGGTCACTCAGTGAGCTTGCATAGCAGAGTGGGGATTCAAACATGGATTTCACAGATCCTAGTCTGAAATTTTAACCACTACACCACATTGGCTTTCATGGGGTGGCTGCTGCTGAAGCAGCCAGTTCTGGGTGAGTCATGCAAGTTGCACGGTATCAAGTGATTGCTGCTGGCCCTGGCCCCAATGAGTCTTCCCTTAAAGGTCACAATAGCCCTGAAAAGGGCCCTTCTCCTGCCTTTTGCTGACTGACCAAGTGTTGAAGGCTGGTGATACTGTTGTGGTTGCCTAGCATGCCTACAGTGGCAACTGCAGAGGATGTTCATTTCTTAAAGGTACAGGTACTGCTTTTATTATTTGGGGGAATGGTGTTAACCTCCATTTTAATTATTTAATTTTTTTTATTTAAGATTTTCCTGCAAACTTGGGGAGTTTTCCAGGCTTGTAGAAATATCTGTTTTGTCTGTTCAGGGCTCCAGTCTTTAAAGATGGGGCCACATTGAGAATTAGATATATTGATGATTGATAAGTAGAATCATAGAATTGGAAGGGACCTCCAGGTTCATCTAGTTCAATCTCCTGCACAATGCAGGAAATTCACAAATACCTCCCCCCACACAGACACCCAGTGACTGTTGTTCCACGCCCAGAAAATGACAAAAAACCTCCAGGATCTCCAGCCAAACTAGCCTGAAGAAAAATTGCTGCCTGACCCCAAAGTGGCAATCACCATTTCCCTGGGCATGTAAGAAAGGGCCACCATTTGAAAAGTAGATAGTAGACAGATCTGGAGTCACGTTCCATTTGCGCATAGTATCATGGCCACCACTTGAAAAAATCATCACCATGAGGAGAGGAGACAGTACAGATACAAAAGTGCACCTGACCTCAGTCAATCACAGTCTGTGTTGGGGGAGGGGCACTCAGATGCAAGTGGCTTAAGAAGACTATGTATGAATGACAGTAGCTGCTGTGCTTAACCCACCCTGATGACCTCCAGTGTACTTGCATTGTTGGTGGTGGCCACTTATTTATATTCACTGGTTTCATAAAACCAGTGAATATAAATGGTGGTGGTTCTTAGTACCGTACCAGTGCTCATCCCATTCTATCGCAATTGCACATTATCAAGTCCCTATGTGTTAACGTGACAGAGTTTTATCACACTGGATGTATTAAGAATAGTACTGAGCCCCTACCCGGATGGAGAGAGAGCAGGTGGCCCAGCAGCAGAAGGAATGGCACGGCTGTAGGAAAAGACAAGGCAACTCTATTCTGATCTCCAGGGAGAGCTCACATGCTGTGTTCAGCACTTGGCAGAGCCAAGGTGAGAACTAGGTTAGCTTGCTCATTTGTCACCAGCTGCCCCACCATCTCCCTTCCTTCCTCCAGCCTGTACTCCTGGAATCCACCCTCTTCCCTAGTCCTATGGCACAGGGTTTTTCTATTGCCCCTGTTCCACCAAATGGGCATTTGAAACACAAAAATTGCATGAGCATATATGCCAGCCCTTGTGTGCTCTGTAATACTGCTCTTCCTCTCCCAAGAGGTAGGGAAATTGACAAGATTTCCCCCCACCATGTCAGTTTCATCAAAACTTTAGTATGGGAGGGAGCCACAGTAGCTGGCTGGATTCTATGCTGTCATGAACCACATTGAAAATCATTTCTTCAAACTGTCTGAAGGCCTCGATCCTGCTCATGGCTGTTTGCACAGCAGCGTTTCCCACACTCCTGTGTGGAAGGGAAGACATGGGGATGCAAAAATCTGGAAACAATGTCTGGATTTCAAGCAAGGAGTCAGTAAGGAAACTGTGCAAATACTCCAGAAAAAAAATGCTGATTGTGGAATCATTCCTGGTCATGATGGCAGCAGCTCTCCGAGGTTGCAGGCCCAGTCCTCCTTTGCCCCAGTCCTCCTTTAGCTGGAGATGACAGAAACTGAACTTGGAGCCCTTCTGCAAGACATATATCCTACTGAACCCTCCCCACCAACAACTGTTTTGAAACTGTTCTCTTTCCTTTGGTATCTAATGCAGCTTAGTATTGTTTCAGCAAAAAGAGCCAAAGGGGAAAGCTAGTTTTATTGACTTCAGTAAGAGAAATAGCAGTTTTGAAGTTGTGGAACACATTCTGTGTTCTCTAATTCCACTGTGTCTGAAAAAAATTCCTTAAATTCTAAACATTTTTTTTTAAAAAACCCATGCAACTAATATCTTTGATTCCTAGTGTGGAACCCAATTTTTGTGATGAAAGACCTCTAGAGAATCAGCACCTGGAATCACCAAACAGGGCAAAGTCCTCCTGCAGAATCTTCCTTGGTGATCTCCCATCCAAATATCAACCCTGGTTAGCTTCCAAGATCTGATGAAATTGGGCTATACCATGCCACCTTCCCTCCCCGTCAATCACACTGGCTTCCCATATATCATGAATGAAACTCTGTGTGCTTCTGTCTGTAAGAATTGGCTGACAATTCAGTCTAATCCTGTGCAGTCAGAGCAACAAACATATCCAGCTAAGGGCTGGGCCATATATTAGAAGCAGCTCCCATTATTATTCTTACCTAATAAGGAAAATGCAGTGGGGAATATGCCCTTGCAGGAGGGGACTACTGGGGCAAGAAAGGGATAGTTAACTCTTTCCTCATTGACTAAGTGGCCCCTGCAAATGCCTCAAGATTATTTTGAATAATTCACCCTCTCCCACACTCTCATACAGGTCAACACCAAAACCAGTTATTAAGCCTGCCTTTTTATTGAGCTAAGAATTCTTGATGTGGTGCTCTTCATGTGGTGTATCCTGGGAAAATGAATTTCCTTTTCACGTCTAGATGTATCAATGAGAACTGAGCACAGTTCTTTGTAAAGACATTTTTCATTTTGGTGCAAAGATGCCATGACTGTGCTGAAAATGTCAGGAGGTCAGAGTCAATAGTCAAAGATCCCTGCTTTTACCTTTCTAAGGAAATATGAGGGCAGAGTAATATTAAAACTACTGACATTTTTGTCTTTACCTTCAAATGAACAGTTCAGATGCCAGAAAGACATGTTTTTAGATCCTCCTATTCCAGCAAGAGTGGCAACATGTTGATAGACATTGCAGAATTTTGATGATATTTTTGATTCCGTTGCATCCTCTGAAGAAAAGATAACATACATATTGAATGGACTTATATTGAGCAAGACCAGTGATCAATCTAGACTTGTTCTGTCTACTTTGGCAGCAGCTTTCTAGGGTCTCGGGCAGTGGTGTGCATCCATGTATACCTGAGCCAAAAAATATATCCAACAATCACTATTTTGGGTCTGTTCAGAGATATCTGAAACTACTCAAAACACTTCAAAATCATGGGAATAATTTATCTTCTGGAATTTTGAGAGTGTTTCAGGGCTCAAGGAGACCAGAAGGAGCAGGAAGGGAGAATGAGTAAGCTGGCCCAGCAAACAGTGTAAAGAGGAGGTTAGTGGACAAGATGAACCATTAGTTTGGCCCAGCAGGGTTCTTCTTATGTTCTAGTGAATTTGCAAAGGATCAAGAAAGTAGGAGAGCCATGGCTGAGAAGCAGGAAGAGAACCATAGAAAAGTGGAGAGAGGGAACAGGGCCCAGAAGAGGTGCAAGGAAGAAGGGCAGATTAAAAGGACAGATGAGGAAGGGTTGAGAGTGAGGTAGGTGCATCTAAATAGAGCCGCAGTCAGCCCAGAACTTGGAACATAGGAGCTGGCACTAATGGAACCCAAGCAAGATTCAGGCATTTTCCAGACTGTCCTAATGTTCCATTTTTATTCCCCTATGTCACCAGGAAGGGAGGGCGGTATCCAAACAACTTTGTTAACATCCCTGTACCATCCTGTTTTTCCTTGTTTTTCCCTATTCTTTCTTAGTTTTCCCCATACCTTTTTTTTCTATTGCAGAATGACTTTGCAGTATAGCCTCTTGTTCAAATGTGAATAGTTTTTTCTGTCTTCTAGATTGCCACCCCACCCTTCCCAGGAAAGGTGGTTTTGGGCAGTGATTTTTTTTTAAATTTGCATGCTAGTGTTTCAGCATTTCAGTGTTGGAAGGTGCCTGTGCTGAAACAAAAGTCCAGCCCCATTCAGAGGCGTGACACCGGCAGCCAATCATTGCCTTCCTTATAATTCCTTCATTCACACTCAAGAGCAGATTCTAGCAAGTCTCTGGGCACCATTTTCAAATACATTTTGTAGTGCATGCGGCTACCCTGAAAGCATGTGCTTGAAGGAAACAAGCTGTTGTTAACTGTGAACTAATGCAAGTCAGGGGAAGGAATTCAAAATTTGGCAGGGGAAGGCCAATGAAAGAGAATTCTCAAATGTGGGAAAAGAGGCAACCAAAAAGGGCTGAGCTACATAATCAGGTACAACTCTCAGGTGCAGTGTGATGGGCAGGGAATGTACTCGTAAGGGGATTTCTCGGCCCCTTCAGGCAACTGAAACATTGCAACACTTCAGTGCATGCGCCAAAAAAACAAACTTGAAACCTGCTTTCTAATTTGCCATTATATTGAAAGCAACCCCATCCTGACATTCAAGCACATCCTCAGCTGTACAGATATTTAGGTCTTCAGGTTTCATTGCCCTATATCAGTTTTATATGCCTTCTTCTACTATTGTAGCCCCCTTCCCCTGTCTGAAAACACAAGTATTTGGATGTCAGCTGTGTGAATTGTACAGTTTGCACTGACCCCATAATGCCTTCTATTTACTGTAAGCACAGGATACTCATTGCTGCAGACTCAAAATCCATGCATCTGGATTGTGAAAGTCAAATGCACATTGAATAACCATCCGGTCCTTCCGCAGCTACTGTGTGGATGACTCTCTGCTATTTAAAAACTGGATTTGATTTTTACACCTTGAAATTGATGGAAATCTAAGGCACTTTGAAGAGATTAACTTACCATTTACACACTTGGTTGGTTCTATGATCAGTAAGCACAGCAGGACTAGGAGACCTCCCATCAAGTGCTCCATTATTGTTAAGACCACAAAGCAGGGACAGATTCTGCAAAGAAAATAACTTCTTTTTCATCAGTCTGAGAGGATAGTTTGAAGATCTGGAGAGCGTTAATCAAATTACCAAGCTTGCACCATTCCCACCAGTAGGAAATTAACGCTATTCTTTTCCCACAGGTGTTTGATACTACACACCAACTGATCTCAGCAAAAGAAAGATCGCTACACTCACATATACTAAATGATTTTTCACGTTTATGTGAGTGAAACCGCTACTTGCCAAAAACAATAAATAGGCCTAATGATGCCAAAACTTTTAAACAAAACAGCAAATAAAATTTTAACCATAAACTAATCATCTGCTAGATAGGAATTTGGGAATGGGCAGAAGTGCCCTGATGCTGCTGCCCTACCACTACAATAGTAGTTTAAGGGTTAGTTTAAATTCCATGGGGTAGTTTAAGGATGGGAACCCAGTGTGGGGGGAAGGCAGCCACTGTTTCTACCTGGGCACCCTAGTAAAAGGAGAAGCCGACTTGCATGAGTCTGGAAGGCATAAACTCCCACTGAACATTTAATGCAAAGTCCTGAGGTCATTGCTCAACCTGGCTGACCAGGTTTCTATGTGGGGTTTGCATTTAGAAAGTAATTTATCAAAATCCAATCCTCTTCATTAACTTTGGAAAGGTAACTAATCCAAGTAAAACTCCCTCTTATCAAGTGCATCCAGACAGGCAGCTAATCCTGCCATTGGCCCGGCTGTAATTTGAGCTAGAACTGAGCCAAACTGAGGTGACCAGAGACGAAGTTCTAGATCTACTGGGGAAATTGAAAAACAGTAAGTCTCCAGGTCCTGATAGCATACAACCAGGAGTTCTTAAGGAACTCAGATGTGAGATAGTTTATCTACTAACCAGTATATGCAACCTATCACTAAATTCAGCTGTTATACCAGAAGATTGGAGAGTAGCAAATGTTACACCAATTTTTAAAAAGGGATCCAGAGGAGAACCAGAAAATTACAGTCCAGTCAGCCTAACATCTGTCCCAGGCAAATTAATAGAAACTGTAATCAAAAATAGAATTGTTAGGCATATAGAGGAACAAAGCCTGCTGAGGGAAAATCAGCTGATGGACAGTAGGTTAGGGATGGACAAAAAGGAAATACTACTTTATGCAGAGAGTGATTAAAATTTCGAATTTGCTGCCAGAGGATGTAGTGATGGCCGCAGAAATAAAAAGCTTTAAAATGGGATTAGATAGAGTCATAGAAAATGAATATATCAGTGGCTACAAACCATGGTGAATGAGGGGAACCTCCACATTCAGAGGCACTAAGCCTCTGAATCCCAGTGCCAGGAGGCAACATCAGGGGAAGGTCTCAGTCTCTATGCCCTGTTGTTGGCTGTCCCGAGGAACTGGTTGGCCACTCTGACATTGGTGACGTGATGACCTCTCTTCCAGGTAATGTCATTACACTGTGTTGGAGGCCATTTGAGGGTGGGTTGGGTTCCCCCCCACCGGTCAGCTGGCTGGCGGTGGAAAGGGGCCTGCAAAAGTGGGGAAAACCCCACCCAGACCAGAGGCCTGGCAACCCTACTGGAGCTGGTGGCCAAGTTGGAGACTCCTAGCTTTATTTTCGTTTTAATTATTCCTGCTACAAACAGACAACTTTAAATTCCATTGCAAATAGTGGAGGAGGAGGTATTTTCAGGACCTAAGAGGGAACGGTTCTGATTCCTTTCATTTTTGGCACTGCAACTCTCACTATCGTCCTGAAGTTGGCGACCGATTTTGAAACTTGCAGCTTTATTTTCTAATGAGTTGTGTATGATAGACAAACAACCCTAGCTGCCACTGGAAATAGCACTGAGGGGGAAGAATGTTCTGGTGGTGGCCTGGGACAGCAGGGTCCTATGTCCCTTCATTTTTGGCACTGCAACACCCACAAGCATACTGATGCTGATGGCCAATTTTGAGACTTCTAGCTTCATTTTCTGATGTTATGCTTGCCACACACAGATGCAGACAGACAGACCCTACTATTATTATAAATAACACACGACCAAATAGAGGACAGTGGCAGTTTATTAAGTGAGGGCTTTTCACAGCCAGTATAGAAAGACCCTGAAGAATCCTCTCATATTTCTGCCAACAAATGAACAAAGAAAAAACAATACCCACTCAAACCCACACTGAGCAAGACATCACACTGTTCTCAACTGAAGCCTTACAGATTATAGTAACATACCACACCTCTTCGATTTATAATTGATGGGCACATAAGTCATTGAGGCAAGCAAAGACACTAGATTGTTTAGTTTTTTCACTCTTGGACCTCACTTCCAGAAGACTGAATGTTAAATGGAAACCGGATGCCTTTATTGTCAGATAAGAAATAGAGGTTAAGAGTTTGGATAAATTTATACTTCAGTTTATTGATAAAGTCCAAAACCAACATTTAAAGTCCCAAAATTGCCTTCTTCTAGTGTTCTGGTAAACTGCCTTAAGAAATGTATCTTTGTGTTATGTGTGGTTGGAAGTTGCCAATGGAGTGGCAGGGAGAAATGCAAGAGCAGAAAAGGAAAGGGATTGTACGCTCAGCCCATATATTTGAAAATTCCTCTTCTGCTCAGAGTCAACCTGGTTCTGAATTATTGATTTTTTTAGGGAGGCGGCTGCCTGCAATTATTTAGTGGTGAGGAAAAGGCACTCTGATTTCTCAGAAGTGCTTGGTCTTCAAAGTATCATCCTTAGCATTGAAAGCAAACTCCTGGTCTTAGCCCTGGTGTGCTCTTGGCACAAATTAAGTAATTAATTCCAGAAACAAATCCTCTCTTCTACAATTTGACAATGCGCAGCCTTTTAGTAAAGGCTATAATCCTTTTCCTATTAGGTTAGTGCAGAGAGCTGGTTCTAGAAATATGTTGCACCTTTCCATTCCTTTCCAGTGTTCTTAGAATTTTGAGATGGAAGATTCCTTTGGAAGATGCTACTGTTTCTGAGAATTTCATTTCAATGTGATGTCTAGAGAGAACTTAGAGGTGGGAATCACCCATATACAATAATAATCCCAAACAGGTGACATATTAAAGAACATGAATGGAGAGATTAACGAAACAAGTTGAACCCACATGTGAATAAAATTTCTGCACACATCTCTAACTTCCACATACTCACCAATGACACCTACCTGGGCAGCTCATCTGGGTTCTGAAGTAACAACTAAGAGAGCCTAAACAGCTTTTGAGATGAAAAATGGGTGGCTTCGATTGGTCAGGAACATCAAACTGCAAGAAAGGAATGGAAATGGGAAGAATTTCCAAGTGACTAAAGTTCACTTCAGTGTCAGGTCAATAAATAAAATAACTAGGGTCAAGTTATCAAATGATTGTTTGATAAGTTCAAAGCACACAGCTTAAACAAACAGACTGTAGAAGAGCTCTCTCTAAATTTAGTACATATCCAGAATGGTACCATGACTGAATGTCATAGATTCGAGAGCTGTTTCCACACCAGGATTTCCCCCCACCTGGCATACACCAAGCCCCCCCTTTATTTAGGAATTTCCACATGATCCTGTGATCTTTCTGACAACAGCTTTTGGGCCTCGCAGGGCTTTCTTGTTTTAAGCTGGAAAAAAGCAAAGGCTTCTTGGTTCTGACTTAAAGGAGAAATGGCAGTACAGCTGCAGCCAGAGCTTCAGTGTGAAAGTGTATTATAAATAGTAGAGAAAGTGTATTACAAGGTGTGAAGGAATGGACTTGCAAACCCCCACCCCACCCCATTCCTTTGGGTTAGTCCCTAGGAGGCTGGAAAAACTCCTTGGCAGACCCAAGTCTCTGCTTGGTAACACTGCCCCTTCCCCTCTTGCCTGGCGTGGGGGGGGGTACCAAAAACAAACTAGGTATCAACTGCTGCCACCAGCAACTCTGCACATCTAGCACGCCGAACCTGCACTGCTGTTTAGAGGCAGTACCTCGCTGCTGTGTTTCCCACTTCTCACTGGCCAACTAGCACAGCAGCTTTTCTCATTAATGATTATCTGTGGGTCCCGATTTTCTATGTGCTTCCTAAAATTCATAAGACTGGCCATCCCCCACTGGGTCACCCGATTGTTTCCGGGTCTAATTCCATCTTTGAGCCTATTTCAAAATATCTTGATTTTTTCTTGCAGTCTTTTGTTTCTTTAGCTCCCACATAAATAAAAGACACTAAACATTTCATAGTGCAGATAAAAGGCTTGAGAGTCACTCCTCTCAGTTTGGTGTAGTGTTTAAGTGTGCGGACTCTAATCTGGGAGAACCGGGTTTGATTCCCCACTCCTCCACTTGCACCTGCTGGATGACCTTGGGCAAGCCATAGCTCTGTACCAGCTGTTCTCTCAAGGACAGCTTGGGAAAGAGCTTTCTCAGCCCCACCTACCTCACAGGGTGTCTGTTGTGGGGAGGGAAAGATAAAGGAGTTTGAGCCCGCACGCGGGGAGGGCGGGATATAAATACGAAAAATAAAAATAAAAAAAAATAAAAAAAATAAACCGCTCTAAGACTCCAAGTGAGTGAAGGGCGGAATATAAATCCAATCTCTTCTTCTTCTTCTTCCTGACACTTTACTGATCACCACAGACATGTCTTCTCTCTATTCAAATATCCCCCATGAGGAAGCAAGATTGATTTTTGCTGATACTCTTTTACGCAGTGAGGTCCTTTCCCCTCCGCAACTCATTTCCTCCTAGATCTCATTGATATAATTTTCGATCATAGTTTCTTTAGGTTTCAGAATGATTTTTTCCCCCTGCAGGTTAGAGGAGTAGCAGTGGGATCTACATTTGCACCTAGCGTTGCCTACTTGTTTATGGCTAGTTTCGAAAATAAATGGCTCCTTAATGCTACTAATAATATTTTCTTTAACAACATATGTTTTTTCAGACGTTATATTGACGATTTGTTTTTCTTATGTGATAATATAGATATTAGCTTTTACACATTGGCTTAACAATTTGCATCCCACCATCAGATTTACCTACAAGAGCAGTCCTACTCATATAGATTTCCTGGATACCACTGTGTTTATTTCACCAGTCGGCACCTTGGCAGTAAAACCCTTTTCCAAGGTGACTGATAAAAATTCATACTTGCACTTTCAATCTCATCACATAAAACATATTAGGGAGAACCTCCCCTATGGGCAATACTTGAGAGCTAAACACAATTCTACCTTACAAGTTCATTATAAAACTAACACAGAGGTATTAACCCAACAGTTTGTACAAAGGGGGTATCCTAGTCGGGTGTTGAAGTGTGCCAGGGGCAGAGCTGACAGGATGGCCCGTTCTGATCTCTTTAAAGAAACAGAACGCAATGAGCAAACAGATTGGCTTTTCTGTGCTCTAGACTTTACTCGTATGGCTTTCCAGATTAAGAAGATAATTATGCGGCATTGGCATTTGATAAATCACATTCCAGAATGTCAGAATAAGCCATACATAGGCTTTAGAAGAACAAGATCTATTCACAATTCACTGATACACACTGATTTTTTGAATGAGACAATTAATTACACTCCGGCCCCAACCCGCCATTTCCCCTTCGGGAGATGTGCTATGCGTCCCATGGTGTGGAAAACCAAGAGAGTGACCATTCTGAGCAGGAATTTTGTATTTGATTTAAAATTCCTTTCCTCCTGTTCCAACTGGCGAGTCATGTATCTTTTGAGATGTTCCTGTAATTATTTATGTTGGTAATACAACCAGAACAATATGCACTCGCATCATCAAACATAAATCTTGTATAAGGAATGCACATCTTGATTCACCCCTGACCCAACACTTTCTGCAACATGCCCAGATGACTTTAAATTTGTTATCTTAGAGGTCCTCAAAAACTGTTCTTATAATACGAGGTATATTCGCAAAGTCCTTTTGCAATTTAAAAACCCAATTTAAAAACCCTTCAGCCCCATGGGCTGAATCAGTCTCTTGATTTGGGCAGTTACCTATAAAATTTATTAAGTCTCAGTTGTTGTTCAGTTCAAGCATGTTTGTCTATCCCTTCAAGTGCTTATAGCTAGCACCTGGCTAAAAGATACATTAACCACTCCCATCAGACTCATTTCTAAGGCAAGCCAGCCATTTGAGAGTAGTTCCTGTTTGAGAATCGGCAGCCTGTCTTTAGGTCTTTGAATAATTTGGTGAGTTAATTCTTAGTGTCAGACATCCAATGTTACCTCTAAGCTGAGTTGGTGTGAGCTAGCTCACAATTTCTTAGCCTCCATCTCACACATTTTTGTCTTGGCTCAGGAAGGAGGGCTCCAGAGCAAACTAACTTATGCAGTAGCCAAATCGCTGGCTCACCACTTTAATGCCAGTAGCTCACAAAGTAGAATTTTTGCTCACAGGACTCCACACCTTAGAGGGAGCATTGGTTCTTGTTAGCCTGGCTGCTCTTTTATGTTATTAATATTTGGGGGAATATTAGCTCTTATCAATATGCAGCAGACTTACGGGACCTTTCACCAGTGTATACAGAGGTGGTGCTAACTGATACTTCTGAGGAACTGACACAGACTCAATTTAAGATGTAAAATAGTTCATTTACTAAAATATAATAAAAGGTTGTACAAGACACTGCTGTTCTCTCATTTATACATACATACAGTACTAGGAAGTTAGATAGAAATTATAGAGACGTGTGCATGAGCAGGTGATTGATGGTTTCCATCGAGGGTGATATTTACCTCTATAGAAGCAGTGGAATCCAGCTGGAAAACAGGGATGAGAAATCCTTGAGAAGGAGATATGGTATCGTGGCTCTGAACCGGCAGAAGACCACGTGTCGGACCCCAGTGGTGCACCCAGGGGTCCGTGAGGGAGGGCAGGAGCTAGGACAGGAACTAAGAAGCAGCTAAAAAGAACTAACTTGAAATCTCGGGGAGCAGCTTTTATTGGGAGGTGCTACCTGGGAGGGGAGGTGGTATCTGGGAGGATGGCCCGATATGATGCCATCCCTAGAAACACCTATAGAAGGTCCGTTTGCTATCACTAGCCACTAAAGGGGTGCTAAAGGAGTGGGCAATATTCAAATCTATCTGATGGTCAGGGCAGGATGTCGCTGCCAGTGAGATCTGGTGCCGATCTTCTGGATCACAGGAACGCTGGCCATGGGAACTGATCTTCAGGAAGCAGCCAGGTGTGAAGTCCTTTGATGCAGCAAATGGAGATGAAGGCTGGCAGGAGGGGGCACAAGCAGGCATACGTGCAAGGAGTGTATATCTGTATGGAGTTGCTAGTGTCTGTAACCTCATGGCTTTGTATGAGAGAGTGTCTTTGTTCTCTGTGTCAACCCCCCCGCCTGGAGGTGGCAACCTCAGAAAATAGTACTCTGGTCTTATAGTGTAGGCATCTATTCCCATCTTTCCACTGGACACCTAGTGTACTCTCATGTCCCATATAACTGATGGCATAGTCCATATGCTGCCCCTATAAATCAGAAAACTCCATAAAGATGACCCAGCCTTACATTCTGACCCACACTTGATGGGCTATTCTAATCAGCATTCTTCTTATTTGGTAGGAAGAAACTGTTCTTGTCTACAGAGAGTCCTGTACTCCTTAGTTGTTATCTTGAACCTTGTAACAGGTATGCTAATAGATGAACTGTCAGCTAATTTGATTTTTGTTGTATTTTTGTTGTATTAGGCTTGTTATGGCTGTTATCATTTATTATTTATTTTTTGCTTTCCCTTAAGTCTATTGATGAAGAGCACATCGAAATGGAGAACATAATCCGGAGTGTTCGTAGACTGACTTATTGGACTGACTTAGAAATATGTACCTTTAAGGTTTATGCCTTGTTAAGACTAGTTATCTTTGTATAATTCTACAGCCTGTGTTAATTGTTACCCTTTAGAAGTATTGTAACATTATAGTGTAACTTAGTTGTGCATACTGTTTTTGTTGCGTTTCTTCTGCAGTTTTTTTTTTTTTGGCAACTAGCATAGGGAGCATCTTTCATAACTTCACACTTTTGACTTATCATGCACCAGAGATGGCGAGTTTATTTACTGCCTCTCCCTGTTACCACATGTATATCCCACCTTTCTGCCCTCATCAGGGACATCAAGGTAATTAATAGATTAAAAGCACAAATAACACAAAAAACCATTAAAACCAGAACAAAAATGCATCATTCAGACAATTAAAACCAAGTTAAAATGCACATACAACAGAATAAAATACATATCTATATGAAAACAACGATTAAAAACCGAGCAGGAAGGAGGGATCACTGATGAAACACCAGATGAAACAAAGAAGACTTCACTCACTAGTGGAAGAAGGGGACAGGCCCTGGGGAGAGCATTTCAGAGCCAGGATCAAGGAGGCCATCTCCCAGGTTGCCACCCACCTAATCTCAGAAGATAGGGCACCCAAAGCATGGATTTGGGAGATGACTGTAGTGGTTGGGTAGGTTTGTAAGGGAATAGCCAATCCTTCAAGTACATTACTCCCAAGCCATAAGGCTCTAAAGATCAATTCCAGCATGTTGAATTGTGTTCCGAAACGGATTGGGAGCCTGTATAGATAAGTCAAGACTGGAGTTATATGATCCCTACAACCCACTCTAGTCTACATCCTGGTTTCAGCATTCTGCACCAATTGAAATTTCTGAACATTTTTCAAGGGCAGTCCCATGTAGAGTGCATTGCAGTAATCTAATCCAGATGTAACCATCGCATGTGCCACAGTGATCAGATCTTTTCTGCCCAGGAAAGGCCACAGCTGACTAATCAGTGAAAGCTGGTAAAAGGCACTCCTGGCCACAGCTGCTATCTGCTTATCCAGCAGCAGACTTGGATCCAAGAGCAGCCCCAAGCTACAGACTTGTTCCTTCAAGAGAGTGTAACACCATCCAGAATGGGTGACAGCCTAAATCCTGAGCCAGATTTTCCACACACCAGTAGCGCCTCCATCCTGTCAGGATTAAGCTTCAATTGATTAGCCTGTGTCCAGTCCAAAACAATGTTTAATTAGGACAGGCTAGTATTACTTGAAGTTGCAGTAGTTTGAAATTTAGCGTTACTTTAGTTCTTGTGTATGGGATTTCTCCTCATTGTCCCTTGCCATGTGGACCAGATGGAGGCCCTAGATAAAAATTTAATCCTTTTTCCTGTCCAAGGAGAAGAGCAAGATGGAAGAGAGCTTATTCTCTGTGTCCAGAGAATTTATAATCTCCCCTTTGGGGAATCTCCCTCCTGCAATTGTTCAGATCTTCCTGGTACAATTTATTTATTTTATTTATTTATTCTTTCAATTTATATCCCGCCCTTCCCGCGAACGGGAAGGGCAAGAGGCAGGGATTACTTTCAAGCCATTTGGTTGTCTCCCCTCTCTGTCCATTTAGATGCAACGCTCTAGCAAGGTGAGAGATAGTAAACCATTGTCCTATTTCAGCCAGTTTAGCATACATATGCACTCTGTAACCCCTCCTTCCTGCCAGCTACAAATTTGCAGCTGGCTTCCAACTCACAGAGTGCAGTGCCAATAGCTAAACTATCAGGGTGAGCACTAGGGTAGAGGGCATTTCTCCACACAATTATAAGACAATGCCACAAAAGTAGGTGATACCTACAGCAATAATTGCTATGTAATGCAATCCTGTTCCTTTAAAAAGGTGCCTTAAGGCTGTTCCTGTAGTTCTACCACAGTTCTCTTTCTTTAAGAAAAGAATTCCCTCTTGAACATTACTGCACATTCTACAGAATGATGGAGAGTGAGGGGCCTCCACACCAACTCAGGCAGACAATTCCAGAAGGTGGTAACCGACTTTGAGAATGCACATGATTGGGCAGCTGCAAATCTTACCCCTTGATTGACTGATTGATTGATTGATTGATTGATTGGATTTATATCCTGCCCTCCCCGCCAAACGGCAGGCTCAGGGCGGCTCACAACAAGAATTAAAATACAGTCACTTTAAAACAACATACAGTTCAAAACAAGATTGGCAGCATTACAGTATTTCCGCAGGTGAGTCCGAACAGCACTCATATATAAACCTTGTGTAAACATACACAGGCAGGCAGTTCAAATTGCTGGCAGATGGAACTGGGCCAGGGCTAAGATGTTTACTCTAAGATGTTTACCTTTGCAGAGCAACACCTATAGAAGGCTTTGACTGAATGAGTGAAGATGTCATGAATGGAACATGAGAGGCAATCCTTTTCCACGGTTAGCAAATAGTGTGTTATACAACAAATGTATTATCCCCACATGAACACACATGAAGCTGACTTACACTGAATTAGAGACCATTGGTCCATCTCCATCATGGTCAGTCTTTTCTAGTCAGACTGGCAGTTGCTCTCCAAGGTTTCAGTTTGAGGTCTTCACTAACTCCCAAACATGGTTTTTTAAGGTGTTTTAAGTATATTGTTTGTAACTTTATAGCACTAACCACTATACAAATGCTAACCCTTTTAAAGAATATAAAGATTTCAGAAATTATAACAAAACATAATACAATGTTTCCAAAGAAAGCATACATCAGTTTACAGTCTGAGTGAAACTTCACTGACTGATATTTCTTAATACCATGGTCCATGTTTAACTTTGACCTTCCTTTCCCACACATTATTTATTTACATTATTTGTAGTCCACCTTTCTCACAGGGGCTCGAGGCAGATTACACATAGTAAGTAAGTCAGTACAATCAACAAAATGGGACATTCAATAACCAGTGCATCAGGATATTGTTTGTAATTAAGTAACTGTAAGCATATAGGACATATTCCCTTATGCCCCTTCCCATAAAATTTCTGGCCATAGTACGGTGATGGAAAGTGCCATCAAGTCACAGCTGACTTATGGTAACCCTGTGAGGTTTTCAAGGCAAGATATGTTCAGAAGTGATTTACCATTGCCTGCCTACACGTCACAGACCCTGGTATTCCTTGGAGGTCTCCCATCCAAATACTAGCCAGGGCTGACCCTGCTTTAGCTTCTGAGATCTGATGTGATCAGGCTAGCTTGGGCTATCTAGGGCAGGGCAGCTATAGTATATTGGCAGGTGGGATTTCAGCAAGCAGAGTCACATGATTTTGTTACCCATGCAATGTATACTGTGCTTTACAAACTAGTTGTGTAAGCCATATTGCAGCTTGCAAAGCTTTCTTAGAAGTGGGATGAACTCTTAAAGAGAAAACAGATACAAATGAGCAGGCTCTTTTAGGGAAGTGTATTATGTTCTATAAACCATTCTCTCTCTCTCATTGAAAGCCATGTCAGGATTCAACTTAGCCTCCACATGTACATGCTTTTCCCCTGTGTTTAGAGAAATCTGCTGTGCTTTCTCAAATGCATGGTCTCTCACTTGCAACCTTTTAACTACTTGTCAGTGGTATGGTTTAACAAACTATTCACCACTTGGTAATGCTGAATACAGAATGTACACTAAGGTACATATTCTCTCTTTTTCCTCACTGTATTTTGGAGAACTGTTTTAGCACTATCAATCTCCACTTTCATTTATGGTGGCCCTCTTTCTAAATACTCACTTAAGAAGGATACCTACCGGAGCAGCTTGTTCACCATTACATTTCTCAAAGCTGAAGTCCAAAGACAAGACCTTAAATAGATTGAGAAGAAAATCTAGTGGTTTTGATTAATTAGGAATACCATGCTGGAAGGAAATGAAGGAACTGAGAAGAATTCCTAGGTAACTGAAGTCCATTTTGATGTCAGATCAACGAATCAAACAAGCAGAGTCAAATAACCAGGCCAAATAATCAAATTATTATTTGACAGTTCTCTTCAAAACTGATAGGTTGATGGAACAGTAATTTTATCATCATCATTTGACAGTTTCTAAGTACAGATTTTAAACAAACAGAGAATAGAAAGACATTATTTGTATTGGCAGAACATGGCATCCAAAATCTCTCAATCCAGTGCAAATCTAGAAGGGCTCAGTGACCCTTCCAAAGGTCAGTGGAGGGTTGCTGACTGTTACAGATTCAGGAGATGATTTCGTTTCAGTTTAGGATTACTTTTTATACTTTAGAGCAGGAGTAGTATCACCAGCCTTTCACACTGACATCTTACTCCAGTTTGCTGCAACAACTGTTACCACGTGCTTATCCAGATACATAAGGGTTTCAGAATCCAGTCACAGAAGCTGGAATGAATATTAAGCACTCTGTTATTTATCCCACTGCTATCCTCTTAAAAACTGTTTCCTGAGACATTATATCCTCAGCTCTTCCCCAATAGCCAATTGAGTGCCATCCGACCTGGGGGTTCCATCTTCCAGCACTATATCTTTTTTGTTTTGAATTGTCTCAGTATAAGGTTTTCGAGGTAAGAGCTGGTCAGAAGTGGTTTACCATTGCCTTCTTCTGTGCTGTACTAACCAGGGTTAGTCGAAGTGGTACTGATCGTCTATGTGCTAGGGGGGTAAATAACATCACCTGGTATTTGCTGCAAATCATATTGCAGCCCAACAACTGAGCCATGGCTCAGTTTTTTTAAGGGGGGGGTGGGAAGCCCTGTAAAGAGGGGTCACCAGAACTAAGTGCTGCCACTTTGAAGGTGTATATGTCAGAAAAGGCTACATCTGTAGTATTTTGCAGTCCCCTTTGTACCTTGCTGGTAGGTAAGAGAAACCAGAACCAGCCAATCAGGCCCCTAGGAACCCTCTGATAGGGTTGGGACAGGAGAGTTGGAAGAGAGAGAGACAGCATTTTAAACTGATCTCTCTGCAGATAGGATCAGGAAGTCCTACAAAGAGGTTACTATTAGTCATTCTCACAGTTTCTTCAATGTGAAACAGACTGGTTTTGTGTGTTGACTAGAAAGGGCACACACTGAATTATCAGCACTGAAACTTAGGCTGCGATCACATGCACAATTAGCCCCGACAGAGGTGCGAATGCCAGGTGGATTAAAGGAGCACGATCAGACAACAACATCTGGGAAGCGCCCCGCAGCCGTCGGCAATCCAATTTGCTCCACCGCAGAAGCAGAATTAAAAGACACCTCAGAAAGTCCGGTAGCAAACAGGTTGCTACTGGGCCACGGGCGGATTTTCCCATGTCTGATAGCCCAGCATGCTCTCATGGCATCAGGATAGTCTGATCAGGCCATCCTGACTCCATGCCATTGTTTCCCCCCCCCCTTCTCAGTATGCGCATCATCGCCCACTACATAGGGAGCCCTCAGGACAGAGGTGCAAGTCATTGATCCCCCGTTTAAGTGCCTCAGAAACAAATGGAGGGCAAAACCCAACTCACCCACGGTTGCATCTGATCACGCAGTGGCAGGGTGTGCCCACAGCTTCAAAAGACTGTGTGATCGCGCAATTGTGGGTCAACTTCCGCCGGCTCTCCCTCCCCCCTGCCTTATCTCGCGCATGTGACCGCAACCTTAGTCTTCCAAAGAAGTGGGAAGCTGAGTAGACTGAGGTCTACATATTAAAAGCTCAAGTGATCTTTAAGTAGATTTAGGAAACCAGAGTAAAATTTTTCTATTCTACCCCCACAAGGTGGACTGGCAGTTTCTAGCTGGCTCTGTCTTATTAATATTTTATCCCATAGCTAAACCGTTTCTCTAAAAGACAAACTAGATGTTACATTTTTAAGAGTCTAGTCTGGGGAAGCCAGACTTGACTGTTTCTCCCCACAGCCCCACAGCAGCTGCAGGGACTGTGTGTTTAAAAATAAAGCAGAGCCCAACTGAGCAAGGCAACTATGATGTAGGGTGAAGGAAGGGCTCTTGCCTTCTCTTGCCTTTTCCTGACCAGAAAGGGCTCTAGGGCAAACCCCCTCCCTCACATGCCATTTCAGGACAGAGAAAGGCAAGAGCCCCTCTCCCCCACATTGCAGTTCCCAGGTCAATCAGTAGGGTTGCTGTTCTTCAGGTGATGGCTGGAGATCTCCTGGGATTTCAGCTGGTCTCCAGGTGACAGAGATCAACTCCCCTGGAGAAAGTGGCTGCTTTGGAAGGTGGACTCTAAGACATTATATCCCCTTGAGGTCCTGCACCAGACTCAACTCAGGTTGTGTGCCTTGTGTCTTGTTCTGATGCTTCATCATTGTGCCCTGGTATTTCTTCACCGTTATTGTGCTGCCTCTTCATGAGCCTGCTGTGTCCACCTCTCCCACCCACTGGGGGGAGGACCTGGAGGGCTGGTGTTCTGGCGAAGCTTGCCAGAATCTGAGACCACATGCATAACTAAAACCAGGCATCTTATGCTCTAAATGCTGGCTGCCATTCAAATAATCATATATTACGCTATCCTAAACACTCAGATGAGCCAGGCCATTTTGCACCTAGCGTCCAGTGGGTGGAAGAAACAACCCAGGCTTTGAAGATAAGCTGTGCTAACGATCATGAGAGAATGTTCTCTTGAGAGCAGCTGAACACCATCCTCTCACAAGACTCAGGGCAATTAAGCACCAGCATGTAACAAAGATGGAATTACACAGGCCATACACCCATGAAAGTTCATACTGAAATAATTTTTTGTCTTTGAGGTGCCACTAGATTTTTGTTTTATTGAGGGGCTTTCTAGCATATATCTGAATCCTTACTTCTGACAAAAAAACAGGAGTCTTGTGTTATCTTAAAATCTAAAATTTTATTCCAGCATAAATTTTTGTGGACATCAGAAGAACTGGGCTCTAGTCCATGAAAGCTTATGCAGCAATAAAATTTTTTTAGTATTTAAGGCATCACAAGATTCCCATTTATTGTTGCTACATCTCAGTACTGCTACTGCTGGAATTATTTCCCTCCAACAATAATGGGAGTTGGTTATATGCTACCACCATCTACTGGAGATTCCAAGAAGTAGCAAGTGAAGAAATCTCTTTTGATCATGAGCCAATCAATATTCGGGGGCAAGCAGCAAGCCCTTTCCCCAGTATTGAATAAAAAGCCCACCACTCCTACCATCCCCACATGTGGGAGTACTAGGCCACTGGGGAGCATTGCAGAAAAGGGCAACTGAAGTGCAGAAAAGGGCAACTAGAAGGATTAAGGGGATGGAACACGTTCCCTATGAAGAAAGGTTAGGGCTCTTTAGCTTGAGGATATGACAACTGAGGGGTGACATGATAGAAGTTTACAAAATTATAGAGAAGGTAGAGAAAGAAGTACTTTTCTCCCTTCTTACAATACAAGAACTTGTGGACACTCAATGAAATTAATTAGCAGTAGGCTTAGAATAGATAAAAGAAAGTACTTCCTCACCCAAAGAGTAATTATTGCATGAAATTCACTGATGCAGGATGTAGTGGTGGTGGCTACAAACACAGTTTCAGGAGGGGTTTGGATAAAATCTTTTAAGGAGAGCTCAGAGCCACTGTGTGACAGAGTGCTGAACTGGATGGGCCATTGGCAATATCTCTTATGTTCTTAACGTCCATGGAAGGGACTAGAGAAAACAGATATGGTTTTTTATGGGATTGCCATGGCAGAAAAATTGCATTTGAAAATGTGCTGGCATTGAGTCTTATGATTTTTACATGGACTCCACAAAAATCAATTGTAAATTCACACATCATGTCACTGTCCAAGGACTGAACCACAAATACAAGGATTCTGTTCTGTGACATAGCAATCTGTGCAAAAACATGGATCCAGGGTGCAAATCCCCTTGCACTTTGATGATTTTTTCATGGAACATTCCAATATAGACCATAAAATCACAGATGACATCAACATTCATGGCGTGCATCACCCCACCCCCAAGTGCCATCATGGTGCCAGCCCATGGCATGAAACATGGATACCCACCAGTTTTACATAAAGTTCCTGGGTGGGGGACCACTATCAAATCATAGATCATATTCATTTTCACAGATTTTTACCATTTTTTTAAATCCAGAAATTATGAGGATCAAAGATTTTGATGCAGTGTTTGCACCATGGGAGTGCCACAAAAACTGGGATTTGTGTTCTTTGTGATTCATTCCATTGGCATGATATGTGATTTCCTTATGAGTTTTGGGTGAGCCCAAATAGAATTCCTGAGGATCCATGAGGATCTGGCACTTTGGATCATTGTTTTTGAGTGATGGTAGAACCTTGAAAAGGTGGACATGAAACTAGTGAGGATCCATGTTTTGGATCCATGTTTTTGCGCTGTGGCAGCTCCATGAAGCAATGGATTTGTGATTTTTGTGGTACAACCTGTGGCCATGGACATGATATGTGGCTGGATAATAAAATTGGTGTGACCAAACATAAAAATCCCAAGGATCCATGAGGATCTGTGTTTTTGAATCATCTTTTTGCACCATGTGGAAAAACAGTGCCACAAAGTAGCAGCAGATCATGCATGTTTTTTGTCATGCAGTCTGTGGCCATGAGCATGATGTGTGATTGGATAGTGAATTTGGGGCAACCCAATGTAAAAATCCTGAGGATCTCTGAGTTTCTGTGCTTTGAAATCTCAATTTTGTGCTGTAGCAGCACCATGAAGCAGTGGATCTGTGATTTTTTTTTTTTTTTTTATAACTTAATTTTTATTTTCAATTAATATCATATAACAACTATAAACAAAACATTTCAATATTTTCAACTTCAAAACATCAACAATAGCTATATTCAATAAAACACAAAATCCGCATATTTCTTAGGTAATTTGCCTTGTTGTGGATTTTTTTTACTCATATAATCAAAAAAGGGATACCACTTTTCCATAAAGTCATTATTTAATTTGGGCGTCTCACTTATTACTATTTGAATAGCCAACTTATCCATGACAGCTAAATCCCATAGTTTTGTAAACCACTGTTCTACTGTTGGGACATTTTTTGATTTCCATAGTTTTGCTATGAGTGTTTTAGCTGCCAGCAAAAACAAAGATACCATCTCTCCTCGCTGTTTAGTGATTTGAATATCAGGCCAAAAGTTCAAAAGAATAGATTCAGGTGTAAATGGTATAGATACCCCTAAAATATTTTCAGTCCATTTTAAGACTTTGCGCCAAAATACTTCTATATATGTGCACGACCACCAACAGTGCAAAAAAGTACCTGGATTACCACATGCCTTCCAGCACAAAATCGTTGGTATAGACATCAAATGTGCTATTCTTTGGGGGGTTAAGTACCATCTGGTATACAACTTATAATTTTGAAGTCTAATGTTTGTTGAGGCCGTTGAAAATAATTTATTAGACCATACTGTTTCCCATTGTTCGTTATTCAAGTTAATACCACAGTCCTTGTGCCATGCCAATTGCACTGTAGATATACTATTCCACTGTTTATTATTTAACATTTGATAAATTAAAGAAATTAATCCTTTCATTGAATGTTTGGATTTGACATACAATTCGAATTTCGTTAATGGTCTATTCAATAACGATATAATATTAGGGCTATATATCAAGTGATGTAATTGTGTATATAATAGCCAAGGAATCTCAATATTGTATTTGGTTTCTAATTGCTGTTTAGATAACATCTGTTGTTTATTACATAGGTCTCCTAAACACATAAAACCTTTTTGTCTCCATAACTTAAAATCATTTGAGTTCCTACATGGCATAAACCAAGGTTGGCCCAAAAAAACTGTTAGTGGCGAAGTCAATGGACACAGTATTGCTCGATATTTGTCCCAAATTTCCAATGTATATATTAAAAAAGGATTTTGTATTGCACTTCCTATATCTCTAGATTTAGGGTGGTTCCATATGATTTCACAAAGGCTGCCCTTTTTCAAATTGTTTTGCTCAATCAGAATCCAATCCTTTTGACAAAATGGTTGCGCATAATAAACAATATTCTTAAGTTGTGCTGCTACAAAGTAAGATTCAAAAATTGGTAGTGCTAGGCCTCCTAGTTTAGTTGGTTTAGTCAAAATTGTATATTTAATCCTAGCTTTTTTATTGGACCATAAATACTTCAATATTGTTTGTTGCCATAGTTTAAATTTACTCCCTGGAATTTTAATTGGCAAATTTTGAAATAAAAAAAGGAATTTCGGAAAGAGAAAAACTTTTATTGCTTCCACCTTTTCTAGTAACGTCAAATTCAGTTTTCCCCATTTTTCTAAAGTAGTTTTTAATTCACTAAATAGAGGTCCATAGTTAGTCTCAAGTAGGTTTGCCAAGTTAAGTGGGAAAAGTATGCCGAGATATTTCCAATTATCTGTCACCCATCTAAATGGGTATTTTTTCTTCAACATTAATTGCAGGGTTGGGGTACCAAAAATCGGGTATATCTCTGATTTAGAAATGTTGATCTTATATCCTGATATGGTGCTAAAATTGCCTATTTGAATCATAATATGTGGTAGTGATTGTTCTGGTTGTGTTAAATAAAATGCTGCGTCATCTGCAAAAAGACTCACCTTATGTGATGAATTACCTATTTCAAAACCTTTAATCAATTTTTCTGTTCTAATGGCATGGGCTAAAGGTTCCAAAAAAATTGCAAAAAAAATGGGCGAGAGAGGACAACCCTGTCGGGTACCTCTTGTTAATTTTATAAATTCAGATCTATAGTTGTTAGTAATAATTTGGGCTATAGGATTCCTATATAAAGCATTAAAAGAATTCAAAAATTTTTCCCCAACCTTCATCTTCTGTAGGACTGCTCTCAAGTATGGTATTTCTACCCGATCGAACGCTTTCTCAGCGTCCAATGCTAATATAAGAGAATTAATTTTGTTGTTTCTACCATAGGTAATTACATTTAATGTTCTTCTAATATTGTCCATAATTGACCTATTAGGGATAAATCCCGATTGATCAGAGTTAATATAATTAGCTATGATGTGATTTAATCGAGTGGCCAACAATGATGAGAAAATTTTTGAGTCGTGGTTTAAAAGTGATATTGGCCTATATGAGGCCGGGTCTAATTTGTCTTTGCCTGGTTTGTGTATAACTATTATTTTGGCTTCCGACCAGGTTTTGGGCATATTGCTTGATGTCATTACCTCATTGCAGGTTCTCACTAAAAATGGTACTAAATTTCCTTGAAATTTACAGTAAAATTCTGTAGGTATGCCATCAGTGCCTACTGCTTTGTTAACTTTTGCTTTTTTCAAAGTATCCGATATCTCTTTTGCTGAGATTGGTTGTTCCAAATATTCTATATGTTCCTTAGATAATGTTATATTATATTTAATAGAATCCAAATAATTATGAATGTCAGTCACCTGGGGATTTTCTGAGGTATATAGTTTTTGAAAAAAATGTAAAAATGTTGAATTAATGTCTTTTGACTTGGTATATGTTTCTCCCTTCGGACTACGAATTTTGTGTATCAAGTTTGAAATATGTTTTTGGTTCACTCTTCGTTTAAGGAGAGCAAGTGATCTAGGTGTTTTAGTGATGAATTTTTGTTTCAAAAACAAAAGCTGTTTTTGAACTTTAGAGGTTTCTAGTAGTTCTAGTTTTTTCCTTTCACAGTTGAGCTTTTTCAAGGTTTTTTTCCCCCCAAATTTGCTATGTTTGTCTTCTAGAATTTTTATCTGTGAATATAGTTCTGAAATAATTATTTGTCTCTCTTTTTTATAGGAGGAGGCCAAGGATATTAACTTGCCTCTAATTACCGCCTTAAAGGCATCCCAAACTGTCTCAGTTGGTACTCCACAATCACTATTAAATCTAAAGAATTCTTCAATTGTAGTGTTAATTTCTTCACTATATTGTTGTTTTTGAAGTAATAGTTTATTAAGTGACCAATTGGGTCCTTTGCCATCAGTGTTTTGTTGTGTCATTAACATTGTTACCCAAGAATGATCAGAAATTGTTCTTGGGCCTATATCTGCTGATGTAATCTGATTTAATAAAGTTTTTGATACTAACAAGTAGTCTATTCGTGTAAATATATTGTGTACTGGTGAATAATAGGTGTATTGCCTGTTTCCTGGGTTCACAAATCTCCAGGCGTCTGCCAATTGAAAGTGTTCCAAAATATTATGTAATTCATTAAATTGTTTTGATTTCTTTGGTTTCTTAGTAGTCTTGTGTGTTTTATCTAGAGTTTGATCCATAATATAATTTAGGTCACAACCAAGTATAATTGGACCTTCTTGAAAGTTTGAAAGTAATTGTAGTGTTGTTCTAGTGAATTCAAGTTGGTTTTGGTTTGGAGCATAGATTGAGGCTATTGTCAAGGGGGAACCATCCAATTCCCCCTTGACAAAGAGAAATCTTCCTCTTGGGTCTTGTTTAATTTCCTTGTGTTTAAAAGGGGTAGATTTTGAGACTAAAATAGCCACACCTCTTGCTTTAGAGGAACCCAATGCCTGAAAATTCTGATCGAACCAGTTGGTTTTTAAAATACGTTCTAGTGGTTTTCTAAGGTGAGTCTCCTGCAAACACAAAAAATTTGGTTTTTCTTTATACATCACATTTGAAATGCGTTTCACTTTAATGGGGTTGTTTAAGCCTCGGCAATTCCAAGTAATTGTTTTGTAATGATGAGTCATTTTATAGCTATTCTTAACTAAAAACTAATACTAATACTAACTATCTACTAACACTAATTAAACACACTAAACTTTATAAACTAAAAACAAACTTCTATTCGCCCTTTTCTAGGGCTTTAAACCAGTATTTCCCCCCCTTATATTTGAAGGAGAAAGGAAAGTATTTACTCTCCCTTACTAGTTCCTCTGCCACACCTACAGGGGGTCAATTTTGCAACTGTACTTAATCTTTTGTTCCAATTCCCTTTCCCCACTCCTTTTAAATTTAATAACTCAAAGCATTTAAAGTGATTATTGTTGTCTCACTTTTTTATCCCATTGTCTAACATCTATTATACCATTAACATTTCTTATATCCATTTCTAACATTAATATTCTTATATATCATTTACTATCTTATACTCTATAATAATACACTTAAAATTTACTATTTTATAATCTATAGTAGTGTGCTTAAGATTTTCTATCTTAATTTCCTATCAACTATATTTAACCATCAATTACTTCAACAATATTTAACTAAAAAATATATTTCCTCCTATTTCACTATAATATCTCTTATAGGAAATTCAAACTATTCTTGAAAATACAGATATTCTTTCTATAATAGTTCTCAATTAAAATTCAATACCTCCTATATTTATTTATATAACTAATTAATATGAATTTTGTATCTTATACTATATCTAATATCTAGCTACTATGAATTGCTAACCATAATAAATTGATTTAAATTATTAAACTATTTAACTCTCTAATTGTACTATTTTTAGTCTTAATCTAAACATTTTTTATGTTATAAACATCTTTTATATTATTTCAACTTAAGCAGTAGTCTTAGTTAATAAATTAAACAGCTGTCTTCAGTCTTCTGCGTCTGTAGATAAGCCCAAGATTTTGAGCAATGTTTTTCCCGATTTCTGGTCCTTGACTTGATGTTGGAAGCCGTCCTTAAAGACCACGATATCAGAAATAGGGTTCCATCGAAACCGGACTTTTGCTTCAAATAGTGCAGTAGCAAAGGGTTTTAGGTTCTTTCTTTTCTCTAGGGCTTCAGCCGAAAGGTCTAAAAGTACAAGGATTTTTTTCCCGTTATAAGTGAGGGATCCCTTGAGTCGAGCTTCTTTTAAAATCTTGTCTCGGCATCTGGGGTATAAAAACTGCGCCAAGACGTCTCGGGGCCTTTCCTTGCTTGCTCTTGAGAAGGGGCCTAAGCGGTACGCCCGCAAAATGGCGGGGGCGATTCCGTCTTCAAGCTCTAAGGATTGTGCCAGCCAAGTCGAAATAAAGGTAGCTAGTTCTGTATTTTTTTCTGCGCCCTCTTCCAGCCCTCTAAATTTCAAATTGTGTTGTCTCCATCGATTTTCAATCGCTACCATTCTATCTGTTAGTTGTGTTTCTTTAAAACGGAGTTTTTTTACCTCGTCTTGTAGCTGTTGAGTTTGCTCCGAGGTCGCCTCCGCGATCGTAGAAATGTCCTTTATTTCTGTTGTTAACTCAGTGAGTTGGGCGCGTATGGGTTGAATCGATTCGGCTACTGCCGTTGTGACCGACTGGTGTAGCCATTCCCGGATTTCTTTAAAATCGCGCCTTGTTAAGGGTGCGTTGTCGTCTTCTTCTCTGGCCGGAGTCGCTGGGTTCGCGGAGCCTGTTGCCGTCGCCATCTTGGGGCTTTGTTGTTCGTCAAGGCCCGTTTTTCCCAACGCTTTTCCCGGCGTGAAATACTGCTGAACTGTTGTGCCGTCTGCTTGCTTCGGTGGGGCTTTGAGTTTGGCGTTTTTGCCCATTGTTTTTAAGTAAGTTGGTGTTCTCGTGGGTCGTTATTTTGGGCGGTTTAGAAGTAGGGAGTGGGAGCTCTTCTATCCTGCGTCCGCCATGCACAAGCGACGCTCCGCCCCCCGGATCTGTGATTTTTTTGGAGTAAAATTTGGTTATGAACATGACATGTGATTTAATAGTGCAGTTGGGGTGACTCAAAGCAAAAATTGTGCGGACTCATGAGGATCCATGATTGGAACTAAGTTTTTGTACGTACCACCATAACGCCACAAAACAGGAGATGCATGTTATTTGTGGTGCTAACTATAGACTAAGACGAGATCTATAATATGAAGGTGGTTTTATTTTGTTTTAGTGCAAAAATAATTCATGAGGATACATGCATTGGATCCACATTTTGGTGTCATTGCTGCACCGCACAAAGTATTGGATCAGTGTTTTTTAGGGTTCAGTCTGTGGTCCTAGCTTTGTCATGTGATGTGATACTGGATTTGGGGGAGTTAGAGGATCCGTGTAGCTCTTGATTTTACTTTTCACTAATTGTAATTCTCTGAAAAGGAATGGTTTGAAAGAAAAACAGTCCAACAGCCTCAAAAAATCTTTGCTTAAATAAAGAAATGTTAATCTTTTATAGAGACCAATAATTAAATAAATAAGAAAATACCTACTGGATTTTTTTTTGCCATTACCCTATTTATTTGATTGATATGATTGTGGTGACCGTTTTGCGCAATATAATCCCTCTGGAACCGTGCAATCCTATGCATGTTTAAAGACTGCAGCCTTTTGCCCGTCACTGTGCTGTGGCAAAAATATTCGAGTGTTGAAGCAGCCACCCCTCATCCTAACGACTAACGCCGGGGAGGGCGGGGGGCGGGGGGGGGAGTCGAGCGAGCGAGCGATCTTCGTGTACTGAAACTCAGCGGTCAAAAGACTCGAGCCCGGAATCGGGGATTGTAATGGTTTTGCAATGCCTCTGCTTCAACGCGCGCCATTTGGTATTATCAGAACTTTGGATGACTGCAGAAATCACAAGACTCTCACAAGAAACCACAAGATTCGCACTGAAGCCTGGCGCATCCATTACTTTTAATAAACATAACAGAACATCACTACAACCCTTATAGCCCGCCTTATCACTGAAATGAGTTTTCAGCGCTAGAGAGCTTTCAACATTTGTGTGTGTGTGTGTTTAAAAAAAGTGGTGGTGGGGGGTGAATGTCGCTAGAGAGCTTTCAACGTGTGTGTGTGTTTAAAAAAAGTGGTGGGGGAGGAGATTGCCGCTTCTGTGCGGCTCCCGCCAAAGGCGGTTTTCAATTGTCAGACAGGGTGTCGCTCTAGCCTTTTCTCCTGCATTCAAATGACATGGCGCTTGAAGTCTATGGTCTAGCGTCCATAGTGACATCATCAGCGCGTGCCTGACGCGGAGGAGGCCGAAGCCGTGAAGGCCTGAGGAGCCGGGAATGTCTCCCTTCCCGGGGAGGGCGCGGCGGTGAGCTTCGGGCGAGGGGCTGCCGTCGCCATGGGCGCTGAGCTGCAGAGGAGAAGATAGACCTGCGGAGCTACCGTCCCGGGGCCCATTGCCGACATGCGCCTGAAGCGTTGTCGGCCCGGGATGTGAGCTGGATGGATGAGGGTGATGAGAAGGGAGACGGGACCAGTCCTCCCTGTGGCGCCCGGCTTCTCAGTTGTAGATTTCATTTGATAAATCAAAGGCCCGTGTTGCAAAGTGACTTCGGCCACCGGACAATTCTGCCGCCCAGCACAGGTACTTTGCACTTGCCAGTGGGGTTCCTTGGTGCCTGCCGTGTGTGCGCGCGTGTTAGGAGTACTAAACCGCAGGAAATTTAGCTGTAGGAAGAATTCCCCTTCAGCTGCCCCAGTGGGGTTCAGGGGCTGACCTTTCGAGGCCTACCCTAGACAGGATACACCTTGTCCTATGCCATTCCTGCTTCTTCAGAAGTGGGGGCACAGTTATGGGGTACCTCCTTAAAATGCCAGCTCAGTGGGCAGTAGCAGTGCCTGAGAGGGCAGGTGTCATACTATGCCGCTGTGGGAGATGCCAATAGCAATGCTCTTACAGTCGCCTTCAGCCTGCCATCCCTGCTCCACAGACAGCAGCAGAGGTATGGCATACCTTGTCCCATAATTATTAGTATAGTGGGCTCTAAGACAGGCTTCATAAGCAGTATGCCTTTTACACCAACTTTGGACACAGGCAACAGCAGTACAGCACTGTGCCAGCCCACTGTCAGTTCCCAGCAAAAAAGGGAAGGGGGGAATCTTGGTCCCATATACCAAAAAGTCTGTCATCTAATCACGAGTTGCATTTTTGTTTCTAGATTTCATGCAGAATTCATAAATCCACTGACCTGAGGCTTCTAGGTAGTATAAAATAATAGATTTCAGGCATAGATTCGCATGACACACATGGAGATATCTGAAAGCCATAGTTTATCACCAGACACATCTGTGCTAGATTGCTTTGCAAAAGTCTGTGCTAGATTGCTTTGCAAAAGTCATGTATCCAGTACATTGAGACACAGCCCATTCCTGGAGTCTGCCCATAATACCTTTACATAGGATGCCTTTGGTTGAACTTCACAGCTTTCCCATTTTATACCAAGTTTCAGTTTTTAGTGCAGAGATGGGCCTCTCACACTCACTATTTTTGAGACATGGTGGTTACTAAGAGGAGCTGCAGCCAAACATTTTATGAAGTGTTTATGTCTATTGCAGTGTTGAGAAACTAGAGAGGACTAGGAAGTCCTGTTCAAAATAATTAAGTTCCTCTCCTACTTCCCCTGATGAATAGCTGGCTGGCAGGAATCCAGCTTTTTTTACTAGGCTTCATGCACATGGCCCTGGTGGTTTGGAAGAAACCCCCTCAAATTCACAAGGACTAACTTCTAATTAAACGTCTTTAGGATCTGGCTCTTAGCAATTGCCATAGTAATTTTTTGAAAATAGCAGAAAACACCAAGGGAAGACCATCGAAGATTAAATGCACTTGAAATGTCTGAATATAAATGTTTAAATTGCAAATAAACGTCTGTAATGAGTTGGTGGCCCACAACCCACAACGAATACAAATACACTATGTGCTCATGGCATAACTGCTGTTTACTACTATCACACGCTAGGGATCCCTGCTTTGTCTGTTACGTAGTAATATTTTGATGTATTAAAATCACAGTTTATAATAGTCTTCACGTTTACAAAGGTTCATGACTTTAGTTCTAGAAGGAACCATTATTGTCCACATCCTGGGAAAAGGTGAATAATTTTGTTTAGATGTCCACTGGCATATGTTTAATGTATTTTCTTGTTTTGTGTATGTCATCATAACAAAAAGGAGATGTTTTGATTTGAAATATTAGATGAGGTTACTGAGCTGTAAATTATGAAGGGAGAAATGTGTTCTTCACTGTTAAAATATGTTGACTCTCACCATGGTTGTAAGCTGTCTTGATAGCACACTATTGTCTTTTAGTCTCAGCCCCCATCTGCAGTGCAGACTAATAATAATGACTTGGATTACAGGGATGTTGTAGCAATTAGAGGTAATATACAGAAAACACTTTGAACACTTTAAAGCATTATAAAAATGTTAGGTGATATTTCATAGCCTGTTTCCTCAGTTATGGGATCTAGACCTGTCAAGTGAGATGAAACCTATGTTCTCCTCTTCCTTGACAAAATGGTAGAACAAACCTTTCCAACCTTATGTGCTACCAAAAAAGTTGACCTGAAGGGTCAGTGCAGGGCCCTGCAGCTTCAATGGAAAAATATCCAAAAATTGCAGAGCCTTCATTGTTTCCCTGGAAGTATCTTCTGTTTGCAGAGGGCATCTTTAAACCCAGCCCACTATTATAAATTTTTTAGATAAATTGAAATGATTGATGATGGTAGGAAAGTGCCATTGTATTTGACTGGCCATGCTGTCAGAGTTTGAAGGTTCATTGCAGTGTACTTTATTAAAATATTATTAATATACCACCTTTCCCCATAGAAGTGTGTCCAAGGTGGTTTTTACACAAGCCCCACATTTATCAAGCTTAGTCTTCCCTCTTTGTTCCCGTGTGTTGTGTTATACAGACTGATGTTCTACATTTAAACTGGTAGACATCTGGAGTTAGGTTAATGATACAGTAGTGTGTTCTTGGGTTTTCGTAGGTTAAAAATATACAGCCTTTTTGTACAATCAACCTTATTAGAACTTTAATGCAGCTGAACAGAACAAGCTTTATAAGTCTGGCTAAGTCTGGTAGGACAGATGGGAGAACAGGTGAGAGAACTTCAGCAGGAACTAGTGTCTTTGTTCTTCATTTCTGCCTTTGGCAGCCCCTGCCTCATGGCTCTTAGATACCTTCAGTGAAGCAGATTCTTCTCTTCACAGGCTACTGATAGTGAACCTGCCTTCTCAACACTCCTGGCTAGCTGCAGTACCTCACTATGGCTCCCAAAGATATAATGACTAATTCTCATGCCAAGTCCATTCTCAATGCAATGAATTCTCTTCGAAAAAGTAACACTCTTTGTGATGTGACCTTGCGTGTGGAGCAGAAAGACTTTCCAGCCCATCGTATTGTATTAGCTGCTTGCAGTGACTACTTCTGTGCAATGTTCACCAGTGAGGTAGGTAGGCGAGATGCACCACACACAGTGTTTTTAATACATGCTATAAGGAAATACTTGCTTCTGAGTAAGCTTGCATAGGATTGCTCTGTAAAAAAATGTAAATAACTGTTGATACTCAAGAGGATGCCAAATAATCAACTAAATTAAAGTTTCAAAATGTGAATGTAACACTGCTATGCAACCTTTAACTCCTTCAGTCAAATCTTGTGGGAAAGCAAATAAAACAGTGTAGATAATGCTAACTGTTAATATCCTAATGTTTTATCTATGGCATATTACTGCTAGTTGAACACACAAGTCAGCTATCATGGGCCCATGGAACTTGTGTATTAAACCTTTGATCAGTCACTGTTTTTGTAGTGGCCAAGAGTTGATGGCTAGCAACACTGGCTCTGCCCACTGACTCATTCCCATGCTAGTTGATACAAAGGTCAAGGGCTCTTCAGCTTTCTCTCTTCCCATGTAAATGCCAATGGCAGCTTTGCCAGAGGCTTTCCTTCAGGTACCTCTGCCTCCTGCTTTTATTTGCATGTGTCCCAGGTTTCATGTGGGGGTGAGCAGCTAAAGTATATATGATAACTTTGTCAATTCTCTCCATTTGTGCTTTTATATATATATATATTTTGGGGGGGGGGGTAGCCCTGAGTAGCCAACTATCTTGGAAGCTAAGCAGGGTTGCCCCTGGTTAGTGTTTGGACGGGAGACCACCGAGGAATACCAGGGCACTATGCAGAGGCAGGCAATGGCAAATCACCTCTGAACATCTCTTGCCTTGAAAATCTGATGAGGTCCCCATAATTTGGGTGCAACTTGACAACACTTTCCACCACCATACTTTTTTGTAATATGTTCTTTCATGCACACAATGCAGTCAACCATTTGCGGTTTTGGCATGTTGGTCCATTAATTACTTAGCCACTTCTGACAATTACTTCATTGCATTTTATTTCCTAATGATTTGATGTTCAGTTCTTGCAGAATATTTAGAAAGAATGGTGTGATAATGATTGTTCTGATGCAAAGATCTTGTGCAGTTAGTAACTAAGTCTTTTCTACGTGCTTATGAATGTTGCAAACAAGGCTAATTTATTAAGGCCCACTGCTCAACTAAGTTCTCCTAACTTCGATTCTGTGTTCCCAATTCATCACAAACTCTTTGAGCCCTGTGTGGCCCTAGCAAGCCTAATATATTGTACCTTGATAATCTGATTCTTATATCTTAAGAGCTAAAAAGTATGGCAAAATACAACACAGCTGCTCTTCTGAAACAGGCTCTCTTGTTCTGAAGTCTGAGGTGCTAAACAGGGAGAAAGGCCCATTGACCTCCTATTAAAGGTATCTGTATGTGGGATTCTTAGGGAAACAAAGGCCATAAAAACCAGAAAGCTGACCATGACTCCTTAAAGAGATCGCAACAGATAGGTGAACATACAGTTGTCCACTTTGGTGCTGGCAGTCTTCTATGATTGACCTGATCTGGCCTGATCTGTCAACATGCTGGGAAGTGTTGGGAAGGATTCTTTTTCTTGGCAGTACCAAATAGGAGTGTACTTCTTGGAGCAGGTCAGGTCAAACTGATGGGTTATTTAAGAAGAAAGCCTCTAAAATATTGATATTTGGAGACAAATGGTGAATCAGATGGACAACTGATTTTTGTTTATGTGAAATATTTGAAGGTAGAGATTAAGCCAGTTTTTCTGCTTGTCTTACTGTGTTGTCAGCTAAAACTGTATTTATAGCGTGCTTCTCTTACTGCATTTAATTACCTGTTGGACATGAAAATAAAAAATAAATTTAAAAAACAAAAAAGCGAGCATGCTTATTGAAGTGATGATGCCTGGCAACAAATGTCGAAGCAAGCCTCTATAGTAAAGGATGGCACAAAGGTTTCCCTTGCTTGAAGACCAGTCGAATACGACTCTAGGGATGCGGTGCTCATCTTCGTTTCCTAGCCAAAGAGCCAGCACTGTCCAAAGATGTTTCCATGGTCATGTGGCTGGCATGACTAGATGCCAAGGTACACAGAACGCTGTTACCTTCCCACCAAAGCGGTACCTATTTATCTACTTGCAATTTCTTGCTTTCAAACTGCTAGGTTGGCAGGAGCTGGGACCAGAGACGGGAGCTCACTCCGTCATGCAGCACTCCGGTCTCAAACTGCTGAACTACCAACCTTCTGGTCTGCAGTTCAGCGTCTTAACCACTTGAGCCACTGCAGCCCTTTCTGCACATTACATTTTATTTATTTGTTTGTTTCATTTCTACCTTGCCTGTCTCTCCAGTGGGGACCCAAAATGGCTTACATCATTCTCCTCTCCTCAGTTTTACTCTCACAACATTCCTATCATGTTTAGGCTGAGTTTTTGTAACTGGCCCAAAGTCATAAGAGCATAAGAACATAAGAGAAGCCAAAAACACCAGGTGCCATCAGGAGGTCCACCAGTGGGGCCAGGACACTATAAGCCCTCCCACTGTTGCCCCCCCAAGCACCAAGAATACAGAGCATCACTTGCCCCAGACTGAGAGTTCCTAGCTATACCTTGTGGCTAATAGCCACTGATAGACCTCGGCTCCATATGTTTATCTAATTCTCTCTTGAAGCCGTCCATTCTTGTAGCCGCCACCACCTCCTGTGGCAGTGAATTCCATGTGCTAATCACTCTTTGGGTGAAGAAGTACTTCCTTTTATCTGTTCTAACCCGACTGCTCAGTAATTTCATGGAGTGGCCCCGAGTTCTTGAATTGTGAGAAAGGGAGAAAAGTACTTCTGTCACCCAGCAGGCTTCCATGGCAGATTGGGGATTCAAGCCTGGGCCTCCCATATTTTAGTGTGACACTATTATACCACACTGGTTCCATTAAAAAATTGGAACCTCCTTTATTCAGCTAGTGGTACTTACTTCATGTAGTGCATGGTTGAATATGTATTCTTCCTTTTGCATAGAGACTAACCTCATTGTTCTAGCTAAGCAGTGCCAGGAGGTAGCATGTACGGCTGCAAGATGTTCAGCTACAAATGTGAATATTGGATATTGCAAAATTACTTTGTGAGGAAAGTTACGCACAACATAGAATGTTATTTCTCTGAGGTTCCTTCCATTTTGTATCTCCTGCAGCAGCATTGCCATTTACTCAAGAAACAGCTAGTTACTCTTCCGTGGTGCTTGCTTTGCACCTCAACTCAATGCATCCCAGTATTAAAATGACTTCTCTGAAAAGCGCATAGAATGGCATTATGATGAAAATAACTCTCTAACATCTACTCATACAAGAGATAATGAGTTTCTTTTCCCATCTATTAGTTTCTGGAGGTCTGTTGATAAAAAAAACTCTTGCCAGTAGTATCCAGATATGCAACATTTATTACCCAACCATGGTTTACTGAAAGTGTACATCCAAATACACTTGAATGATGGAAGGAGGCACACTTAACCTGCTTTTGTAATATTGTAACACGCAACCTAAAACAGAACTAGGATACAAACTTGGCAACACAATACCATGGTTCTTATATTTACAAATTCAGCATGTGGTTACGCAACAGAAAATCCAACACGCGGTACTGCAACCACATACAGATCTAGAAAATATCATCAAACTCTATACACACCAAAATAGAAGTATGATCTCGGCCATTTATAAAGTCTTTAACAACAGAAAGTAACTCAAGACCTTTACCTTACCAGTTAGCATGGCAGAAGGAACGTGAATTAGTTCTAGACGATGAAGTTTGGTCCACAATCTGGTCTTCAGCAGGAGGCTTTCCCCACTCTATACCTGTAGAGCTACAAAAATTTAAAATCAGATCACGTTGGTACTTGTATCCCAAAACTTTATCATATATGTCTTCTAAACACTCACTTTTGTGTTGGAAGGGATGCAAAATGGATGGTACTTTTGCTCATTGTTAATGGCAGTGTGGAAAAATTAAAGGTTTTTGGCTAGAAATTATAAAATATATTAAACAGATTCTTGATATTGAGGTCTCCGTGACTCCTGAACAACTATTATTAGATTATTGGCCCAGACAGATTAATCAGCATCACTACAAATGTTAGAAACAATGCTTTATCCAGCTCGGGCATCAATAGCCTCTCAATGGAAGGACTCTAATCCTCCTACACTACACCTATGGTTCTATAATTTATGGGACCAGTTTATTATAGAAAGCATCACGGACAAAATTAACACAATTTCTATGGCCCCCAGTTCTTCGTTGTTCAATGCAAAGTGGTTCCCAATAATGGAATTCTTAGCAAAAAAAGAATTCATATTGCCTATTTGGACCTGGTACCAAGACTGGATGTAGACCTGTAGATGGTCAATTCAGTATGAGTTCACATATTAGGTACATCCTTATCATTTCAGAGTAATTACAAATAATGAGTTCCTAGAATCAAAGTTTTCTTCACTATATGAGGTCTGTGTTAATGTTATGGTTAAATATTTTGAATCATTATGTGATAACTCTAAGGTTAACTTCTGGTTAATCTTTATACTATTAGAGCATAACTGTTCGAATGTTTCTTATTGTATTGGAAATTCTTACTGAATTGTTATGAATTTGTTTTGTATTACTGTTGTGAGTATTAATCTTGAATAAAAATCTCTTTAAAAAAAAGAATGGCTTTATGATAGACTGAGCTCCAGGTGACAGCTGGATGTATGTGGGTATGTGTAGCAGTCAGTGGGCTTTCAGTATAATGTGGTGCTTATATATGCATTATTCAGTTATACAGTGGTGTCCAGAAAATGGACCCATTGGGTGGACTAGTTCCCAGTAGGGCAGCAGTTATTGAAGTTCTGGTGGAATTTCTCAGGGTTCCTCACATGGGTCCAGATGATGAAAATATCATTGAAAAATCTTAAGTACAGGAGAGGCATTTGTAGATAGAAGCTTATGTTCACATGCTGTGGGCCATGGTTGTGCTGTTAACCTAGGGTATAAGGTGTCACTGAATCTTAAGCAATCAGAGGTGAGGATAAGCTGACAAAATTTAGTGACAAGGTGGGGTGAGGTCTTATCAGGAATAATGTTCCTAATGCCTTGCAGATGTTGGTGTATAGACATCACTATCCATAGTGTCCAGAATGATATTCTCTGGGATACTAGCAATGGATGATAGTTTCCTAAGGAAGTCCATGGTATGTCTTCCAAATAACCAGAGGTGATGGCACCAAAGGGCCCAGGTATAAAGCCCATGTAGCTAGAAATTCATATTGCAATTGTGCCAAACCTGAAACAATCGAGTGTCCTGGGTGGAAGGTTTCGTGTGCTTTAGTTAGCGGATGGAAAATTCCCAGCTGAGACTATTGAAGTGTGTTCATATAGATTTGTTTGCATATGTATGCAGGAAATTCATTCATTGTTTTATATAATTCTTCCTGGTATTCCTCAGAAGTATCTGAGGATAGTGAACTGTGAAATGTGGTGTTTTGAGAGCTCTCTCTCGGCTCCTGTATATAGTCAGACTTGTCCATGATGGCAGCTTTCCTTCCTTTAGCTAGTTTTCTTTTGATGTCAGGATGGTTTTTGAAGCTGTTGATTGCATCCTGATCTTCACAGCCGAGATTGTAAGTCATTGGTTCCGAACCTATTTGGTATGGGGACCCACAAGTTCAGATTTATTTGATATGGTGATCTGTTGCTTTATTGTCACATGAATTTTGGCCTGTAGGTTTTTGGTAGCTATCGTTTTCATGCATTTTAACTGCATGATTGCCTATTTTATAACTGTTACTTGAGTTATCCAAGTAAAACGTTACTTAATTCACTTATTAATGTGAAATTTGTTGAAATATTTATTGAATTTATAAAGTTAGTCACAGTTTTTTCATGCAAATATAAGAATGCAGCTATCTGACTGCAGGTTATAGCTTCATGAGCTATAAAAAGCAATCTAAAAACAAACAATTATACAAGCAGTGCTAGTACAAAATAAAAATCTTTTAATAGTTTTATTCACAATGAAGTCAATGTTGACTAGTATCAGTGGGATGGCTGAGCTTACATTTTGTCAACAAGTAGATCAATGAGGGATTTGATGATTATCAGGCATAGTCTCTGATAATTATAGATACATAGTCTGCATCTATATTTTGTCTTCATAGCAGTCATTCCTGAAAAACGTGCATCACAAATATCTGTTGTAGTAAATGGCAGCACAGATATCAGTAAGCTCAGGATACTCAGTAGCTACATGAAGCCAAAATTCAGATAATCTCACTTCCAAAAATTACCTTTGAGGGTTCTGTCTCATCATAGTTCAAGGAGTTCTTCTTTTTGCACAAAGACGACTTTGTGACATCAGTTGCAAATGGGTTTCAAGGCTGCTCAGACTTCTTTGTTTCTTAAAAAAAAAGTAGTGGATAAATTTTCCATGTAGCAAATCCAAATGGCTTGTAATTGTTTGCGTAATGTTAACTTTAATCTTATCTGCTTTGTCTTCAAGTGAAACAAGAAATCTTGTCAAGCATGGAAAAACATTCATTGTTCCCTGCTGAACTTGAACTGCCTAGAATTCCATTTTTCTCATGAAAGCGGTGATTTTGTCTATGTGCACGAAGGGTTTTTTGGTCTCTGCATTGTAGGTTTAAATTCAGTTTATTCAGATTACCAGACATATCAATGAGGTATGCTAATTTTGCTAGCCAGTTCGTTTTGACCAAATGATTTGCAAGATCAGACTTCTTGTTCAAAAGAAAGTAATGGATTGCTTGTCTTAACTCAAAAGAGTCTCTGCAGCACATGACCCCAAGATCTTGTTCATGCACGCTGCTACCCAGAAGTGTGTCCCCCAGCCAGTATGCTTGGTTCTCATTTTTGTTACCCAGATGTAGAACTTTGCCCTTGTCTTTGTTGAACTGGATCTTATTCACATCCTCCAACTTTTCCAAAGTGTTCAGATCTCATTGAATTCTATCTCTATCTTCTGGTGTGTTCACTACGCCTCCAATTTGGAGTCATCTGCAAATTTAACAAGTAGTCCCTCCCCTACTTCATCCAGATAGTTTATAAAAATATTTAAATTATGGGGCCCAGAACCGAGCCCTCTGGCACCACACTGGATACCTCCCTCCAATCAGATGAAATGCCATTGATAACTACTCCTTTGAAATCTGCTCCTGTGTCTTCCTTGGGAAAGAGATCAGACTGACTGGCCTGTAGTTTCTTGGGTCATCTTTCCTCCCTTTTTAAAGATTGTGGCACATCTCCTGTCCTCTAAGAGGTCTTGAAGATGATGGACAAAGGCTCTCTATGCTCTCTAGAAAGTTCTTCGAGCACTCTTGGATGTACATTGTCTGGCTCAGGGGATTTGTACTCATCCAGTGCAGCCAGGTGGCTTTCAACAACCTCTCTGTCCATGTGAACCAGCAGCCCAAACACCATGCTTTGCCTGCTACCATCTCTAGATAAGCCTGTTCGCATCTTCAGGGGGGAAACTGAGGCAAAATAGACATTGAGCCTTTCTGCTTTCTCCTTTGTCTTCTATCAGAGTTTCTCTATTGTCACCCAACAGTAGGCCTATTGCCTCTTTACCTTGTACTTGCTCCTCACATAGCTGAAGAAGCTTTTCTTGTAGCCAGCCTCCCTGGCCAACCACAGCTCACTGTGAGCTTTGGCCTCTCTCATGGCTGATCTACAGTGCCTAGCAACCCTCAGATACTCTTCTTTAGAGGTATGGCCTTCCCTCCATTCATTGCCTTTTTCTTCCTTAGCTCATCACAGAGTTCTCTCTTCACTCAGTAAAAACACCTCTTCAATAACTGCATTGATAAGATGAACAAAATGTACATCATAAGAATTGAACATCAGTTGAGTCATCCAACTGTATTGCAAATTTCTCATTAGTTTTCAACATATTGATTATCTGTTTGTTCACAACTTCTGACATCAAAATTCTATGACTGATGATATTATTTGAAAGTGGTATGGCACACATCATGCTCTTCTAAGACTGCTTTCACCGTGTCTGTAGCAAAGGGCAAAATAAGCTCTTCAGCTATAATGTGAGGTTTCTTAGCTTTTGCTACATGTAAAGCTATCTCAAAATGCTTTCAGTGCAGCAAAATTTGTTGTACTCGTTTTAACCAACAATCATCACTGCTGTTTTATTTGGTTATGTTTGTGCATGAAAATCTCAGTTGGTTTTGTAATCATTTTGTTGTGCTTGGTTTTTTGGCGTTGCATCAGCTTTGGTGTTTTCATACTAGCATTAGCCAGCACCTAAGAACATAAGAAGAGCCCTGCTGGATCAGATCAATAGTCCATCTAGTCCATCATCCTGCTGCACACAGTGGCCAACCAGTTCTTCTGGATGGCCAAAAACGGCATAGGGGCTGAGGCCTTACCCTGATGTTGCCTCCTTGCTCTGGGATTCTCAGAAGATTAGTGCCTCTGAATGAGTAGGTTCCCCTCAGCCACCATGGCTAGTAGCCATTGATAGACTTATCCTCCATGAATCTATCTAATCCCCTTTTAAAGCTGTTTAGAAGATCAAAGTGCACATTGTGATTTATCATCTTCCAGACCAGTGCTTATGAAACCGAATGTGAAGCCAGATGTGTATCATATTTGAGTTCTGGACCATTGATGCCCGTGCACATCTTCTTTTTGGTTAGTTTAACAGCCATCTTTATCATCTGAATCTGAACAAATGTTGACGGAGTTTCTTCCAGAGGAATTTTGCATGTCAGATAGTTATCCAGTATGGTAAAGATATTACATAGGCAGAGACTTAAACAGATATGGCAAAAGGATCTTGTTGAATCTTGAAGGCATCTAGATCTATTTGTTCTTTAAATTTTAATTGTTAAAAGAGCACTAAGAATTAATGCATCTCTTCTACACCCCTATCAGAATGTATAACCCTATGCATGTCTACTCAGAAGTAAGTCTCCATATTCAACAAGGCTTACTCCCATGTAAGTGGGCATAGGATTGCCTTATAAGTAAGTCCCATTGAATTAAATAGAATTTACTTTAAAGAAAACACACAGAAACAGATAGGTTGAGGGTTTGGCCCATTCTCACCTAGGCATACAGTGCTGGGGTCTAAGCCCACTCACTTCTTCTCTAAAGTAGAGATTGAGAAAACAAAACATGGAAAAGAGGCTGGGTTTACTTGGATTGCTCCCTATTTAGCTGAAAGCTTCAGATTCCAAACCTGAAGTTCCTTTCTCTTATAATACTGTTTTAGAATTGTAGGACCCCCCCCCCGGTATTCTAAAAATATTACAATTTAGACACCCCAATGTTTCTTGATCTTCCAAAATGGCAGCCAGTCCAGTGTTCAGAGATAGTGAACCTTATCCAAGGATTTCATACTCAAAGGCTATGATGGTATCCCTGCACGATTTATTATTTAACTTCAGTGGCAGATATCTTCTTTTCAGAAACACATCTTTTTCTAAAAATCAAGTGTCTTTGGTTTTCTTCTGAACATCAGCTAAGATCAATATATTTTGTCCATAGTCCCATTCAGGCACATTCTGTCTCTGTCAGTTGCTGGTGTGAGGGAAGGAATGAAGCTGGCATCTAAAGCTTATGAAAAACAGACTTGGGCAGTGCATCAAAGAAATTACGAATGTAATAGAGAAGGTAGAGAAAGAAGTACTTTTCTCCCTTTCTCACAATTCAAGAACTCGTGGGTAAGCAATGAAATGAATGAGCAGTAGACTTAGAACAGATAAAAGAAAGTATTTCTTCACCCAAAGAGTAATTAACGCATGGAATTCACTGCCGCAGGAAGTGGTGGCTACTACAAGCATAGACAGCTTCAAGAGGGGGGTTAGATAATCTTATGGAGCAGAGGTCCATCTGTGGCTATTAGCCACAAGGTATAGATGGAACACTATTTTTGGGGCAGTGATACTCTGTCTTCTTGGTGCTTGGGGGTCAACAGTGGGAGGGCTTCGGGTGTTCTGGCCATGCTGGTGGGCCTCCTGATGGCACCTGGGGATGGCCATTGTGTGACACAAAGTGTTGGACTAGATGGGCCGTTGGCCTGGTCCAGTATGACTTCTCTTATGTTCTTATCCTTTTTGGATTGAAAAGTAATATAATCTGATATGAGAAGAAAGTACAAGATAATTGTTCTGTTCTTCACCAGTGTTGCCACACTGATCACAAACCCCACCCAGCGAAATGGCAACTTTAAAAAGCTAAAGGAGAAAGAAAAATAGACTACACCAAGCAACAAGCCAGCAAGCCAACCCCACAATGTTATTCATTTTATTAAAATTAATATTGAGTTTAAAAGAAAGGCTAAAATTAAACCCACAGATGGGCATTGATTGGAATATAGAATGAAATGCATTATATTCTAATTAATGTTCTCTTTTAGGTTTAATTTTATCCTGTTCTTTAATTCAGTATTAAGTTTAATAATGTGTAATAATTTTCATTGTAGGACCCTTCTATTATTTGTATCTAATGTAAAATTAAGTTTTTATAGATTCCCCTGACAAAAGTCTTTAATGGAGAAATGTGTAGGGGCTGTGTATAACAATAAACTTGTCACCTAGTATCTCTTTTCCAACTTTAAAATGCTAACATTGCTATTCAGTAGCTCATAAATCAACAGAGCAGGCTTAGTTAACTTTAAAAGTGAAATGGAGTGTAAATTTAATATCTAATCAACATTAAGTGCTCATCATCTTCCTGGATAGGCACCAAGCAGAACCCCATGGCCCCCAGTCTACATTGGCTCTTTCTTTGCAGAAGATTGAAGAGATGGAGGCCAGAACTAGGGTTGCCAAGTCCTAAAAACTTACCGGTGGGGGGGAGTCCTCCTGGCGCCGGGAGCTTCCCCAGTGCGCGCGCTTGCGTGCGTGCCATGACGATGTCACCGGAAGTGACAGCATCACGTTGGGGGCGTTGCCAAGGCGACACTCTGGCAATCGCCCCAAAACACTATGGTGACGTCATTACGATGGGGACGTCGTCCTGACAGGACGACTTCGGGGGTGGGGTTCCCCCCGCCGGCCGAATGCTGGCCGGCGGATTGGGAACCCCTGTAGCGGGGGATCCCCCGCCCCCCGGGCTGACTTGGCAGCCCTAGCCAGAACATGTACAAATTTGTGTGTGTTTGTTTTTTGCCATCAGGTCATAGCCAACTTATGGCAACACCACAGAATTTTCAAGGCAAGAGACATCTAGAGGTGGTTTGTCATTGCTTGAGTCTAGTTCAGCACAGAACTGTATAATCTGTGTTAATTTGGTGGGGCAGAAGGAAGCATTCTTCTTTTGCTGTACTAACCTGTAGTTTCTTCCTTTCAGTGTAATGAGGAATTTGCTTATAAGTAGAGGTGCAGATTAATTGTAATGAATACATTTGTCTCCTGACAGAAAGGCTAACCCTGCTTAGTCTCTGAGATATGACAAGAACAGGCTGTCCAGTTAAGAGTGTGACCAAAGATTCAAAAACATTATTCCTCTGGCCTTTCAAGTTGTTACCGTTGCACAAAGCAACACTGTAGGGCATTTCCCGTTTCTTCCAAATTGCTTGTACCTGAGTTTCCTGGGTCAAGCTATAAAGACCATTGTCAGGATGTTAATATAGCCCACTGAAAATAAAGCATTTCCTTCCCTTTTCATAATTTGCAGCTTTCAGAAAAGGACAAACCCTATGTGGATATCCAAGGTCTAACAGCCTCTACAATGGAAATTTTGCTGGACTTTGTATATACGGAGACAGTCCATGTGACGGTAGAAAATGTTCAAGAGTTGCTCCCAGCAGCCTGTCTGCTTCAGCTGAAAGGTAATGGCAGTGACAATAACTTTGCAGCTCAAGAATGGAGATATTTTCCATGTTCTGGAGCCATATTGGCCATTTCATGTATTTATTTATTATACAGTTAAGCTCAAAGTAGTGAATTGAATGGCACAGGCGAAAACCATTATATTTAAACTACAGTAAAATACCAGTCCAGCTGCTCTCTGTAATGCTAGTATGCCTTTACATAACTAAACTCACTGAGAGGCTCGAATTTTGATGTTAATGCAACTGGAAAGGTAGCAGAATATTTCCATGTACAGGGCCGGCTAGACAGGCATAGATTGGGGGTCTCAATGTGTGGATGAGAAAGTGGTGCTGGGAGAAGAGGTCTGGATTTGTTAAGCCCAGGGAAACTTATTGGGACAAGCTGAACCTGTACAAAAGACACAGGCTTCACTTGAATCAAAAGGGAACCAGGCCGCTGGCGATTAATATCAAAAAGGTGGCTGAGCAGTTTTTAAACTATTCCCGGAGGGAAAGCTGATAAGGGCAAGGGAGCCTCCAGTTTGGGACAAGTCAGTCCAAAGGGATGATTATGTAAACACTCAGGGTAATATTGATAGAAGTGTAATAGAACTTGGGAGTGAGGGTATGTTGACTGAGTGTCATGTGTGGCGACTAAGGAGCTAAGGGAGGCAAAGGTTACTGGAGAGGGCAACACATTGTAGGTGTCTATATGCCAGTGCTAGAAGTTGCCGAGCCAAGATGGGGAAGCTGGAGTGCTTGGTGCTCAAGGACAATTTATATGTAATAAGTATCTCAGAAACATGGTAAAATGGGGGGAAATCTATGGGATATAGTCATCCCTGGGTATAAGCTCTATAAACAGAACAAGGAGGGGGGGGGAGGTGTTGTGTCATACATCAAAGAGGGCATAGAATCAAATAAGTCAAAAAACATCAGGGGAATTAACTCTCCAAAAGAAGCGATAGGGGTGGAAATACTGGCCCCTAAGGGTTACTTTAGGGAAGACCCTGATGCTGGGAAAGATTGAAGGTTAAAGAAGAAGGGGACAGCAAAGGATGAGATGGTTGGACAGTGTTACTGATGCAGCAAACAAATTCCGGAGCACAGTGGAAGACAGAAGGGCCTGGCATGATGTGGTCCATGGGGTCGCGAAGAGTTGGACTCGACTGTGCAACTGAACAACAACAACAACAAGGGTTACTTAAAAGTTGGGGGTGTACTATTGCTCACCTGATCAAACCCTTGAGACTGATCTTGAGATGGAGAATAAAATAACTAAAACAGATAATGTTACTGGGAGACTTCAACTGCCCTCCCATTAACTGGATAAACATGCTCAAATCATGCTGTAAAAATGAGATTCCTAGACTTCATAAATGATTGTGCACTGGAACAGTTGATCACAGAGCCAACGAGAGGGGTAGTAATCTTGGACTTCGTTCTGAGTGGGGCTGAAGGCCTGGTGAGAGAAGTAGAGGTTGTTGCACCAATTGGGAACAGTAACCACAATGCTATTAAGTTCAGCATTCATGTCAATGGAAAGTCCAAAAGTTCAAAAGAGGGAACTTCACAAAAATAAGGGGAATAGTTATAAGGAAGCACAAGAGAGTCAAATCCCTAGAAAATGCTTGGAAGCTATTTAAAACCACATATTTGAAGCCCAAGTAGACTGAATTCACCAGATTAGGAAAGTCACTGCCAAGACTAAAAGATTATTTTTAAGAAGTGGAATGTCTGCCCCAATGAATTGAACAGAAGGGACCACACGCTCTGGCAAAAGAAATACAAGTCAATAATTAGGCATGCATAAGGAGAATTTGAGGAGCAGGTTGCTAAAAGCATCAAGACAGACAATAAATATTTCTTTAAATACATCAGGAGCAGGAAACCAACCAGGGAGGCATTTGGCCCTTTGAATGATCAAGGAATAAAGAGATTGCTAAAGGAAGATGGAGAGAGATGGCAGAGAAGCTTAATGAATTTTTAACTTCTGTGTTCTCTGTGGAAATTGTGGGGTATGTACCCATGCCACAGACACTACTTTCAAGAAGGGAATCTGAAGAACTGAGTCAAATTGAGGTGACCAGAAATGAAGTTCTTGACTTATTGAGGAAATTAAAAAACATTAAGTCTCCAGGCCCTGATGGCATACACTCAAGTGTTTTTAGGGATCAAATGTGAGATAGTTGATCTACTAATCTAGGGTTCCCTGGATTTTGAGCCTGAGGGCGCATTTGGAATTCTGACATGTCATGATGAACTCAGCAACAAAATGGCTGGAGACGGAGCCAACTACAAAATGGCTGAAGGTGGAGCCAAGTACAAAATGATTGCCATAATTTAACTTCAGTAACATAGTATAGAACTTTGTGCTGTGCTGGTAGCTGCTACAAAAGCAACATTTAAAAAAAAAATCTGCACAGCCTGTCAAATCTCCAATAGAAGCCTTGCTGGGCAAAAGACCTACCCAGCTCTCCAACTTCCTAAAAACAGTTGGGTACCAGAAAAGGTGTTGGGCACCATGGCACCCACGGGCACTAGGTTGGGCTCCCCTGTACTAACCTGTATATGTGACTTATCACTAAATTCAGCTGCTGTACTCAAAGACTGGAGAGTAGCAAAGGTTACACCAATCTTTAAAAAGTGGTCCAGAGGGGGACCAGGAAACTAGAGGCCAGTCAGCATAATGTCTGTCACAGGCAAATCAGTAGAAACTGTAATCAATTATAGGATTATTAGGCACATAGATGAACAAAGCCTGCTGAGGGGGAAATCAGCATGGCTTCTGCAAAGAGAAGTCCTGCCTCTCCAACCTTTTGGAGTTTTGTGAGAAAGTGAACAAGCATGTAGACAATGGTGACCAGGTTGACATTGTATACTTGGACTTTCAAAAGGCTTTTGACAAGATACCTCACCAAAGAGTCTTGAGTAAACAACCATCATGGGATAAGAAGATGGGTTCTCTTACGGATTAAAAATTGGTTAAATGACAGGCAGCAAAGATTGGGACTCAATAGACAGTTCTCACAATGGAGGGAAGTAAGCAATGGGGTCCCACAAGGACTGGTATTGGGGCCAGTACTATTTAATTTATTCATAAATGATCTGGAATTAGGGGTGAGTAGTGTAGTGGCCAAGTTTGCAGATGACACAGAATTAATCAGGATAATGAAAACCAAAAAGGCTGACTGTGAAGAGCTCCAGGAAGAACAGATTGGGTGAATATGGCAGTGGAAAGTTCAGTGTCGGTAAGTGTAAAGTGATGCACATTGGGACAAAAAAGTCACAGTTTCATATATATAGGCTAATAGAGTCTGAATTTGCTGAGACAGAGAGAAGTTCTTGGGGTTGCAGTAAATAGCTCAATGAAAGTGTCAACCTAGTGTGCCGCATGAGTGAAAACGGAAACTCTTTGTTGGGGATCATTAGGAAAGGGATTGAAAATAAAATGGTCAATATTATAATGCCGCTATGGTGTGGCTTCATTTGGAATACTGTGAGCAGTGCTGGTCACCATACCTCAAAAAGGACATTGCACAGCTGGAAAAAGTACAGAGGAGGACAAGCAAGATAATTAGGGGGTTGGAGCCCCTTCCCTATGAGGAAAGGCTGAAGAGTCTGAGACTTTTCAGTTTAGAAAAGAGATGACCAAGGGGAGGATATGAAAGAGGTTTACAAAATTATGCACGGGATAGAGAGAGTTGACAAAGAGAACTTTTTCTTCCTCTCTCAAAATACTAGAACTCAAGGGAATCCAATGAAGCTGATGGGTGGTAGATTCAGGCTGGACAACAGGAAATATTACTTTACATGAGTGATTAAGATGTGGAATTTGCTGCCAGAGGATGTAGTATGGCCACAAGCATAGACAGCTTTAAAGGGGGATTAGACTGAGTCATGGAGGAGAGGTCTTATCAGTGGCTATTAGCCTTGGTGACTAAAGGGAACCTCCATGTTCAGAGGCAGTAAACATCTGAATCCCAGTGCCAGGAGGCAACATCAGGGGAAGGCCTTGGCTTCTGTGCAAAACATTGGACCCCATAGGAATTGGCTGGCCACTGTGTGAGACAGGAAGCTGGAGTAGATGGACCACTGGTCTGCTCCAGCAGAACTCTTCTTATGTTCTTACGAAAGTTAACATTTTTAGCAGCAAGTGAGCAATGAATGCACTGACTTTTAAAGGTGCTCTCATTATCTTTAGTATAATATTCATGAATTAATTAGTTGTCTCCACTAAGATAGTTACAGCATGGTACTGGGAGGAGTGAACCTGAAGATTTACTAAGATGCTGGTGAGCATGACGTAAAAATATTTAGAGAATGGAGTCATTAGTCTGTGTCCTCCCACTCCACTGAGCAAAGTTTGAGGCCTCCTTCTGTATTAAGTGGCTTCCTTTAGAGAAAGAGCCACTTAAGCTGAGGAAGACTCCTTAGGGAGAGAAACTTCCTCTGGCCTAAATTAAGATACCACCCATTGGCAGCACTTAGAAACATCAAAACAATTTAGAATGCAACTAGTAACTGGAAATGTTACATAGAAGGATTTGATTTCTTTATAATGGCAAGTGAATTAAACTTTAATTATTCCACTCATACCCCAATTCATACCCTCAGCTCATGAACCAGGCGATTTTCATGACAAATTTAGGTTCGTGACAAGGTTTGTACCCATCCCTAATCAGGACTGGAATTATGAACAAATGGAAACAGTAGTATTTACTGGCAAGAATCCAACCACGCTGCTCCAAAAGCATACAGGCACAGGTCTTCAGAAGAAGAGGCAGCAACTTGTGCCAGTTCTCCCCTCACACTGCAGATGCCCCCCCCCCGGTGTTTTTTCTGAGGGAGGCCGGCTGCTTTCACAGCTTGATTCTGGGCGGGTGGAGGGAGAAGGGGAGAAAATTCCAACCCAGAATGGACTAGGTAACCCAAAAGTTTGAAGAAAGGGGGGGGAAACACGTGTAGAATTATCGCTGTAGATTAAAAAGTTATAATAATAAAATTATAATACAAAATATTTAATCAAATTACAAATATTAAAACCAGTCATCACAATATAACAATTTCTAGTTACAGTATATATGTACCTTCCCCTAGTGTATAAAAACTTTTTATTAAAATTACATTTATATATATACACAGAGATGTCATACAGTTGCACACATCATTCCTATGTCCAGGTACATTTACAAATTGTATGAAATATTTGTAAACCAAATCAAATGTATTTTGGCCATGTGGTGTTCCACAATGGTTAAAATCTTAGTAATCATACCATATACTTTTTTTTAATACACAGTGCCTGACCACAGCACTAAACATCCGGATATAAATTTCCCCCCCCATGGACTGTGTATCTCACTTTGAAGTTAATTAGGACCATTGAAGATAACTATATCCAGATAGTTGATATTAGTGGCCAACTTTCTCCATAAGCCAGGTCAGGATCAAGCATCACCCAGTGATGTGTATAGCCTTATGTAGGAAACCAAATATGAAACAATTGCGCTGACGATTCAGTTAACTTTCAAGCTGCAAAGATAATAGGATGGTTTTACATTAGCCAGAATTCAGTGCTGTAAAAAATTACCTTTTTAATGAGTGCTTAGTTTTCTTACTTCAAAAGGAGACTTTGCTTCTCTGAAGTACTTGTGGCTAAGCCAACTGAAATACAAATAATCCTTCCATTTCCTTATAGGGGTGAAGCAGGCTTGTTGTGAATTCCTGGAAAGCCAGCTGGATCCGTCCAACTGCTTGGGGATCCGAGATTTTGCTGAAACACACAATTGTGTCGATTTAATGCAGGCAGCAGAGGTATTCAGCCAGAAGCACTTCCCAGATGTAGTTCAGCATGAAGAGTTCATCCTCTTACGCCAAGAAGAAGTGGAGAAGCTCCTTAAATGTGACGAGATTCAGGTAAAAGTTAGTTTTACGACACAAAGAGCTAAGAGATGCTGCTCAGCTTTGGCACGGGACAAGCAGAACCCCAGGATTAACAAGTGAAATAGTATCAGGGGCTGACCTGTCCCTTGTTTTGCTTGCCTTTATCTGATTTTTAACTGTTTGGCTGTACATTGTATATTGTTGTTATTTTCTTGTAGTTTTATTGATTTTCAGTTGGGGTAGGATTTATTTCATTCATATACTGCTTTGACTTTTAAAAAAATAATTAAGAATATTAACTAGTGAGAAAATCCCAGGCTATTTTTCATCCCTGATGAGGTCTTTTTCACACAGGAACAGACTTGTTGATATGAGGTTCCATGTGACAGATCCATGGCCTCCTTGACCCAATCCCCTGGCAGCTATCTCCCTCTACAACTAGGGCTTTTCCCATTTGAAAAAAAAACCTGGAAGTTGAATATTGTTATAATCATTAAAGTTCCAGTTTTCATTTTTTTAAAAAAAATCAGTTTCTATCACCTTCTGTTGTGAAGACATGCTTTTTCATGTATATTTCCACCCCTAATGGGCTATAGACCCACCAAAAAAAGAGCCGGAGAATTCAGAAAACCTGATACAGTGATTGTTATAACAATATATTGAGAAACAAGAAAATGCACTTCTGTAGTACTATTCTGTGATGTACCAGTGTGGTGTCAATTATTATTATTTATTTCATTTTTATACTGCCCATAGCCAAAGCTCTTTGGGCGGTTCACAACAGTTATAAAACAGTAAAATGCAATAAATATGAGATTAATATAAAATAATGCAAGAACATTAAAAAACAGTAAGAACAGTAAAAAAAAACAATTAACAGAGACTCCTAACTAATCATATTGGGCTCATGAATGGCCAAAGAGATCTTTAAAAGCCTCTGAAGGGGGCTGTCTTAACAATAATGTTGCATTAGGATTTAGAAGGCCCGTGTTTGAATCTCTATTCTGCCATGGAAGCTTGCTGTGTGACCCTGGAGTCTGGACCAATCACTCTCAGTGTAAACTGCCTCATAGAATTGTTGGGAGGATAAAATTGAGAAGAAAACAATGTACCCTCACTGGGGAAAAAGCAGGGTATAAATATCTGAATAAATAGGGTAATGAGAAGGTAAAAATTTAATTGCATATAATAGAAAAACAAGACTTCAGTAGTGTTGATGGAATCTAGGAAATACTTTTTTTTACTTCATGATTTATGACGCTGCCTCCTGATTCTTGTACCAAACCTACATTACCTGAATGTCTGCAACCTAAGTGCATCTTGCTCAGCTTTGTTAATTAAGCTTATGCAGCAGCCCATTTAAAATGAGACACTGGGAATGTACAAAATCACGTAATGACTTTTTAATGCTTTGCCAGCATTACCTTTAAATCAAGCCTGACTCTTCAAATATGAACACCATTTATTCTGAAATACTGTGAGATCCTTTCCAGTGCCTTTCCACTGCCATCTAGTGTCTGCTTTTCAACTGTGCACTATCAAAGACTTTCCCTGTAAATAAATGCCTGAATGTTTTTAAAACTTAAAATGAGCTAAGGCTTTGTTGGTTCACTTTTGCAAAATGTGGTCAAATAACATTTCCCCCTTTGTTGTATAGTAAATGAGAGCCAGTCTGGTGTAGTGGTTAAGTGTGCGGACTCTAATCTGGGAGAACCGGGTTTGATTCCCCACTCCTCCACTTGCACCTGGCTGGATGACCTTGGGCAAGCCATAGCTCTGTACCAGCTGTTCCCTCAAGGACAGCTTGGGAAAGAGTTCTCTCAGCCCCACCTACCTCACAGGGTGTCTGTTGTGGGGAGGGGAGGGGAAAGGAGTTTGTAAGCCGCTCTGAGACTCTTAAGTGAGTGAAGGGCGGGATATAAATCCAATCTCTTCTCTTCTTCTCTTCTTCTTCTAAATGAACAGGATAACTTACTCAGAAACCTTGTTGGCTGCAATTATGGATTCCAATCCTTCTGCTCCCCCCTTTGAAAATAACCTTCAGCTAAGGGCCATGGGTCTCTCCAGAACAGAGTATCAAGCAGATCAGGGGCTGTAAGAAGAAGGGGGAATCGGGGAAAACACTCCCCCTCCCCACCCTTTTATCAAACAAAGAGTAAGCAAAACTCAGAGGCTTGTCTGTTAATGCAGGAACAGAAAGGATAATTTTGCCCTATTTTCCCTTTTTTACTGCAGCCAACTGTGTGGCATGGGGTTTTGATAGATGACGTGACCCGACCCTCTGCAGAATATCAGGGGGAGGAGCACAGCAAGCACCAAGGTCAAGGTGGGAAAGAACTGTGCCCCTGAACTCTGTTTTTTCACGAGAGTAAGGAACCATCCAAAAAAAGAGAATTAGAGTGGAATAGTCTTATTTTTGTCAAATTATAATACAGTTGAAATATTAGGGCTAAATTTTTACTATTTGAGTACAACAGTCTTCAGTCAAAACATGCAGAGGTACCTAGGAACATATATAACATAAGTATAGATACCTCACCAGAATTACCATGCATTTCCTCAGTGATCCCTCCTTCTTAACCAATGTTTTTATGTTTTGTATGTATTATAACTATTTTGTATGTATTTTAATTGTTTTAACTCTTTTCTAAATGGTTTTAATTATATTTGATTGGGAGGATGTTGATTTTAATGGTTGTGTAATATAATTTTATCATATATATTTAAATTGTTAGCTGCCTTGGGGGACCTTGTAGGGGCAGAAAGGTGGTTTATCAATTCTGAAAAAAAAGAAATAAATAAGGGTGATGTGTAAGATCTAAAGAAATGGTAATTCTTTCAGTTGTAATGGTTTGGCAGAATTACAGTAGTTAATGTGTTCCTTCCTACGATTTATTTATTTCTTATTTCCGTTTATCTTGATAACAGTTTCCAGATCAACAGTTCCAACACTGTGTGCGTGTGTGTGTTAAGTGCTGTCAAGTCACTTCTGATTTATGGCTATCCTATGAATTAATGTCAACTAAAACATCCTGCCATTAACAGCCTTGCTCAGGTCTTGCAAACTAAGGGTCGTGGCTCCCTTGGTAGAGTCGATCTATCTCATATTGGGTCTTCCACTTTTCCTGCTGCCTTCAACTTTTCCTAGCATTACTGTATTTTCCGGTGATTCTTGTCTTCTCATAAAGGGACCAAAGTTTGATAGCCTCAGTTTAGTCCTTTTAGCTTCTAGGGATAGTTCAGGCTTGATTTTATCTACAACCCACCTTTTTGTCTTTCTGGCGGTCCATGGTATCCATAAAACTCTCCTCCAACACCACATTTCAAATGAATCAACTTTCTTCCTGCAGCTTTCTTCATTGCCCAATTTCATACCCATACATAGTAATGAGGAATACTATGGCATGGATTAACTTGATCTTAATTGCCAGCAACACATCCTTACACCTGGTGATCTTTTCTAGCTCTTTCATGGCTGCCTTCCCCAGTCTCAATTTCCTTCTGATTTCTTAGGTACAGTCTTCCTTTTGGTTGATGATGGAGCCAAGGGATAGAAAACTTTGAACAATTTCAATTTCTACATTGTCATCCTTAAAGTTGTGTAATTCCCCAGTCATCATTATTTTTGTCTTCTTGATGTTCAGCTATAATCCTGCTTTGGCTCTTTCTGCTTTAACCTTCATCAGTAGTTATTTCAGTCTGTTTCAAATAGCAGTGCCACCGAAGTTCATAATTTCCTTACTCAGAATATGAATGTGTTTGGCTCACAGCTGTTGTGATCATCAGTTAAGTGTCATTTCTCTTAAGAATTGCTCTGTGATTCAAGCTGTGAAACAAGTATTTGAACTGATTAGACTGCTTTATAGGCACATGTGCATAAATTCTTTAGTGATAGAGCCTCAATCTCCATGAGACTTTCTGTTGGAAACCCCCCTCCCCATTGATCTAGGTGTGAGAGCTAAAAATCCATTAACATACTCAAAGGTTCTTTCTTTTATGTTAGACTCTTCTACCAGTGAAGGATGTTTTTTATTACTTTTTAAAGCTTTTATTCTGCACTGGAACATTAGTGCAGAGAGACCCCCTTCCCCCCAAAAAAACAATCTGGGCATCATTATTACAGAGAAGAAAAAGAAGAAGAGATTGGATTTATATTCCGCCCTTCACTCACTTGGAGTCTTAGAGCGGCTTACAAACTCCTTTCCCTTCCCCTCCCCACAACAGACACCCTGTGAGGTAGGTGGGGCTGAGAGAGCTCTGGCAGAAACTGCCCTTTTTCAAGAATAGCTGTGCCAGAACTATGGCTTGCCCAAGGTCATCCAGCAGGTGCAGGTAGAGGAGTGGGGAATCAAACCTGGTTCTCCCAGATTAGAGTCCGCACACTTAACCACTACACCAAACTGGCTCCCAAAAGAGGAACAGTTGTCATTATGCACAAATCAGACTATATCCCGCAAGCCAAAAGACACCTTTCCAATACTACTTTCTTACAAACGACTATCCTCAGACTCTACTCAGGAATATCAAAAAGAACTAAACAGGATTATGAAAGAATTACCAGTGCGCATACAGGAACAGAACTATATGGACACACCACAAGAACCTTGACCAGGCATTGTCTATCTTCTGCCCAAAATACACAAGCCTGGCACCATTACCATAGGGGGGACTGGTTATATAGACTCCATTCTCAGACCTTATGCCATCACTGCACCGAGTTATGTGTGAGATGCCATGGACTTCCATCAAAAATACAGTCTGTTAAGAAATCTTCCAGGAAACACAATTTTGGATAACATTGTTGAGTCTCTGTACACCAACATCTGCAACAAGCTATTAGGAACACCATCTCTGACAACACCATGGCCACCTCACTACCAAGCTCTGCCAGTTTGTCCTCACCCACAACTGCTTCAGATTTGGTGAGGATTTATTCCTTCAGATCAATGGCACAGCCACGGGCACCCTCATGGCACCACAATACGCCAACATTTTCATGCCTAACCTGGATCAGCACTTCTTCAGCTCACATCCATTAACACTCCTCTAGTACTTGAGATTTATTGATGACATTTTCATCATTTGGACACCTGGGAAAGAAGCAAAGGAGAAAAATCACAGAAAAAATATATTTTCTAGGTTCCACTGTACGAGTACATAATGGAAGCATAAAAACCACCTTATACCAGAAACTTACTGATCAGCAAACATATCTGCGCACCTCCAGTTTCCATTGTAAACACACCAAATGATCCATCCCCTACAGACAAGCTCTATGCTACAGCCACATCTGTTATGATCCTTCAGACAGATTCTCACTTGCAGGATCTACTACAGACTTCTTTGGAATTACAGTACTCACCAGATATAGTAAGGAAACAAAGCCAGAATGATACCAAGGAACAATCTCCTACAAGATAGGCCCAAATGAAATAGAACACCACTGGAGAGTCATGTAGAGCTCTCAGTTCAAACTGGTTCAACACCTCATTAACTACCTACAACTATGCTGGACAATGATACTCCTCTTTCACAGGTGCTGGGAGGCAAACCTTTTCTTGCCCACAGATAGCTGCCTAATCTTAAACAACTTCTTGCCCAGAACAATACCCTTCCTAATATGGACATGGACTCTAGGACCAGGGCCTGCAGCAAACCAAGATGCCAACGCTGTCCCCATATTCACTCTGACAGCACCATTAGAAGACCTAATAGCACCAGCCAAACCATCTCAGGCTGATTCACTTGTTCACCTTCCAGTGTTATGAATGCTATCAAATGTTAGCGATGCCCTTCCACTCCCTGCATCAGACTAAACAGGTCATTCCCTACATAAAAGAATAGATGGACATAAATCAGACTTTACAAAAAACAGTAGGGAAACATTTTAATATTCCAGGTCATTCCATTGCAGACCTAACAGTGGCAGTCCTCAAACAGAGAAGCTTCAAGGGGAGATCACAACATGAGATTGCTGCACTTGAGTTCATTCACAAGTTCTGAACAATGGAACCCTCCACCCCACCCCCAGCTGAACAAGGACATAGGATTTTTATCTCACTACAGATGTTAATTTTCTGGGCCCAAGCATTTCCCCTCTGCTGTAATCAAGCTGACTGAAACATGCGTTGGACTTTTGCATCCTGAGTTCCTCTCCCTCCCACCTTCAGACCAGGATATAAAGACTCAGAAATATCCATTTGAATTCGTATCTGACAAAGAGAGCTGTGGGTCTCAAAGAAAATTCATTATCTCTGGCAAAGATTGTTTTTAAATTTCTGTTTCTTTCAATTCTTTAGCCTTTACATGGCCTTTTAGCCTTCATGGACTCCAGTGTTGCTACTATATCATTAGCCTTTAAAAATCTGTTAGTAATCAGCGGGATAAAAATCAAGACGAATTTAACATTTAAAAAAACATTCTCAACATAAGCTTACTTCTGTGTATTTTTTCTGTGAGAGCACTCAAAACCAAAAGTTCTATTTTTTTTGTTTAAAAGTTTCTTTTCTTTTTAAAGAAGCCATTTCCCTTGGAAGAAGTATTATTTGTTTTTCTTTGTGCAGCCACACAATGGCAGTTCAGTGCAAAGTAAAAAATGAAAACCGTTTAAGGTGTGAGAGCTGAGACAAAGGTGTCTTCTCCCACAAAAGATAAAATTTACAGACAGTTGTGTTGATCCACTAGAAGAAAACCCCAGAAGCACAATAACTTTATTAGGACTAACTAAAACTTTGTGAAGTAGCAAGAAACCTTGAGTTCCCCAGGCTCATCGTCAGGTTGGATGTTAAGCAAAACTGAAAAATTACACTAACTTTGCAATCCTATGAAGAGTTACTCCAGTCTCATCTTGTTGGTTTGAATAGGCTTCGATTGGAATAACCTGGCATTGGATTACATGGGGGAATAATGACTGCAAAGTCCCACTCTGTGTAATAGTTTTACAGTTCACTTTGCTAAGGATTGCATTGGGTTATGCAGATTTAATTGGTTAGACTTCATGGAAGTGTACATGGAAGCCGCCTTGAGCTGGTTCAAAAAAACTGGCAAGGCGGGATATAAATTGAATAAATAAATAAATGGAAGTGCAAAAAGATCCTGGTGGTGCCACCTGTATTCAGCCTGCACAGCAGTCTTTCCTCCTGTGTCAAGGGCCATCTGATCTGCACAAGACTAATCAATACTTTGCCTTTTCTTTAGGTGGATTCTGAAGAGCCTGTCTTTGAGGCAGTCATTAACTGGGTGAAGCATTCAAAGAAGGAAAGAGAAGCATCCTTGCCTGAGCTTCTGCAGTACGTCCGCATGCCACTTCTCACCCCGCGCTACATAACCGATGTCATAGACACGGAGGTAGGGACAATAGTCTTATTTAAGCACTTCGTGGACTCACTCTAATGTTGCTACTGTATTATAAAAGAACTGACTTGCAATAGTAGTGCCCTGGGTTAGATCCTCACAGCTTTCCACTGGAGCAAGAGGGAGGAGGGGTGATTTGGCCTGCTTCCCCTCTCTACTGCAGCCACGTGGCTTCTGTCCAGCTGGGCCCCGCAATATCTTCATAAGCCTTTTCAGGGGTCCAAAAGGGCTGCTGGGGGAAGAGAAAGATAGGGAATGATCTGGTTCTGTTAGTGGAAAACTGGTAGGATCCAGCATTGTGTCTTTACAGATGATCTTTTGTTTTATATCTAAGAAATATAGGTACATTTTTCCTGCTTCTCAGGAAGGGCAGAGAGAGAGAGAGAACACTTAGAAGTGGCTATCAGTGCATTTGTTTTATTGCCTAGGTTGGCCTACATTCTAGATCACAGCAACATACATTTAAAACTGCACATTAAAACATAGAAATAAAACATAAAAACAGGATTTACATGGCAGAACACCACAGTGCTCTTCTGAATGACTCAGGGTCAGGGCTTTTTTTGTAGAAAAAGCCCAGCAGGAACTCATTAGCATCATAGGCCACACCCAACAGCAGAAACACATTAACATATTAGGCCACACTGCTGACAGTGCAGCTCCCTCCCAGGATCAGCTTCCCCAGGTGCCCCGTGGCTTGTGGGGTGCATGGGGAACTCGAGGGAAGGAAGGCAGTTTCTGGATTGGCTTCTCCAGGGGCCCCACAGCTGCGGATTGCCTGGGGAACCTGAGGGGAGGCAGTTTAAACTGCCTGCCCTCCCTGGATTGGATTGGCTTCCCCAGGCACCCTGTGGCTTGCAAGGCACCTGGGGAACCCAAAGGGGGGGAGGCTGTAGGCATGGCCAACTCAGAAGTCAGCCGGAACTCCGTTCCTGTGCGTTCCTGCCCAAAAATAGCCCTGCTCAGGGTCAATAGAGATGAGACAATGGAAGGTCTAAAACACATGCGTTCTTGGTAAATAACAGCCACAGGGAGAGTTGGTTTTGATTTGGGCTGTAGCCTTGGGTAAAAGGTAACTTTTTCCTCCTGCAGCATTTTCTTGACTTAAATCGCCATTCCTGATCCACTGTTTCTCTTGCTGTTTCTCTTGCTTACATGTTGCCTGAACTCTTCTTGCATATTTGCATGAGTAGGGCAAGTACTAGCTATTGGGGTGGAGGAGATGCTTTTTAGTTATTAAAATGGCATGGAGGACCACCTCTGCCTACCCATTATCTGCACTTCAACTCTGATCCAATGTGAGGCTTCCCACAGCTTTTGACCAGGAAAAAAATGTGTTGAAGATCCAGTTATGGAACTTGCAGTGTCTCATCTGGGTAGATTTTGCATATACTATATACTTACAATTTTTCAAAACAATCCTGTAATTTAATGTATGATGCCTGTATGTCTTCCCTAGCCTTTTATTCGATGTAGTTTGCAATGCAGAGACCTTGTTGATGAGGCTAAGAAGTTTCATCTAAGGCCTGAGCTTCGCAGCCAAATGCAGGGCCCCAGAACCAGAGCACGTTTGGGTAAGCATCAGAGGAATGGGTGTCACAGTAGCTGGAGAATTGTACAGTGCTGGGAGAGGTTCAAAATGTGTAAGGTTTCTGGCACACCTGGAATGATTATTTTAGCCACTAATATTACATGGCAGTTGGCTTAGATGATTAAAAGAGTACTTATCTTCCTGAAGATATCTTTCCTTTGATCATTCAGAATTATGCATATGACGTGGATTAACATTGCTGGGTCAAGTTGTTTCTCTTGTGTTATGTCTGCGGTTAAAAACCTGAATGAAAGGACTGGCATTGTTCTATTTGGCACATTTTTTGCTGTCTAAGTTCAGGACTCTTGAACCAAGTCAGTCCAGGCATAAGGAGTATAATTTAAACAATAGGTTTATAGAGATAGGCTGTTTCATGTTGCTTTTCCTAAATGAATAGTGAATATAAGCACTTGAGATCAGCTTTTCATAAGCAAGCATATCTTAGATCCATGTTGACTTGCAAAAGCTTAAGCCCCTGCCTGATTATCCTACATATTAGTTGTAGATGCTGAAAATTCTCAGTGCTAATTTCAGTTTACAAATAGATTGCTTGTGGAAAGTGCTGTCAAATCGCAGCTGATTTACGGTGACCCCATAGGGTTTTCAAGGCAAGAGACATTTAAAGGTGGCTTGCCAATGCCTGCCTTTGCATCGCAACCCTGGACTTCCTTGGTGACAAATTGCTGAGCACACTCAGAGAGATTCAAAATGCTTTTAAAAAGACAACATTCCAAGGGTGCTCTGGAATGTAACAACCAAATTATTGCCCAAGCTGCAATTCAAAGATGTCATTGGGTTCTGAAACCTTCTTCTTGATTCAAAATTTATTGTTAATTAGAGCATTTAACTGGGGGCAGTAAAATGAGCTCACCAAGGGCAAATATATAACATAGCAGCTAGAAAACAAAGCCCATATATACAGATGTAGGCAGCAGCATTGTCAAGAAAGATCTAAAGACTATATTGAGGCACAAGCTAACTATGAGTCATCAGTATGGTGGTGGTGAGAAGAAAAAGAAAACGACAAAGACCAAACAACATGGGTATTAATAGCACTCTTCAGTTTGGCATAAAGCCACAGCTGGATTTTGTGCCATATAATTTTAATCTTGAGAAGAAACCAGTAGAAACACAGCATGTTTCAACAGCAGCCTTTTAAACATTTGAGAATTATTAACTGCTGGCCTTGACCATAGGGAAAACCACAACAGTGGGTACAATCCAGCGCTCACAGTGCAATCCTAAACAGAGTTGTGCCCTGCTAAGCCCATTGACTTCAGTGGACTAAGAAGGGTGTAACTGCTTAGCCTGGCATTTGTCTGTCTGTTGGCTATGTGTTGGGTTCTGCCTTTGAGACAAAGCACACATGACTTTTTTTGTTATGACCTGCTAAAGAATTAACATTAGTGTGATCCATTTTTGTACAGGTGCCAATGAAGTTCTTTTAGTAATCGGCGGCTTTGGAAGTCAGCAATCACCTATTGATGTGGTAGAGAAATATGACCCGAAGACACAAGAATGGAGTTTCCTACCAGTAAGTATTTTGTCACCCTTCTCACATTTTTGACAATAAGAAATGCTAGGCACCTAGTTTAATGTTGTGTAACCAAAATGAACAAACTAATTAGATGTTGTGTACAAGTGCATGTAAACTGTGCCCCAGCACCTACTTTTAAAAGCACAGTCATCTTAGGCGAAGGGAGTTTAGAACAGAGAAGTTGCACTGCTGATTTGCCCTTGCTCCTCCCTCTGTTTCTGCTTTCAGATTCCTCACCCTGTCCCAGCATCTTTTCCCCTGTAGTTTTTAACCTCACTGTTTCCCCCCGAAAAGAAGATCTTCCCAGATAACAGTTGCAGAGAATATGTGTGTGGACTGAACACATGAAAAGCAGGACATCCATGTAGGCAGTATCAATGTAGGAAAGTCTTCTTGTATAAAAGCATCCTCAGATGAAGAATAAGAAATATTCCATTTCAGATTTAGATTTGGCTATACTCTAAGAGCAAACCAAAAACTAAAGTTTTCTAACTCTGAAGCAACAGAACAAAGTTTGAGACCAGTGGCACCTTTAAGATCAACAAAGTTTAATTCTCGGTATAAGCTTTTGTGTGCAGGCACACTTCATCAGATACACTGAAACATTTTTCCTCATGCCTTACAAATGGGGGGGGGGGGGTTAGTTGCCAGGAAGGTTTAGTTAGAGTCAAAATGCATGAGTAACTGGGCAACTATAGCTGATATAGGATTAAAGCAGTTGGTAAAACCTGTCAATGGCAGCAGATCAGCATACATAAGTACAAGAGTTTACAAACAGATATGAGAACTGAGTTGGAACCCAGTGGCACCTCCAAGACCAACAAAGTTAAATTCTGGATATAAGCGAGAACTGAGAGACTTAGCATGTGTAGATGCACACTTCTTCAGATACATTGAAGCAGATTTTCTTAAGCATTATATATAGGGGGGGGTAGTTGACAGGAAGGGCTAATTAGAGTAAGATGCATAAGTACAGTTAAGATTGGAATAACGGAGTAGGTAAGATCTATGAATAGCAGCAAATTAGCATACAGATAATAAAAGAGTTAACAACAGATGTGAGAACTAAGTTTGAGTCCAGTGGCACCTCCAAGACCAACAAACTTTAATTCTGGGTATAAGTGAGAACTGAGTGACTTAGCATGTGTAGTGAAATAAGAACCCAATATCTCTGTTAAGCCCTGGGGGTTCCATTGTCCTGAGTGTTGTAATAACTTGTAATTCAGCAATCTCCCATTCCAGTCTGTTTCTGAAATTTCTTTGCAATAAAACAGGTACTTTGAGGTCGAAATGTTTTCCTACAGGTTTCTCATTTTTATGATTTTTGATGTCAGATTTGTGTCCATTTATCCTTTGGTGTAGGGTTTGACTTGTTTGCCCTATGTAGAAAACTGAAGGGTATTGTTGGCACTTAATGGCATATACAATGTTAGAAGATGAGCAAGTGAATAAGCCTGAGATGATGTAGTTTATGTTGTTAGGTCCAGTGATTGTGTTATTTGGGTGTATGTGGCAGCAAAGTTGGCATCTGGGTCTCAAACGACTCCTCACCTACAGTAATACAACATCCAAACTGAACATGGACACCAGTGCTAGAGCTTGCAATAAACCCAGACACCAACTTTGTTTATTGGTTCAATTATCTCTCTTTTTTAACACACATAGAGCATCAGTCGTAAAAGACGCTACGTTGCCACAGTATCCTTGCATGATCGGATATATGTGATAGGTGGTTATGATGGCCGTTCTCGACTCAGCTCTGTGGAGTGCTTGGATTATACATCGGATGAAGACAGCATCTGGTACTCTGTGGCTCCAATGAACGTTAGACGGGGTCTAGCTGGAGCCACCAGTCTGGGAGGTATGTGTTCAGTAACAGATGGATACACTGTGACTAAGCTGTTTGAATTGGGGCCAGTATGACATCTAGAATGCCGGAATCCTTTAGGAATCAGATCAGTGATGGGAGGGAGAATAGATCTCTTCAAAGAGTTAGTAATGGTTGATAAGCAACACATGTAGGTACAAATACAAGGGGGGGAAGCCTTTCATCTAAAGACAGCAAATTAAACCTGGGATGGTAATTAATTTTTAGGTTCACTCTTGCACAGTATATAATTTTAGGGACCACACATCTTTCCTAGTGACAATGGTGAGCTTGTGAAGATCAAAATTGATACTACTGCCTAAAGTTCTTCTGTCTTCAGAATGCTGAATTTGACCCAAATATCTACATTATGTTTGTTATCTGGATCATAATTGACAACATTCAGTAAGATAGACCCTAAATAGAAACATGATGAAAATTAGCACCACTGTATTTGCCATTTGAGATAAGTTGTTTTTAGGAGGCCATCCATTTATGTAGTAAAAATGTGGCTGTTAGATGCTGGTACCAATGTTACTTAGGTCCAAGTATTAGTTTACTTTAATTCACTTCAGATGTAAGCAGTAGACTGCTCATTTTATAAAACAGTTAATTTTTGTCAGACATCATCCTGAATTTTAATCAGGTGGTTTTTATATAGGTAAATTCAGACTATTTCCAAGAGATTAAATTAACCCAAGTTATCTGGCCAATATATGTTTTTTTGTAGAATACCAGCTAGATATGGTGATACATTTCAATCAGTTCATTAAAAGGAAAACACTTAACTGAATGAGTTGACAGTTCAGTTATGAAGTCATCTGATTCTTGTGTCATCTCTCCTGTCCGGGAAGACTTGTAAGAAAAAAATGGCACAGGGAAACCCTGTACAGATTATTCAGATTTCCACAGAGTGCAGCTGTCTCCTTTATATAGCACTTGGCGTATTTTATCCTTCGGTTTCTAATGAGTAATTATAGTAGATTTCATGTTAATCATTCATACGAGGTGGCGTAGTGAAAGAATGCACAAATATCTTGCCTCTTGTGAAACTTTCATTCTTGAAGTGCTGAAGAACAGCAGCTCTGTGGGCCCACCTCTGACTTACAGGTTGGATACACCAAAGTTTTTCTTTGGATGGAAGGCTTTTCACAGCCAGAGTGTGAGTTTCTTGTTTAATTTCTTGTATTGCAACCCCAAATGCTATTCCTAGGAGTCTCTTATCCCCAGGGAGCAGCATTGGGAGATGAGAAGGCCACTCTCCCATGAGCAGAAATCTCTCCATCTATAGGAACACTCTGATGGATCCAAGCCTGTGGGTGTTAGGGACTGACACACATATTGTATATCAAATAACATATACAAGATTATGTCAAAATATATATGAAATGGCTCTCTACATTCTTAACTTGGAATTGTTTCAGACATGATCTATGTTTCTGGAGGTTTTGATGGAAGCCGGCGTCATACAAGTATGGAGAGATATGATCCCAACATTGATCAGTGGAGTATGTTGGGAGACATGCAGACGGCTCGAGAAGGCGCTGGATTAGTTGTTGCTAACAATGTTATCTACTGTCTTGGTAGGTAGCCTTAGTGTCATTCTAGTGCCTTGATCACATCCCAGCAAACAGATTCTGCAAGGAGTTATATATTTGCAAATCCCATTCTGTCCTGGGGTGTCTACCAAGCAGGAAAAAAACCTTCCTTGGAATAGCAGAGGTGGTGCCTGTGGCATCAGCTTTCCAGCCCAGGCATAAATAACCTGCCATTACAGAAGTGGAATGGGAGTAAAGCAGCTAAGGAATTGAAGTGTGGGAGTTCTCAGGAAGCATCATTCCTCACTCAGAGTTCTGTAAGGCAGCTACACTTCCCCTTACTTCAGTTTATATGCCCTGTTGTTGGCTGTCCAGAGGAACTGGTTGGCCACTGTGTGAGACAGGATGCTGGACTAGGTAGACCATTGGTCTGATCTAGCAGGGCACTTCTTATGTTCTTATGACGGACTGCACAATGTCTGTACAGCTTACACAATATGGTAGTGTTAACTTAGAATTTCCATTTTTGCTGAAATCCTCATTAGTGATTTGGAGTTGGGAGTAAGCAGTCAAGTGGCTAAGTTTGCAGATGACACTAAATTGTTCAGACTGGCGAGAACCAGGGAGGATTGAGAGGCACTCCAAAGTGCCTTGATTCTATTCTTAGAGGATTTTGTTAAATTTTAGAGTGTCCTTGTTTTTTGAAATGGACAATTGCTGAATTATGTGAGCCCTCTAGGTGGAGGTGGCAGTGAATTTTAGGGATTTTTTTCCCTTGCCATTCCGTAGAGGAAAGCACAACTTATTGTTGTGAAACAAAACAAGATGAAAATATTCCCCTTCAAAATTAAACAGCTAAACTCCCCCCGCGCCAAGTTAATTATGAATGAGTTTTTGAACTGTATCTCCATGAGGTGTTATACCGCTTCACAGTTGTGCAATTGTACAACAAGGCGGGGGGGGGGGGGTTGAAAACAATCTACCTTACTCATACAAGATTCCTCTCCCCAGATAACCATTTCTACTACTACATAAGAGCAGGCATGCTGGATCAGACCAATGATACAGCTAGCCCAATATCCTGTTTTCAGTTGTGGCCAGTCAGATGCCACAGGAAAGCCCATATTTGTATGGGCAGCCATATATCTATAGGGTAGATATTTAACTGAGGTTTACTTTATAGACTACAAGTATGGTCATAACTTGCCTTTCAATTAATTTTTAAATGGGACCTGTGAAGACTGTTATTGAAACACAACAGTTTTTCAGCAAACCATTCAATGCAAGACACCTGGAATATTTGTGAGTTTTTGTGAATGTAAACCTAATAAAGAAAAAAATATGTTTGGGATATACAAAAAATATTTGAAAACTGGCTTGTTTTCAAGATTAGGACAGTTTTCTGAATTTCTATAACTTAAATCATTTTGTATCAGATTTTTAAAGAATTTGGCTGTTTATTATTCTACCACCCAAGTAAATTTACTGTACTGTACTTTAAGACAAATTGTCTTGGACGACCAAAAACCAGTTATTATAATGGCATAACATTGAAAAAACTAAATTTTCTTCATTATATATGCTCTCTCATCATTGTATCCTGTCTCTATATCAGTTAGATTGTAAACGCTGTCTCTTCCTTTGTGCCGCTTCATTTGTGCTCAAAGCCTTGGGCAGGGGGGTGATGCCAGTCCTGGTAAAGATCCTATTCTTCTCCCTAATAAATGACGCCTTTGAGCAATAAAAAAGTTAAAACGTTTGTTTGGATCCTCTGTGTTGTTTCAGGCGGTTATGATGGTCTGAACATCTTAAATTCTGTGGAGCGGTATGATCCCCATACTGGGCACTGGACAAATGTCACTCCGATGGCCACCAAGCGCTCAGGTGAGAGTTCCGATCACATTTGTGGAGTGGTGTTATAAAACCTACAAACCAGCTTTGGTAAGTTGTAGCGTGCAGAGAACACAGTTGTTAAAAAGTGACCCTAACTGCAGTCTTTAACTCTGGTGACTGTTTAGTGGACAAGGTCTGATGTTTAGTGTAAGAACGTTACCTTGCATCACCGTGCAACCTTTCTACTTTAAAAGTAGTAATGTTTCTGAATGGTATATCCATGTTTTGCTGAGCCCATGAACAGCCATCTATTCCTGTCACTTCTCCTACCACCAGAGTCTCTGAGTTATCTTTGTAGTTGTAAACCATCTCTTTTCTGGCACTGCACACTTGCAGGGCAGTCTTGGGCATTTAAATATACTTTTATTAGAATAATTTAAGCAACATTTAATGCCTCTTTCATCCAATCCAGCTCAGGAAAAGTTTGCATTAACTTTTCCCTGCTGCTTAAGCACTAGTAACACTTGTATGCTAATGGATGGCAGGCACTATAAATGCACACACTCTTAAGTTTCATATATTTTCAGAAAACACAAGATGAAATTTCTCATTGTTTCTGAATAATTTTACCATTGGTTTATAATGTATTCCTTTCCATTGTACTGCATTTAATTTATGATGGAGTGTCCTGAAGATGGAGGGAGCTCTTTACATCAGTAGAATTGGGGGGGGGGGGGGGGGTTAGGATACAGCTTGATATTTCAAGCTGATGCTCAAGCCCACAAAGAAATTCTCAATCAAATTCACACCATTGTATCAAAAAATTAACAACTAAACAAGTAAAGCAGTAAAAAGCTGAAGTCTTACTCAAAAGACAGTGGTAAGTATCAATAAATAACTTGCAGATGAAACATAAGTACAGGAAAAGAATCAAACTCAAATGCCCTCTGAATAAAGTGTCTGAAAGCAAGCAAAGAATGGGCAAGATGGGCTTTCCTGGGGAGTTGCTTGTATCCAGCAATGCACAAGCCTAAAAGAGCTGCTCTTGCACAGCATTTTATGCAACACCAAGGGCTTCTCTCCTGACATACGGTCGAGGAATTTGCACAAGATCTTGCACAAGCGGAAACGCAAGTGCAGATATAATAAGTTGCTACTGTGGCTACTGTGGTCTTTTTCTTGTATTTCCACTCGCACAAGAGTTCTAGCACAAGGGGAAATTTTGTGCTGGATGCAGCCCAATGAATATACAGTGCTCTTGGTGCCGCCACCAAGAATGCCTTATCCCATATACTTAACTGTGGGCTGTGTAGCTCATTTACCTTGGTAATACATTCCTTTGTTTCTCTTCCTAGGAGCTGGAGTAGCCTTGCTGAATGATCATATTTATGTTGTTGGAGGATTTGATGGAACAGCACATCTTTCGTCTGTGGAAGCGTATAATATTCGCGCAGACTCCTGGACAACAGTGACAAGCATGACAACCCCTCGCTGTTATGTGGGTGCAACAGTCCTGAGGGGAAGGCTTTATGCCATAGCAGGGTAAGGGGGTACTGACAAAAAATGGCTGGGCTAAACCTTAACTTTTCTCAGCTATGCATTGTAGCTCTGCAGGTATGGTAATACAGTCTCACTACTTTTGGGGGCGTATTCCCCCATATTCAGTCTGTTGGAGATAGGAATCCTGAGGAAATCCAGAATGACTGGCTTGTCTTCTTATCCATCCTTCTTGATCCATGATCCCATTTCTGTTTTGAGACTGGCCCATATCTGGTGCCATACACTATTTGCACATCCAGGGCGTTTTTTTTCTGGGGGAATGCTCTGGAACAGAATTACGGAACCTCTAAAACAAAATTCTTTTTTAAAGTTCCTGAGTTGTCAGTACACAGATTAAAAACTTCATTTCCCTCTTGAGAGTTCCGGTACCTCTTTTTTTTTTAATTAAAAAAAAAGGCCCTGTGCACATCCATTATCTGCCCTTACTCCACTCCAGTTCCTAAAACACAGGACTGCAGTCCCATCTGCCTGTGGAGGAAAGGGCTGGAGGATCATTTTATTTTTCCGTTTCTGTCCAGTCCGGCCTCATATGCTTAGGACTGATTGATTTTTTACACTTTAATATATTCAGGAGCACACTCAAGGACAAAGAAATATTTTGTAATGGAAAAAAGACCAGTGACTGCACATGTTGTATGTGAGATGTGGCCTCCGATACACACAGTGGGATAAAAATATACAATGTATGATCATTCCCACATGCCCCTGCATGGAAGCATAGAACTTGTACAAAAATAGAACATGAGGATTGATCCTTAGTGTGGGCTTGTGGCACCAAAAAATTTCCTTTATTCTAATCTCTCAAAAATAAAAGATCACTATGATCTTATGACTAACAAGGATGGATGCCATCCCAAGAACTGCTGCTCTGTTTAATATGATTCATCAGTCCTTAAGTACAAGAATGTGCCCTTACCTTTAATCCTCTTGTCACTTGTAGGTATGATGGTAACTCACTGCTGAGCAGTATTGAGTGCTATGACCCCATCATTGACAGCTGGGAAGTGGTGACATCACTGGGGACCCAGCGATGTGATGCTGGTGTTTGTGTACTGCGGGAGAAATGATGTCCGGAAAGAAAGACCTTGTCAGAGCACTTCTTGGAGCAGAGGGACTATTGGAGAAAGCATCAGCTGGCTTACATCTTGTAGATGTGGATGCAGTGACCATTGACCCTGTGCTGTGCACCCACAAGCTCATCTTCAAAGCTACTGATCCTGGTGGGGGGAAACCCCCCCCCCCCACACACACACACAATGCACTTTGAGGTGATCATGGAGGAATTACATACTCATCTAGACTATCCCAGGGAAAGTGGTATGTCAGAGCAGCAAGGATGCACATGCCTTCTGACCTGCTGAATGCCTGAGATTAAACAAGTTCATCTCCGTCCTCTCCAAAGCATCAGTCCATGCAGGGAGATGAGAGTTTGGGTCCACAAGTGGGTTTGTGCTTGAATGTTTTCATGTACCAAATACGCTGCAGTGCAGACATATTTTTAGTGAAGATTTAGTGGGCAGACTGTGCTTTCTGGATGCTTGTTCCGGTTCTGTGCACAAACTTGTACTCAGTGGTGGGATAGAGTCAGAGACAGTGGTTGGCATATGAAACTGCAAAGACTCAGTGTCTTGGTGTAAGGGCTCTGACCACGTATATAAACACAGAAGAAGGAATGGAGACCAGACACTGCTGTAATACTCAGTTGGGCAGAATGGCAGTCATACAGGAAGAGAATGTTGCATTTTATATCTTCTAGTGGTTGGGCCACCAACATTTCCTGGAGTGTGGGGGTATTCCAAGTACTTGTGAATAAAAACCTGACTCTACATGGCATCTCTTTCTAAATACAGAACTTTTGGGGGTTAGCAGAGCAGTGATGTGTTGACCACTGTGTCCTTGGGGTTCTTGGAGACCTGAGCTACAATGGATGGGTGCCTAGGTTGGAGGGAAACTGCAGTGTATGCTTTCTAAGAGTGTGTCTGCTCAGTCGACTTTTCAGGGATTGGATGTGTATTTGCAGTGCAGCCCAACCCCACCATCACAGAGCACCTCTCCTCAAACCCACCTTAAGCACCAGCCAGTTTGCGCTGCTGATAAGCAGTACAATCCCATGCACAGTTATTCCAGTCTGATTTCAGTTCTCTTAAATGGGAATAACTATACACTGGATTGCAGTGAAGGTGAAGCCAGGTCTCAGACTGCATGCCTTGTGTGAACACTGTTGCCATAGTGCTCTTTTTCTTCATCTGATTTTTAACACTGTTTCTTGTACTCCTGCTTTACTGATAAAGTAGGAACATGGGAAGTTTGTGTGCACTCAGCATTCAGATATTTCCAACATAGTTTCTTCTGCAGAGCATCTCTCCAGATCCAGTTGCAGCAAGAATTTAGAATCCTTCTCTTCATCTTGAACTGGAATTCTTTTATTGTTTGCTGAGCATCACTCTCTATAGTGACATCTAGGACTCGCATTTCTTCTCGCTGCTCTTCTGGCGTGTAATGCAGTCTGCATTAGGTGTGTGAAGATGCAGCAAGGGCTGTGTTGCTGAAATGGACCCCTGAGCCTGTGGATACTGCAGCTCCATCCTTTATGTACATGCCATAAACTATCAGCATGACCCTGGAGCTCTCTCTCCTGACCTACTGAGCCTCTTTTTGTGTTGCCTATCAGGTATCAAGGGGTGAATGTATTTATTTTCTTGGGTGCTGTTGACTCTTTGCTTTGGGGATACAGTAGCATGAGATTATTATGCACTTTCAAACAACACTGAGTATATGAATTCTGTCCTATCACACCAGTGTTTGTGATTAATTTCTTATGTATTTTTTAATAAAAGTATCTCTGGTACGTGTGAATATTTTTGCTGCTGCCTTTCTTCAAGGTGGATTGTTTTTATATGTGCAGTATTGTTGCACTTCAAACCAGGATGATAAATATTTGTTGAGAGGACCATTTCAAGCTCTGCTTTTTGGCTCCCTTTCTCAAGGGACTAGTTTGGTGTAGTGGTTAACAGCGCGGACTCTAATCTTGGAGAACCAGGTTTGATTCTCTACATGCAGCTGCTGGTGTGACCTTGGATCAGTCATAAGTTCTTTCAGAGCTGTTCTCTCAAAAGCAGTTCTCAAAAGAGCTCTCTCAGCCCCACCTACCTCACAGGGTGCCTGTTGTGGGAAGGGAAAGGAGACTGTAAACTGCTCTAAGACACCAAGTGAAGGGCAGAGTATACATCCAATCTCTTCTTCAATGCTTCCTCTTTTTGCTTCTTCAGTCATATTTATTCTAAACAAAGAGCTCAAAACAATCGTCACATCAGCCTTCCTTCCCTCTCCCCCAAACAAACAACCCAGCCTAAGCAGTTGTAGTGAGGTCATTTAGCTGAACATTATTAACTACAGTTATTGTGTAGCATAGCTACTACAATACCCACTAAAGATCATCACTCTTTGATGCAGATGGGTGAACTTATTATATCAGGGCAGACTTGCTACCAACAACATTTGGGATTCAGAGATGTTGATTTATTTGTTAACAAAAGATAATTAGAGACCAAATTATGTCTAGACTTCTAATTCTCAGGGAAAGCACATGGCTAATTGATGGGGATTTTTTGGGGGGGGCTTTCACTGTACATAGATTACATAATGCAGATTCAGGGTGACCCTAACAGTCAGATGCATTCCTGGCTTTCTTAACCACTCAGTCAAAAATTGCCCTTTTTGTTCTTATAGTACAGGATGACCTCATTGCTCATTCTAAGGAGGGAGCCTGCTGCCAAATCAGGTGGTGAATGGGAGATGTGTAATACCACTCAGGGTCTGGCAAGGAGGCTGACAAAACAAAGAACTCTCTGTGAGCCATGTGTCTTCTTAAACTCACACACACTATATAACACATTTTCACTCCACTTCCAATGCACTTTGCAAGTGGATTTTAGGTTGTGGTCACATGGCAAGCTTATCACGATTTGTTCCCATTGTTTATTTGATTGGGGAAATTTTTTTGTGGGTTGGGATGATCACATATCCCTCCCCAAACTGTTTGCATCATGCAACAAGGCTCCAGGCACCATCCAGATAGCCACACCACCCAAGCGGTGGCTCAGCGTTTTTTAAAAAAAATTCTTTGCACATATGCGCATGGCCAAATCACCACTCCCACTTGGATGCGCTGTAATGCCTTTTCTTTGCAGGGTTTTTTCCCTGAACAGCAAACAAAATGAACCACCGACGTACAACTGAGCACTGGAGTCTATATATGTGCACTTGAATGTTCATACATTGAATATATTCAGCACAGGATTGCTAATGTGCACAATGGCAAAAGCTGGAGGGGGAAATTCAGCACGAGAAGGATGTTCAGATGACTTAATCACATTCATAGCAAGAGATGGCTGTCCAGATAGGCAAAATTGTGGATTCACAGCGCAAATATTCGGAAAGTACTTGATTTTCCCGGTGTTGGAAACTGGGAGGATTGCGGAGGTGAGTCCGCCTCAATACGGGAAACAGGTGCGGCCATCTGATCAGCCCTTTTAAATGTGATAGGGAACAGTGGTGAAACCTGATCACAATGACAGTGTGACCACAACCTTACTGTGTGAAATGGCAAAATCCACTTGCAAATGGTCATTGAAGTGGACTGAAACTGCATTATTAAGCAAGTGTGAAAGTGCTCTTCAGGGGGAAAAGTGGACCATCTGGTCATACTGGAAATCGAAGTTTCATTTCATAATCCAGTGTATCTACCATAGTATATAACTGAAATTCCCATGGGAAAGTATGGAAATTATGTCAGGAGGGTGAATACATGAACACATGAAGCTGCCTTATGCTGAATAAGAGCCTTGGTCCATTGAAGTCAGTACTGTCTACTCACACTAGCACCGGCTTTCCAGGGTCTCAGACTGAGATCTTTCACATCACCTCTTACCTGATCTTTTAAACTGGAGATACCTGGGATTGAGTTTGAGACCTTCTGTATACCAAGTAGATGTTCTGCCACTGAGCTACAGCCCCTCTCTTGAATGGTGAAAGTGCCTCTCATGGTATAAATCCATGCACGTTTAGACAGGCCCATGAATATCTTGACCATCTCTTCATCAAGAAGATAATCTAACTAGCCTTGGTCAGAAACTGGGCTCCCCTCCCCTTGCTGGTACATCAAGTACCCTCCCTCCTAGCTTGTCAAAGAGCTGGTAAAGCCAGGGTGTTCAGAGACCTCTTGAAAAGGAGACCAAACGAATTCTGAACAGTACTGCTGGTGATGTGGATGAATCTGTTGGGCTGCAAGCCTCCATTGTTTCTTGCTGCGTTGCTAGATTTTTGTCTTGGTTTTAAATTGTTATGAGTTGCCCTGGGAAAGGTAGGATATAAGAATTGTAAAGAGACTACTGCAAGAAAGACCCACATGTAGAATGGCATGGCATAAGTGAGGCCAGACTATCAAAGCCTGCTAGGTACAATAAGGATGTCTGTGGACAATTCCTGTGCTCATGCTGTCTACGGGAATACAGCACTAAGTCAGCACATCTCTCAAAAGCCTCGAAGAGGTGAGTTTTTAGCAAGGACTGGGAAATGAGAGGTGGTTGGGGAACGGTGGTGATCTCTAAAGGAGCGGTGCCCTCCCGGCGGATAAGAGTTGTGAAGCTGGTGGAGCAAAGGCTAAGAGAAAGGAGGGCACATCCTCGACAGGGCTTTGAGGGCAAGGCAAGGGCGATCCCAGAGCAGCCAGGTAATACTTTAAGGGAGAGATACCCTAAAGCAGTACTCATTCTGGTCCTTCACACTTACGGACCTAAGAACATTACACAAGCAGGGGTCAATGGCCACTTCCGCACTGTCATTTTTGCCACTCGTTTGTCCCTATTGCTTTTGGTCCCCCCCCCCCCCTTTCCATATGTGTTTTGCTCCCTCGGACTACTAGAGCAAAACACATGGGGCAGCGCAAGTCATACACCGCGCGGCCATCGCTTTTCGAAGCTAGTCTCTAGAAGAAGATGCACCACCACCCGGCCGGCGCAGTTCCTGGCTTTGGGCCGTTTCCTTCTCGAGGGCCTGGGTGACGAAGGCCGACCCCACAAGGGAACGAGCGCAGCTGCAAAAAAGAAAAACTGTGGCGTGAAGAACAGCGAGGCGCGCGGCCCCAGCAAGAAAGCAAGACAAAAAACGCGCGCGTTTGCAGAGACCTCGGAGGAACGGAGGTACCTCTTCGCATGGTCCGGTCCTGCCCCGCCCTTGTTCAACTGCGCCTGCGCGGTTATGGCGGCGCCCGGTTCGGAGATGGCGGTGGCTGCTGCGGCTGGACCGGAGGAGCTGGTATGCGCGCGGGGCCGGAACCGCAAGGCAGTGTTGTGCCAGCGTTGTGGCTCCCGCGTCCTTCTGCCTGGGACCGCAATTTTTGCCCGCAGAGAGGTAGGGAGCGCTGAGGCCCCCTCCCTAGGTGAAGAAGGGGCTTCCTTGCCTACAAAATTTCTAAAAGGGGAGAGGTTTCCTTGAATGTTGAGCAGATGACTTGTTGAAGGTCCTTATGTTTCCCTGGAGGCCATCAGCTCTTGGGATTCGTGGTTGGGGGTCGCTCGCTGGGTGGGTGGTGAGACTTGAGCATGCTGCACATGCTCAGAGACGCACCCATCCTCTTGTTCCGTGATTTGTATTACAGATGAACGCAGTTGTGGTACTGAGCTATGTCTTGCTTGGAACACAGAAGCTCTCCCAGTATTTAAGAAATAGATTATTATAAACATTCAGTGCAATAAAAAAAAGGGAATGGTACTTGTATGCACACACGTTTTGAGCAGCTGCAGTTTGTATCTTGGCCCTGGCCTGGATAGCTCAGGCTAGCCAGATCTCATCAGATCTTGGAAGATAAGCAAGGTCGACCCTGGCTAGGATTTGGATGGGAGACCGCCAATGAATAACAGGGTTGTGACCTGCAAGCAAGGAATGGCAAACCACCTCTAAACATCTCTTGCCCTGAAAACTCTACAGAGTCACCATAAGTAACCTGTGACTTGATGGCACTTTCCTCCACCACCACCATTTTGTATCTTGGGTAGGTAGAAGGTGCCACAAATCACCACTCAATGCCTGTATAGGTGTTAGGATTACTAATTCTGGCTTGGCTGATTCCTTTAGATTTGGGAACAATGTCTGGGAAATGTGGGGAGAAAGCTCAGGGGGAATTTCACAGAGTCTTTTTTCTGAAGCTGCGGTTTCATCCAGGCCAACTGACCTCTATAGTTTGGAAATCAGAAGTAGTTTTGGGGAGAAATCCAAGCCCCACTTGTAGGTTGGCAGCTGTAATAGGTGTTAGCCCTATTGCTGGTTTCAAGGTAACAGATAAATTTTCTTGTTGTTTGACAGCTTTTCCTTCCCTCCATGAAGAAGAAGACAGCACTGGTGGCAAGCAGTGACCCAGATGGAGACATTCTGCAAGACCACTGGCTGGTCGATGACATGTTCTCATTTGAAAACGTTGGCTTTACCAAGGATGTTGGCAACATAAAGTTTCTGATCTGTGCAGACTGTGAAATTGGCCCTATTGGCTGGCACTGCTTGGATGACAAAAAGAGTTTCTATGTGGCCTTGGATCGGGTGTCCCATGAATGACATGCTGAAGGATGGCTAAAGACAAACGGCTGGACATCCTGTGAGATGGCTCATTCCACATTATAAATATCCTGTTTCCCTCTACTGAATACCCAGTTTGTAATGCCAATGTGTAGCCCTAAAAATGGCCAAAAAAGAGGTGCACTACTGTGGTGCTTTAAAAGAAGTATCTGTACATATACCTTGTCAAATGAGTTCCATCTCCCTTGAATCTCTCTCTTCCCTTTCAGAACTCATCTTTATTATTTCTATTCCAGGGTAATATTATGCAAATTTCATGGTATATTCTGAGGTGCAAGACTTTGGTGGTTCATCATTTTCCCATTACTGAAATAGAAAATGAAATATATTTGAAGTGTTTGTCCTGTGAAGAGCAAGCATAGAAAACTTTTAGCCCCTTTCAGCAGTCATATCCAGATTTATGGCTTTCTGGTATACTTTGGACCAAAGGGTGTACACATTGGACTATGTTTACAAGCATTGCTGCTATATTTCTGTTGGTCTCCATTTTGTAACCATATGGATAGCTTGTGCTTTTATTGAAAGCCATATCCTGATTGATAGACACTGCAGATTTGAAAAAAGTTGAATGAAAGTCACAATTTAAACTACAAGAAATTAATATCAGTGAAGTCTCAAAGCATTATGAATATTTTTATGTCATTAAATTTAAATCTATGCTTCTCAATTTGTGTATGTGAATGTTTCTATAAAATGTTGCTAGGAAGAATGAATCAGGTAATCAAAACAGTAGAACACAGTTGAAGGAAGAGGGTATTCTTCAGTAGAGTACATTCCTACTTTCCTCCAGGTTTTACAGATAATTTTTCAGTCTCTACCCATTTTTATTGCCAACAATGAACCACTGTGCATGCACACGAAAGCTTTTAGCCAGAATAAAACTTTGTTGGTCTTAAAGGTGCCATTGGACTCAAACTTTGTTCTATGGAAATAATGTAACATTTTGTTCTTAACATGAGAAGATTTATATATCAAGTTAGCATATTTTGTGGAACTAAATAGCAATCACAAACAGCTCAACAATGAGACAAGGAATAAAAGCCAGTCATAGGAAATGGCACAGGGCAGGAACCATTTGTGGACTAAAATTGCAAAATATTACTGAGACATCCTGTAAAGGGATGTCTAAAAAACCCCAGCACTTTTTAAAAACCTGTAACTAGATCTAATATGGCTTTTTAGCTGAATTTTACAGGTGTTAGCTATTACCAGTGATGGGTATTATACCTTGGGTGCTTGTGCCCAGCTTGTGCCACAGTGAAGGGCTGTTTGTGGCATGCCTACAGGAGCAGTGGGCCTTAGCTGTGCCGTGCAGCCAAGTATGCATCCCTACCTCCTTTCCAGTTCCCTGGCTTTAAAAGTGAGTGGCAAAATGTCCCCCAAGGTGAAGTGAGTTATGGATGAACATTGTGACACATTTCATACTTTTTTCTGCCTTGAAATACTATGGGTAGTTGGTGAAATTTGGCTAGCCACCACTGGTCTAAAGTGCTGAGAATGTGAACTTTGGTTAACAAATGTTGTGGGTTAACTTGGATGAAAATGAATACAGCAGAACAAGCCAGATGCCATGGTGATTCTTGTATAAAGTGGGGTATCTAATTTTGACTTTTAAACAAATGAATCCTCTGTTGCCTTTCCTCCTCATGCTACACCCCCTTCAGACACTTTTCTCCTAGACTGGCTCACCAGTAATGAGAGTTGCGGGGGGAGGAGGGAGTGCCTCAAGTGCTGGAAGGCAGGGAGATAAGAAAGAAGGCTTTGTTCCCTTAGCCCCACTGCAAAAGTGAGACTGCACATACACATCTTATTTTACACAATAATGTATTAGGTTTTGAAATATGTAAACATAGCTGACATCATACTGCTGGATCCTTGTGTGCTCCCTCATCATCATCTGTCTTGGAAATGGGTCTGAACTTATTTATCTGTATCATTTATACTCTGCCTTTCCCCCAGAAAACGGGCCCCATCATTCTCTTCATTTTATCCTCAAAACTACTGTGAAGGTAGGTTAGGCAAAGAGTGTATGACTGGTCCAAGGTTTTCCTGGCAGACTGAGGATTCACACCTGGGTCTTGCAGATCCTAGTTCAACACTACACCATGGCTCGAAAATACAAAACACTGGGAATGACTTGTATTCCCTCTATGCAAGGGCTGGTGTTTTCATTATGAGGGCAGTTTAGTTTCAAAACTCCACCTCTTGGTGGCATTGTGGCTCCAGAATTGCAGTGGTTTTGACTTGTTCCACATGGCCCTGCAAAACAGAGAATATGGCCCTATTACAAACATGATTATACCATCTTCCAACAGTTTCCTTCATTCCCCTGTCTTTATTTTATTTGCACAGTTAATCTGTATGTAGGAGATACAGAAAACATTCCACGTCATTGAAAATAAACTAAATATTTTATGTAATGTAGTAAATTTATATGTTGCAAGTAACTCGTGTTCTTAAATCTTACTGTGCTAACTGTCAGTTCTCGGTCCAGTGGTAGAAAACGCATTCATCCCCAGCAGCTGAATTTGCAGACCCAGCACTTAGGGCTGCTTACATATGGAACCTTTTATACATGTTGTTCCCAAGCGTGCTGTTGTGTATTTGGTACTGTGTCTATGGAGCAATTTATGCACAGTTCAGAGATTCAGTACCAAGATGATTTTTTGCCCACAGTCTTTTCATATTGTTTTCAAGCCTGCTTCTGTATGGGAACAAGCCTCATTTGTGTGAGGCAATACACATCGGCCACATTTTTTAAAAAATTACGTTATTAATAGTCAATCTTTTCCCTGGAATTCAAGGAGCTGTTCCACCAGGCTTTTAGTTGAAGCCGTGGGCATCTCATAATACTGGGCCCTTCCTGCTCATATTGCTGGATTGAGCTGTTTCTTACAACGTGGGAACCCAAAAGTTCAGGCCTATACTTTTTACATCGCACAGAACGAGGATATTAGGACATTTTAAAAACGCCATCTTGTACTATGTTTATGGTTTTAGTATGATGTTTTAATATTTTAAAGCTGGTATTGTTTATATTTTATGCTGTAACCTGCCCCGAGCCCGCTTTGTGGGAAGGGCAGGATAGAAATCAAATCAAAATCAAGGTGTAGTACAAAGTATAAGTCAATGGAATCAATAAGATGAGACATCTAATAAGCAGTGCAATAGGAGTAGTACTGCAGAAGTTTGAAACAAAGCATAATATTAGACGTGATATATTAAACAGTGAAAAGGAAGGCGACACGGTATAGCTGGATCTTGTCAGATCTCAGAAGCTAAGCAGCATTGGTACTTGGGATGGGAGACCACCAAGAAAGACTGAAGAGGAAAGCAATGGCAAACTACCTCTGCTTCTCACTTGCCTTGAAAGCCCCTTGCTAGCCATAAGTTGGCTACAACTTGACAGCACTTCATACACACTTGTTAAACAATGCAGAAAATGGTGTTACATAAGTAGAAAACAATGAAAAGCAAGGTAACACAGCAAACAGATAATAGATACTATATACAGTAGAATGGTCCGCAGTCTCACTGCCTTTATTAAAGCACCTGCCTGAATTATTCCATTATGATATAGCCCTATAACATTTACAAAAGTACCGTCCTGAACAATTCTATTTTACATAGTTTACATAGTTTTCAGAATGACAGAAGTGTGGGAGTCTCAGTCTTCCTGATCTCGGGGATGCCATTCCACAAGGTGGGGATCACAACAGAGAATGCATGGGTACAGGCAGTTACTGATCTTGCCCATTTTAGCAGCTCTTGAAGGGCCAGGAAATTTAGTAGGATGTCTGTGCATTTTCTTTCCTAGTACCTGATTTCTTCTTTTTATGCACTACTTGTTTTTTCTGCTAGCAGAGGTTGCAGATGTTAACGTACTGTGCTGTTAGGAGATTTTATTTATCTGCTTTATTTATAGCCTGCTTTTCTCACTGAGACTCAAGGCAGATCACAAGATGTAAAACAATCCCATCCCATAGCAGGAGATATCCAGGAAATAATGCAATAGGACCAGGATTTCAAAAATTACAAACAATGCGAAAAAAGTATCAGACATTGTATGTCAAACAAAGCAAAAAAATGTAGAAAAAAACCCCTAGAAAACAATGCAGTAAGAGCAAATCAGCTGAGTCAAGGTAGGCCATCTTCTAGGCCAGGGGCGTCAAACTCGTTTCTTACGAGGGCCGGCTCTGATGTAAATGTCACTTTGTTGGGCCAGGCCATGTGTGCCATGAAACATAATTCCAGCTACCGAACTGTATAAAGGACAGCAGCTGGTAATCTCCAAATTGGTGTATCCTCACTGCAAGGCCCCATGGGAGGGGGTGCAAAGAAAAACCCACATAGGCGGACTGGAGAGGTAGCTGTGCAGCACTGGGCAGACACTCCCACGCTGCTTGACTGCTGCAGAAGAGGTTGTTCTGCCATGCTGAAGCCACAGTACAGTGACTCCGCCCACTCCCTCCCAGCACTCCCTCCCTTGCATCAGTTGCTCGCAGGCCACATAAGAGCCCTGGATGGGCCAGATCTGGCCCCCGGACCTTATGTTTGACACCCCTGTTCTAGGCTAAATGAAGATGGAAGAATGTGTTTTTTGCAGCTGTATTAACTTGATTCTACAGCAATAATGCCAGGTCTAGAATAACCCCTAGGGCTGTTAACTGTGTCAAACTGTGTCAGTGAGTGTCAGCTGAACCCCATCAGATGTGGGGAGCACAATGTCCTTCAAGACCTCAGCCTTCCCAATGAACATTACCTCTGACTTGTCAGGATTCCATTTCAACTTTTTCACTCTTAGCCATTAACTACACCCTTCAGGAAGCGTCTCAAGACCTCTACAGAATCACCAGGCATTCTGGATGAAGAAATATAGAATTAGGTGTTATCAGCATATTGAACAGCTAGATTTGATCCCAGTTGCACCTTAGAGACCAACTCTCAAAAGCTCATACCCCCAAAATTGTGTTAGTCTCTAAGGTGCTACTGGTCTCAAATCGAGCTGTCCTACTGCAGACCAACACGGCTATTCTCTGGAACTATCAGCATATTGACGACTGTTTACTCCAAAACCTTGAATGATTCCTTCTAAAGGCTTTACACAGAAATTGAATAGCACAAGGGATAGGACTCTGCCTTGTGAAATACTACAGGACAAATCCCACTCCAATGACAACTTGTCAAAGGCTACTGATAAATCTAGTAGAAGTGGCAAAGAGGCATGGTCTTTGTCTACATTGAGGAGACAGAGATCATCAACTAAAGCCACCAATACCATCTCCATCCCATAGCCTGGCCTGAAATGAGACTGAAATGCCATGGAAGAACTTTGATCCATGGCTTCTAACATGCACCACAGTGTGACTGTTTATAAATGGGAGTGGGGTCCAGCAAAAGCGCTACTAACAAATTCTACTGAAACTGATGAATTGAGCTTGTGGCTACAAATTTGTCTCATTGCTTTCATTGGGACAATAGGGTGAACCCTCTTAGCTGAGTTAGTGTGATCTAGCTCACAGTTTTTTAGCCTCCAGCTCACACATTTTTGTCTTAGCTCAGGAAGGATGGCTCCAGAGCAAACTAACTTATGCAGTAGCCAAATCTCTCACTCACAACTTTAACACCAGTAGCTCACAAAGTAGAATTTTTGCTCACAAGACTCCATAGCTTAGAGGGAGCATTGGTGAAGATCCAAAAAACCTCCCTCTATCTCTCTATTCACTTTTTGTACCGTATGCATAATTTTATCACCCCCTATCCTTCCTCAGCATCCCCCCCTCAAAGTTAAAAAGTCCCAGACTCTTTAGCCTTTCCTCATAGGAAAGATGCCCTAACCCCTTAATCATCTTGGCTGACCCCCTTCGGGACTTTTTCTAGCTCTGCTGTATACTTTTGAGATGACAACCAAAACTGCACACAGTACTCCAAATGACGCCACACCACAGATCTATACAGGGGCATTACAATATTGGCCTTTTTATTTTCATTCTCTTTCCTAATACTTCCTAGTGTGGAGCTTAGTGCAGTGTAGCACTAGTGATAGGCAAGTGCCTGTTGCAGTCCAAAAGCTAGTAGAGAGTGGGCCTCTACAGGCAATAGGAAAACTGATGCCACATCAGCAGTTTCAGCCTATCAGAGGTAGATGTGTGAAGCAGCACCTTCCTGTGATGGAACAAAACACCTTTAGAGGCGCTATAACCCAGGCTGCTGTTTCCTAATTGCTGGGGAAACTTACTGCATGGGAAACTAAGTGCCAGAACATTTTTGCCTTTCCCTCTCTATAGAATAATGATTTTTTGTGTAAATCATGGCTTGGCTCTACTGACATGCAGCCTACAGAACTACTGTGTATGTTAGTGGGTGAACCGAGGAACTGTGGGACTGTGATAGAGAAAACAGAATAGGAGAATACTACAAGATACACATGATACATTAACCAATGATCATAGATCCAGAGGATTTAGTCGTGTTAGTCGGTTGCTGCAAAATAGTAAAAAGCCCAGTAGCACCTTTGAGACTTTATTGTAGCATGAGCTTTCGAGAAACGCAGCTCTTTTTGTTAGATGCATGGAGGGTATGAAGAAACTGGCTAGAGATATATAGGTGGTAAGGAGAGGGAAGGGAGGATGCAGAAAGTGTTGGTCTTAAAGGTGCAACTGGGCTTTTTACTATCAACCAATGAGACACTGATTCTAATTCAGGTTACATTGTGATTGTTTCTAAATTCGGGCCCTGATCTAGCAAGTTTATCATCACTAAGTCTCCAAATAATCACAAACAATTTAACGTCTAAAACTTACAAGGTTGCATTAACACTGATTACTGCTATTGTGAATGGTTTCTGTAATTTTTCTTGATTGCATTTGAATTTTACATAATTCTATCATATCTGTGTGTCTGTATTTCTTGGTTCTTTGACACTGGGTATGCATGTGTACATGGGCCAAAACAGAGGTTTGTTTTACTCATCTGAAAAAGTGGACTATAGTTCACAAAAGTTTATGCTACAATAAAAAAAAATCTAAGGTACTGCAAGATTCCTCCTAGTCAATTCCCATTGTTTTGAATAAAACTTGTTCACAGCTATGATAACTTTAGTAGGGTTAGGGGGAAATTATTTTAAAAGAAATGTCAAACAAACAGCATTGAATCTCATTTAAATACAATTTTTAAATAACTGTTTGTATACTTTAGTAAAGCTTTTTAAGTTCTGATGAACTAGGGCAGATACCATTTAAACTGGTCTGTCTAGCTTTCCCAACATGATCACTGTCACACCTGTGCTTTGTGCAGGCATGACGGAGTGGGGGGGGGGGGGGAAGAGGGACATTGCTGCAAATTGTGTGGGAACAGGTTGTGTGGGCAGTTCCATCCACTTTTGCTTCATGTGCTGCTGCTCCTGCCTCACTGGGGCACATTTTCACACTCCCATGTGGATATAGCCTGTGTCATTGTCTATCAGTGATTTTACAGACACTAAACAAGTAATGCCCATCACATACTATTCACAGCAATGGAAACAACTGCTCAGGCGAAAGCCATATTTTCCCAACGAGAAAATACTGCAATTCATATGCTAGGAAAACGTCAACTGAGTAGCAACTGTGCTTTCCTTGTGCAATAGAAAAAATTATCTGACAAAATCTTAAGTGTCGCAATTAATTTCCAGTAACAAATTGTCAGTTAGGTTAAGACTTGTTAACAGAACATGTAATCTGAAATGCAGTTGATGGAGTCGGAAGAATTTATTTGATTAGTTGAAGGATTTTAAAAGCCTCTCTTTAGAAATATGATGGTGCATTATGCTCCAAATCTTCCCTAACCGGTAGAAGAAGGATTAAACTAGAGGTCTGCAGTCAATACTGTGCAAGTCTCTCATTTAAATGCAGTAGAAATTCATATCCAAGAAACTATTAGTAAAGTTATACCTACAGAACAGAACTTTCCTGAGTCTGTGCTCCTGCTTGTAACCCACTGTGTTCCCAAAACATCACCTCCACGGTACAGCACTGAATACAATATGTGTCTGTGGGGGGGTGTCTGCTGCTGTGGGAAGGAGAATCAGCAAAAATAGCATCCTCTACCAGTGGAATTCCCCACCCACCATCAGAAAACAAGTGCTGAAAGTTTATTAAAGTATACTTTATTATTTTAAATAAACAAGAAATTTGCCTATACCATATTTATGTTTTCTGCAGATGAACCACAATCAGGTGTTTTGGTTTGCTGATGGATTCTGAATTTGAAGAAGAAATGTCTTTGTAGGATGATTATCATCTTCATTGAGACTGGAGGATGGCTACCTTTAATGTGGCTGATTTTGCTATATTGACGTATGCCATAGTTCCAGGCTATAGTATTGTAACACATTCTACCTGGGTCTGCCCTTGAAGATAACTCGTAAATTTCAGCCGGTACAAAATACCAGTTTGATTGCTATCAGGAGCTAGGCAGAGTATGCTCATCACACCCATTTTGCAGCTGCTCAGTTGTTTACTGATTAGTTTCCGGGTTCAGTTGTTTATATTATTTTTTAATTCTTTTTACTTTTATACCCTGCTTTTTTTCCCAGTGGGGACCCAAAGTGGCTTACATTGTTCTCTCAACCATTTTATCCTCATGACTATTCTGTGAGGTAGTTTAGGTTGTAAGTGTAGGACTGCCTAGGGTGATCCACCAATTTCCAAGGCAGTCTGGGGATTTAAACCTGGGTTTCTCAGATCCTTGTCCAGTGCTCTAACCATTACTCCAAATAGCTCGAGATGCTGGACCTATAAAATACTTAATGGCACAAGACCCAGATATTTGCAGGACTGCCTTTTCCAATGTCCTCAACTGCAACAGCTTCACTCGTCTGAAAGTGCCCTTTCCTATTAAGGTGCAAGATCAAAAGCAGCTGGGATCTAAACAGTCTTTGTTGTGGCTCCCAATTTTTTTATTGTTCTGCAGAATAGATATAATGGAATTGTTCAAGAAGGCACTTTTATAAAAGGAACAGATTGTGGTTTTACTATCTGTTAATATTAGAGTTCTTTATCCCAAGATGTTTTCAACTAACAATGTAATTTGATTTCAGACAAGATTAGAATTTAGCAATTCAGTTATAAAACCAATGTATTTAGAATAGTATAAAGTTATATCTTTAAGCCCTTGTTTTTCCCCATTAAGCTCTAATTCGCTCTTCCTGGCAACACCCTCCTCACCCTCTACCTATATGTAATGGTTGGTGGTGACTTCTGTTTCAATATATCTGAAGAAGCGTGCATGCACACAAAATCTTATACCCAGAGTAAAACATTGTTGGTCTTAAAGGTGCCACTGGACTCCAACTTTCTTCTGCTGCTTCAGACCAACATGACTACCCCCATCCAAACCCATTAAGCTCTGTATTAGCAATCACAGAATATCCAACATTTAGACAAATTTAGGGTTTGGAAGAAGAATAATGTGGATGTTATGGGAACTTTGGTAAAGGATAATCAGAAGCTGAGTTGTGAAAGTTTAAAAGTAGGGGATAGACCACCTTTTTCAGATCAGAAATTTGGCAAATGCATTATTGAGTAGTTATAGTGGTTCAAGAGCAAAAACAACCATTGAGCTTACAATTACTGCTGATCAGCTACCTGGTGGTTTAATTACTAAAATCTATTTCTTGATATTAAAACTAGAAAGTGCTCCTGTAAGTTATATCATAAAATGAACAGGGACTTAGTCCAGTATTGATTGAGATGAGTCGCAAGTAAATCTGGAATTGTGTGGTACCTAAATTTATTTCTGAATTTAATAGAAAATTAATTTGAAAACTTGTTTCTATGGTATTTCACTCCACACAGGCTTACCACTATATATAGAAATATGAAAGACCAATATTGGTGACGTGCCTCATTTATTTCTGTACTGTTGCCCTTTCAAATGCTAAGCTGGTAATAGAAGCAAAATAGAAAAAAATTAGAACTTCCATCCGAGGGTTAATGTTTCCATTTTGTGTGTAATACTGCCTTATTAACTATATTAATATATTATCCAAGGACCCAGAGAAAGAATTGTCAATGTTCAGATAAATTTATTGATTAATGGGCATTATTTATAATGTTTTGTAATAATAAGGTGAGAACATATTTCTTCATGAGATTTTCAAAATGTTTTAATATTTTATTTTTCTCTTTCATGTCATTTTTAGACCTTTCATTCATATTCATTCATATATACATTTGTGTATTCATTAGGTAACTTGACCATGTATTGCAGAATAACTGTTTGGAAATAGCAGTCCCATGGGACTGGTCCAAAATTTCTGGTCCTACTACCATACAGTTTTTTTTAAATAGCATGCCCCAAAACAGAGCATTGTAATGACCATGGCAGGGCACAAAATAACTCACCTACTGTGTGCTGATGAAACAGGTCCTCAGGGAAGGCAGCTGCTCTACAGACTGCAATGGCTCCAGCTGCATGGACCACAAAATATAGCTTTTTTCATCTTTTGTCATAAATCAAGACCTTTTCATCTTCTAGGACACCTCCTTAATCACTAGCTAGCACGCAAGTTCACAGCATGACTCTGAATCTGGGACTCATTCCAAAGGCAGATATTCCTCTTGAAAGTGGTGGGTCTTGTCAAGACAGGCGCTGAAACCATCTCATATTAAAATCTCAGTAATCCATTTCTTAAACCAATCTGTTGCTTGGAAATAACTTACTTGTAGCAAATATATGAAACTTTAACATATGATGGGAAAGTTAAAATGTGTGTGTGTTAAGTGCCGTCAAGTAGATTTGGACCCATGGTGACCCTATGAATTAATGACCCCCCCCCCCCCCCACTCCCAATGTCCTATTGTTAACAGCCTTGCTCAGATCTTGCACCCCGGCCTCCTTAATAGAGTTAATCCATCTCATGTTGGGTCTTCCTTTTTTTCCTGCTGCCTTCAACTTTTCCTAGCATTAAAGTTAAAATACACATATACTATTTACATGTAGCACGCTAAAAAAACACATTGAATACAAATTACAGTGTTCCATTTAACTTCTGCAAAGACTCTGATTAGAACCTTTTATCAGACCAAGTCCTGTAGCTAAGTTTGTGGATAAATCCGTCATTAGGAATAGTTTTAAAAAATGTAATTTTACTGATAATAGTTTTCCTAATTTCTGACAGTTGCCTAATAACAGCATTCTATGCTGCTGTATCATTCCTTGACGTTTTCCCCAGATTTCCCTAATATGTACAACATGAAACCCCAGGCAACTATTTTAAAGCCTTATATTATACAGTTCAATTTGGTGTAGTGGTTAAGTGCACGGACTCTAATCTGGGAGAACTGAGTTTGAATCCCCACTCCTCCACTTGTACCTGCTGGATGACCTTGGGCAAGCCATAACTCTGTACCAGCTGTTCTCTCAAGGACAGTTGTCTCAGAGCTCTCTCAGCCCCACCTACCTCACAGGGTGCCTGTTGGGGGGAGGGGAAGGGAAAGGAGTTTGTGAGCCGCTCTGAGACTCCAAGTGAGAGAAGGGTGGGATATAAATCCAATCTCTTATCTTCTTCTTCTTCTAAATGCCCCCATTCAGAATCACAAGGACACAATCCCTCCCCTTAGCAGTGTGCTAAATTACCAAAGCAGATCTTTCTCTTTTCAGTCATCCAGATACATACACATATATGATCATCATCCAGGTATCCAAACTATGAAGTCAGTAATATTTATGGATCCTACAGCACTGATTTGGGCCAGATTCAGCTAAAAGTGTCCTGGTACCCTGCTTCATTTCAGGAAATTCTCAACTTTGAGCTGAATACTCAACAATTTAAAGCATAAATGTAACAGTCACAGTATGACATTACCAGAAACTTATCAAATGTATGGAGAGGATGAGACTACTTTGGTACCAATGCCATGGCTTCTATGACATCAGTAGGGTCAAGCATGGTATCTGTTATTGGCTTAACACAAGCCATTGTCTCTTCTCAGTTGCACTATGTCTCCTATCAAACCCACATGCTGGAATCTCATACAATCCAAGAACAGCAGTGATATATGCATATAGCAAAACCTGCTTGTATTGTTATAGAATGGAATGCTGTATAGAATTTACATGCTTTTTCATAGGCTTGGTTTTCTTAAGTTAACATAAGTAGCCCTGAAATTGCAATGGTTCACAGAAATTGTTTGTGATTTCATTAAAATTCAAAGTCAGGCCTTTTTCTCTCAGTGTCCCAGCACACAAAGATACTGTCCTTGAAAGGGAGTAACAGCCAGTGGTAACCAGCTTTTGTTGTTAACATTTGTTGTAAATAGCTGGTCATCTGTCCACACAAATCTCAAGGAAAAGAACAATAGCATTAGTTACTTTTGCTAGTTTTGATGAGCTTAAGGTATTATTTGTACACCCAGAGGGACATCATGCTTTAGATTGTGAGAATCAGGCAGTTCTGTAGAGGCATTTTTTCCCAAAAAGAAAGCACACCCTATTAAGGTATCAACATACTGATGTGGGAATTTCTCAGATCTGGATTTCAGTGACACAAAACTAACCAGGAACGGAGAGTATAAATTTAGAAATAGAAAAGTGGAAACTCCCCCCCCCCCAGCAAAAAAATTTAAGACAAGCAGTAATACTCATAGGAATATATTGAATATGTAGATACATACAGCATTTCAAAAGAATGTAATGCACATCATACAGTCACACAAACCACAGAATGATGATTCTTAAAGTGATACAATCCAAAATAGTCCTCCAAATTGCCCTCCTAGGAGCAATAACAATTCATAGAGAGAATACTGTCCAGTATACCCCAACGGTATCATACGTACTCTTAAGACCATTTCGAAGACAGTCCTTCATCAAAGGGTACAGTGAGTCAAGGTAGGTACTAAAAAATCAAAGAAACCACAACTCCTTGCAAAGAAAAGTTTTAAATCATGCAGACACATTAAGAATCAATAGACTATACTTAAATGACCATGCACACATCAAAATACTGTCTCTTATTAAGTGGAGTCCAAGACCTCTTAGCAAATTCACAGCTCAATGGTATCAAATTGAACAGGCAAAAAGACTCTTGTTAGACATTCCAACTAGTGGCATGATATAGTAAAGGTGGGCAACTGTCTTAAAGGGACAAAGGCATCATTAAAGAAAACAGGACAAGTCATAATGTTGATTAAGACCTGTTGGTTCCAGGGACTGGTGAATAAAACATGCCTCGTGTTGGTAAATAATTTTTTGAGCATCTATCCTATTGTAAAAGTGGCTCCTTAATTGATATTGCACTGAAAACTTTAAGTCATCAGAGGAATAATTCATAGTTCAATAACGGCTTGTAAGTGGGGCGTCCGTAAGACCATGTTTCACCCGAGATCTACGCTCCAATACCCTGGTTTTTATTGCTGTCATGGAGCATCTGATGTAAATCAAAGAACAGGGGCAGAAAATAAGTAGTTGTTTAGAAGTACGGGGGGGGAGGGGGGGAACTGTTTAAAATGAATTTTCTTCCATTTGGGAGGTCTATGTTAGATGTCACCAAAACCATTTTACAAGTTGCACATCTACCACAATGGAACATGCCCTGTGGTAAACAAGATGGTTCCCTAGGAATATTACAAAGGGTATCAGTATGTAGTAGCATGTCTTTAATTTTTTTTGTTCTTCTGTATATTACCAAAGGTCTTAACTGGCACTCAGGTATATCACTTAAAATATTCCAATGCCTCTGTATATTTTACTAATGGCTGGTGCCAAGTTATTGTCTGCCAATAATGTAGCTCTGTTCTGAATAAGAGCTCTACAGTTAATTTCTTGTAGGATTTCCTAAGGGTAACCTGGAGTTGAAAGTTGCTGAGTAAGTCTGTCAATTTCACTGGCAGAAGACTGAAGTGTTGATGAGTTCCTTTTCACTCAGAGATATTGCCCAAATGGCAGGTTTCTCTTAAGATGACTAGAATGGAAAGAACAGAAATGTGAATAGGTTGCAATCAGTGGGCTTTTTATAAAGGCCAAACACCACCATATTGTCAACACATCTATAAATAATAGTATCCAAGTACGTGACTCTCTGTTATGTTGCCACACAAATTTTATGCTATCATGCAGTTGGTTCAGCCATTCCAAAAATGCTTCTATATACTCCATGCCATCAAATATTACAAAGAGGCCTTGGACCCCACTTAATAGAAAGTTTTCATCCACCTTGATTCACTATAGCCTTTGATGAAGGATTGTTTTCAAAATGGTTTTAAGATTACATAGGATACTGTAGGGTATGCTGGACAGTATTTTCTCTATGGACTGTCATTGCCACTAGGAGGGCTTGTGCTTGTGGACTATTTTGGACTGTATCACTTTAAGAATCATCATTCTGTGGTTTGTGTAACTGTATGGTGTACATTACTGTTATGTCCTGATGGTTAAGCCGTACAAGCGGTCGGCCAGGCAAAGCTGTCGAGCTTCGTATCCAGGACAATAGACACGGAGGATCCTAGTTAGGGACCAACAGGGAAGCCCGCATCCATAGATAGACCTATAGGATGCAGGGGCACTGTAAATAGCCAATCACGGGTGTTGGGTGTGTGCATGGGTGCAGTCCTGAACGGGAATATAAGCGGACCTGCGAGTCCAGCTCAGTAGCCTTGTTCTGACCTCTAAGGCCCAATTTACACCTCCCCTCTGAAGTAGTTTGACTGCTGTCTTTTCCCTAGCTCATTTCACACTGGTTTCAAATTTCACTCCAGAGGATCTGAAGAGTACTAAGCAACAGCATTTGTTTAAAGCAGTATAATGCTAGCTTGACCACAGGAGGGCAATTAACGAATGTAAACAATAATTTATAAACTAGAACAGGTATGGTTTGAAACTAGAAACAGGTATAGACAGTTTTTTTGGAAACTAAAATGATTCTAGTGAGAAAGTCAGATGTAAATTTGACCTAAATAAACTATGAGCTTTAATCACTCAATGAGTCTCCGAACCCAGTACATTGCAATTACATTATTTTGAAATGCTGAATGTATCTACATATTCAATATATTCCTACGAATATTACTACTTGTCTTAAAAAAACTGGGGGGAGAGTTTCCACCTTTCTATTTCTGGATTTCAGTGAGCCTGCTTCCTTCTTTTGCAAATGCTCTGGGTAATAAGCTTAGAAATTTCAATTCATTCTTAATTACAGTTTGGATTAGGAAAGTCACATATGCTCATATGTTTTTAATTGTTTTTATTTATGTCAGCGTAACCTGTGTATCTCTAATTATCTCTTCTCTAGTCACTTTGTGAATTGCAAGGTTACCTTTAAATACATTTTTAACTAAAACACTGAGTGATTACTGGCTGGGAAATACAAGTTTTCCACAATGAACCTGGAACAAGTCAATAAACTTCTTATTTTCCCTTAAAGTCAGAAGACTGACTGCTGTAGTAGTGAATGTCCAAGGGAAAGCTCACTCATCACACAGTATTATGATTTGAGTGGGTAGTATGTTGCTTTAATTCAGCCAAAGTGGCTTTTAGTTCCTGTGTTGTTGTTTTAAAGTAATATCCCATCACAACCACGCCTATTGACTATTTACCACGTGCATAGTCAAGCACAGTCACTAAAAGACAACCAAAATGACCCAAACTTAAAATGAAAATATTCTCTAAGAGACTACTAGCAAGCTGCTTTACTCAGTTGATTACTGACTGCTACATTGTACATTATGCAACCTTCTTAACACTATAAAACAGTGGGCTTGTCACTAAGGTTACTAACTTTTAAATTAGTCCCTCTGCAACTTTACAGTATCAGTTTGATCTATAAGCAGTTATCAGGCGATGCTATTTAACTTCATACCTTGAAAAGCATCAGTCCACTCATTAAACCTCTATGAAATAGAAAGCACATTTCCCCTGTCCAATTTGCAACTTTTCCTGTCCTTCACCTGATGGCCTGAAACCACCAACAACTATGCAACAAATTATTTCATAAGGTAAGCTACTATGTGGATCATTCTAAGGAGCAATAGCAAAGAGTCTCAACTCCCACACTTTACACCTGGTGACACTTTTGCCATCACTCCCCAACCTTATTTTATGCACTGAACAATGTGAAGTAATTCCTAGCCTATCTTGCCAGGCCTGTTTGACTGGTTAATAACTAAGTCACACACTGCAATTACAGCAGATAGGCAACTCCCAAAGCAGGGGGAACTCCTTCTGCATTTCTCTTGCCAACTTTCTCACATGGTCCATATCTAGCCAAATGTATTCTTCGGACAAACCATTCACAAAGAGTAAATTCTTCATAATAACAGGTGGGCAAACTTGATTATGGCTTCTGAGTGGCTTGAAAGGACAATGAGATTCCGGAGCTCTGAGTTCCCTGGTCCTAAAGCACCATGCTTCTGCTGACTTCTTGAGCATCTTTTGAGCTTGCTCACAGAACAACACAAAGCAAAACAAAGTGCTGGGCTTGAACCTTGTAGTCTTAGATTTAGGACCTATTATGACCTCATAAAAGAGCCAGTGTGGGGTAGTGGTTAGAGGATCGGACTGGAATCTGCGTAGGGTTGCCAGGCCCCCTGTCTTGGAGGGGGTTCCCCTGATTGTCAGGCTTAGATCTGCTGCCGGTCAGCTGGCCAGCGGGGGAAGCTCCACCACTGAGCAGGGATGTTGCCAGGTGACATCCCTGATGCAATGACATCACCCGGAAGTGATGTCATCATGTTGCCAGTGTTGGGGGCTGATACTCTAGTTTCTGGGGAAAGTCTATGGTTTTGAAGCCAAAAAACCATAGAGTTTTGCCCAAAAATTAGAGTGTCCTAGGAACCCTAAATCTGGGAGACCCAGAATCAATTGCTCTCACAGCCATGAACTTTGCTGAATTACCTTCAGCCAGTCACTCTCTCTCAGCCTAACATGTCTTTTACAGTTGGTGTGAGAAAAGAAAGGGAGAGCCCTGTACTCTGCAATGAGCTTCTTAGATGAAGGGGCAGATCAAAATGCAGGGGCTTGTGAAGAAGAAACTGAAAGGAAAGGTCAAATCCCTTCAGGAAGCTTGGAGACTATTTAAAACTACAATCCTAGAAGCTCAGATAAAATGTATACCACAAGTTAGGAAAGGTACAAATAAGCATAAAAAGGGCCTACATGGTTAACGAACAAACAGTAAAAAGTAAGAAGGATTCCTTTAAACAGTGGAAGGCTAGTCAAAGTGAGGTAAATAAAAGGGAGCACAGGCTCTGGCAAATAAAATGCAAGTCGGTGATTAGACAGGCAAAAAAGGGACTATGAGGAACAAATAGGGTTGCCAGGTCTTATGTGGGTTGCACCGGGGGAGGGGGGAGCAGTCCATCTTTGGTGTGTGTGATTGGCGCACGCCACAATGACATTACCCAGGAGTGACATCATCGCATTGGGCACATTGAGGGCGGGGCACTGCCATTTGAGGGGAAAATCATAGAGTTCTCCCTCAAATGCTAGAGCGTCTCCTGCAATGTGCCCTGGCATGATGATGTCACCTCCGGGTGCAAAAAACATAGAGACCAATCATAAAAAATTTCTTCAAATACATTAGTAGCAGGAAACCAGGGAGGCAGTGGGGCCCTTGGATGTCCAAGGGGTAAAAGGATTACTGAAGGATAATGGGGAAGCTGAATGCATTTTTTGCCTCTGCCTTCACTGTGGAAGGTGAGAAGTGCTTGCCCACTCCAGAACTGCTGATTTCGGGAGGGGTGTTGAAAGACCCGAGTCAGATTGAGGTGATGAGAGAGGAGGTCCTACAACTGATAGACAAATTAAAATCTGATAAATCACAAGGCCCGGATGGCTTACATCCGAGAGTTCTGAAAGAACTCAAATGTGAACTTGTGGATCTCCTGACAAAAATATGTGATCTTTCATTAAAATCTGCCTCCATTCCTGAGGACTGGAAGGTAGCTAATGTCACTCTCATCTTTAAAAATGGTTCCAGAGGAGATCCAGGAAATGCGATGATGTCACTTCTGGGTAATGTCATTGTGGCGTGCGCCAATCACACACACCAAAGAAGTCCCGGAGATGGACTGCTCCCCCCTCCCCCTGGCTGGTTTCCAGCTTCTAATGTATTTGAAGAAAGTTTTATTGTTGATCTTTATATTTTTTGCAATATGCTCCTCAAACTCCCTTTTTGCCTGCCTGATCACAGACTTGCATTTTATTTGCCACAGCCTGTGTTCCCTTTTATCAGCCTCACTGAGACTAGCTTTCCTCCACTTAAAGGAATGCTTACCTTTTACAGCTTCCATCACTTTGCTTGTTAACCATACAGGTTTTTTTCTATACCTATTTGTGCCTTTCCTAACCTGTGGTATATATTTTTTCTGAGCTTCTAGGATTGTAGTTTTAAATAGTCTCCAGTCTTCCCCAATGGTTTTGATCCTTTCTACTTTTCCTTTGAGTTTCCTCCTCACCTGTCCCCTAATTTCAGAGAAGTTACCCCTTTCAAAGTTAAAAGTGGTTGTGCCAGTCTTTTTGGGCAACTCCCTATTTATACAAATGCTGAGATTCTCTCTCACATACCTGGCATTACACCTTATGGCATACATTGCCTGGCAGATAAAGTGACATTTATGTCAAATCCGGCCCTCGTAACAAATATGTTCAACACCTCTGCTAGAACAACAGTCTTGACCAGATGGTATGCTGGTCTCCCAGGAAGGTGTAAGCCCCAGCACCTTCTTTTTAGTTTTCCAAATCAAGTGCTGATGACAGTGGTCCTATTTCTTTATTTATTTAAAACATTATAGCTGCCTTTTTGCCTTGGGAAACTCGGCAGCTTACAATAAAAAAAATAAAATGATTATAATATACACATAAAAGACCAGAATTTAAAATCTCTAATTAGGACTGCCATTAAATAAAAACTACATTAGTTAAATGCAGTCCTAAATAAAACTGCCCAACTACAGGTGCACCTCCCTTGGGATGGTTGTGCCATAATTGTGGGGCTGCCATAATTGAGTGGCCTGATCCCATCAGTTCCACACCACACCTTAGCCAAACCGGAAGGAAGCAGCTTCTTTATGACTAGCTAACTATTATAATGTTGGAGCTTTATTAGTCCCTGAAGCTTTGTTAGCTTGGTGGTTTCATCCGCAGTATTAGTTTTCCCTGGGGGTGTTCAAAACATGTCAGGAAATGACAACCAATACGTTGAGATAAACTTCTTAAACTTATAGGCTTTTTCTTCGTTCTTCAGACTTCCCACCTTTTTTCCCCCTCATGAAGCAGGATGTGTCTGTAGAAAAATGCAGCCGAAAGATCTATTTCTTAGGCAAGATAGTCTGAGGAAGGAAGAAGGGATACCTTCGCTGCAAAACAAAGCCCCAAGCACCGACCGATGTTGCCAGTAAACAATACGTTCTAATAACGTTGGTTTGTTGCTGCAAAACCCGCCAAGAGTCTTTTAGAAGCACCTGAAAGAGTGTCAGATTTACTGTGACTTAAACCTGCTGGAGTGGTCTCCAGCCCACAAAAAACTATGCCACTATAAACCTGTTGGGATTTTAGTTTGCCACGGGATTCTCTTCCACAAACAATTCACTCAGTATCTCCACCTCCGTTCAGTAGTCCTGATGGACGTATCACCACTTTTAAATGCGGACAAAGGTGCAAAGTACCCCCTAGCGTGATTCACCCGCACTTCAGGATTCCAGACAGAGCAGACGTACGAACTTGGAAAAAACCAGCTTCCCAGGAGAATGGAGATTCGTGAGGGAGTCATTGTGCGTCTGCGGGGAGGGGGGGGGCAGGTCTGTGGGGTCTCAGGAAGGAGCGGTAGAACGATTCTATTCGGCTGCCTCTACTTTGGCGGGAAAGCATAATTCATTTTTGCTCCATTACAAATTGCCCAATGGATGGCCTCAACTGTCCAAATTCATATCTGTAGCCCAATGACGAGGGAAGAAGGGCCCCTCCTGTTCACGCTGTATTCAATTGGGTCGAAGGGGAGGTGCGAGGAGGCCATAACGCTGTCCAATGCGCTGGCAGGAGGGCCGCGTCCCTACGGGGCTGCCTATATAAGGGCTGTCTGAAGAACCGCGCAGCTGTTTTCGCGGTGCTGCTCAGACCCGTAGCGCGTCTGCTGTCGCCAGAACACCCCACCAATCCACAGACTTTCAACCTGCCGGAAACATGGTAAGGGTCAATGGTCTCTTTTTCAGACGGAACTTTGCTAAGGCGCTGAATGCAGTTCTGCTTTATGTAATGCAAAGGTAACTTTGCCTGCGGTGCGTGCTTGGTTGGAACGTGGATTTTCCGCTTTTTGTGTCATGCCAGCAGCACTCGCGTATGCGTGCGAACTGCGGAGGGGGAGAGAACTGCTTTTCCGTCTGAAAGGAGAAGTCTGTGCCTTGTCTCCGTGTGTATGCGGAATAACCGGGGCAAGAAAAGAGTTGGTGGGGGGGGGGGGTGCAAGGAAAGGGGGATGGGAGGGGCACGCGTGTCCGTTTGGAGCCTGCTGCTCAAGAGGACGCGCTCGGAAATGAGTGGAATGTACCGGCGCTACCTACATAAAGCTCCCCGACCCCTAGCCGTGATAACCGATCAGCCATCGTGGCTTGCGGAAATCCGGATCTTTGCTGAGTAAATCCAACACCGCAGTTTTTTGTTAAGGGGGGGGTGTCAAACGGGGGATGGCCGTTAACTTCCCGTGTATACTGCCCACGATCTGTTGGTGAAAGGGTCAGAATCCAAAGTCCTAGCGTGGGAGGCTAAAAGCCAGCAGCGGTTGCGCTAGACCTCTGTCTCCCACCCCAATTTCAGCATGGCGATTGCAGTAGGCTCAGGTTGTCCTTGCCTTTCCTGCGATCTTCTCTTAAAGCGTCGCCTACCGAGATTCTGGTAGCGGCCTCCTCTTGGTTTGTGAGCTGTAGGTGGACCATCTTGGAGTAGAGTTGCTCGGGAACATGAAAGTGAGATCCTGAAACCCAAGGACAAAGACGCTGAGGCTTAAAATGGCTCGGGCCTGAGTCACTTTCTCGGATCACTTTGAATTGGTGTCTTTGAAAAAACAACAACCTAGCAAACAGCCCTTCTCTTTGTCTGGACGCGGGGGGGGGGGGGGGGGAGAGGCAGAAATGAGTTTGATCCGAGACTCTCAGTTGCCTTTGCTCCTTCTTTTTAAAGTCCCTTAAGGCTTTGCTGTCGTTGGATCCAGCAGGTTACCTTCGTTTGGTGCCACAGTGTGGTGTTGCAGTTCTGGATACTTTTCTCTCTCCCCCTCCCCCCTCCTACTTTAAGAAACAGTGCTGCAAAATGGTGGGAAGTTTCTAAAGAAGATGGCTGCCCCTCTATGTTCTTTCCTTCTCTGATGTTTCGACATCCTATGACAGACCTCGTAACATTCTGCTTCCCCCCTCCTTTTTTTTTTTTTTTTACATCGTGGCACAAAGTTCACATTGCTTAAGTAATTATCCCTTAATTCTAATTGTCTCATCTTGTTTGCCACAAACTGGCTGCTGAGAACAGGGGGGGTAGGTGGTTTTTTGTTTTTTTTTACAGTACAGCTTTTTAACCCTTAAACGGCTTTAGCCTTTAGGCCTTCCTTGTTGAATTCTTGTCTTTCTTTTTACAACTGCATTCTCCATACAGAACTTTATGCTGGAGTTTTTGTAAAGGATAAAATGCAAAAGTAATCTTGCTTTGAAGCAAGCTTAACTTCATAGCTGAACATCAAACTCTGCCTCTTCGAGTGTTTTAAAACACTGGCAGCAACGTTGTACTGGATTCAGTTTTTGAAACCATTGCTTTCAATGACTGCAAGATAAGGGATGATTTGTGTAAATGTATCCAAATATTGTGCTATAAAAGCAAAAATAAATTTATGTAAGGATGTTCAGATTATGCAGAATGGGTTGATGCAATTAAAATCCTCTGTTTCCCCTAGAGACTGCAGGGAGCAGTATGACAGGTAGTAGAAATGACTGCTACATGAGTCATGATAAGGAAAGAGCAAAAGAAACCCTGTTGCTAGAAGTAGCCAATGTCTTTTGAGATTTTTCTCTGCACTGTCCATATTCTTGAAAGATCCTCCTGTTATCTCAGTGCTTGGGTTTTAAAACAGAAATATTCAGTCCCCCATTTTTATTGTGCTCTTCTTGCTATGTAAAGTACTCTGTGTGCTACTGTGTTCAGATCAGTTTAAATTTATAGGTTAAGTCGCTAGCTGTGCACACCGACTGGATGGTTCAAGTGTCCTTTAAGCCACCACTCACTCCTTGGGTGCCTCTTAAGTGAGACAAGTAATACTGGCAAATTAAGTTTTCATGAAGGCAGTAATTTGTGTGTTGAGTCAACGGATTGAATTCCAGGTACTTTCAGTTGGTTATTTGAACAGCAATGCATTAGAGACAAAAGAAGTTGAGGCATTTCGATATTCAACACAGAATATTTCAACACAAACCCGATACATACAATAGTGCACTTGTATAAAACTCAGAACGTTCTGGACTAGCCACCAAGGTCCCATGTGGAGCTTGTTGGTGGCCAGCCCCCACCATTAGTAAACCAGAAGTATATATCTTTCTTGGACCTATAGCTGCTAATGTACTGACTGCCGTATCTATCATATAGGACTACCATGGATGTAATGAAGGCCAAGCTAGAACTGACCCGATGTATTGATCCAAATCCATCCCCCTCCTCTCTATCTTTGGTGTCAGGAAGCTCACAGAAAGTCAAGGAAGTTAGTTTTAGATATCCTGTCAGTTTTGATTCTGATAGTGATACCACTAACTTCTGGAATGTATAAATACCCTCTGAGGCAAAAGTCATGTACAGAGTTATCAGTACCAGAAGGCCACAGCACTTGGCAGCGTCCTGAAGCCTCCTGGGAAAGAGAACCAAAGATTTAACCATAGAGGTTAATTTACTCTAGAGATTTAAATAACATAGGTTTAGCAGGACTCAATCCAGGCCCTAATTACACGACAAAAGTATTCATCATTAAATTGGGTCCAAGACCTATTAATCAAAGAAGATAAAATATGAACTATACATAAAATCTTCAACCAGAATAACCTGCCACTGGAATAGGGGAAACCCTCAGTTATTATTAATGAATTCCCATTCTGTGTATCATTACAAGGAAACAGACCTCTCTCATGAGGAAGGAAGACACGTGGACCTAAGTCTGGCTTGTCTACAGGATAGTTTCCCTGATCTGAGAAGGACAGTTTCTTTGGGGAAAGTGTTTTTTGCCCCTTCTACACATCCATGTGTGTTGTGTCATGTAAGAAAACAATCTCCCATCATTTGCAATAATGTAGTCTTGAGTATTATCCATTACAAAACCCCATGAGTCTCATCAGGGATATCTAAACTTCACTGAGAAGTGGCAAAATACTATAGTGCTTCAGAGAGCCCATCCTTGTATGTCCATGTGTTGAGCTGTTCTGGGAAAGTGTGGCTATCTAGTACTCTGGTTGGATAATACTCTTAGATGGGTTGACTAGTAGTGGTGTTATGCCCCTTAAAGCCCACTGACTTTAGTGGACATAAAAGGCTGTAACTCTTTAAGATTGCACTGTAAGATTTTTATATCCTACTTCCATACTCCCCTTTCTTATTTCCTACTTGTGCTCCACAAGGGTGGAGTAAAAAGTACACAGACCAGATAAAACCAGTAAGCACTTGATTTCTGAGCACCTGAGCTTATTTCATTGTCTTAATGTTCAGTTGATGTTTTACTGTACTGTAAATGATGGGTCTCTTTGCTAGCAATACTACAGCTGTAGCTAAGATGGTAATGGCAAGTGCCTAAACTCTTAAATTGTTGGTAACCCACAAAGTTGTGAATGCTTAAAGAAAAGTAATGTTGAATTCAGCTCAAGATGAATTGCCCACCCTTTTGTTCCTTGTAAAACAAACAGGTTCGCTTTGCAGCATGATAAAGAAAGGTAATTGTACTAACTTCTCCTCTTCCTTTGTTACTTTTTTCCTAGCGTGAGTGCATCTCAATCCATGTTGGCCAAGCTGGTGTGCAGATTGGCAACGCATGCTGGGAACTCTACTGCTTGGAGCATGGCATTCAGCCCAATGGCACAATGCCAAGTGACAAAACAATCGGTGGTGGTGACGACTCGTTCAACACCTTCTTCAGCGAGACGGGTGCAGGAAAGCATGTCCCTCGTGCTGTGTTTGTTGATCTGGAACCAGCAGTAATAGGTAAATACAGCCTGGGTGGCTAAGATGGATACAAGAAAAGTCTTGGGGGGAGGGGGGAGAGTGTATATCTGCAGATCCCTATTTCCCTAATAGTAGAGATTTGTTTCCAGATGTTCTGTTAACCTGTTCTGACTCCATTTAGGCTTGGATACACAGTGACAGCTGAGACATCCAATAGCGTTTCTTTGCCCTCTATAAAATAGCAATTGCTGCCAGGGTAAAGAGGTAGTTTTTGAATATCTGTATTACTTAGTACTGGAAACATTTGATTGCAAGTGCCTTGTCTAAGGTTCGACAATAGAACTAAATGTATGTGCAGCCAGAGTAACATTCTGGCTTCCATAGTAGATACTGTTGCGAACACCTTGCTATATCTTTTGAAGTCATCCCTTGGGCTTATGGTAACTTTTTACTTGGTTTTGTCTTGAAACTGCTACCCATCCAAGTAAGTGCGAAGCTGCACAAACATTCCCGGAGAATAGTTAACGTGTTTTCAGTTCCACCAGTGATACTTTTGATTTTCATTTCTTCTAATAAATAGTCCTGTTCTGTAGTTGGTGTGTTGCAGTTTGAATCAATTAATTTGGCAATTACAAGTTTAAAATAAAATTATGTAAAGTAGGCAGTGTAAAACTTTAAGAACATGTATTTACTGATGCAATAAAATATTTCCTTTGGGGGGTTTCAGTTAAGGCTAAGCTCAAACTTCATGTTCTTAGCAGAAAAGACTTGGAGGCAAACTACCATGTACGTGACCCATTTTAGAGTGCTTTAAATAACCACATGGTGGCTGTTCAGAGTGATCTGTGGCACAGAGGACCAGTTGCCTATAGCTGCAGCCATGTGATGAGGTTACTTCCCCTACTTTTGTAATTTCTAAGGCCTGATTCATAATGCAGGCGAATAAGTTAGTAGAGGTCTGACGCAGTGGTACAGACTGTAAGGACTAAGCTTTTCATGCAAGTAGAAGGACTGGTACAGCAGAAAGAACTTGCACTCCTTATCTTTGCATGCTGTGCTAGTTTCCTCTTTACATGGGGAGCATTCCAAAGTGCAGTCCTGCAGGGCAGTGCTCCCTCTAAGCTGTAGAGACTTGTGAGCAGAAATTCTACTTTGTGAGATACTGGCATTAAAGTTGTGAGCGAGCGATTCGGCTGCTGCACAAATCAGTTTGCTCTGGAGCCATCCTTCCTGAGCTAAGACAAAAATGTGTGAGCCGGAGGCTAAAAAACTGTGAGCTAGCTCACACTAACTCAGCTTAGAGGGAACACTGTTGCAGGGTGAAGTAGAATATTCCATTCTAGTGTTGTTGCCAGCTCACTGCATGTGTGACCCAAGCCTAAGAAATATAAGGAACTGGAGTAGTGTTGTGCAGTCCTCGGACAACTGGCTGCCCATGCAGTTAATAACAACCACTCTGATGCTGCACTCTAGCTAAATGCTATAAATGCATGGAGGCCAGCTTGCATGTGCAAGCTGGGGATGGGGAGTACCATGCACCACTGGGTGCTGTATGTCCAGTTTTCCCAGAGGCCACTCAGCAAATGGGGTCATGAAGTTCTGTCTGCCAATTGGCCAGTAGTGCTCATCATGTGTGGGCATACAGTGAGCTTGGATTTAATTGGCTGCCACACCACAAAATAGCACTTGAACTCATCTTTGTATGTTAGGGAAGTTGATAATTTCAGCTAGGTATAGGAAAGTTGTTCAGGAAACAGCACAGGCTCATTGTTTTCCGTTATAATGCCTAAACTTTGTATTGCAGATGAAGTGCGGAATGGGATATATAAACAACTCTTCCACCCTGAACAGCTGATTTCTGGAAAGGAAGATGCGGCTAATAATTATGCCAGAGGTCACTACACTGTCGGGAAAGAGATAATTGACTTAGTGCTGGAACGTGTCAGGAAGTTGGTACGGACTATTGTTTAAGATTTCAGACAAATTAAACTTTGGCATTTATAATTTACACAGTAGAAATATTCTGGGGGCTCCAGACTTCTCTGGTTATCTGAGAGCAAAAAGTTCATGTTCCTGTGTTGGGATCCGTGTGTTGATGGTAGGCAGTAATTCCTTTCGTCCACCAATGATAAAACATGGTAATAACTTGTTTCATGGAGAAGAAAGAGTTGTTTTTTTATGCCAGAACAATGTCAAGAAGCTACTCATGAGTTCCATTCTCAATATCTAAATAGCTTCCCTATGTAACAAAAAGCTGAGCAACAGAAGCTGACAGTTCAGGCTTCTTAAGTCTATTATTAGACATCTGAGAGAAGCCCAAATGCAACAAGCTTGTTTCTGCTAACCAACAGGTTTGAGCAAACAGATCTCCACCCTACCTGGGTCCTACACTTCCTGGTGATGTAGGAGGCCTTTGCCAGGGAAATATGGGATAAGTTTATGTCTCCACTTCTTTTTTGGGGGTGGAATTTGATTCATTGTTGCTGTATGGTATATGAATGTAGCTACTGGGAAAACTGAACTGCTCAGCTAGTTTACAAACTTCTCACTATTCTAAGAAAATATGCGTGAATTTTTTTTGAATACAGCAGGATCCAATTTGGTGGTTCTTACTAATGCTCAGTGGTGAACCTCGCCAATGAATCAAATCAATGGGTTAATTGAATAGTGAAGTGTCTTGCTACTCATTAGAAATCCATAAGTAACAAGGGAAAGAGGAAATGAGTTCTTTAATATGTTCAAAAGTCAAGGTGCTTATATTGGCCTGCTTTCACTTGCATATTTCTCCTCTTCTAGGCTGACCAGTGTACTGGCTTGCAAGGATTCCTGATTTTCCACAGCTTTGGAGGAGGTACTGGCTCAGGTTTTACCTCTCTGCTGATGGAACGCCTCTCAGTTGACTATGGGAAGAAGTCAAAATTAGAATTTGCCATATACCCAGCTCCCCAAGTTTCCACTGCTGTCGTTGAGCCATATAACTCCATCCTTACTACCCACACAACCCTTGAACATTCTGATTGTGCCTTCATGGTTGACAATGAAGCCATCTATGATATTTGTCGTAGGAACCTGGACATTGAACGCCCTACCTACACAAATCTCAACCGCCTAATTGGTCAGATTGTCTCCTCAATCACTGCCTCTCTCAGATTTGATGGTGCCTTAAATGTGGACTTGACAGAGTTCCAGACAAACCTGGTGCCTTATCCTAGAATCCACTTCCCCTTGGTAACTTATTCCCCCATTATTTCAGCAGAGAAAGCTTACCATGAGCAACTCTCTGTCTCTGAGATTACTAATGCTTGCTTTGAGCCGTCCAATCAGATGGTGAAGTGTGATCCACGCCATGGCAAATACATGGCCTGTTGTATGTTATACCGTGGGGATGTCGTCCCCAAGGATGTCAATGCTGCTATCGCTGCTATCAAAACCAAGCGTACCATTCAGTTTGTTGACTGGTGTCCTACTGGTTTCAAGGTAAGTACAGCTAATCAAATTCAAAACTGATTTAGCTCATTTCTAGATGTATAGCTTGCTAAACAAGCATATTTTAAGGATATAGTACACATTATTAGTTGAAGTGGTCTTTGATGGGGAGAGCTTACCTTTGCTGTAGTAGAAGTTGCATGGAAACAGTAGGCTGAACCCAGCCAGCTTTATGCTGTGAAAAAGGAAATGGGATTGTCTTTGATCACAAAAAAGGCTACTATGGGGATCATAGCACTTGTGCATACAAAAGCAATAAGGGCCAACACCTGTAGTAAGGGGAATTAGGCGAATGAGTGAAAAAACTAGCAGGATTCAATCTATATTATACATGGTTCTTTAAATGAGTTTGCTAATTTTGAAATCTATGTTGCAAATTACTACTGTCATGTTAATCTCAATAGATGGGGAGATTCAGCTTTTAATTATGTTTAAATTATAAAATAGTATGACCAAGTCTAGAAGAGTGAACTGTTAACTATGTTGAACAAAGTTTTGAGTCCAGTGGCACCTTTAAGACCAACAAAGTTTTATTCATGGTATTAGCTTTCATGTGCAAGCACACAACTATGTTATATGCTCTACAGATTGCCTGTGATAACCTGCTAAATCACATTCCACGTCTGTTAGAAATAGTTAATCTGAAAACCCCTGCAGAAGAAACCAGACTAGAAAGATGCTTCTCAGGTTGAACTGCAATTAGGCATTTGTGTTTAAAATAATTTGGAAACCTGAATTCTTTATACTGCAGACTGGTTTGAACTCTGATCTGCTGTTCTCAGATTCCAAATGCAGCTCCTTATTTTTGTCTGCTGTTGTAGGAAAGCATTACAATACGTGTATTTGTTGCTTTTTAGGTTGGAATTAATTACCAGCCCCCAACAGTAGTTCCTGGTGGTGATTTGGCCAAAGTCCAACGTGCAGTTTGCATGCTCAGCAATACTACAGCCATTGCAGAAGCCTGGGCCCGCCTGGACCACAAGTTTGACTTGATGTATGCCAAGCGTGCTTTTGTCCATTGGTATGTAGGAGAAGGAATGGAGGAAGGAGAATTCTCTGAGGCCCGAGAAGATCTGGCTGCACTTGAGAAGGATTATGAAGAAGTGGGGACAGACTCTTTGGATGGTGAGGATGAAGGCGAGGAATACTAAACTTCAGAAAAATCTAATGTATGGCTATTACCACTTGCTGCCTTGCCTGTAATAAAGTAAATGGGAAGCACATCTCTTAAATGTAAACTGTACACCTAGCATTCCATGCCAAAGTGTTTGGAATAAATGCTTATAATCAAGTAATCTTCCAGATGATCTTGCAAGTGCTGAAGTATTTAGCTGGATACCAATTAAAATATTATTGCATATTAACTTTGACTACTCTAGTCTTATTACTAGTCCTAAATTATTGTACAGCAAGCAGTTTTCAGGAGGGCAGAAAACTTTCGGGGGATTTCCGGGGTGTGTCAACTGCAAAGTACCATGCCCTACAAAAAAAGTTCAAAAGTGCTTCATCATTATTTGTGTGCACTATTTCAAATAGAGATAAACTTGTTAGAAGACGGTGGGGGAACACTCTTAAAAGAACAGAAAGGCTAGGCATTTAACTGTGGGATCCTATCTTCAGGGAATGGTTTGGGGTTGTGGTTGAGATTCTGCTTATATGGTGTTAAATTTGTTAAGCTGGTCCTTATAGGATCTTTTAAAATATAATTGATAAGGAAAGCATTTCTATCCTAATAATATCTTGTCTTATTTGGTAAAACTTCCATGGTTACTGATGTACATTTGTATACCACACAGAGCTATGGTAAGGGACAGTGGATTGTATCCAAACTATATATTTCCTACCTGTGGAAGAGGGAGGGTTTTGTTGTTTCTGATGTTCCCCATGTATACATTTGTGATCAGTATTAATAGTATGCCACCAGGGGTATAATGAACATATAAAGCTGCTTCATATTGAAATCAGACTATTGGTCCAAAGTCAGTATTGTCTGCCAAGACTGACAGCATCGCCCCAGAGTCTAGGGTATGGGTCTTTCCATGTTTCCTAACTGATTCTTCTATTTTTAAAAGTTATGTAGCAAGACCTAAACTGTTTTGCTGATTCCATTGCAGCAATTTTCCAGTGTTATAGCAAGGTCCACAATGAGACACTTATTAGATACATGGCTTGTGACAGATTTAACAAAGTTCTACAACTTCTGTTTGCATCAAAATTCTTCAAAATCTGGCTGTTCTCGGGTTCAAAACTAAGCAGACCCTGCACACACACACCCCATTTATGTTACTTCCAGAAAAAACCCATTATTGTTGCTTTAGTGTATTCACTAAACATGGGGATTTACAAGAGTATGATATCATTGCCCTAAATGATTTGAATTTTTTGCTTTTCTAATTTCTTTTTCAAGGACTGCTACCAAAACCCTTTAGTGCTTCCTTCCTTTGATTGTTTCCTGTCAGCCTTAAAAAAAATCCCCATCATGTGCTTGTGTGATGCATATAGTTTAGCTTCTTTTCTGTGGATAACATTAGTCTGTTATAGTGAATTTTTTTTCCTTCATAGCACCTTAAAGGCTAACAGATCATGGTATAAGTTTTTGTAGATGTCCACAAAAACTTAGGCTGTAATCTGAAGTCTTTCAAGTGCTACAAGACTTTTGTTGAAACTGCTGTCACTCACATTCATTTGGCCACTGGGATAAGTGGCTGTAACTAGGTCCTGCATCCCATAATGGCATACTAAGCATCTACAGAACCTAAGAAACTGAATTTGCAAGCAGGAAAGCAAACACTTAACCCCCTTCATCCTACTGACTATGAGTATTTGCTTCTCTATTTTTAGCTTATCCTCAAGTTTCAAGATGTGAGTATAAATGGGAACTGAAGCAAATCTCTGAAATTTTCCAGTAAATACACATTTAAGCTACAATACTAGGCCTATAGCCACTATTGTCTCTCTGTCCCCCCTTCAGTGGGAATAAATCAGTTTAAATTTGAATACTTCTGTTACACAAGAAAAGAAAATTAGGAACATCTGAGCAAACTGAGCAAGACATTTGTATTATCCCTTCACCTGCAGGAATAGTGTCTTAATGCCTGTTTAAATTGTACTTTGTATGTATGCTGTTTTTGAGTCCCCAGTGTGAAGGAAGCAGGATCTAAATGTCAAACCAGCTGAGAGGGGAGGAAGCAGTTTTCTCATCTGCAGATTTCATACACTTAAAATGTTTACACATTTAATCAAACCATTAATAGGAAAAGAAAAATACAGAATGGGAGGGCACAAAAGCGAGTCAAGCTGGCTAAGCATTCTACATTGCATAGCTGAATCATGATTACATTCTTCTGCAGCAAATTCTCTCCCACTTGTAGTGGGACAAGCTCCAGTGGACTGTATGGACTACAGTGGACTAAATGCATAACTACATTGCTATAACTAACCAGAACAGTTGCTATCAAGGAACAGGATGCACTTCCTTGCTATGGGTTTATGTGAATTTTTCAAGTAGCCACAGTAGTGTTCTCAGTTGTATGGCTGCTGAATAGCAAGGTCTCATATACTTGGGAGTTTGCTGGGTTTGAGGATGCCAGGCCATCACATCAGTGTATCTCATTATATAACTGTAAAGGCCAAGGGATGAGCTAAATCCAAGCTGGAAAAAATATCAAAAAATACCGTATCAGTATCTTCTGGATATTCTTTCAGCCAGATATAGATTTGGCTATTTTTCAGCTATTCAGAATAGCCAAGCACTGAAAACTCAAAAATATTTGGGATTTTTGGGGACCACCAGATAATCAAAGGGAGTTTAGAAGGAATAAAGTAAAGGTAAAGGTTTTCCTTGCTTGAAAGCCAGTCTAACCTGACTCTAGGGGGTGGTGCTCATTTCTATTTCTAAGCCAAAGAGCCAACACTATCCAAAGACTTTTCCCGTGGTCATGTGGCCAGCATGACTAAACCCTAAGGTGCACGGAACACTTACCTTCCCACTGAAGTGGTACCTATTTATCTACTTATAGTTTCTTGCTTTCGAACTGCTAGGCTGGCAGGAGCTGGGGCCAGAGATGGGAGCTCATTCCAACATTTGGCTTTTGAACTGCTCACCTTCCAGTCTGCAGCTCAGCGTCTTAACCTCTGTGCCCCCACAGCCTTTAAATGCAGTCCCCTTTAAATGCTTTCTGGGTGAACTGACTGGAGAAGGTTTAAAGGGACTGAGCCCTTTAAACACCCTTGGAACTCACTCCTGGAGTTGCAGCTTGGAGAAGGCATTTAAAAAGACTCCTTTAAACACCTTTCCCCCCTCCATTGAAACCAATGGAAGATGGAGGCACCTTTGAGGGCCCATAGAATGGGACCCTCTGTTCCAATCCTTTTTGAGAATTGGAGGGTTTTTTTTAGGAGAGACACCTTTGTCTTTGTGCACTCAAAGAAAGGCAACCCTATATGCATTTTCTATTCTTGTAACCAATGACTTTAATTACAAGGAAAACTATGTTTTCTTTTCAGGAGTGTGGTGCCATTGTGGTCATTCTGCACTCAACACGAATATTTTTGGTTCATTTAAAATGTGGTCAGGAATCGGGATAGCGTACAGCAAGGCTGGAAAGGTGTACTCATTGGCATCTGGGCCAACTGGGTAAATTCCATATTTCTGCTGTGATGGTGTTTAATGTGAAGGTGCTTAAAGAAGCCATGCCACTGCCAGCCACGCAAAAGTTACTGCAGTGGCATGGTGCATCTGGTGGATCGGTGCGGTAAGTGAATGTACACAAAAAAATTGCCTTGAGAAGCAGCTCCTGTGTAGTCGATATCAAATAGCTATGAATGGTTTGTATTTGTGTGAAGTCTTAGAGATACACCCAATCTTCCAGTATTACAAGATTTTGCAGCAGCAACAAAACAACCAGCAAGGTCTGACCTTTTTTGTGCAATGCAATGAGAGGTACACTGCAGCTTACAACTATATCACTTTGTACAAATGGCAATTTGAAGGGTGTTTGCATTACTACAACTAAGGTTACCAGCAGGCTTGGAGAAAAATGTCCTGTCCCTCTAATAGAGGCTTAATATGTGGGTAGCTGAAGGGTTTTTTTTGGTATTTTTTAATGTGTGTGTGTGTGCACCTGGAAGCCATGGTGACTGACCCCTACTGGGAGCCTGAAGAATATTCAGAGAGGCGGCTCAATAAAGCCTGCCCCTGCTTCTGGTATTCCTTGGAGGTCTCCCATCCAAGTACTTACCAGAGTTGATCTGCTTAGCTTCCGAGATCGGGCTTGCCTGGGCTATTCATGTCAGGGCAGGCAGCTGAAGCTTTTGATGGGAGACAGGTAAATGGCATCACCTGGTAAGTAGCATCCTATAAAGCCTGTGTTAAAGGGACAGGATATTTTTCTTCAGGCATTTGGGAACCCCACTTACCAAGGGCAATATGACCTACCTGCACTATTGACCCTTATGTTCTGACATTTTAATGCCATAGTGGCATTTTAAAAGCTTTACTTTTCTGTTTAAAATAGCTGTTTAAAGTAAGTATACCTTAACAGCTCTTTAAGAGAACCTTCTGCTCAATAAACACATTTGACCTTTTAACTATGCCATTTATGGATACTAATTTAATTTATAAAATTCTAGCTAAAGGTCATCTGTAAATCTTTAGATTTCCTTATTATTTATTTGTTTAATTTATACCCCACCCTCCCCATGAACAGTCTCAGGGTGGCTTACATTATCTGATCAAAGCTCTCCTAGCTAAGATCCCTCTAGTTTAGTTCTGAGCTGCAGTCAGAATAATGTAATATCTTTACTCTGTGTTTTTAATTTACAAATTGCAACCAGCCTGGAAGCTAAACTTATTCTAGAGATTATTTTTAAGTAGCTAAAAAAAGTCAACTGTCATGTCCACGGAGTTGTCTGACAGCACTGGAATGTTATCTGCTTTCAGCCTTTAACTCAGTGGAACAGCTCCAGAAGCTACCTACCAACCATCTTATTTACCTCCTGGTGTCTTTGTCTTGCACTCTTTCCTGGTTTCTGTCTCTCTCAGTCCTTTCCTTTTGCATTCATTCCTCAGTAGCTGCAAACATAATTTAACTTGACACCTGTAAATTCAGGTATCAGGTGCACTATCTCAGCAGTTTTAGTTTGGGGGTAATTTCATGCAGGTTATTTGCCCCAAGTGGAATGCTGTTGGGAACTGGGTCATCCCCGTCCCCCCACCCCCGCTTTCCCACAGCATCATGGTGCATCTATGTACCTCCTGGGCTTTCCCAGGCTTTTCTCTGATCTTCCTCAAGCCTGCTTTGCTCCAAAGTTTTAGGAAAGATTGCAGCAAACTCTGGGTGGCCACAGTGTGGGTGGAAAAGATTGGATTTTTCCTCATTCCATCATACAGCAGCCATTTCCCTGGAGGTAGCCATTTCCTCTCCCTGCTGAAGTTGGGTAATTTTTTTAATCTGCCATTTAATAGTGTTATATTGATATACCAATACCATTATGCCTATATATTAGGTTCTTAGAATTCCTAGTTTGCATTAAAAAGAAGGTTCGTAGACCCTTTGCTTATGAAGATATGGGAAAATGCATTTCTCCACAGTAAAATAGGGTAGATCTACTTTTTAACATGGAAGCTGGGAACTCAGACCATGCAATACATATTGGTATATTGATATAATGCTATTAAATTGCCAATTTTTTAAAAAAGACATTACCAGGGGAACCTGTGTTGCAGCTGCAGCAGCAACAGAAACTACATAAGCTTCTCCCTTGTGTGGGAAACACCTCAGTTATCCAGCCATGCAGGATTCTTCAGTTTACACACCTGATAGGGTCTACCATAGAGGTTAGCACAAAGCCACACATGCATACTGTTGACTTCCTGTAGTGAGCACAGGAGTGTGATGGAGGGACTAGACTTCCTGAGGATGCATTTCATTGCTCCTGACTGAGGATACCCAAAGGAGTATCCTAATACAAGATGCTATGACCTGATAGTGGCTTTAATTTTCCTCTCCTGAAAGATCCTCAGTTCTTGATTTATACCTTCCTGTTTCCTTTCTGCCCCTTTCTCAATAAACTTTTCCAGTATATCATGCACAAACATACAGTCAATTCAAATTGAAACTAGTTTTAATTTAGCTTCTAACAGCACTGCCAAGATTTTCTGGAAGGGCTCAGTTGCATAGCAGTCAAATTCATCCCATGAAATTTTCCTTTGCATGGAAGTACTGTAATGGGACAAGCTTCACTGGCTGAATTTTCTCTTGCTATGCAGCACTCATAGAAACCATGACAGAAGAAAATCCCAACCAGCCTCACAGGTTTTATACCTGTACTTTTATGTTCTGGAGACTACAACATATCTTGGTGCTGATGTAGGGCTGCCAGCTTTTCAGCCTGCAGTTGAACCTTCATCAGTAACAAATATCCGATCTTTTACTCCACCTTGCTTCCATGAAGTGCAAGACAGCACAAGTAGAGTTCTTATCCTCCAGTTTAAAAGCTTTGCCTGCTGCTTTCTGCATATCAGGCTGTTGTTTAAGATACAAGAGCAGACATGGGTATATTTTTTTCCTGGGCAGATGACAACCGTATACTGATGGTACAACTTCTGTATTCCCTAGAGTGCTTAGTATACTACTTGGAAACAAAATTTGTGATACATAAGAAGAATTGAATGAATGTTTTGTGGAAGCTTTTGAGATGTTGAGAATAAGCATTCTGGGAATTGTACTGTGAGAAAGGGAGAGAGATTCTTTGGGTCATATGACGAGAAAATCAATTCCAGACTCTCAAAGCATTAATAAGATAACCTATCCCATTTCTGGGGAAGTGCTTAAGGAGAGGCCACAGTAAGGGGAAGATTATTTCATTTCTTACAAGAGAAATATGCAAACGTATGTGTGTGTGTGCATAGTTAGCATACCTATCAGTACAGGTATGTTATGAGGTGCCAGTAAAAACTCCCATTCCTGAATCCAAGTTTTGTTCAAGTATGCTTTGCAAATGTTTTCTTGTGGGAAAATATTAATGTGATTGAGGGATAGGGGAACCAAATTCTATCTCCTCTGTGGCTCACTTGTTCTGTGTCAGAGCTTTGGCCTCTATTCTGAAGAAACAGGGGTCAGAGTAGTCTGAAAATCAAGATGTGGGGAGCAGAGTTGCCCTGAAAGTGACATTTCAGCCAGGGAGCACTGTGCAATGACAACTTCCTGTCACTTCTGGATCAGGAGTTTCAAGGGATCCACCAGGACCCCACCTGGGATCTCCAGTAGATTGTGACCTACCCTCTGTCCGCTCCTGATGAGTTGGCTAGCTTGCCAGAAATAGTTCTTTTACTATTCACTGGCATTGCCAAACCCCAATTTCCAAATATTTTAGAAAAAAATCAACTGTAGACTTTTTATATTTCGGATAGATTCCAAGGGGTCTCACCATTTTACTCTGGATTTATTAATCCATAATCCTGATGATCACTTGTATAATTACAAACATTAATGAGAATTCCCAATTTGTAAATGAAGAGCTGAGCTTACTTTTTTCTAAATTGCTGCTGGGTAAGAATGCTGGAAATTGCAGACAACATAATGGGAGTAGCATGAAGGCGAATAAGCTTATCAATCTGCATGTTTTCAGGTGCCCAATCCCTGTCACTCTTGCCAAGGCTGTTCCTTGTACTGTCCAAAGACCTCATCAACCATCGTGAGTAAGATATACAGAAGGTATTTTGAAAAGAGCTTTCTCGTATGAGGGGGCCTAGGCATCTTTATCTGAGGCACTGAATCAGCCAGGAAGACAATTGGAACAGACCTGGAATGAAAGGGGGAGGGGAATCTTTTTAAATTTCAGAATTAAGGTTTTTGCTTTAAAAGCTAACCTCAAACACTTAACATGCAGGGCAGGTGGCTTTAATCAGCAATGCTGAAGGTATTTCCTAATGGTTTTACCCTTGTAACTTATGTCTAAAAGAACTAACATTGCAACCTTCTAAGAGTCCACTAAAGTCAATGAAGAGTGTAAGTCTTAGTGTTGCACAGTAAATATTCTAGAAAAGGACTTAAGTCCATTGCATACCATTTCTAATAAAATCTAATAGCAATGGGCTATGTAGCATAAGATCAACTATTTCTATTATTTACTTTCACATTTTTAAGGAACTACACAATATTTAAGAAATAACTTCCTTATATTTCCCTATATTTTACCTATAAGCTAATCTTACAGCACAATTGCAGAAGTAAGCCCTTCATGTTCAATTAGTTTACTCCCGTGCAAATGAATACAGAATGGCCTCTTCAGTTAAAAAAAAGCATATTGCATCAAGCCTCCTGTGTTATGGCTGCACCTTGATTCTGACTAGCTGAGAGTCTCTCATGCTGCATACACCCATCGTTTACTATTGTGATTACTTGCAAATGGGTTTTCCTATGTGGAAAAGGCAGTTCATTTGTGAATTATTACTGAAGCACAATACCCAACCATATGTGGATGCAGCCCTGGTTTTGCATATTTGATGGCTATTTAATCAAATAGTTCTGTATATCATTCTAACTTTTGCAATTCAAGATGCTGATCTATATATTTGGGACTAGATGTGTGCCATATTGTAAGCTGCCCTGAGCCCGTTTGCGGGGAGGGCAGGGTATAAGTATGAAATAATAAAATAAAAATAAATAGATGCGTATCATAAAACAATATTTTCCAAGACAATAGGACCCATAATACATTTGTTGCAAAAGTAATCCAATATAGTGTAACAGTAAAGGCAACGTGTGCTATCAAGCCACAACTGATTCATGGTGACCTCATAAAGGTCCGCCTCATGGGGTTTTCTAGGCACTAGAGGTAAGCAGAGACGGTTTGTCAATGCCTTCCTTTGCATAGCAGCCCCAGTCTTCCTTGGTGGTTTTCTGTCCAAGTATTGACCTTGCTTAGCTTCCAAGCTCTGGGAATACCTGGCTGGCCTAGACTATTAAGGCTACAACAACACTAAATAATTACAATGTAAAACTACCAGTTTTCAATATCAGCCATTATAGCAAATATGTAAAATATTATACACTATATCTAGACTTTTAACTATTATTTAGTATAAGATACAGGCTAGCAATTATGGACAGTCATTTATATTTAATAGAATTGGCTGTCATATATTACATATCAGCAATCCACAACAAATGTCATCACATCTCAAATACTATCACAGACGAAATAACAAGGGCTTCATATAAAATACTGTCAATTGTCAAATATTATCAAACATCTAATATTGCCCATGGAAAATACTGAATGACAAATATTGTGCCATTAAATATCAAATACTAAACTGAATGGCAGATATTCATACTAAAACTTCATCAGAGGTCTTTAAGGAGTATTTATGGGGATAAAAACTTCATTTTTACCTTGATATATTAAATCGTTCTAATTGGAAGATTTGATACATAGTTGGGCAAACTAATTCTGTACTCAGTAACCTAAGTTTGTTTTATGCAGCCCATACACAATATTACACCTGTGTACTTTTTAAAATTCAGAATACATACCACTCCTGATTCTGAATTCATGACTACTAACATGTCTTTGAAGCAACACTTCACCCATCTACATGCACCTAAAGGTTGGACTGCACCTGGCTTTTGTAACTCATTAACTACCTTGTGAGTTTGAGAAAGTAGTTAAAAGGCTATCTAAACTACTCCAAACCCTTTAGAATGTGCGTTCACTGTGCGGAGGTTACATTCCCTTGAACTCAGAAGGGTGCAGCAGAGGGAAAAGAAACAGATCTCTGATATCATTTGGCTAGAAAGCCCAACTTTAAGTTATGGTTGTTGCTATGCTGGTGAACTTGGCTACTGAATACAGGTGAGGGAGAGAGGGGTACGGAGACATGGAAGAGTTGGGGATAATAGAAGGAATATCAAGGTCGTGGGGAGGAGGAGCGACTAACAAGCTTTGGATAGGGGAGGAGCAGAACTGGCCTAGAAATATGGGAGCGAATACACGTGTGCTACGTGCAGCGCCTGCTGCTCCCCTGGGTCCTAGAGAGGGAATAAAGGGTATTCTTCTTTGGTTGGGGGACAGAATACTACTCAAGGTTCTTTGACCCCCGTCCCTTTTTATTAGATGTGGAGCTGTGGAGGAGAGTGTTTCATAACCACCACCACCCCTTTAGAAAGATTTAATGTGTCTGTTCTCTAATGGAGATCCTTTCTTCCCCACTCCTGCTATCACAAGCTAGACCCGCCAGATGAGGGCGAGGGAGGGGGTTTGGCTCCATATAAGGGGCCTGGCCCCATCTTGGGTGGGTTGTACCTCTCTGATAATTTGACACCGGGTAGGTCTGCCCTTCCATTTCTCCTTCTTAACCGCCTTGGAATGGAGCAGTATGAGGCCACCTTCGCACCTCCCCCTGGTAGCACCCGAATCCCACGTTCTCCCATCCCGTACGAGTGACAAAAGTGAGGGGATGTTCGAGATAAAATAATAATAAAATAGATGGTAGGATGGAGAAACCTGCAGTTTTGGGGCTATGTGGCAGCGAGGGTTGTGCAATCCCTGCGGGGCAGTGGAAGAGTAATGGAAAGAGGTTCCACATGCTGCGGGAGAATGCGCTGAGATGCAAATCCCCTGGGCTTTGTGCGATGCTGAATGATGGACGCTCGGCCATGACAGAGGAAACCATTAAAGAATGGAAACGGATTAAGAAGAGGATGTCGATAGATCACTGATTGGGCGACGGCGGGGGAGGGGGTATGATTAAGGTCTGATTTCTCTTGCGCAGTGAGCGTCTACCCCCGTCCCCCCGAAAGCCCACCTCACGAGAGGGACGGCAAGCTCTGCCCGATCACTAGCGCCCGTGGATGGGCGCGTACTTGTGTGTGTGCGCGCGCAAAACTTTGGAACACTTCCAGTATTTTCTCCCTTGGAGCAGGGCCTGGTCTCTACTTGGGAAAGCAGCCGAGCTGGGGCGGGCGGGGGGGAGAGATCATGGAAGAATTGCGAGAGGAGGAAAACAAAAAGGAGCTTTGCACCTTTGTGGGGGAGGGGTGCATGAAGCCAGACGAACAGGAGGGGAGGATGCAGGCAGCTCCTCCTGTTATGGAGAATATATGACCTATTTTTAGAGGCGCCCCGTAACTCGGGGGACATTGTACCTGAGAATAGGAGACTCAGGAGATCTCTCCAAAAGGACTAGGAGAGGACAAAGCTTAGATTTGGTGGGGTCTGGGAAACTATGCCAAACAGGAAAATCCAGTGGGAGGAGCTCTTCTGATCCCCCCCTAGAAATGTGGCATTTTCGGCCAAGCAACCTAAACATTAAAAGTGCAACATGACCATTTACTTGGAGTAAATCCTATACTACCGCGTAAATACGCCTATAATCGGATGCGCAATGGTTGCTCCAAGCCTTTTCCCAACCCGTTCCTATTGTCCTAGAGACTCCAGTGATCTGCCTGGGGCCTCTAATTCTTGCATGCAGGCTGCAAAGCTACATGGATAGCAGCGCTCCCCCCCCCCCCCCCGCCCGTGCAGTGCTTTGCACTGGAAAGGGAAGGCTTCCCCACTGCACCGAGCCAAGCAAAGACAATGAAACAGCTCGGCCTCCCTCCCCCTCTGACGTCCCCCCAAGCCCTTGGCCTATCCCAGAGTATTGAGAGGCTCTTTAAAAAAAGAAGTGCCGGTTTTGAGGTGGCTGTCAGCTGTGAAGGATCCCTCCGCACATGTAAACATAGATCATAAAGGCAAAAGAAGGTGGATTAGAGAGTAGAGACCCATGTGGTTGGCGTTTTTTGCATGGAGCTCATTAGTTTAGAGGCCTCTAGCGATTAGTTTAGAGGCCTCCTGTTGCTGGAGTGGATCTGTTATTGCGACAATCCGGCACCCAAAACAAAGACAAATCTTAAAGTTTTGCGCAAAAAAAGGTTGCAGAGGGAAATTTCGTCAATTCTGCAAGAATCCTGCTCTACTTAATGTTTTTTTAGGACCTAAGAATTGGTCTGTCTCTTTTTTTTGTTCTGCATCAGGAAATCTGCTGCTCAAAAGTTAGATACAATACACCTATACTTTCAAATTAAAGGTAAAAACAGTATGTCCCCCTTCATTATATGCTTAAATTCAAGCATTGAAACTCTAATGTAGGACAGTGGAATCCCCCCCCCCCCGTCCCCGGGGTCATAGGATTACTCTAAAAGGAAACAGAATGAGGACTGTAGTTTTATGGCAAAATCCATGGCATTAATCAAACCAATCTATACATATTTGATAGAAATCTATACATATTTGAAAGATCACCACTCTCTGCTTAATTCAGTAATGGTTAAAGACCAAATGATCTAATTAATGAACAAGTTAAGTGTTGAATATCTATGGTATCCTCTGAGATACTCTCAGTCACTTTTCCAAATCATGATATTACTTACTCTGAAAGTCCCGCCCCCAATATTAGAGCTTGAGCATCCTTCTAGAAGCAATGCAAAATTATTTGGATTGGTTATCAAAATAAAGAAGTAATATGACTGTTATACCATTGTATAATGGAGCCCAGGTTAAAATAAATAACTCTTGATTCCACTTATATTGCAATCCTACGCATACATATATTGGATCTGGGAGTATGTATCACAAATATGTGAATAGAGAGGACTAGGAGACAAAACAGCTCTGGAAGAGGGACCCCAACCCTACCCTGATAGGAGAAAGAAGGAAGATTAGGAGTTCCATGCCAAGCCTGCCCAGTGCAGGGCTGGGGCTGCTGGCTTGGGACAGCAGCTCTTGTTTGCCTCATGTGGGGTGAAGGGTGCCCCTTGCTTGGAGCTGTGGTGGGCCTGGTAGGGGGGAGGCTATCAGCCTACTCAGACTTTAACTGGTAACCTTAATAGCCAATCTGGTCCTCTTGGGGGGCTTTGTTTCCAGCTGAGCGTGTTTATGATAGGAATGGACTATTTACAGTGCAATCCCAAACAAAGTTACACTCACCAACATCAATGGGTTCAGAAGGGTATAACTGTTTAGGACTGCACTGTAAAGATATTTGGTTTAAGGTACATTTTAGAAACATTAAAGATATTTGGAAAATGTGCAGTCCAGTCCAAAATATGCATGCGTGAAAGTAAGTCCCAATAAGTGTGTTTAGGGTTATAGCCAAAGACAACTAGTGTAAAAAAAGACAGCATACCATTAATTCCAAACGGTTTGGCCTCTATTTTGCATTAGAATGGATTACAAAAGAAAGCATGACTATTTTGATGAGGCTGTGCAAAATATGAAAAAAGCAAGCAAAAATTCAAATCATGTCAGTCTATTCTTTAACAGATATACTGTGCTGAGATTTATCCAAAATCAATGTATTTTATAACTTTTCATAGTCGAAATATTCTTAGACCTATTGATAAATGAAAGCACTGAGATCTAATCCTGACCTCCTTTTTGCATGTCTATCATCTTGCAGAACTGCTGCATCTAAATCCACATCAATAGTTAATTCTGAATTTGCTAAGTGGGGCATCTACCCAGCAAAATGAAAGATAAAAGTCCAAAAATATGGCTCCCTAATTGTCTACAGAATCATATCTAAACCAAATCACATTTCAAATGTGGTCTCAATGTGAAAACAGCATCAACGTATCTTGTTTTATTATTATTTTTTCACTTATCTGGAACCAAGAATCTCCCCCAAATTACTAATAAATATATAAAGGAGATGTATTGACATGGAAGCATGGCAAGTTCAATTACAATCAATGGAATTTACTCCCAAATAAATATGTTAACTATTTTTCCACATTTGGGACTCATCACATGAAGAATGGACTCTCCACGTATAAAGCAGGCAGTGCTGGAAATATGGGGGAAAAAACATTTACAGTGGGGTGTTGCAGGGGCTAAATACTGCTAACTTTGGTCAGTTTATTACTGTTAATTATTCAAAGAGTGAGCAATTTCGGTATTTTTTTCCCTGCTTCTCACTCTGAATTGCCAGGCTTTTTGAGGCTGTTAACATGAGTATTATTGTATCAACTATTTCGGGGAAGTTGGCAAGGAGATCTTGCAGAGCAAGTAGGCTGTCCTTCCAAGCGACAACGAGAAAAGCCTAAACGGATGTGAGCCAATTCGAGGGAAGCTCAAATTGTCCCAGGCCTGTCTTGGTTACAAGGCCCTGAGCAGCTTTTGCTTCTGAAGCGAAAACGCATTACTTTTAAGGCATGTGTGTCCTGTATCCCCAAGAGGCGAGAGGCCTTCTTACACCCTGAGCACGTTTTGTATGAGCTGCTTCGTTTTCAGAAGACAGCTGGCGCCCACGAGCCCCCCCCCCCCCCAAACAAAGGGGTAGGAATGGGATGGGGGAATGGGGGCAGGCATTTTCTTTGGCGTGAGTGAACGAACGCCCCCAAGAAAGAAGGAGGGAGGCACGTCCCACAGGGCCGGGCCTCCTCCACGGACTCTTTTTTCTCTCCCCCCCCCGCGCTCCTTGCTCTTGCGGAGGCATACAGTTGATTCTAGCTGAGCTCGTCGACGTTTTGGCTGTTGGGGATTGTTCGGAACGGTTGCCTCGCTCCGGAGCTGCCCGTCCTGCCGGTGATCCAGGCTGGCCATGGCCGAGTTCCTGCCGCCGCCCGAGTGCCCCGTTTTCGAGCCCAGCTGGGAAGAGTTCGCTGACCCCTTCGCCTTTATCCACAAGATCCGGCCCATAGCCGAGCAGACGGGGATCTGCAAGGTGCGGCCGCCGCCGGTGAGTGAGCCTCGGCGGCGACCCGCGGGACAGCCCCGACCTAATTTCCACCCCCCACCCCCCGGTCCTTCTGGGGGAGGCGGCCTGAGGGCGGAGGGCGAGGACGCCAGACCTCCTGCAAGGTCTCCCGGCACGCGGGTTTCGAGGCCGCACGGACTCCCCCTACCCAAGACCCCTGGACACGGGCTGGGGCATCCCCGTACACATCCCACTCGGAAACTTTTACAGCCCTGCCCCCACCCGTCTCTAGCGACCCCCCCCCCCCACCAAAAAAAGCGCCCACCCACCTTCTCGTGGGTCAGAAGAAAAGGGTCTCCTTCGAACTTGTGTGCCTACTGATGGCCAGGGGTCCGGGAGGGGGGGGGGGCGGCTGTGGTGTCTGGGGAGCGCATTCCTTGTCCCTGGGGAGCCTCGAGTCCGAACTGGCATCCCCATCGCCTTGTGGCCTTCTGTTGGAGCCCAGAAGCCCTCCTTCCCACAGAGATGATGAAGCTGTTGGGGGTGGGTGGGGGTGTAGAATGGCCCCCGTCTGTTTCCTCAACCCAAACACACTTGGAGGCTCGGTTCCCCGAGGGAGACCCACTCTTAACATGGCTGCCGTTGAGCGCCCCCCATCACTTCCACTTTGGCCCCTGGCGTCGCGATCAACTCGGAAAACTCTATTCTTCTCTCTTTCTTTCTCCGTTTCTCTCTCCCCCCCCCCCCCCCCCGGAGTAAAGTTGCCTTTTGGAGCCCGAGAGACTAGAGCGCGCGCACACGCACGCGCGCACACAATAAGGCACATTTCTAAGCTCCGCACCAAACGGAGGTTATTTCCCTTTATTTCAGAAGTGCCGTCTTTAAAAAAATGACTAGTCTGAAGGTAGCCGGGTTAGCATAGCTTCAGTAGAGGAGTGGACTCTTTTGTGTCTCTACGGGAGCAAGATTCAGTTAGGCATCATGGGAGTTAATGTAAAAATTTAAATAAACTTTAAAAGCTCAGAAATTGACCAGCAAGCCCCCAGTTTAATTAGGATGTGAGGATTTTTTGTTTTTATTTTTGACCTTGTAGGCAACTGATGAAGAGGAGAGGGTAACCAATTCACTTTTAAGTGTTTTTTTTTTTAAATAATAATGTAAAGTTGTGCTGTAAAAAGTATTTGGAGAGAATTCTTTTATGGCTTGAAAGAGGCAGCCATTGTCATGTTTTATCTTTGCATAAAGCTGGATGCTTTCAAAGAAGATAAGTATTTGGTTCAGGTTTTTCATCCAACAAAAGTTTTGAGTTTTGTCACAGTATGGGGGCAGCTGGCTGTTACTTTCCACAGAAATACTGTACAGCAGTGACTGTGTAAAGACTTAAGTGAGACAGCTGCTTGGGTGTTGCCCTCCATGTTGGCATTGTGGTTAAGCTAAGGCTGTAGATTTCCTTATTTCTGTATTTTCTATATCCATAAAAGCTTTACTTTGGTCATTCTATAGAATCATCTGGATTGAATTTAATACAGGTACCAATATGCTAAAGTTGAGAAAATATAAATATAACCATTAAGAGTTTTGAGAGCTTTTTTTTCCAGAATCCTAGGCAGACATGGCCACCATTTTAGAGTGCAATACATATTGGGAAGGGTGATAACTCTTCATCATTAGAAGTATAAACAGACAGTTTTGTGGGCTGCAAAAACATAATTTTGAACCAGAAACTTTTTTCAGTTATTGGGTTTTTTTTCCAGTGTGATTTGTTATAGTTTTATTAGCACAGTTATTTCTACCTGCATAAACTATGTGGATGAGGAGGGATTTGAGGAAACAAAGATTTGCTTGTTGAAAGGGGATGCACGGTTCCTTTATTTCTCGTTATAGCATTCTTCATCTAGGGAGAGCTAATGATAAATGTGACTTCTAGTAGCTTATAGTGAGCAATAATTGAAATAGGCCATTGAAAAGGTTTAATTAGGTTGTGGATAAAGATATACTTTTATGACTTCTACAATGAAACTTTAATTCTAGCTCATTCTTTACATTCAGAAACACTTCAGTATGTCTTCTGATATTTATTGGAAAAATCACTGGCACTTAACTGAAGAGAATGTTATATAGGAACTTGCCTTATTCTACTGGTTGAAACCTACCAACCTTTGTTTCTGTGCAGTCCCATTGATTTCAGTAAGGTTAGTGTGGAAGCAGTGTTTAGCTGGCACTTTCATTGAGAGTGAATGGAAAACTTCTGATTTAAAAAGAATTACTAGTATATATGCTTAGACTGCCTTTTAAAGATTATCTTCCAGTATCACCAACTTTATCTTAATTGTTCATGTGGGTATGTATAAAAGTTTGTTGGTGAACCAGGTAAAAACTCTGGGTTGAAAGACGGTGTGATGGACCTGTTTGCATGATATCCATTTTAATTCCTTTGTTTGTAAATTCATCCTGACTCGAGTGTTTATGATCAGTGCTCATTTGCAGCACTTTTGAACAGATGCCTCATATATATACGTATAAAAGACATTTCTAATGCTGGCCTGGCCAACTGATGTCCTGTGAGATAATTTGGCCCTTAGTAATGCTGCCAAATTTCAGTGAAGGCATGGTGGTAAACAATCTTATCACAGTTTTACTTGATAGAAAGATAAATGAGATCTGGGGTGTGTACCATGTACATTTTATTGTATTGCTGCATTCTTATGCATTCTTGAAAGTAAGATTTAAGCCAGTCTTTCTATTGAGGAGGTCTTCCTGGGAGGACATTTGTGCTCCAACTCCAAATACGTGTTTTGTTGTCTGAGCGTATATGGTTTATACATCAGCTTTATTATGGTCATCTATGACATGACATGTCAGATTGTGGACCAGAAATATTTTGTAGTTACTAGTGTTTGGAGAGTAAGGGAACCTTTGAGAAATAGAAATTGGCCACCCATCTGCCCTAGTAGATTCATTACTGGATTGAAGCAAAAATAATTTTTGAGCCAAGGTTCACAAATTTTGCCTGGGCTCTTGATAGCCAGTGCTAGAAATAATTACATTTCTGGCAGTATGTTAGGCTTGTCTTTCTTGTTTCCTGTTTTACTGAGCTAAAGTAAGTATATCCCTTTTGTACCATCTGCTTAGAGAAGAGAGTTTACCGGAGAGGAGTAACATGAATTTATAATAATCCTTCTACTCCGGTCTGTAATGCTGTCCTGATATTTTTCTATTTAAAACACTTTTACTCCTCCTTTCTCACAGAAGACTTAAATTGGTATAAGTTGCAATCAAATACCATTTTGAAAGGGCACTTTGTGCTTCTCTGTATACTAGAAATGGCAACTATTGTGAACTGTGTTATCTTTAAATGAGGTAATCTAATGGAAAAATCTGTTGTATGGATTTATAAGAAACTACAATTAGTACTGCTGTAAACCAGGAACAAAATATTTTGAACAGCCATTGCACTTACCTCATTTTTTAAAATATACATCAATCTGTGTTCTGTGGCTGGAGAGATTTCACTTTAAAATAAAGTGAAAATATTTTGAAAGGGCTGATTACCTAGAACTACAGTTGAGAACAATTAAGGCAGTCCACATCTCAATTATGTAGAAAGTAGAATGCCTGTGATATTTAATGGAGCTAGATAGCAGAAGTCAGTGTTTATTGATGCAAAAAGTTAGGCATCTGGAGTTTAAAATGAAGCTTGGGCAACAGATCTCATCAGCTTTATAACTGAAAACTTTTTTTTACACTGCTGTCAAAATACTTCATCTTTTAGGCCTGCAAGCTAGAATGCTGCGTGGTACTCTGCCTAGCTAGGCATGTCTAAACCTAATGATTTCAGTAAACTCCAGCACATCTGTATTGGATGGGCTGATTGATGGCTGCAAACACTTGAATCCCATTGAAATCAGTGCAATTTAAGTGCATGTCAATTTTGCATTGGATTACAACTATAGGGTTGAAAAACCCTCTATATCAATATGATAATCTCGCCTGATAGCGAGCACAGTATGTAACAGCTCAAAATTTCACTCAGTGTTACAGCTTTGATGCAAGAAGCATCTACTTCTGGACAAATAACCTTTCTGTCTAGCTGTTCCTTTGTTTCCATGGACGGTGCATAAACCAGAAGGCACAACGGTGATCTCTCCTGCAGAAGAGAGAGGTAGCATTCTTTGATGTAGGGGTATTTTTTTTTCCTTTGTAAACTCTTAAACCATATTCCTATTGAGATTAGTAAACTACATTCCTATCAATTTTTGCTGTTTAGAATCAGAAAAATATATTATTTAAGTTTATTCTGGAAAGATAAAATTGTATATGTTATGATAAAAGAGTATATGTTACGAGCATATACTGGAGTAGTTACTGCGCTTTGTGTTAACGCACAAGTACTTTTAACGAGAAGATACTTAGAACCGCTACTCATTCTCAGAATGCAAACTAATTAAATGGTTTGTAGATAACCATGTGTCATTTTTCTAAATAAAATCTAATAACAGGGGTCCTCAGTGTGGTTTCCTTGAGTGCCATGGGACTTGCCAACAACTTTCCTAGTGTCCACCAGGGGAAAAGTGGGTTGGGCTTTTCCTAGCACATCTTCTGACTGATCACTGGAAGTTTGATTGGCTGTGTAGATTTTTTAAAACGTTGTTTTGGTAGCAGCTGCCACCACAGCGCAAGGATCTTCACTGTGTGACTGAAGGTAAACTGTGGCAGCCATTTTGTGGCAGTGCTCACCACACGGTGTCAGACAGCCATCACCTACCCTGTGGCATATATATGAACACTGAATTTTTCTTCGGAGATGGATAAACTAAAGCACCCCATTTTAATTTGGAAATAGAAAGGAGATTCAGAACTCTCTTGAGTTTCAAAACTTTCTTATTGAGATCTCCAAGTGTTATGTTTGCTTCTGTTCCTTATCTGTCCCATTTATTTATGTCTAGAGAATTAAGCTACCACATGCAACTTTCGGTGCTGCATTCTGCCCAGATCCGCGGGGGATCTCAACTTCATTTTGGCCCCATTCAGATATTATGTTCTAATTCTACAAATCATGGTCCTGTTGTGGTAAATTGGAAAGAGAACAGAGGATGTGGAAAGGGAGACAGGAGAATGCTAGTCCATGACATGTTTGAGGATTACCTGAACTGAGTCAGTTCCTCTATCTAAGATTAGATTTTCTCCAGCTTTTGCACTATATTTGATCTTTCTTCATTATACCAGAATAATAGTAATATGTGTATTGATGGTCAGCATCTTTTCTAGAATGCAGTAATGAGCTGGAATCAGGTGAAATTGGCTTCCCCTTCCTTCTCCATCAGCGCGGGCAACCGGTTCCTCTTTCTCATTGCAGTCTCCCATACTGTGGTACATTTTGTTCATGAGGGTTCCGTAATCTTCAGGAAAGGATTTTTGGGACCTATAAATTGGTGCAAGAGGGAAAGGCAAGGAAAAATCTCTGCCAATTCTTCCCACAGGCTTTTCCATGAGGTCTGATTCTGTGTTTGTGTTTGCAGAATTATATTTCTCTGTGCCAGAGAAATATTTTCATAGATTACTCTGTAATCAGCATTTTTAAAATTCATGTCTTTATATTCAGCTGCAAGGATACATTTTACTTTTAAAATTGTATTGTACAAATCACCCTAGGGGTCTGTTGGAAGAAAAGATCCGACTTCGACAACTCACCCAAGAAAATATATTCAAGATTAAGGACTGCTTTTTAAATTAAAAAAACCCTCCCATTAGAAAGTACTGAGTTTGGAAACCATCTGCTTTTCAAGGGGCCCCTTCCTGCTTCAGGAGCAATAAGCTAAAGGAGGGAGACTTCGTCCAAGTAATTGTCATTAGACACATAGCAAATGAAAAAAATTCTCTCATTGTGATATACAGGGGTCCTTTCATAGAAAAAGAGGTGCAGGAGCTCATTAGCATAACTCATTGGCATAACTCATTAGCATATGCCACGCCCCCTGACATCACCAGAAGTGTGTCAGAAAGGGAATGTCAGTTTCAGCCCCATTATATCCTATGGGCCATTGAAATCAATGGCAAAAACTCATAGAGTATATGAGGAGCTGGAGGGGAGAGGCTCCAAACTTGCAGGGTAGCTGCTGGGGCCTCTCCTCGAAATACCCACTAAGTTTCAAGAAGATTGGACCATGAGGTCCAATTCTACGGGCCCCCAAACAGATTGTCCCATCCCCTCCATTGTTCTCTATGGAGGGAAAAAATGTTAACTTTTTTCCTACCATAGAGAACAATGGAGGGAATGGGGGCAACCTGTTTGGGGGCCTGTAGAATTGGACCCCCTGGTCCAATCTTCTTGAAACTTGGTGGGCATTTCGAGGAGAGGCCCCAGCAGCTACCGTGCAAGTTTGGAGCCTCTCCCTCAAACCCCCTCCCCTCCAGTGGCTTTTAGCGGCAATTTGGCAGCGAGCTGAATCAGATTAGAGAATCGGATTCAGTCCGTGGCTGCCCTACTGGCCAGTCCTGAGCTGGCGGAGCTTTGCTCTGCCTCGCTCCGGCCCCAACAGACCCCTGGTGATATAGATGAAAAACTTTACTACAGCTGCAGCAATAAAGTAAAAAACAAACCAGTCTATCTTATTTGATAAAATTACTGTCCTCTTTTTCCAGTGTGTTTTGTCATGAAGCAGTACTTTGCTATGAGCAGTCTTCTCCTTACTAGAATAGCAGAATACATAACACATTTTTTAAACTGTAGATTGATCTGTGTGCCTTGATAAGAAGGTAAACCTTAAATGCCCTTATTCATTTCAACAAATTTACCCCATAGGTTGTGAAGGAACCATAAAATACAGATAATATAGTATGACACTCCTGGGCCTTAAATTCATTATTTATTTGAAACTTGGTTTTTTTGATGCCCAGTCATAGCTGATTTATGGTGACCCCCATAGGGTTTTCAAAGCAATAGGTGTTCAAAGGTGGTTTGCTATTGTCTGTCTCCACTTCATGATCCTGGTATTCATTGGAGGTCTGTCAAACAGACTCCATCTAATGTGCCTTACTGACTAGCATTACCTCCATCTTCAGGCTTCAGTTTAGTTTCAGCCACTTGACCATGGCAGGCAATAGCCCAGAACAGAAATGGCAGCAGCCAAATGTTTAGTTAATGTGAGGGCATCCAACTCCAAAGTTTTGGCCAGTCTCATTAAAGAGTTTCAGATCTTACATACCATGGGAGAGAGCACTGACTCCTGTAGCAGTCTCCATAACAAATCCCATACTATTGATTCCTTATCCCTTACAACTTACTGTATATAGCTTATTTTAAAAAGACTTAGACAACCTCAGGGCCACCCTTCAGTTTCCACATCACACTCTAAACCTCTCAAAAGCAGCAAATGATCAACCACACTGAAGGCAGCAGACAGAATAAGAAGAATTAATAACACCAAAAATATATCCATGCCCAGTATTCCGCAGCCCATAATGAATGTATTATCTCTGTCCCAGATAGTGGCTGAATTCAGATGTAACAACAAACTGTACTTAATCATTACTTCTTAATGTCGCTAATGTGTCAGTCCTATAGCAATGTAGAAGAAAGTGTTCTAGCATTACTATGTGATGTCAAGGATGAACCAGAGTTTTACTAAGAGACACTTTTTCCTGACATGCATTGGGCATTTAACAGTTATGTGGCAAGGAAGAAATTCAACAGGTATAGGTTTTCTTGGATGAAAAGGAGGCTGCACTAATTCAGTTTTTGTGTCAGTGCGGTCAAAAGATGCCCCCTTTGTCAGGAAAAAGGAGGTAGATCTTGCCATGGCAAAGCTGGATGGAATTATTGGTGCTTTAGGAGTGATTGTAGTGATTAAATTGAGTAGGGTGGAAGACGGAAGAAGTAAATTGACAGATGGAAATATGTACACTTGTGTTCATAAAATGTTAGTTTGTTTGGTAGACTTCTTCCACTTCCAGCCATTTCAACTGGATTGAAGAGAACAGGTTTCAGCATTTTTCTTGTGTAAACTGCTGCTTTGGGGAGTGGATGTGCCTGTTTTGTATCTTGTATTTTCATTCCTGAAGAATCCCTTAAACTGGCATGTAAAGGATGAGGAGGCCTAGTTATTTCTTTGACAATGTAAGAATTATTTATTATACAAGAGGCGGGGACTGCAATACTCGCGGGGGCGGGAGAGCTCCAGGTGGAGGAGGAGAAAGCCAGGTAAGCCTTCTCTAGGGTTGCCAAGTCTTCCATACTTACCGGCAGGGGGGGAGTCCTCTGTTGTCCGGGAGCTTCCTGGGTGCGCATGCTTTGCGTGTGCGCCCGGCGACATCGCTCGGAAGTGATGTCAGCACGTTGGGGGCATTGCCAGGGTGACGCTCTGGCAATCGCCCCAAAACTCTATGGTATCATAGAGTTTTGGGCCGATTGCCAGAGCGTCGCCCTGGCAACGCCCCCAACATGATGACGTCACTTCTGGGTGACGTCATTACGTTGGGGAAGGGAGGTGGGGTTCCCCCCCGCTGGCCAAATGCTGGCTGGCGGATTGGGAACCCCTGTAGCGGGGGATCCCCTGACCCCCGGGCTGACTTGGCAGCCCTAGCCTTCTCCCTTTCTCTCCGCCCCCCCCTCCGTCCCCCCCCCACTGACACAGAGCTCGCCAGGCCTCCTCTCCCCCTGTCCCCCCCAACCGACGCTGAGGCCTGTGTGGGCCCACCAGGCCTCCCCCCCCCCCCCACTAACAGCGAGGCCTGCATGGCTTGGAGCCGCCGGGTCTGCCAAGCTCTTTTCCTGCCCCCTGGCAGAGACAGCAACGCCTGCAGAGCTCCAACCGCCGGGCCCGCCAAGCCGTCTCTCTCCGCTGCAGTGGAGGCGAGGCATAGTTCTGTGTTCCCTGCGCGTGTGCAGAGAACGCGTTTTACTTTGGGGGGGATTTATGTATCCCCCAAATATTTTTTTTTACTTTTTAGATTTTTCTACACACATGGGAAATACCCCAAGTGTGTAGGAAAATCTCCCTACCCCCCAAGTGCCTCTTCCACGCGGATTTAGATATCTGCACACAGGGAAGCACTTGGGAATTAGATATATAGATTACATCTTGCAGTTTTCAGAAACCATCCTGATGTTGTTTGTGGACTGTTGCATGTTGAGGCATGCCTATTGTGTGATGAACCAGATGGAGAACAAGTGAATGCACCTGAGGCATTGAGTGCAGCCTACAGTCAGTGTGCTGCATAAACTAAGAAGCATGGTGACCACACCTTAAATTCCAAGGTTGTAGAGCTGGTTATGAAGTAGTGGATCAAATGCAGCCTTGTAATATTTCTGTCATTTGTCTTATAAAGATTTATAGAGAGAGCAATGCTTGACTGAGAAATATGTTTGAAGTGGTTGGTTTATACAGTAGATGATTTACAGTGGTGAAACAAGGTATTGTACAAGAACAAGGTTGTTGTTGTGTTCTAAGTTATGTTGCTTGTAGCCAGTTTTCAGACTTCTTCAGCCCCTAATACAATTACAGTGTGTGCCAGTCTTCTTGTTTCATGTACCTTAAAAGAGTATTTCAATAATTAATTCTCTTCATCTTTGACTTTGTGTATCATTTGTATTGAGCAGATCATGAACAAGTTCTTGTTGCTTATCTTGGAGGTCACATTCACTGAAGTAACTTGTGTGGGTTATCCGAATGCAATAAGGGTATGTTCTGATGGGGTGGAGAAAATAGCACTAGTATTTTGATTGTAAAGTTGGAAAGCTTGTTTTACTTCATATAGAACATTTTCCTACATGGATATAAACTCTGTACTGGGAAACCATGTAAATAATTGTATGTGTAAATTGTGCAAATATACGTTTAAACCATGATTATATGTGTTTGGAAATAGTTTCCACACAGAAGAAGTCATGCAGTGCATGGTCCGTGAAATTAAGCTAACTATTAAAAGGTTTTTTGATCCAGTTTTCCCTTAGAACATTAATTTGGGGGTTGTTATGGTACTTGCAAGTGAGAATCAGTAGTAACTGATAATCTCTCCCGCACCTGGTGACTGTCCCCTGCAACTGTTTTCCTGCCTGAAACTGGATGGGTACAGCGAGGGAGAAGATGGGCATGTGGCACATGCAGGAGGCTTAAGGAGTCGTGTCTTCCTACCATTCCACCCCCCAAATGGACTGGAAACATTTGTTTTATGAAATAACATTTAGTTTAACCCTTAGTGACCAAAGTTTGCGCTCACTTTACTCAGTATTTGTTGGACTAGATGAATTTTTGTACCAGTTGGAAGAGCAGCTAATAGGTCTCTTCCTAGACTGCAGTTCTCTGTGTGTGTGTGTGTGTGTGTGTGTGAGAGAGAGAGAGAGAGAGAGAGAGTGTGAAATACCAGCCACTGGTGTATAACCGTGGTGCAACCATCTTGAATGTAAAGGTATCCAACCATCTTAATCCTGAGTCATGTCAATATATTGATTTACAGACCAGATTGTCTTTAAACTTTAATTTCTGCCTTTGTCGTCTTCTGGATGATGTGCCTAATTGTGCTGATTGTGTTTCACTGAGTTGCTTCTCTATTTATCGCTCTCTGTTTTCATGTGCATATTAATTAACCTGTTGGATAATTTTTAAAATAACTTTGTTGGTCTTAAAGGTGCCACTGGACTCAAACTTTATTCTATTAAAATATTGTGATTGGTTTTGTCCCATGTGAGATCACGAGGACATGCTACATCCAAGAATAAAAGGGGTGGGCTACAGTATTCTGAAAATGAAGCTTAAGGTTGCCAGGTCTAGGTTGGGAAACTTCTGGAGATTTGGGGATTGAGCCTGGGGAGGACAGGGGCCTCATTGGGGTGAGTGCACCCTCTAAAGCATCCATTTTCTCCAGGGAAACTGTTGTCTGGAGGTGAGCTGTAATTCTGGGATCCCCAGGTCCCACCCAGAGGCTGGCATCCCTAATGGAACTAGATGTTATGTTAGTAGGTGTGTTACCCAAATGGTGATGTGGATTGTTGGGGGAGATTTGTATGGGAGAATTGGCTGAAGAGCGGATGCTTACTTTCCTAATATTCCCTATAACTATGTCTCCTGACTTGTGCTTCGGGGTTTTTCACAAACCACAAACTTCTCTACTGCATGAACCGCTTTGTGCTTCAGAAGTTTGTGGGGCATCCCACCCAAATGTGAGGTCCAAAGGTATTTAAATGCACCTGAGCCCACCTCTCTGACTGGAGTAAGCTCCAAAGGCATTTAAATGCCTTCAAAGCCCCTCTCCAGGGCCAGCCGGCCCGACTGAACTCCGACAGTGAGATCCAAAGGCCTCTGGGGTGGCCGGACTCAACTGAGCTCTCAGAGTGAGGTCTGAAGGCTTTTATAGAAGAAGAAGAGATATACCCTGCCCTTCACTACCCGAAGGAATCTCAGAGTGGCTTACAATTGCCTTTCCATTCCCCTCCCCACAACAGACACCCTGTGAGATCAGTGGGGCTGAGGGGAGAGCTCTTTTGAGAGCTGCTCATGAGAGAACAGCTCTAAAAGAACTTTTAACTGACCCAAGGTCACAACAGCAGCTTCATGTGGAGGAGTGGGGAATCAAACCCGTTTCTCCCATATTAGCGTCCGCACTCCTAACTACTACACCAACCTGGCTCTTCGGAGCCCACTTCAGGGTGGGGCCTGCCCTAATAAGGGCATATGAAGCTTATAAAAGCTTTCAGAGCTCACTCTGGTTGCTCAGTCGAGTTGGGTGTCCCAACTTGAGTGAACTCCAAAAGCCCATATAAGGACCTGCCCATATTAGGGCATATAAGGCCTATAAAGGTCTTCAGAGCTCAGAACTCAGTTGGGCTGGCCTGACCCAGAGGTGGGGCTCCAAAGTCAGTTAAATGCCTTTGGGGCTCACTTCTGGTCAGCGGCTCAACCCAGAAGTGGGATCCGAAGGCATTTAAATGCTTTTGGAGCTCACTTGGGTCAGGCCACGGGTCGGTGGTGGGCTCCAATGGCATCTAAATGCCTTCGGAGCTTGCGGGTTCCTGGGACGAACTGGTCTCCTGAACCCCTGGTTTGTGCTTTGCAAACTGGCCTGGTTCATGCTGAACCAGGGTTTGTAAATTGATTTGTGCCCATCCCTACTCCTGACCTTTCTGGCATCTGGGTTTAGAATTGGCTGGTGGGATCAGGAACAGAAGAAAGCAGCTGGGATTGCTTGGAAGAGCTGGCAGGTTGGGAAGGGTTAAGCACCCACCCCTGCTTACCAGTTCTCCCATCCAAATACCTGTCCTCACCTCTGTGTTAGCACTAAGAGGCAAACAGAGTGGGGGAATGTTTTTGCTAGTGTAAAATGACTGGTCCATTCAGAAGCTTCTTTGAATTGCCAGAACAACTATACTAACAGATTAAAAATCACTCCCAAACTTCTTTGGTGAAGAGACATAAAACTGGCTCTCACCAGAGTGAAATTAGTCACCAAGGAAAGTGACAAATGTGTGGGATATCCAGAGCCATCTGTGGAACTGTGATGGGACTGGAAAAATAAATATCCACACCTGCCTTTCCATTGTTGACAACAGGAGCTTCCTGCACTTTTAGCCTTCTGGTGCTGTAAAGGTTCCAGGATGCAGAGTCAAATCTGTGCCTTCAATAGTTAAGGAATGAGGCATGCCAGTGTAGTTAAGGAATTAGGAATTGGGCATGCCAATCGAAAATTTTAACTATAGCTATTCATGGTACGGTCTTTGGCACCTTACCTACAACAGTACCCTCCATAAGGAAAGTGAATTAAATCTTTCATCGATTGATTATCAATTGCAGAATCATTGTGATACTTTAATATTATATCCTACTTATGCAGGTCTTGGCAGATTTTTGTTGGTTCTAGAAGCCAGCTTAAGCATTTAGGAGCCACACTCCCATTTCAGCCTTCAGCATTAAATATGACCATATTTTCTAATTATTGCTACAACAAAAAATACTAGGCACCACAATTAAGTTTCTTGGTGCCATGGCAACCTGGCTTTTGGGATTTGTCAAGCCCTGACATATAGTTTTGCTGTGGCCAAAGTGCATTGGGGATATTTACTAAGAATAGAGGAGCTTTCAAGCATATCTTTGAACTTCATATAAATATTGAAGAAAAATTAATTTTAAGAGGATCTTCAGAAAATGGAATATTTTTCTCAAAACATTTTAAAACTTTTCCTGAATATTTCAAGTGTACTCAGTGCAAGAACTGTGAAAAAAGCCCGCGTGTATGTTAAGAGAAGGAAGATTAATTTTTTGTGTAAGTTGTACTTTGAAATTCATCCTTGGAGTTGTGGACATTTTGAAAATTGTGGGAGGGATGACTGAATTTTGGGGGGGGGGGACTGAAATGTATACAATCCTTTTTCACTTCACCTATGCTTGCTTTACTATTTTAGTGTACATCTTATTACAAAAGTTATAGACGTGAATCTTTGCGATATTTTCCACTGATAGAAGGCACTACTTTTAGTAGAACGGACAGGGAGCAATTTTTGCAGATTCTTCAGCAGTCCACCACTCTATTTCTTCCATGCTGTTTCCAGGATCCACTAATCCAGGGGTGTCAGACATAAGGCCCGGGGGCCAGAATCGTCCCATCCAGGGCTCTTATGGTGGCCCACAAGCAATTAGTGCAAGGGGGGGGGGAACAGGAGACTGCTTGGTGTGTGTGTGTGTGTGTGGAGCCACTCCGATTATGGCTTCAGCATGGCAGAACAACCTCATCTGCATCAGTCAGGCAGCGTGGGAGTGTCTGCCCAGTGTTGCACTGCTAGTTCTTCAGTCTGCCCGTATGGGTTTTCTTCTACACCCCCTCCCAGCCCATGGGGCCTTGCAGTGAGGACTTGGAGCTTACCAGCGGCTGTCCTTTGTAAAGCTTATATCTACCTGGCATTATGTTTTAGGGCACATGTGGCCCAGCCTGACAAAGTGACATTTATGTCAGTTCCGGCCCTGGTTGCCACCTCTGCACTAATCCATGGGGCAGAAGGTGGCATGGGAGTCTGCAGCAGGAGGGGGAGGTCTGAAAGTTCCATTCTGTGAGTGCTGATGTGCTTGTGTAGCCTAGGATTCAACAAGCCATGCTTTTTGGTATATTCATGAAATGTAAAAAGTCTTAATGGCTTTCATTTTATTAAAACAATAATTCAAATATCCTTACTGATAAAAGAGGAGCTGCAGGCTGCTAAAGCATATGGTTACCAAGTATACTTAAGTTTTGTAAATTGGGAAAATATCAAAAAGGTAAAATAGATGAACACTGTAGTAAACCTAAAGAAGATTAAATTATCTGGCATCAGTAACACTGGTTTAATTCTTGTGACCAGTGAATAGCAGTTTATGATCCCTTCGTCTTTTTGCTTGTGGCTTCTCTTTCAGTTTCCCATTTTAACCATAACTTTCTGTATTGATGTACAAATTAGCAAATTAGCTTTACTGTTTGCTTTCCAAGTCAATAATTCACTTTTGATTGTAGGGATTATTTTGGTTTGGAGGGCAGTTACTAACCAAACTTTGCCCATTTGGATGTCCTAGCAAACTGATTAGTACTATACAATAAACTGAAAGGAAAACTGAGCAAAAGGAGAGGAAGTACACTAGTGCAAGGGGTCCCCAACATGGTGCTCTCAGGCACCATGGTGTTGGCCAGCACCTTTCCTGGTGCCTGCCAAAGGTTTTTAGAAAGTGGGTGGGGACATGTGAGTCTTTTCCCAGCAAGGCTTCTGCCTGGCCATTGGAGATTTGATTGGCTGTGTAGATTTTTTAAAATGTTGCTTTGGCAACAGCTGCCACCACAACACAAAGATCTTCGTTGTATGACTGAATGTAAACTAAAAGTTGGAGACCTCTGCAATAGTGTGGTAAGTCCATAGTTTGTTTCCAGGCTTCCGAATTGCATTTTGGAAGTTTGTTGAAACTGAACCAATATGCAAACCTTGGTATTATTTTGCAAACCCAATTTTTTTGGGGGGGGGGGGATAAAATATTCTTACTGTTATGTTACTATGTAGCAATAAGGCTGGCTATTAATTAGACTTTATACTTTATACTAGTTGGTATACTTCGTTGTATGCAGAAAACGGCATCACTAGTTTGATAAAATTAGACATTCTTATTTTGAGCCCTCTTACAAGGTGCAATGTGGGGTAAACCCCCCCAAAATAAAATAAAAATAAAAAAATATTTTTTTTATCCTGTCATTTGTATTAGATCATTAAAAATTGTAACATAATTCAGGTTTACTATAGTAGCTGGAATCCATATTTGAAATATATGTCTATTGTATGCTTTCATTTTGAGCAACAACATGTCTTTAGAAAGTGGAAGGTTCCCACAACCTAGAACAAGGCTATGTCACTTGATCCTTTTTCTTTATTTTCAAATATCAGCTGCTTTAACTTGATAGAAAAGATAAAAAAAAAAACTGAGGCAAGTGAAAAGAAAAGGGAGAAAGGACTGTTTACTGTGTTTCTGCAGGAGTAGGGTTGCCAGACACCCCCCCCCCCCACAGATGGAGGCAGGGGTCCCCCAGTGCCAGGCTCCACCTCCCCACTATCAGTCAGCTAGCCGGGGGGAAATGGGACTTACCCGGAAAAAGAGGGAAAATCCTCTCACATGCAGCGACAAGTCTACATAAACTGCCCACATGACCTGGAAGTGGTAGCATCACTTCCAGGTCATGTGAGCAGTGACACACATGTTGCTGCAGATGGATGGTCCTCCCTGCTGATCCCGGTAAGTTCCCTCCCCATCTCCTGCCGGTTGCCGGGAGGGACCTAGAAACCCTATGCAGGAGTAATGCGTTTGGCAGATTCCCACATTGTACTTTTGCACTGAAAACCTGAAGGTGTTTGGAAGTGCTGAAAGTGGTTTTCAACATTATGTTTTACATAATGGCACTTGTTTAAGTAATCCAATCAAACTCATTGCAAGGTATCAATAGTAAATTATCATTTTTTAATTTTGATTGAAAATAACTGTTTTAAAGCACTTCTTTTCATTTAGTCTGAAAGAGAAATGTTTCATAATTTTTTGTTCTGTTTTTTCCCAAATGAATTTTTTTCCTATTTCAGACCTCAAAGTTCAGAAACAGCTAAAGTAATGATTCTTTGGCAGCACTTGTTCACTGTGAAAATAAACATTATGGGGACCAATTATCTGAGGATAGGTTTTGTTACAAGATTACAGTATGATGGTGATCTCCCCCACCCCTTTTTTTCTCCTAGGACTGGCAACCTCCATTTGCATGTGATGTGGATAAACTTCACTTTACTCCACGAATCCAAAGACTGAATGAATTGGAGGTAATCTAGAAATCTAAAGTAAATAATTTTGCATGGGGCTTGCTGAAATTAGTACTTTAGGCTCCATATAGACATGTATGCCTTGAATGGTAGATTTACAGTTATACCATTTTAGGAAGATGTAGCAGTTTCAGAGAAAATATGAGCAACTGGTTCTCCCTGTTTCTTCTGAAGTAAGTGCTGAAGAGGGTTGATTGGCTGTGACAGTCATGAAGTCACTGGCCTCTCCAGCTGTGCAGAGTGCTGGTAGGCTGATCCTTTGTCACTCACTATCTTAAGTCACTTTCTCCAAAATTTGAAAAAATTCAAACCCTGAACAAATTGACTTAGACAATATACTAATTATAAATTATGTTGGCACCTGAAAAATATGTCAAAATTTTTCCAGAAAGCATGGGAAAAGGCAAATAAGGGTAGGATGGTCATGATAGGTTTATAGAACATTGAAAAATAGCAAGAAGTTTCTGATCTTGGTAATCTGAACCTAAGCCTGGAGATGAATGTGAAGGATTTGCCCAGATCTAGTCAAGTCTCAGAAAGGTTTGGAACAACAGTGATAATTTGTGCTGACCAGTTTTGGAGCTGGGAAGAAGGATTTGTCCTTGTAGTCATGCTGGATTTTGGAGGAACCCTGGATGCTTTTGTACTCAGCATGATGTCACAATCAAGACTCTCCCTTGTTAGAGAGGAGCAGGTTCAGTGGTGGGTGTGGTGGAACATGCCTGCTCTGGCCTGCAGGCCCTGTTCTACCTTGCCATTCTAGGTGTTTCTCCCTACCTGGAGATGCTTTTCTCCCACTCTTGGGTAGCTTGCTGCCACCACCTGAACTTTGTACAGAATTGCCTGCTGGGAGGGTCAGGGCTCCCAGGTTTCCTTCCAAGTTCTGAGGCCTTGCCTCTGTGTCTCCTGCTGCCCAGTGTCTGGCCACCACAGGGACAGTTTACTGCCTTGGGCACCCTTGGAGAAATAGCCCCTTGCCACCTGCCTGCCTCCCCCTGGTGCTCCTTTTAAAATAGTATGTCTGAGATGGTGGAGGTCTGTGTGGTACAAAGAACCACTACCAGCATCAAAAGTTATAAAGTATTTATTAAAAATAAAATGTTTACAAGCATACTTTTAGCACAGCACCAGATTGAGCAAGGGATACCAAAGAAATAGGTAAAACACAAATCTTCTTTCCCTCTCTCTATACATGCCCTATCAGATGTTAAAATATAGGACAGGCTAAAACTGCAGAGGTGGTCGTGGAAGATTCAGGAGTTCAACATAAAGATTAAACATATTGCTGGATGTAACAATGTGGTTGCAGATTCCCTTTCCAGGAAGAACATAGCCCTTGCTTCTGGCTCTAATTCCATCTGCCTTACAGAGGTCCACTGTGGATATCACCCTGGCAGATCAAACTGCTTCCCAGTTTTTATCATGTCTGTTTCTCCTCCCGCTGAGTTGGTTCAGAAAAGTGAGCCAGAACATCCACTAGGCTGTCATCCAGCTCCTCCTTCTCTCCTAGTTACACTCAGTACAGTTTTCTGTTCAAGGTACAGTTTCAACATATTCACATGAACAACCTTGATCTTTTCCCCTGACCTTTCCATAGCAATTGCATAGGTAACATCATCCAGCCTGCCCACAATCATGTGAGGTCCCTCTCACGCAGCTTTCAGCTTATCTGTATGAAGAGGCAGAAAAAACATCACTTTGTCACCTAGCTCAAAAATCCGAGACCTTGCTGTTTTATCGTACCGGTACCTCTGAGTGGCCTGGACCTTGGCCATATTCTCCCTGACCACCCTCATCATCCCCTTCAACCGCTCTCTAAAGGACAGGATGTAATCCACCACTGACTGCTTCACCTTAGGAATCTTCTCTTCCCATCCTCTCCTCCTTCCTTCACAAGATCCAGTGGCCCCCTGACCTTCCTGTGAAACATGAGTTCGAAAGGTGAGAACCCCATGGGCTGTTGAGGAACTTCCCTGTAGGCAAACAACTATGGCAACTTCTCATCACAGTCCTGGGGGTCAGAATCAAGCTTTCAGCATCCCTTTCAGTGTCACATGGAACCTCTCAAGTCAGTTGACTTTGTGAGCTCCTTTGGACTTCCTTTAATGTAAAATTCCACCTAATATATCAAATAATACATTTTAAAAAATTATATATTGAAAGTATTCATATGCCCACCTTTCTTCTGACCAAATCAGGACCTAAGGTAGGAAACAACAATCATATAAGCTACATTAAACCTGTATATGTTTCATTACTTAGATCTATGTCAAATGGTCAGCAGTGTTTTTGTAGAAATTCTAATTCAGGTAGTATACAAGAAAATTCTTCATGCTGCTGATTTGCATCAATGAAATGATTCAGGAGAATGAATGTTGTAACATGAAAAATCAGAGGCCATCTTCATTAGATATTGATCATTCTAGAAATCACACTGAAGAATATTCAGGTTGCTATTTCAAAACAATACCTAAATTGTGCTGTATAATAAATGCATGTTATCTTTTAACAGGCTCAGACCCGGGTAAAACTGAATTTTTTGGACCAGATTGCAAAGTTCTGGGAACTTCAAGGATGCACGCTGAAAATCCCACATGTAGAAAGAAAGATTTTGGATTTGTTCCAGCTTAATAGGGTAAGCCTCATAGGTGTCTTGAGATGAAGACATGCTTGCTTTCTGTAATATGTAGAGACTTTTTAGTCCTGAAGACAATGACACACATTCTAGTATCTAGATAAATGGGGTTTAAGTAGATGGATTAATTACTTCATAGTTCATTTTGTGTGGCTATAACGGCCCCATCCACTTCCCTCCCTCAGAGGCAAGATTTCCCTTCTGTTTTTCTTTCCCTTTACTGACTGTACTCTGGTTGTCCCACTATCACAGTATGATATTTTGGCTGTGGGTTCAGCCCAGGAACCCAAGAGAAGGATCAAGAGCCTGCTTTAACAACTATTTTGAAATTCAAAAATAACAAAATATTTTATGTAATATAGAGAGGAAAGGTCAGATGAAATAGGGGTTGAAAATTTCTGTGGTAAAAATCAGTATATGCACAGACTTTAGTTCTTGTATTTCAGGCTAATCAGAGTTTCTTAAGCTCTCCACAGTAACTGAAATCTTTATGTTGAGAGGCTTTTGTTCTGGTGTCTTCTCAAACTCTCCAGTACACTTTCTTTGAGTATTTCTTTTGGTTTATAGAAGGCTGGTACACTCTCTCCAGTACCCAAACCCCTTCTCTTGAAACACCAGTACTCGTATTGAGTTTTTAACTGACTCTTAAGATTCCTAAAGGCAGTTTCTAACCAGACCAGACCAGGGATCTCTGCACTCTTCAGAGCTAACTCCCTGTTTGACTGGGTAGTGAAATCCTTCTCTCACCAGAAGATCTATCCCCTTTCTTTGGCCTGAATGGGGGTCTCCATCTAACTACCCACTCATCCTTACCAACTTTCCCCAGTTTTCCTTTCTGTGTTAAACTGCTCTCAGTCAGGACTAAATTCCAAAACTGTCAGTACTTGACTCTTCTCACCTAGGGCTGAAATCAGGCTGAATCCTCTCCAGCATCCAGTTCAGAAGTCTTTATCTGTTCAACTCATGCTAACCTATCAGATTGCTTGAAGAGCCTGTCACTCAAGGCTTGCTGGCTCTGTGAAGAATTAACCCTTCACAGGCTTTTATTTGTTTACACAGCACTTCTAGACTTTGAAAGTGCAGTCCGTCAAAGTGGCATAATAAATTAGCAAGTTAAAGGTACAGGTTTATCTGGATTTACAACATCTACCCACTAAATATCACCTATTAAACATCATTTGAATACTGTAGCAAAGCAGTTTTTCTTTCCAAGTTGATTTGTTAAGAAACAGCCTGTACATGCATACATTTTGATGTGCAACAATTTTCTTTTGCAGCTAGTTGCAGAAGAAGGTGGATTTGATGTGGTGTGTAAAGACAGAAAATGGACCAGAATAGCTACCAAGATGGGGTTTGCTCCTGGCAAAGCAGTGGGCTCGCATATTCGTGTCCACTATGAGCGCATTCTTTATCCTTACAACTTGTTCCAGTCCGGAGCTAGCTTACTGGTGAGTCTTGCTGATTATCTAGATTATGAACTGACTTTACTCAGATAATTTGGTGGTCTGTATTGTAGGAATCCCAAAAGAGTGTATATAGATAGTAGCCATGGAAATTTTTGAAGATGTCCCTGAACTCAGACATAGGTGGCATTTGGATGTCATGCCAAGATGCAGTTAAAGTCCAGGGTGCTACATGCTGCCCTGGCTCCTCCCCTTCCCTTTGTATGCAGAGCATGATAGAGGATTTCTAGTTCTCAAATTCCCAATTGCCTATGATACCTAAGTCAGGGTTGTTCTGCAAAATGGAGTTAAACTATCTGCCTTCATTTGGATGTCACGGGAAACTGGGGTTTGTTTGAAAACTGGAAAACTTCTTTCATGCTCCGCACAAAAAGGAAGCAGGCAGTTACCAGGGAGCGTGCAGCCACAACAAATAAGCTGTTTGTGCCCTTGCAGCAGATCGGAGTTTAAATGCGGTTTGGCATAATGTCTGAATGCAGTCATAGAACCTCCTGAATATTTGCTGCTGTTTAGTAATTTTGCCCTCTTTTCTTATCAAGAAACTTGATCCTTATAATGAGTATTCCTTGTCAACAGGAAAGAAAAAGTGATCTGGATCAGCTCCATTTCAAGATCAGAAGTAGTAGTTTTTGGTTTTGTGGCTTCTGGGATCTTTTTAATATAATCATAAAATATACATTTCTTCATGTTAAACTTCCATCTATGTTTCTGGAGCTTGCTTTGCCTTCTTTCCATTAAACAGGGCTGGGGACCTTGATTTTGATCTCTCAACTGTAGGATTTTAAGGTGCAAACATATAGTTCCTGAGATAGTTGAGTAGTTGGTACCTGGCAACCTGTCTTTGAAATTATTTGACTGAATCATCTGTTAGGGGCCAGGAGTATCCTGCTCTCCTGATTTGGGACTATCTGGAAAAGATAGGCTTTGATGGAAGATGGCTTTGATGGAAGATGCCTATCAGTTGAGAAATTTTAGGCGTAGCATAGGCATTGATTTAAGATTGTGGGTGAGAAGCAGGCAACTGTCTTCTTTCTAAACAAAATTAAGATGCACAGGTTAGTTTTGGTTTTAGTTACTTCTCTGGAGTAGGTTTCCAATAAATGTAGGACCTTTGGCAATCTGTACTGGAGTAATTGGATAAAAGTACTTAATACAAAAAGCTAGATTGAAAATAACTAGGTTTTTATTACTTCATAAGAACCTGATTAATATGGTAAACATTTCTGTTTTGGTGAGGGGCAAAAAGAGAAGTTAGATTGATGATCAGATCATCTTTAGTATTTGTGTAGTAACCTTGATGGTATATAATCAGAGAGTCTAAAATCTGCAGGTACAAAGAAATCTCATTGCTTTAGTATAGCACATGGGGATGTTATACTTCTGGAAGGGGACGATCTTGCCCAACGTCCTCTCACTCTTTGCAGCCTCCTGACCCATGTGGCTATTTTCTGTGAGTCCCTCAACCGCCACCAATGCCTTTTTTGTGGAATCACGATGGACTGCAAGGGGAAGGTGCTTCACTCCACTATTATATTTGCTAGGTTATAGTACAGGAAAGCTGTTTAATGTGCAAATAGTATTTTTTGCAATAGCCAGTTGCAGCAGTTGGAATGCTTTTAGCTCAGCATTAGAAAGATCTGCATCTACTAGAGGCAGATCTGTAGGATCCAACTCTTTATATTTTAAGCAGTGAAGTTGTTACATTCAGGTTGCTCCTCACCTTGAGTGTAGTGAAGTTCAAAATGGTCTGCATTCATTCTTTACAGTTTGCAAGTTGCTAGCATTTTGGAGGTAAATCTAAATGTTCTAGCAACTTTATTTAGAAATGGAGAGATAAATCACTGCTCCATGGGACTATATAGCACTATATAATTTGTTCACCAGGTTAGCCTGCAGTGAAGTCTATGGATGCATGGGAGTAATCAGTACAACAAATTCAGAATGGAACTCTGGCTGTTTCTCTAACACTGGCATACCTATTGTTTTCTAGCATTGTTAGACTTTTAGGGGGAGCTTATGTAGAAAGCTGTTTTTATTTCTATCAATTCGGCAATAACATAGGGTCTTTAAACTCCAAGGTCTTTGTCATAAGTAAGCAGAGTCTGTAGAAAATAAATTTTATCTGCTGCTCAGCTCTGTCTGAATTAGAAGTATGATGTGATACATATAAGCCAGTGATGTTGATATGCACAGAATTACCAGCTAGAGGACAACTCAACAGAAAGTCAGTGTGTATCAAGCAAAAACTGTGGCTGCCCATGGACTGAAAAGGGTGTGTGAATGAGTCAGAAAGTGCTTTTGTCTCAACTGAACAGCCAGCCTTCTGTCATAAGAACAAAATGTGTATTTTGGAGCCACATCCATAAGAGAATATGTGAAATAGTATGCTTTGAGATAAATATGACTCCACTATTTTATTTGCTAGGTTATAGTACAGGAAAGCTGTTTAATGTGCAAATAGTATTTTTTGCAATAGCCAGTTGCAGCAGTTGGAATGCTTTTAGCTCAACATTAGAAACAGTCATTCTTGCAAAAGAGAGAGCTTTAGCTGAAGAGACATGATATATCATGATAATGGGCAAGTTACCAATATTTGAACAATAATAAAAAACATATACAGATTTTCTTTATCCAACAGTTTCCCCATTTTGTTGACTACTGGAACTAGGAATTCCCCAAGGACGTTGCAAAGAAGGATGTGTTAAATTAAAGTAGAATATAATAAATTTGTTAAGTATCCTTTATATACCTTGTATAGTATTGTAATAAGATACTTATCTACATGTATACAAAAGGTATTGCATTCAGCACTATCCTCTCTACTTTTCTAATAAAACTTAGAAAATAATAAACCTGTATTTTAAAAACCCCTATCATCTTGAGCATAGTTGCTTCCCCCCCCCCCCCAAAGCTCTAACAGTTTTGGCAATTGCTTTGTGAAAATATTAATGATGCAACAAAAATATTTCTGAATGAAAGTACTTGATTTTTCTTCCAGATAAGTCATTTTATACCATTATCATACATAGGGATGGGCACAAACTGAGAAAATGTGGTTTGGTTTGCAGTGTGCCCAGTTCATGAACCATCACAAACTTTTACAGACTAAATAAATCAGTGAAGTTCATGACCCAGTAGAATGCCCCCCCCCCCCGCATGCTAGAGACACCAAACTTGCAGGTGGTCACCGGCTGACTCTCCTTTACCTGCCCTCCAAGTTTCCTGAGGATCGGATATACAGGGTCCAACTTACGCCTCCCCCAAAGAAGGTGCCCCCAGGAAAGTGATTTCTGGGGAAATGACTGGGCCATCATTTTGACAGATGCAGGTTCAGGAGTGTATAAAACGGATCCTGTGCCAGCTAGAAATATCAGAGTCACAGCCCCCCCCCCCCCCCGCTGCTCTACATGCTCTCCAAGTTCTGCTCCCCCGTTGCTTTGAAGTTGGGTAAACATTTAGATTAAGCGAAGACAGTCTGTCTGGAAGTGTTTCCGTTCATGAACCGCCATGAACAGCTGGAAACTCTGTGGAAAGTTCATGCCAGCTGATCTGCCATGAACTTCACTTTGTGGCAGGCCAAAATTCATCACTAACTGTAGTTCGTGTGCCAGTTCATGTCCATCCCTAGTCATAGACTAATATTGCCTACTAGATGAGACCCCAGCCTTTTCTAGCCTGCAGGCACTTTTTAAATTCTGACAAAGGGTGATGGACACAACCTCAAAATGGCTACTGCGTGAGGCAGAGCCAGTCACAAAATGTCAGAGAGTGAAGTTATACATAATTCAAATCAAGGGTGTAGACTTTCTCAATCGCCGGGGGGGGCGGGGGCTGTTTTTCGTGCGCGCGCGCGAAGCGCGCGCGCACGCTCGGGACTATGTCCCGCTGCTCTACCCCCTGCCCCAGGGAGCCGCCGCCGCCGCTTCCCTCCCCCGGGCCGTGCCCGCCCGCCGCACTCCCCGCCCCCCTCCCTCCCCCCCGCTCACCTTGGGCGCCGGCGGGGGAGGATCGCTGCTGCTGCAGCCGGGGGCCGGCGCGTCGCCCTTGCGGGCCCCCGGCTCCCGCTCCGCCTCGCATTTCCCGGGGGGGCTCAGCCACCCCCGGCAAAAGGAACACCCGCCGGTGGCCAGTCAGCCGGCCATCGCCGCCTCTCTCTCCCCCCCACCCCGCCCCAGGGAGGCAGGAGGGCAGGCCGGGGGTGGGGGGGAAGGAGAGGCGGCGACGGCCGGCTGACTGGCCACCGGCGGGTGTTCATTTTGCCGGGGGTGGCTGAGCCCCCCCCGGGAAATTTCGGGGGAGGCTCGAGCCCTCGAGCCCCCCCGTAGTTGACGCCCATGATTCAAATAGTAACATTTCAGACAGATGCTCTATTTAACAGGTTGTCTTTTAAAATGAACATATTATTTTAAAATATGTTCTTGCATAAAATATGTTCTTGTACCAGTTATCAGAAGCCCTACCCGCTTTTTAAAACATTTGGTGGGCACCAAGAAAGGGGTCATTGGCCACCATGTAGGGAATCCCTTACCTATAACAAACTAGTGGTGAAATATCACAGTTAATTTTCATTAATCTGTGAGACTGTGTTTGCTTTGAAGACTAGATAGCATTGTGTATTCTTTTTGTGGAGCTGTTTTATTTGGCTTTGTTTATATAAGTTCTCAGATTTATTTGTAATAGGAATAAAAGAGGGAGGATCTTCCAGTTGTATCCTAAAACAGCTGCCTGAATATCTACATGCTTCTGAAGCCTTAGTCCTGATTTAGGTGTCCTGATATTTCTGAAATGAAAATTTTGTTTTAGAAAAAGCCCACTTCAGCAGGAAATCATTTTTCAGACCTCACTTCACAAGATTGCAGTTTTTTTTAAGTGTAACTCTCCAAGCTTTCTCTTGAAATAGGCGCCTGACATTTGTTCCAAACTGATGTGTTTAGTGGATGATGCAGTTCTGGAAAAGGTATGTTCAATATAATTTTTTGAATGACAGTCTTTTCTTGTCTTTGTTCAGAAGTGTTGTCTGTTCATCCTCCTATGCAAAATATTTAAACCCATATTCTGTGAAGTGAGATAATAATGAATGTTGTTTTTGGTCTTCTTTGCTGCCCATGCAGGATTTTGGCTTTGCTGCTTGTTATATGTCTCTTAACTAATAGGTCTATGCAAACTTATTGCCCTGACATGTTTTTCCTTGATCCAAAACCTCAGGCCTGTATTGTATGTTTTTAATTATCTGTGTATTCCCAAGGGTTCCTTGTGTAAGTATCAGATTCACTAATCTGGAGAAATACAGTGTTTGTTATTCAAATCAATCTCAGGGATTTTTGCTGATCATTCTGTTTTATGTGAGAGTGTCCTTGTGTTACTTTCTGCAATCTTGAAGGATTTGTTACATTTAGGAGCTGTGTTTAAGCATAAGGGGTTGGGTCCAAAGCAGAGCTCTTGTTATGGAACGTAATCATCCTTCGTATTGCAGCCCACAGCAGTCCTCCAGTCCTTCAGAAGTTAAAGGACCCATACGAATGGCACTGAGCATGATATGGGGGTCTGCAATTGAGAGGGATTGGTAAAAATTTTGTGCACACCTTTCCTCTGGTCCAAGTGCCTTCAGACCATGAAAATACCATGTTCCTGTCCAAGTGGGCATGTAGAGATAGCCAGACAATGACTTCTGAACATCGTATGGCTTTTGAAGAAAAGGAATTTGCCCTTCATTTCTCTCCTGTCACATTCCTAATACTAAGGGAGATTGAACACAGAAAGGTGGGTAGGAGGCCCAGTAACTATAGATTAATAGGAGGAATAGGATTGCACGGAGATAAAGGGAGTTTTAAAGGAGAATGGAAGAAAATGCTAGAAGCCAGGTTAGAAGAAGGATGCTACTGTGGCGTTTGTAACTCTACATGCTGGTGTGAGAGGTATAACTAATATTTTACATTATTTTAGATGCTTCATATCCGAATGGAAGCATCATTATATTTGGCATGAAAAATTCAGTTTTTTTAAAATGCAAGACTGCTGTTCTTCAACAGATGCTGTTGGATAGAGAACCATTACTTTTTGTTTGATTGTTCAGAGCACCTGCTCTCCCCAACTATATCGCCACTGAATTTTGTTTGAAGTCTAGAGTTATTTTGATCAGAAGAATAATTTGGCACTGATGTGTGTGTGGTTGAAAACTCTGAAATGTTGGGATGAATTTTGGCTTTACAACTATTAGAAAAATAAAACGAAACTATCTTATGAAGGTCTTGTGCTTGGTTATCTTGAAGATATTAAGGTTTAGTGTACAGTGGTTTTCATTAAGTTGGAATTGATAAAGTATCAATATTTTGATTATTTGAAAGAGCAAGAATAGGCAAAGACAACCCTGGTATGCACCCATCCCATCTTGCCTAAATAGCGTTATACTAGCATCATGTGGTTTTAAGTATGTATGTACCACATTTTGCATTGGACAGTACTTCATAGCAAGGTCAGCTGTGTGACTTTCTGGGAAACAAGTATGGTTAAAAGGCTTGAGTGTTATTCTTCAAAGGCCTTTCTGCACAATTTGCAAAGAATTTTGCTTAAATTTTTTTATCATAATAGTATCTTACTCTTCCAAAAATCAGCCCCTTTTATTAGAATGGCTCCATACTACACTGCTATGAATGCCTAAAGAATGGATTGTTCATATGTTAATTAAGTGCATAATAATATTTAAAATCTGGGCAGATGCGCATTAGGTTCCTTGCTATCATCTACTTTGATCCCCTGAAACAAACCTGCTTAACCACATGAACACAGAGGAAAAATCTTGTTACAACAAAGAATTTGTTGCATACTTGGTAACTGTAGCAAGACCTACTATGAGTGATTAATTTTTTCTGCCTATGTCAATATATGCTCCTGGTATAATTATTTTGTGTTCATGTACTTTGATCTCAGCATCATCCTAAGCTTTTGCTATACTGAATCGCTAATGTTGTCTGTTACATTTGAGCCCAACAAATGATGCAGCTGTGTTCTGGAATACACAGATAAAAATGGTGATAGTTGCAATGATTACACAAACGCCAACCCCAGCCTCTGTGTCCTTTTCCTTAACCCAATATGTTTTGCCTCATTTTTTTCATTGGAACCTGCTTTCTATAGTTGTTTTTGTCATTTCCTAATCCTCTTGATTCTGTCTTCTGCTACTTTGCATAAAGCCCTTCCCTTCAGAACTACTTTGCTATAGTTAGTCATTAGACTGTGTTTGCATATACACTTCTTTTAGAATGTGTGTGAAATACAGTGCAGGGAAAACCAGTTCTTTGAACAATGAGACGACCCCCCCCCCCGGTGATGTGAAACACTTGGGGAATTTATTCCATCTATCAAGACCTTTAGTGTCATTCAATTCTGCATCCAGGCAATAGCTGAGCTAGTATTTGTTCCCGTCTTTGTGTCTACAATCAGCGGCGTAGAGTTTTTAAAATTCGGGGGGGGGGGCTCTTTAGCGCGCTTGCTGGGGCAATGTTCTCCCCCCCCCCCGGGAAACCGCCGCATCTCCCCGGGCCCTTCCGAGGCCCGCCAGCCGCTGCTGCCAGTGCCTCCCTCTCACTCCCTCTTTTCCGGGCAAAATGCCCAGCGTGGTGACGTCACCCCGGAAGTGATGCCATCACGCTGGGCACGTTGCCAGGGCGACGCTCTGGAAATCGCCCTGAAACTCTGTGGTGCCATTTCACCACGCCGGGCATTTCGCCCGGAAAAGAGGGAGGGAGAGGGAAGGACGGAGGAGTTGCCAGGCCTGGGGGGGGGAGGCACCGGCAGCAGCAGCTGGTGGGCCTCGGAAGGGCCCGGGGAGGCGCTCCGTTTTGCCGGGGGTGGCTCGAGCTCCCCATAGTCTACGCCTATGTCCACAATAATTCCTGGCCTCATTCCCATGAAGCACGGCAGGCCATTACTTGTGGCTTAGGCCATCTTCAAGAGTAGCCATGCTTCCCACCCACCCCAATTTCGTTCTTTCTGAATTCTTGCTAAATGCTGGGCATACAGCTGTGAAGAGGCATATGACTAGTTCTGTTACCAAAGCACTGGAAGCTCTTTTCTCAGTCTGCCTTGAAGTGACTTCTTATTCAGTTCCTGCATTTGGGGGATTCTGTCAAATGAAAGCTTGCATGCTCTTCAGGCACAGAGCATTGCCAGTTTTCCTTCCAGTATTTCAACCTACCCTTTCAAAGTGATTCATGAGAAGGCAGATAGATTCAAATTGCAGATATTGGAACATATGGAAGATTCAGAAAAATGAAATCATTGTGTTTGAAAACAGTTTTATAGAGGGACAGGACATTTATTAAGGTTCTGTGCTTTCCTATCTGTGAGTCTGAGCTGATCAGGAAGAAGACATAGGTGAACTATCTGACTGAGGCAGAGCATCCAACTGCTCCCACAAACATAAAGAAAAGAAAGGTGTAGTGTAGGAATGATAGTTAGTTCCCAGGCTTCTGTTCTAGATTTCATTCTAATGACTTTGGGCTTCTTCTCTTTGGTAGAATTCATTTATATATTTATTAGAATCAAGTGCCTTCAGGTGTGCTTACTACAGTTAATGGCTTTCCATCTCTTGGCAACCATCATTTTCCCTGCAGAAGTCCTTGTTTCCATTCCTTTGTCCTGTTAATTGTTTATAGTTTGGTTTAAGCTGAAGCTATGTTAGCCAAGTTCAGGTATTCATTTCTGTGAGCCTACACTGTCTTCGGTCTCAAACTGAGGGAGTCTTCTTTCTATAGAAGTGAAAGACTGCTTAGTTCACATAGCTCTGACTACAGAGTGAGTAGGAGGAGTTAACCTTTCCAAAGATGCCATCCATTCCACCAGTGAGAAGAAAACCTCCCAGTCTCTTGTATACATGCATGTAGTAACAGTAAACGTTAAATTAAAAGCACGTGAAGTGTTTCAGTTGAATAAAATAAAGAGAATTACATAATAAAATTTTCATTTATCCCTTTGGAATATAATTTGTGTTTTTGAAAGAACAAACTCTAATGTTCTGTTCTGTTTTTGCAACAAAATATCCCAAACAATATGCTATCATAGCGGGTGATGTGATATGTGTACTTCTGTGTAATCTACACAAAAGGCTATTCAGTGCCCCATCCCTGTAGGATCTAGGCCAGCAGAGGTCAGAGAACATTTTGCTTTTTCTTAGTAGCAGTAAATGGCAGCCATTTGCCTGTATGTGAGAAAGTAAACAGATGTACTCAGAGGCACTGTTAGGTGAGAACAAAGCCTGCTCCTGGCAACTCCATTGTCTTGGGCAGGGAGCAAATTTTGCCTCTTTCTCACTTGTGGCCTAGATTGCAGCTTGCTTATTTTGCTTCATACACTTTAATGGAAACCACTGAGGATTTATGAATAGAGGTCCCTAAACTTTTTGAGCCTGTGGGCACCTTTGGAATTCTGATACAGGGTGGCAGGTGCAACTACAAAATGGCTGCCACAGGAGGCCAAGCAAACCACACATAAAAAGACCAGGTACAAGGAAGGAGGGGATAATCTTTAAAAAATATTGCAGGAAAAAGAAGTGAGAGAGAATAAAACCAACATTGTAATGGCAGCTGCAGCTAAATCAATACAGTCAATCAGCCCAGCTGGGCAAAAGCCCCACATGATGACCCCACCTACTTTGTAAAAATCATTTGATGGGTGTCATGAAAGTTGTTGACTGGTGTCATGGCACCCACAGGCATCGTGTTGGGGACTCCTGATCTAACCTCAAGTGTAATTGTTATTTCTTTTCTTTCTTTTCTTTTTTTTTATGGGAAGACTGATTCAAAGCTGTTCATCCCAAAAGTCCAAGATATTTATACCTCAAAAGGTTCAATCTCTGATGTGCTGATTTATCTTAAAAGCTTCTTCTAGCTTTATCTGTATAATAAATTGCTTGCAAAACTAAGGGCACAAAGGAACAGATTTTCCTTTGCCCCAAAGACTCAAATGTCATTATCAATGGCAAGCACAGAAGTGGTGAGCTTGTCAATAACAATTTTGCAGGTCACTTGTGGAGTACTTAAAAGTAAATGTTCATAAGAGAGCTGATGTGGTGTAATGGTTAAAGTGTCAGACTATGATCAAGGAGACCCAGTTTTGAATCCCTACTCTGCTATGGAAACTTGCTGGGTGACCTTGGCCCAGTTACACACCCTCAGCCTAACATATCATAGGGTTATTATAAGGATAAAATTGACCGGAGAATGATGTAAGCCAAATCGGGTCCCCGCTGGGGAGAAAGATGGAGTGTATGTGAAGTTTTTAAAAAACTATTTTTCTGCCATCTGTTTGCCATACCCTGTAATTCTATAAAACTTTTAGGTTGTCTGAATTTTCTGAATAGTCAGGAATACTTTTCTACATCCTGATGGGATTCTCTATGAAGCACATATATAAAGGCTTAACTAATTATTTTATTTATAGATAGATTCTCCATCATCTTATTTTCAGTAATAAATGTTGTATTTTATATTGGCCATATACAGTATTATAGAAAATACCACTGGCTGTCCCAGGTCATCTTTAGTGAATATGCATTGTGTTATTTATTTTCTTTTCAGAAGTTAAAAATATTTTATATAAGCTTGGATCCAGTAGCTCCCTTCCTGCAGTGAAACAAGCCTGCTCATTTAGTGGACGGGAGTGCAGCTGGATCCATTCAGTAGACTTGTAATGATTTTTTGTTAGGATATATATTTAAAAATCCCCCTTTTACGTGCATGTTTAGTGTCTTCAGAAGCCAGATCTTGCCAGTGATACAAAGGACAAGGAATACAAACCTCATGATATTCCTCAAAGACAGTCTGTTCAGCCATCTGAAAGTTGTCCACCTGCACGTCGAGCAAAGCGGATGAAAACAGAGGTGTGTTGACCACGGAAATACAGTAATCCAAACAAAAAAAATTTAAGGAATTCCTTTTCTAGAGGGTGAAGTAACCACAGTATTTCAGGGGATCTTGGGTTGAGAGTCTGCCTGTAGTACTAAGAATTACTTGTGTACAATTTTCCCTTTGGGCTAGTAGGCATAGTGTTAACTAGAATAAAGAGGAGATGAGCAGACTGTTGTACTACATGTTCCCTCCACCCAAGTCTTATCCTTATGTGAGCAATTTAACTCCTCTTGCCTTAATCACAGTTCGATGGTTTGTTGGCACCAGGATTAATCATGGTTAAGGCTAATGAGTGTTTTCATCTAATGAAGATTTGAAACCAGGTTCTGCTTTTGTACACTTCTTCATAATTTGTGAAGATGCTCACATTTTAATATCAATAATGTATACATGTTTAGTGCTCTACAAACTTACCTCAGTGGTTGCCAGACCCAGTTCGTTGAATATCATGACTCTCTTTGCTTAAGTGAAGAGACTTGCTCCATTGGAAGAAAGCTCGTCACTTAGCAGAAGAGAGTCATAAGTCCCCAGCCCTATAATTTCCACTGCACTAGCAGTAAGTGTGTACTGAAAGACTGTGACTTACCAGTGTTCTCTCCATGTACAAGTCTTATAAAGTTAGATATGCTTAATACCTCTTAAAATCAAGAGGCCCGTAGAAACATTATTTTCTCTGGACTGTGTCCTCAGTGCAGTCATTATTCAGAAGGGAGTTTACTGTTCTTATACTATGTATGCAATCCTTGAATTCTGCTAGATTTCTGATGCTAGCCTACCAAAGCTACTTTACCAGCTCTTTTTGGTTTCTTATGATTTTGATGTGGTTTAGCAGCACAAATATGTTAGAGTACTTCAGGCTACTTGAAGCACTTCAAAATTCATGTGAACTGCCATCTTCTTGGCTGTAGTGTACACATAGAACTCTGCATAGCAGTGTTAGTGTCTCTGTTGGCAGGGAAAACAATACATGCCTTTCTGATTTAGCATTGATATATAAAATCAGAAGTGTGGGATATACCATTCAAATATGCCCCAGCTTGGGTTGGATTGGATCCAAAGAGAGTATAGCACAAGTGGAAGGGGCTTTTGTGAGGTTGGGTGGGTTCGATAGTTTTTCTAGCTTTGGCACTCTCCAGCTACAGCCCCTTACACTATATTGATCACTACTCTAATGAGCTTAGTACTGATGTAAACATTAAAATAAATAATAATTATGCTTCATACTTTTTCTTAGACTACTAACATTAAGACTGATTCAGAGGAAACTGCAGAAACTAAGACTCACAACTTGAGACGCCGAATGGGAAGCACTCCTGCAAAGCCTGACAATGGTAAATCTATCCATGGGAAATAATAAAATTACTATTTATTTATAGAGCCCGACTTTAAACTCCAAATTGCAGCTTAGTGTAGTGGTGTGAATAAATTAAATTGGATATAGTATTTGTCAACGTTGTGGTCTAAAAATCCCCATCCTTTTAAAATAATACAATGAATGTTACCAATATATATTTTTAAATGTTGCTAACCTCTTGTGTACTATTAAATATTTTTAAATGTTGCTAACCTCTATAGTAAAAACAAAAATCACCTTTGCAGACTCCTAGGTATTTTTTAAACAGTTATTTAACTGTTGTTAATTCAAATGCTTACAAAAACTGCTAATAAATAGGTGGTGGGAGCTGGTTTAGAGTAGACATTTCCTCTTCTCAGGCAGGAATGCCTTTTTAGAGATGGGTCATAAGAAATGGAAGAGTTTTTTTCCTGTATGTGTAAATGCATGCACATTTAATCAATCAATTACAGCTTGCACAGTTGACTAAGATTCCTTTGATTGGATAGGAACCATATTCTCAAAACATTCTTGCTTGTCACAAATCTTTTAATAATAATATTATCTAAATTTGCTGAATCAGATAAAGAATCTCATGCCATAGTGAAGCGGGAAGCTGTGGAGAAAAAACAGACCATTTGGGAAACTGATAGAGAAAAACCAAAGGGACGTTCTAAGAAGAGCTTTAATGCAGTGAGTACTTTTATTTATAACCTTAAATGCTGATTACAGAAAATACTGAGCTTTTATAAACATAGTGAAAAATAAGTTCTTGGATTTCATGTTGTGGAATATAAAATTATATCGTACCATTTATTTTTGGGTACAATGAAAAGTGTTAAACTGGAATAATTTGAAACTAGGCTCAGATTACCTTTTTGGTAAATAACTTGACCAATGATCCTTCACTGTTACCTCATTCATTTAGAATGAGATTTTAATTTTGGCTCTTAGTTGTTCCATTTGAAGTCTGTGTTGGAGGCTCCTTCTTGCTATTTAGCGTGGCAGTTTCTTTACCTGAAAAGATGAGATGCAAGAGCCTTTTACAATTCTTGGTAAGCGGAAACTTTTTATCAGATCATCTTGACTTGATTTTGAATTTTTTTCATCGGTATATTCTTAAGCATCTGTTATCCAAACAACTGGGCCATTAAGGATCTTGTGATGTTTATATGTGCTTATACCTGAAAACAAAGGACTGGAATATATTTAACCAAAAATAGGACAGACTTAAGTCAGACCTTGCTAGGTTATATATTCATTAGGAATGATCCAACGCAAAGAAGAAATATAACACCATTTTTTCTGCTTGGGCACCTTCTTTTTACAGGTGGATTTGTATGTATGCCTCTTATGCGGTAGTGGTAATGATGAGGACCGTCTGCTCCTGTGTGATGGCTGTGATGACAGTTACCATACCTTTTGCTTAATTCCACCTCTTCATGATGTTCCCAAAGGGGACTGGAGATGTCCCCAGTGCCTCGCTCAGGTAACAGGAAGTGGATGAAATGTTTGTATTTTTAGGTCTCAGAAATAGTAAAAAAAATCTTGGTAGGACATTAATATTTTAAGCAAAAGTTTGTTTGTGTGTGTATTTGTACTTTGGAGGCCAATGTCTGTGTACCCTCCTCCTATACCAGTTTTATAAGTGATCTGCCTCACTATTTTAGTGTCGTGGAATATAAAATTATATCGTCCCATTTATTTTTGGGTACAATAGACCAATGATCTACCACAGCTACCATTTTGCATGGATCATCAGCTCTGAGTGACTGAACCCCATAGTTAAGGTTGGATGATAACACTTGCACTGGTAGCCCCATGTCTTCAGAGTTGCCAGCAGGCATTATGCCGGTAGATTTTACTGATCTGAGGTGTTTGGAGAGAATGGCTTGGATCCTCTGCTTACACAACTGGAAGGCACTCAGAAGCAGATCTTGCTTTGCCTTCCTCATCCTGTAGTAGCCCTCTGTGAAACCTGAGTAGGCATTGCAGGGAGCTGTGGGACCCCTGTGAACAAAAAGCCTCTAGGTCAGGGTGGGGCAGTGAAGATTGGCCAGTATTACCTTCACCTTCCTGTTCATTGGTGGGAGAAGTGCAGTGGAGCAAGCTGAGGAAGATCACTACCACTGCTACCTTTCTTTGGTTCACCCATAAGATCAAACCAAATATAAATGCAGGTCCCATTGCAGCACTATTCACAGTTTTAGTCCTTCCTTTACACCAGCATACTATAATATGCCGTTCCTACAATCATACTGAAAAAAGACTGGCCCATCTTTATAAAGCTCACTTAAATTACTAATTGTACATGCGGTATTTGTTTTTCATTCTCTGTTAATCATTGCTGTATTTTAATTGCACAGGAATGTAGTAAACCACAAGAAGCATTTGGTTTTGAACAGGCAGCACGAGACTATACACTCCGCACATTTGGAGAAATGGCAGATGCATTCAAGTCAGATTATTTTAACATGCCAGTGCACGTACGTTAATATTTTCATTATATCTGTGACAAACTCCATTATGAGGATTATTTAAGCATTCATTCCAGGAAAGAACTGTAAATGGAATTCTTAGCTGTGAGTTTTAGGTGGTCTGTCATGGTGTTGGGATGGGATTGACGTTGAATTGTTGTAAAGCAAGTGAGTGTTTGTGTGTGTGAGTAGATGTGAGGGGAGAGCAGAATAGACAGGTGGGAAGGGAGGTGTTCAATAATTTCTCCTCCTCATACCCAGAACCACTTTATACAACCCTTTTTTTTCTGGTAGGGCTCTAAGGCTGATGCTAACTTTTGCTAGATAAAACTGACTGGGGAACACTGTGGGGTGTGTGGAATACAAATAGGCCTGCCATGCTACGTTTTCAGTTTTCAGTCCCCACTACTTTGCTTTATATGAATTCAGTATGACCCACATGTTAACAAATGATCCTTGCCCCATAACATTTAGTTTGCCTCAGAGAAGTTTTGCTTAGAATCTTGTTTAATTTGAACTGGAGAATCTTTTAGGGAAATAATTCTCTGTTAATAATACACTGAGTGTTAGTAGCAGGACCAGGTAAGCTGGGATGTTGGTATCCTCACTGGTGTTCAACTTGGAATTCCAGGAGCATTTGCTAACTCTGTGCACCCTTTACCCATTTGGTCCTGATGTGTCTGTTTGCTGAATGTCCTCTAGGTGTCTGTGCAGAAGTTCAGGTGGTCCAAAGGAAAATAAAAAAGTGGTGCTTTTCCTGGTTTTTGCTGCCATCTCCATATTTCTGTACAGCTTCCATTCTAGCATCCTCTTTATTGTATTCTGTACTAATAGAAATATTTGAATTCTGTTTCTCCCCATTACTATTCCCTTTGCTTCTTTTATGTTCGCAAATGTTTTGACATGGTATTTTTGTTTTTATTCATATCTTTGCTTGTAAGTAATATTTTGTCTGTCTCGTATCCAGATGGTGCCTACAGAACTGGTTGAGAAAGAATTTTGGCGCCTTGTTAGCACAATTGAAGAAGATGTCACAGTGGAATATGGTGCTGATATTGCTTCAAAGGAGTTTGGCAGTGGGTTTCCTGTGAGAGGGGGAAAAATAAAATTGAGACCAGAAGAAGAGGTAAGACTTAACTAGTTCTAGACTGATTTAAATATAGGTTGTTAGAGACATGTATGAAATTTCTGGAACTAAAATAAGTAATGGGAAAACAAGACAGACATCATCTCTTACACCTCTGCATATGAGACATACTTTGAGTTTGTATTTGCATTTTTTATCCCTTCAGTGATGCCTGTAGAACTGTACACATGGCATATCTATGTAGAAAGCAACATGGAGGAGGGGCTGTGGCTCAGAGGAAGAGCCTCTGCTTTGCGTACAGAAGGTCCCAGGTTCTATCCCTGGTATCTCCACTTAAAAGGATCAGATATTAGGTGTTGTATAAGACTTCTGCCTGAGACCCTGGAGAACTGCTGCTGGTCTGAGTAAACAATACTGACCTTGATGGACCAATGGTCTGATTCAGTATAAGGCAACTTCATGTGTGTTCACGGGTAGAGGGGGAGTAGAAGTGAGCACACAGGCCCTGCTTAAGAATGTTCATCTTAGTGTAGGCACAGTGACTGGTGAGTGCACATTATCGATCTGTGCTCTTGCCCCTTTTCTTTCCTCCCTTGAGTAAAAATGCATTGTACATGTGTAGCCTTCATCCCCATGATCAGGAACACTGCTTTTTGAACATTCTCAGTCATAGGGGTGGAGCTTATGTAGGTGCCCACATTGAGGCAAATGCTTGTGGAAAGGACTAACATCCTCAGTCTTTGGCAGGGCCTGCACATTTGGTCTCGCAGTACCCAAGTTGCATTGTTCAGAGATACATTGTGAGTACAGAGATTATGAGATATAGTTACTATGGCATTTCAGGCTTCAGATGACCTTCTTACTGATTTTATAAGAGGAAGAATAAGGAAATCACATTTTCATGGTTTTAGAAAGGAGCAAGGTGCTGTGCAATAGTAACATTCTTTCCCCCATCCCCACACTTCCTGAAGAATGTCATACCTGTAATATGGCAGTACTTGAACTTAGAGGTTTATGTATCAGATATTCAGGTTTATACTAGAGAGAAATACTCTTTAGAAAACTCTTTTGCTCCTTTCTCTTGGTTTATTTTAGACCTGTGGGTTTTACTTTTTGTTTTTCATTTAGGAGTATCTTGACAGTGGCTGGAATTTGAACAATATGCCTGTGATGGAGCAGTCTGTCCTTGCTCACATAACTGCTGATATATGTGGAATGAAGTTGCCTTGGCTATATGTAGGGATGTGTTTTTCTTCCTTTTGCTGGCATATTGAGGATCACTGGAGCTATTCTATTAACTATCTGCATTGGTGAGTTTGTAGTGAACCAAGCAAAGGGTGATTAGATGAAATTATGTTTCCTATCAGTATGCCGTTGTCTTAGCTAGGGATGGGCACAAACCTTGTCATGAACCTAAATTCGTCATGAAAATCACTCCATTCATAAGCCATGGTTCATGTCGGCGGTTCGTGAGGCAGACATGCTGGTGCTGATCAATTAATTGTCAAAGCAACGGGGGGGGGGGGAGAGACTTCTGCAGCCCTGGAGACACCAATAGTGGCCCTCCAAAGCTTGACAGGCAGTGCTGGCTGCCAACAAGAGAGCTCCCATTCTGCTCTATAGAAGCAGAATGGATATATGCCCCCAGATTACACACAGCTGTTTTTACTTGGCAGCAGGCAGTTAGGCAGAGAGGACGTTAGAGACAGAGAGGGAAGGGAACTGGAAGTCATTCCTCAGTACTGTGAACAGTGGGGTTGGGGGTGTTTGGTGCTTGCTTGGGGCTCTTTGGGGCACCTGTTCTTCTGCTAAAGCCAAGCAGAGGCGCTCAGCCAGTGAGTTCCTCAGCTAAGGACCCACACGCTCCCCCTCAGTGGGATTTCTGCACACATGTCCCTGGCTGGGGTGGTGTTTGGTGGGCTCTGAGCCACTACCTGTCCCTCTGCTGAGTCCCCTGAGCCCGCTGACTCCAATACAAGGCTGCCATCTGGCCCGACCTGTCCTGTGTGGCCATGAGTCTCCTCTTGTGCCCCCCCACCAGTGTCCAGAGTGAGCAGGTGTTCTCCCACCTGGGAGTCATCCTCAGCCCCCACTGTTCATGCCTGGACTCAGCCCTGGTGGATGAGTTGGCCTTCCTCAAGGTCAACCTCCCCCTGCTGGGCTACCCCTCTCTGGACCTTGGGGAGTAAAGATCCAGTACCCCTGCCTCCCCCCCTTCCCCACATCCATCTCTTCACAATTTCTGTCCCCCCAAGAATTGTCACTTCCAGCCTCCCCATGTCTACATCTGCCTCTTTATGATGTGTCCTCCCAAAAATCAGCGCTTCCAGCCTCCCCTCGCTCACCCCATTGGGGAGATGGATTCTAACTGTGACTGCTCTGACCCAGGACTGTGTTTTCATGTTAAAAGGTCTTTCTCCCTCATGCTTGAAGGCCACTCTGCCACACTCCTCCTCATTGGGTTTTGAACACCTCCTTCTCCCAAGTTGTGTCCCACCAAGAATCATCGCTTCCAGCCTCCCCCATACATGTCTGCCTCCTCATGACCTGTGTCCCACCAAGAATCAATGCTTCCAGCCTCACCCCATCCACGTCTGACTCCTCACAAGCTGTGTCCCTTCAAGAATCATTGCTTCCAGCCTCCTCTTGACCACAACCACATATCTCCAGCTTGCCTCCTTCATTGAGAACATTGTGGCTGTAGATTCCACATTCCATCTCCTCAGTATTTGGATTCACACACCCGCCTCTACCAGGTGGGAGTGGGCAGGACCAACACACAACCCAAACAAAGTCCACTTCATAACAAAATACCTCCTCATACTTCATGAACCAAGATCTACCTCATAGCACAATACTTAACACGCGGACTGACATCCATCTATGCAAACCTCTGCCTTGTCAAACATCCACCCTTACACATGAGCTTGTTTGACTGCACCCAAGATTTCCCCATCTACAGCAACAATGTCTACAATGAGGAAGTGGACAGGCGATGGTTTCCCAGGCCCAAGGGGAAAGGTTGGCCAGCACTAGAATCTCCACAATGAGGTGGACTGCCTCCCAGGCCTGAGGGGGAGTGTGGCAGGCCACCCTCCAAAACCCTGTCACTAGGGGGAAGTGGGTGGGTACCCACCTCCTGAGCCCCAGGAGAAGGATTGCTCACCTACCTCTCACAGGGTGTCTGTTGTGGGGAGGGGAAGGGAAAGGAGATTTTAAGTCACTCTGACACTCCTTCAGGTAGTGAAGGGCGGAGTATAAATCCAGTCTCCTTTTCTCCTCTTCTTCATCTGCTGCAACAACGTCTACAATGAGGAGGCAGGTAGTACCTCCCCCAAGCCAATTTTCAGCAAACTTGGTGGGCAGGTAGAGGGGCATCCCAGGGAGGTCTGTGAGTTAGATGCCTCTAGCTTGCAGGGGGGCTGTTCAACATACACCTCCTGAATCTGCAGCTGTGTTTCCCAGAGAGCACTTTCCTAAAGGCACCTGCTTGGGGGGGGCACAGTACTCATCCCCCCCAGCCAACAATCCTCACCAAACTTCGAGGGCAAGTAGGGGGGCATCCTGGGGAGGTCCTTCATGTTTGATGCCTCTAGCTTGCAGGTGATCTGTTTGACACACTCCTGAACCTGCAGCTGTGATGTACCCAGAGAGCACTTTCCTGAGGGCACCTGCTTGGGGTGGCTGTAACTTGGCCCCCCTAAATCCAATCCTTCCCAAACTTGGAGGGCACGTAGAAGAGAGTCAGCTGGAGACTTGCTGCGACGAGTTTGGCTTCTCTAGCCCACAGGTTGGCCGTTCTGTCACATCACAAACCTAATGAAACAAACCAGTTTGGTAAATGGGAAGGTTTGTGGTTCGTGAGACCCTATGAACCACAAACCAGGACGAATCTCCGTTTTCTTGGTTTCTGCCCATCCCTAGCCTTAGCCTGTCAGTAATACAGTGTTATAAACCAAAAAGCCTACAAAATGGTTACTTATTTACTCAGTTTTATTTTTTTTGATCTTTTATTTACTCAGCTTTATCTGTTTTAATCTATTTACAGGGGGGAACCTAAAACATGGTATGGAGCTCCAGGATATGCAGCTGAGCAATTGGAAGATGTGATGAAGAAGCTGGCTCCTGAGCTATTTGAATCTCAGCCAGATCTTTTACACCAGCTGGTTACAATTATGAATCCCAATACACTAATGTCTCATGGCGTGCCTGTATGTCATTGATCTTCTGTCCCCCCACCTTTTCTGGTGCAATATTCACACCTTAAGGAAATAACTCTGTGATTATTTGGCATTATCTGAACCATTTAAACATACACCATTAGCTGTCTTAGATTACAAAAAACCCTCCAACACCAACACCGCCCCTCCAAAACCCAGGTGTGATGTAAAGGCCAGTGCCAGTCATTGGAACTTAGTTGAAAAATGAGCATAACCAGCCTCAATTTTAATGGGTTGTTAAATTATTTTATTATATTTTACTTTGTGAGCCTCCTCAAGCAAGCCTCTAGAGAGGTGGCATATAGATTTTTAAAATAATTTTAAAAATAAGTGATTAGTAGTATTGAACTTATATTTTTACCCTGATGTCTTAGAAATCTAATATAACGGTAGGGAAATCCCTCTGTTGGACATGGCTTGCTTTTTGTGAAGATCATAATCACCAGGTCTAAATCATGTGATTGAGAACCAGTTCTGATGTAACTTTTTAAACTAAGCAGGAGCTCTTTGGAATGATTTCTGTGAAAGAATGTGGGTAGAAAACATTACACCAGAATGAAAATTTTAATATAAAACATTCTGAATAGGATGCAAAATCTTATTCCTTTGAAGCTTCTTTGTATGATCTGAATTGGTTTTTCATGCCAATTGAACACTTTCAATATGGCAGTCATCATGCATAGTGGTTTGTCATATGAAAAAGCCTGTGGGTTCCTTGGGCTTCACCTGCTGTCATATCCTTGTGTACAGCTCAGAAATTATTTCTAAGTGTGGCAAACCATAGCTCCTTGTGTGTGGACTTCAAACCATGGTTTATTATATGCCCTATACACCAGGATTAAAATAAGGTTGTGTGTTTTCATTTTTAGTAGAGAGAACTAACCATAACTTGTATGGATATTGTCTGTTCTGAGCTATCCATGAGCCTGAGGATCCCCCAGGCTCATTTCTGTTCTCCATAACCAGCAGAGAAGATGGACTTGGGATAATAGTGCTTGGAATGCAGTACAAGTGGCTTGCTGTTGCTGGGCAACAGGTTGCATCCTGGATACCAAGCTGTGTCCAGTGGGCCTCTCTCACTTTAAGAACAACCTGTCATGTCATTTAGAAATTGGTGCATTAAGGCCAATCAGATGGCAGCATCCATAAGTCCCAGTAGAGCTCTTGATTGCATTGTGACTACTTCCTAACTAGCTTAAAAGTGCTGGTGGTCATTAGTTTAGATGGCTTTTTAAAAAGGATTAGACTAATTTATTGAGGATATGACTATCAGTAGCTATTTGCAATGGTAGCTAAACATATGAATCAGCATACCTCTGAATATCTAGTGCTGGGCACACAGAATGAGTGTAGTTACTTTTCATGCCATGCTTGTAGGCTTCCCAGAGGTATGTGCTTGGCCATTGTGGAAAACAAAATGCTGGACTAGATTAACTCCTGGTCTGACCTGGTAGGGTTTTTCTTTAAAAGAGAAATTCTTATAATTCATCATGTATTTGTTTTGTTTGTCCTAGATTTACCGAACCAACCAGTGTGCTGGTGAATTTGTGATTACATTTCCAAGAGCTTATCACAGTGGCTTTAATCAGGGTTTCAATTTTGCTGAAGCTGTTAATTTCTGCACAGTTGACTGGGTATGTTGGAAATTATACAGTAGCTCCTACTATTTTGGGTGTTCTTTTGTTTTTAAGAAATTATTTTGATAGCTAACTGAAAAAAAGTGTTTAGATTTATGGTTGGTAGGGGTACAGTATGGTTGGTTATCTCCCCCCCTCAATTATGTTAATCCGTTGAAGAACCAAAGCCACATGTTTTTAGTATTTGTCAAGTTTGATTTCAGAATATGAAGTCAGGTTTCAGAGATCCTGGTGTTCTCCAAGGAAAACCTCAGTTGATGTCATTTTTCTTCTAGTTGCCATTGGGTCGCCAGTGCGTGGAACACTATCGCTTGTTAAACCGCTATTGTGTATTTTCCCATGATGAGATGATATGTAGAATGGCCGCCAAGGCAGAGACTCTTGATGTGGTGGTAGCTTCTACTGTTGAGAAAGACATGGCTATTATGATTGAAGATGAAAAAGCTTTACGAGAGGCTGTGTGTAAGCTGGTATGTTTTGTGCAGTTTGATTGATGATTTCATTATTCCATGTTTAAGCAACCAGTGAAAGAACACCTGCACATCTGAATGTTTTGTGATGTAAGCCAGCACTGGAACATAAGGGGTTTGGATCCCATGGAAAATTTCTACTAACAGAAGGGGGAGGTTTTCCTGGGTGTCACTGTTCCCCAAGGGTAGCTTTTCTGAGGGCATTTGTGGCTGCAAGAGGAGGGGGAAGCAAGGAAGTCCTGCTTCACTGATAGAAATTCCTTTCCACTGGATCCAAGCCGTGTAATGCTAGAGCTACTCTTTAAATAGTAGTTGTCTCATAATTGTTTAGTCTGAAGAAGAGAATAATTAATATCTGGCTACCATCACTACAGTCACAAGCTATTTTAGAAATAAATGTTATTGTTCCTTTATTAATGTTGAAATAGTTAACTAAATCAGTTAATGTATTGGTTTAGGCTGTTAATCTAAAGTCATTTTTCTGATACCTTTATCTGCATGATAGGCACAGTTAAAATTTTATTTATATGGAGCTTGAGCTTGCCTAACTTCTGTGTATGGTGCTTTATATCATTACTGGAACCTACTTACACCTATGGACTGTTTTTTATTTAATCTTCTGTGGAATGAATGTGTGCTTTATTACAGGGAGTTACTGATTCAGAGAGAATGTATTTGGAAATATTGCCAGATGATGAACGACAGTGCATAAAGTGTAAAACAACATGCTACATGTCTGCTGTCTCCTGTTCATGTAACCCTGGCCTGTTGGTATGCTTGTATCATGTGGAAGATCTCTGTACATGTGCCTCATATAAATATAAAATGGGGTAAGCTGTTGTTTTCAGTCCTGTAGTTTCTGCTGCTCTTCAGATTCTGAATCATATGTCAGACAGAAAGTCTATTTGCTAAGTTCATTAGAGGAGGTTTATTATAGGCCTAAACAATACATTTTGTTTGCTGCCATCATATTAGTCAGTACATTAAATTTCATGGGGAGGGGGGACTTCAGGGAGTTGGTTGCTTGAAAGATAACTGCACACCTCTTCCCTGAATGTTTAGCTTTCACTTTATTTATTTAAACTTTTACTCCACCCTCCCTGCAAGTGAGCTCAGGGCAGATCACATAACAGGTTCTCAAGCCTTCGGCTTGTTACAGTAGGCCAATAAATAATTACATTAATACAGTATTTAAGAACAGTTAAAAATGATATAATTTAAAATAGGTAACACTACCAATTTAAGTGTACAGTCTCTGAGACTTGTGCCGCTAGATCCCTAAGTCTTCTTGATATGGGCGGTGTGAAGATGGAAGGCTTCAGCAAGGGAGGCCAGCTTTGTTGGATGCCCACCGCCTCATCCAAAGATCTGGCGGAACAGCTCCATCTTACAGGCCCTTCGGAATGGTAATAGGTCCCGCAGAGCCCTGATCTCAAGGGGGAGCTAGTGTCTTTCTAGCTTCTCTCTACTTTTTACTCCTTTTCTACCAATTGGTAGATTAATTTGTAAATGTCAGTTGGGTTGAAAACAAATACTGTATGCTTAGAAGTCACAAAATCTGTGACTAGTAGTACAGGTATATTTTCTCCTTGTGGTAATTTCAAGATTTCCTTCATTGGTTCCCTTATAGCATCCTTGTTATCGTAGTGCTAAATACAGTAGAAACAGGTCAAACTTTTAGAAAGTGTGTGCATGCTATCCTTGTTCGCCGCAATGTAGGTGTGGGGGGGGGAGTTTTTTACATGATGGTGATGGTGGTTGCAATTAAACTTTTTACTGCTGCAGGACTTCTCTATACGACTTTATAGCTTAAGGTACAGCCTTGTATATGTCATAGTTTAGGGCTGCTGCCTGCACTCTGCCATGGAGTGGTGATGAAGGGCTGTAGTACATACCAATGGAAATCAATAATCCCTGGCAGGTGTAAACTCCAGGGTTGTACAGGTACCTAGGTGCAAGCTTTCAGGGCAAGATAAACACTTAGGAGATAACCAGAGAAATGGTAAAACAAATTAAACCGGGTAAGGTCAAGACAAGAGGTGGTTACTGCTTGACCTAAGATTACAGCAACACATGAGAAATATTCTTTGTTGCACAGACAAGGCACATGTTTATTTTTGTATGCTGCCTCAAGAATTTGTGGTTATGATGGGGCATATAAGGTTTTGAGCAAGAGCTTTTCCTCTGCAAGAAAGGGTGGGAAAGGGATAGGAGGCAATCTTGACTGACTGCTGATGTGCACAGTCTCAAGCTGTCTTTCAGCAATGATCCTCACAAGAACTTATTCATTTTAACATCTGGAATTACACAAAAATACAATGGTTATACATAATTAAATAATTTTTATAATTTCTTCCTGAAGAGCAGCTACAATGGAGTCCTATGCATTTACTTCATTCTAAGGCTGTTAATTTTAGTGGCCTTGGACTGGAGTAATTCTTCATAGGATGGCACTGTTAGTAAACTAAAAAGCCTGATGTGCCATAACATGATCGTGTGCAAGTTACTTTGTCACTGTTCTACTTTCTTAGTTGCCAGTGAGTGATGAGGGAGATGCAGCACAAGGATATCAGATCTTAGTTTGTTAGATGTTGTAGAGGAAAGAGCTAAGGAAATGTTGGGCTCTTCCCTTTTGCAACTACACAGTATCTGATTTTAGCCTGCCTTTGGTGAATAGTGCAGGAATGTTTATTGTGCATGCTAAAATATGTCTGAACTTGAAATGTCAGTAAAACTGTTTAAATGTTGTGCTCCTTCCAGATATCGGTATACACTAGATGAACTTTATCCAATGATGAATGCACTTAAGTTGCGGGCAGAATCTTACAATGAATGGGCTTCTAATGTTAATGAAGCTCTAGAGGCAAAAGTTAATAATAAAAAAAGTACGTATCTTTCATTATATAATTTGTACCACTAAACATTATGAAATCAGTAGCCTCATTTTATTCATGTTCTTTCAGAAGCAATTTCCACTTGGCTCAATGGGGCTTCAGAGCAAATGTGCAAAGGACTGCAGCTGAAACTGACAAAATGATATATTCAATAGTAACTAATAAATATGCAGACTAAAATGAATCAATTAAAATAATAATCATTAGTTATTTTCCCAAAGGTCTCGTGAGTTTCAGGGCTTTAATTGAAGAATCAGAAATGAGGAAGTTCCCAGATAATGATCTACTACGACACCTTCGTTTAGTTACTCAGGATGCAGAAAAATGTGCATCAGTTGCACAGCAGCTTCTTAATGGCAAGAGGCAAACTAGGTAAGGTTACTTTGTGGCTTATTTTGAACTGCTGTAGAGTATGTACAGAAATCATTATACACTTCTAAATTTATAGTTAACCTTTGAAACCTTTTTTAAAAAGTTGAATATAAAATTCCAACATAATGGATTGGCTCCAAAGGATGGTCATAGAAGCGATCTTTCTTACCTTTCCCTTCCTGCTGCAACACCCCCCTGGGGTCCCTGGATTGCTCCTAGAGCCCTCTGTAACACCGCGGGGTGCAATATGGGACTCTGCAGTGGGAACTGGCAAAAATGCTCCTCTTCCCCTCCTTGTGAGAGTATAAGTGGGATTCAGGGTCCACTCTGTTAGCTGAAAACATTGTGTCCAGTATTATCTATATTCATATTGAAGCTAAAGTTATATTATCTATATATCTAATTCCCAAGTGGCCCACCCCCGTGCGGATACCTAAATCCGCGCCGGGGGGGCACTTGGGGGGCAGAGGGGGGGTTCTGCAGGTGGGGGGTGACCCCCCCGCCTGCAGAAAAATCTTAAAAGTTAAAAAAAGTTTTCGGGGGATACTTTAATCCCCCGAAAAGTTAAAAAAAGTTACCTGAGTGGCGGCGGCGGCAGCAGCAACGGACAAGCGGCGGGGGGGAAGGGGGCGAGCGGCGGGCCCAGCGAGACCCGCCGGGACTCTCTGGGGGGGGGAAAGGGGGCAAGCGGCGGGCCCGGGACGATCTGTGGGGGGGGCGAACGGCGGGCCAGGCAAGGCCCACCGGGATTCTTTGTGGGGGGGGAAGGGGGCGAGCGGCGGGCCCGGGACGATCTGTGGGGGGGGGGGGCCAGGTGAGGCCCGCCAGGATTCTTTGTGTGTGTGGGGGAAGGGGGCGAGCAGCGGGCCCAGGACGATCTGTGGGGGGGCGCGAGCGGCGGGCCAGGCGAGGCCCGCCAGGATTCTTTGTGGGGGGGGGGAAGGGGGCGAGCTCCTTCTCTCCCCCCCCCCCCCCGTGAGTACCGCGGGTCCTCAACTTGTACATGTATAATTTTTAGCACTTCTAATGCCTTCTTTGAGTGCCAAAAGGATTTAAATCACTAAATTTAACAATAAACTGGCTGGCCCTGTGTGGATGAGAAAAATTGCACAATGGTGTCATCCACAGACAAGGCAGGTGGTTCTATGCACTCAAGGGATGCCACGAGTTTGTAGAGAATATGACTTGAAAGTTAACTAAAAGAGGAAAAGAAACCCAGCCTGCTGACAGCTAAATGTGCTCCAAAAGGATTGGAATGTGTAGAGCAGCTGAGTGTGACTCGTGGAGGAAAGAGAAGGGGGATAGATATCAGAGATTTTAAATGGTGGGATTTTCAAAGTGTTAGCCCATTATGATTCCTCATCAATCCTCAGCTTATTCTATCTAATACAGTAAAATCCATTAAAATGGTTACATTGCTTAAATATAGAAACTAGAAAAGTATCAATTCAATCATGAATATTCCCTATGTTTTCTGAGATCACACAGATACTGAAAGTCAAAGAATATGAAAATGCAGGGCTCCATTGGGGCCAGGGTGCGCCAGAGCGCCGCTCCGGGAGAGAGGAGGGCGGGGGGCGGGGACTTAACAAAGCCCCGCCCCCCGCTCACTCTGCCGCCGGCCCGGGGAGAACCCCCTTCCCTCCTCCCCCCACTCACACTCCCGGGGCCGCGGCAAGCGCCGCCGGCCCCGGGACAAGCCGCCTCCTTCCCTCCCCCCGCCCTCAAACTCCCGGGGCCGCGGCAAGCGTGAAGCCCCTGGGGCCCAAGCAAGAGGGGGGAGGAAGGGAAACGCTGGCCCCAGTGGGGGGGAGAAGCGCCCCCGTTCCTTCCTTCCTTCCTTCCTTCCTTCCCTCTCTCCCCCACCTACCTACCTTCCTGTCCCTTCCTTCCTTCCTTCTCTCTCTCCCCCCCACCTACCTACCTTACTGTTCCTTTCTTTCTTCCTTCCTTCCTTCCCCCCTTCCTCCCTCCTTCCTTTTTTCTTTCTCTCTCCCCCACCTACCTACCTACCTACCTTCCTTCCTGTTCCTTTCCTTCCTTCCTTCCCCCTCCCTCCCTCCCTTCTTGCCTTCTGACACACTGCCGATGACGTCAGGGATGTGTGGCCTTTTGACACTTCCGGTGACGTCAGGGGGTGTGGCATATGCAAAAAAGTTATGCTAATGAGCTCCTGCACCTCTTTTTTTACGAAAGGACCCCTGTGAAAATGTCTCTGTAATTGTAGGTATCGGTCTGGAGGAGGAAAATCCCAAAATCAGCTGACCGTGAATGAACTCCGGTTGTTTGTTAGGCAACTCTACGCTTTGCCATGTGTCCTCAGTCAAACAGCATTGCTGAAGGTAACTGAGCTCTTGGAGATAAAGTGAAAAATGTTTTTCAGGTGATAAATTCTAAGATATCCCTTTGGGTTTCAGGATGATCAGAAATTTGGGGAAATGCATGAGGTGTTTGCTGTTAAATTTAAAAAGTATGTGAATTATTTTAAAGCATAAAAGTAAAACAATTAAACAGGAGTTTGTGTATTTCTTATTTTATCAATTTCTGAAATGTTCTAATGGAATTTTCATACAGTTTAAAACTGTTCATTATATGCAACCAAAATGTGAGATATAGAGCAACTGACAGTTTTGTTGTTTCAGAAACCTTCAATCAAACTCCAGTTCAGTGTGCAGCTCCTAAGAACAGGAGCCATATTGGAGTTTATGTCTTATCGGTAGACTACCATGCTTAAATCCAGGTTCAGAATTCTGCCTTGTGAGGAAGAAACAAATTCCAGTTAGCTCAGCCTGATTGATTTGGACATTGTGGCTAGTTGGATGTTTCTGAAAGTGGGAAAGCTCAGTCTCCCTTGTGTTGTCCTGATAAGAGCCCTGTTGGATCAGACCTGTGGTCCATCTAGTCCAGCATCCAGTTGCCCTGGTAACTAACAAATAGGGCACAGTGTCCTTTCTCTGTTGTTGCCTCCTTGCACTGATATTTAGAGGTGTACTGCCCCTGGATATGTAGGTTTCCTTTAGTCATCATGGCTAGCAACTATTGATGTACCCTATTCTCTGTTAATCTCCTTAATCCCCTGTTAAAGTCATCTATTCTGGTGGCCATTACTACATCCCTGGCAATGAATTCCACAGTGTAATTAGTTGCTAAGTATAGACGTTCTTCCCTTTTTTTTTGCTCTGAACTTGTTGCCCATCAACTTCATTGGATGCCTCCAAGTTCTAGTATTATAGGATAGGAAGAAGCTGTCCTTATCCACTTTCTCTAACCCATGTATCACTTTATATACCCCTCAGTTGTCTTTTCTCTGAACTGCAAAGCACAGACACTTTAACCATTCCTTATAGGAAAGGTGATTCAATCCCCGAATCATTTTGGTTGTCCTCTTCTGTGCTTTTTTCAGATCATCTGTTTTATTTTCCATCCCTTTCCTAATCATCTGCAACATAGAGTTTGCTTTTTTTGCTGCTGCTGCTGCTGGGTTGACATTTTCAACAAGCTATCCCCTACAACCCCAAGATCTTTCCTTCTGAGTCTCAACCAGTTCAGATCCCATTGGTATATATTTAGTGTCAGGATTTTTTTGTTCCAGTGTACATTATCTTAACTATGTTTTTTTTAAACTTAATTTTTATTTTTCAATTTTAAAAATACATAAAACTTTAGACAGCTAACTTATAACTAACACGTATAATTTACCCATAAACAGTCACTTTTACATATATATAACATTACATTCAATAACATTACCTCAGTAAAATACAAAATCAACATATTTCTTTGGAAGCACACCCTGTTTGTTTTGCTCTTTAGTTATCTTAACTATGTTTAACTTAATTTGCCACTGATCACATCACCCATTTTGGAGACGTCCTCTTAGAGGTCTTCTCAGTACACTTTTTTTTCATCTTGAATAATTTGACATCATCTGCTATCTTGGTCACTAGATTGTTTAAGACGGGGTTGTGCCTGTTGTAAACAGACCAACTGTTCATTCATGATGTCTGAATGGGTCCTTAGAGGCTGCTTGCTCATGACTTGCGACTAAAATAGTAGAACTTCTGATATATGAGTTCTCACACTTTGCCAAATGTTTCTGTTGTATTTTCAGGATCTTCTTAATCGTGTGGAAGAATTCCAGAAGTATAGCCAAAAACTTCTATCTGAAGAAATTCCCAGTGCTTCAGAACTACAGGAACTTTTGGATGTCAGTTTTGAATTTGATGTTGATCTTCCCCAGCTCGGTGACTTGCGAGTGCGCCTAGAACAAGCACGCTGGCTAGAAGATGTACAGCAAATTTTCTTGGACCAAAATTCTCTTACTCTGGATGATATGAGAAGACTCATAGACTCTGGTGTAGGACTCGCTCCTCATCCTGCAGTTGAGAGGTCAATGGCTAGGCTTCAAGAGCTCTTAACGGTATCTGAACACTGGGATGACAAAGCACGAACTCTGATAAAGTCCAGGTAAAAGCTAAATCTTCCTTTTTTCAGAGTTGCAATTTACTGCTCATTGCTTTCAAGTAACTAATTTTTTTTTTACTTGCACAAAATAAAATGAAAAGAACCTTATGCCAAGGCTATGCCACACTGTGACATAGTATATTACCTTAATATAGAAAAGGCAAAGTTTGATTATCTTTGCATTTTTTTTCATAATAAATACTTTGCAAATATCTATCGGCTTCATTAAATTCACAGTTTAGTACTTTTAGATGAAGATATTCAAATAATTCATTTATTTTAAGGTGTTGTAGTTAATGATATGCTGTCATTGTATGTAGTGCCGTACGTTGTTTCACAGGCAGTGTTGCTGCCGATGTAGACAGGATCCTGGGTGCTGCCAGACCAACCACTTGCCTCCTTGACTAATGCGTCTCATAGCTAGTGAAGGCTGGCAGCAAGAGGATATGGGGCCCTCTGCGGGAACTTGTTAATCAGGGACCTACCTGGAGGGCCTCAAGAAGGCTGTGGTCACACCGCTTTTGAAAAAATCAATGTTGGATCCTTCTGATCCTACCAATTACTGCCTGGTTTCAAATTTGTCGTTCCTGGGTAAGGTAATTAAGAAAGCGCTGGCTGAATAGCTGCAGGGTTTCCTGGATGAGACATCAGCTCTAGATCCGTTCCAGTCCAGCTTCTGCCCTGGCCAGGGGATGGAAACGGTGTTGGTCACCTTGGCAAATGATCTCTGTAGGCAGCTGGATTGAGGAGCATTGGCACTGCTGTTGTTATTAGATCCAATGGCAGTGTTCAACATGGTTGATTATGATCTTCTGACCCACTGCCTCGCCGACGTAGGAATTTGTGTGGTAGCCCTTCAATGGCTTACCTCGTTCCTCCATGGTCAGGGACAGAGGGTGGCGCTAGAGGAGGATGTATCCTCTAGCTACACCTTGGAGTGTGGGGTCCCTCAGGGGGCACTTCTTTCCCCAATGTTGTTTAACATCTATATGCACCTCCTTGCCCAGCTGGCACAGAGTTTTGGGCTTGGGTGTTACTAATATGCTGATGACACCCAGCTGTATCTACTATTGGATTGCAGCCCAGATGCCCCCCCAGAAAATCTGGCCATGGGTTTGGAGGCTGTGGTGGGATGGCTAAAAAACAGCAGGTTAAAACTGAATCCGACAAAGACAGAGGTGTTGTGGCTGGCAGAAGGGGTTTCAGGACTTGGGTTCAGTTTACCAGCTTTTGATGGGGCGCCATTGGCACTGGTGCAGTCCATCAAGAGCCTGCATGTGATTCTGGATGCCTCTCTTAATATGGAAGCCTAGGTCACACATACAGCCAGGCTGGCATTTTTCCATCTACGCCAAGCCCGGCAGCTGGCCCCTTTCCTGTTGTGCTCTGACCTGGCCACAGTAATCCATTCAATGGTCACCTCTAGTCTAGATTACTGTAACTCGCTGTATGCTGGCCTACCCTTGAGACTGATCCGGAAGCTCCAACTGATCCAGAATGTGGCAGCACATGTCCTGACAGGTGCATCACCGACTGCACATATTCCACCTGTGCACTGGCTTCTGGTAGAGCACCAAGTCAAGTTCAAGGTTTTGGTTTTGACCTTTAAGGCCTTGAGCATTCTGGGACGAATGTATCTGCGGGACTGCCTCCTCTGTTATACCACAGGAGAGCATTACGCTCCTCATAGAATAACTTACTGGTGGTCCCTGGCCCTAGAGAGATCCAGCTGTCTTCAACCAGGGCGAGGGCCTTCTTGGCCTTGGCCCCGACCTGCTGGAACTCTCTACCAAATAATATCAGGGCTCTGCAAGATCTTATTCAGTTCTACAGGGCCTGTAAAGCAGAGATGTTCTGCCAGGTGTTTGGTTGAGGACAGTGATGGTTTATATCATGGCTGGCACCCTACCCTTCCTGAATCTCCTATCCCTTGTGAATTATTCCCTCCCTGTGCTCATGAAGCACTCACAGTCCAGGAACGGGAGGGAACTACAAAACACAAATTTGCCACTTGTTTTTACAGTGTATAATATGTTGGATATGGTTTTATGGTTTTAATAGTTTTAAATTTGTCCATCGCCCAGAGCCCCACATTGTGGGGATTAGGTGATTCATAAATGTTATGTAATAAAATAAATAAATAGTCTAAAATAGGTAGCAGAAAAGAACAAAAGGAGAAAGGATAGAGTAGGGTGAATGTAAGCAAATGCAGTTTCATTCCTTACACTTGGCTACACGTAGGAAATGAGTTCTTAAATAGTCTCACAGTACTGATTCAACATGAGTTTAGATTAACCATATTATCTATATTTCATAGCCCTACTTTTCCACCTGTGAAATCGTCAATGTATTCTTGGTTATGTTCAATCAAAGAAAGGTACAGGGCTTCCATTTATGGTCTTAGGGTAGGGAGTTATCAGGCCCATTTTTCTGCCCCTGAGGTATTTAGGAGAAATGGCCTCCACATAGTGAAGCTTTAGAAATTTCCCCTAGTCGCTGTGGTGAAGACCTTAGAGACTAGGGGAAGCAGCCTAGAGTGTTACCTGGAAATGACGTCACATCCTCCCTCAACTGTGCTGTTCCCAGGCACTGCCCCCCAACTCTATTGGCATTTGTTGAGACAGTGTTGGGTACCAGCTAGCATTCTATGGAGCTACAAGTTAAACTTGAGAAAACAACATGATTATTCTTTGCTAAATTAGGCTACTGCAGTAACAATTAACATACATAATGTAGTGCACATTACCAGTGAGTATACCAAACTGGCCTTATTGGTAATTAAACTAACATCTTGTTCTTGGCAGGTAAAGCAAAGCCACTGGTCTTCAGTTTTGTTGCCATTACTATTGGGAAAACAGAGATATTCACACTTGCTACATTAAAAAAGCCACTAGACTGTGCCCAAGCTCCACACTTACCATTGCCCTGCAAATACTGTTCCAGAGCTCTATATGTCATCAGGAATGTCAAGCACCACATGGCTCTATAGACGAAGATACCCTCTCCCGGCCCATCACCATGCAAGCCCAACCCAAACATCATATGAAAATAAATCAGATGATTTGTCCAGCTTCATGGGCCCCTGGAGTGACCAGAACTCTTGGGACTATTGTTCCCTTTCTCTCCCCACCACACTGGTAGACAGTTTGTTATGCTGAGGAAGATGATGAGCTACTGGTAACTTAGGGGCAAATTTCAGTCCTAGCACTGTAGCTTCTGCTTGGTCCTATATATGTCTGCTTGTAATTTAGATAATTCATTATTGGTGTTTGTCTTAAAACAGAGTTTCATACTGGCTAGGTTTCAAAAATACCTGAATTTGAGAGGAGTCCTAGAAGGCCTAGTTCCCACTGGGGACATAAAATGGTATCTGGGCTGAACCACTTCAGATTGCTGGCAGTGGTTCCCATGATCACATGCTCTCTATAAAAGTATTCTTTGCACATTGAAAACTGGTCTGTCAGAGAGAAAACTACTTGGTTTTTGTAGTTGTCTTTTGTAGGGAAGAGCATACAATCATTTGCACCCCCAACTATGGTCTGAAGAGGCCCAGGTTTACCATCTGAGTGAGAACTAAGCCTTATAGTGTACAATCATTTAAAAGAGACTATTGCTTCTGGAGGAGTGGTATTTGCAACAAATACATTTCAATTTTATCATTTGGTCTAATGATAGCTCATATTGATGCAGTTTGTCCTAAGCCATTACAGTTGTTTGGTAGATAGCAGTTTCACACTAGTTTCCAAATATGATACCACATCTTTGGTTGTATGTTTTAAGACCACGACAGTCATTAAGCAGTCTTGAAGCAGCAGTGAAGGAGATAGAGGAAATTCCTGCTTATCTTCCAAATGGTATCGCTCTGAAAGAGGCTGTAAAAAAGGCCAAAGATTGGCTACAGGAAGTGGAAGGCCTGCAGGTAGGAAAAAATTACTACCAATGGTCAATGATACTCAAAGTTTGTTATCAGTATGACTTAATTCATTCCTGTATGTAATGGATTTGGAACTACACAGATAGATTGTACAGTTAAATAACAGGCATCTTCTTAGACATGCTGTGTAGAAGAATCTTGTTATTTTTAATCAGTTAGCATTTTTACACTGAAGCAAGTTTTGCAGTAACTTAAAAATGTATAATAAGCAAAAAGCAACCACACAAATTTTGATTATTGCTGTAATACTGACTATATATAATCAGAAATCCATCACTCTTTACACTATAAAATGTTTGCTTCATCTGTGGTATATCTTTGATTTCATGTGATTTTATCTTCATTAATTCAAACATTTTAAATATCTGTGTACTGTTAGGCTGGTGGACGTGTGCCTGTGTTAGATACACTAGCTGAACTTGTATCAAGAAGTCGCTCTATTCCAGTACATCTGGAATATCTGCCAAGGCTAGAGTCCTTAGTTGCTGAGGTTCAAGCCTGGAAAGAGTGTGCGGCCAATACGTTTTTGACTGAGAACTCATCTTACTCTCTTTTGGAGGTGAGCAATTTAAAATATGTAGTCATTTGCTTTGGATGTATATTTGTGTATGTATAACAGAATATAAAATGGACCTGGAATAACAAGAACTAGTGTTATTTGTATTTATGAAATTTAAAATGCATAATTGCTTTTACTTTATTAAAAATTAATTACAAATATAGTAAGGGATGGAACTGCAAGCTGCTACATCTTAGATCAGGGGGCCCCAACCTACAGGAAGTTTTGGAATTTTGCATTAGGGTGTTGGCTGCCACCACAAAATGCTGGTAGTAGGAGACAGAACCAGCTACAAAATGATTGGCACAGGGGGTGGGACCACAAACAACAAAAGCAGGAAAGGGGGTGGAATGGGAATATAAACAGAAGAAGCCCCCCCCCCCCCACACACACATACTCAGAAGAAGCCAAAAAGGAGAAGGTGAAATAAAACACACTAATCCCCCCAAAAAACCAAAGGGGGAATAATGCACACAGAAGGCACCCAAGGGGTGAAAAGGGAAATAACACACACACACACACACACACACACACTCACTCACAAACTGCCCAAGGTGGAGGGAAATGCACGGCTTTGCACCCTGCCTGGCATCCTGGGGGAGGCGTACTCCCCCTGCAGCCAGGGCACACCAGCCAGAGAGTGCAAAGCACTTCTCCAAAAGCTAGGGCTGGAAGTAAATCAGAGAAGTGCTTGATTTGGTTGTTTGAGGGGAGAAGAGAGAGGACGGTAAGTGCAGTGTTTCACTTCCTGCCCCAGCATCCCCCCCCCCGTCTCTCCCTCTCCCCTCTAAAGTTCCCTTTATTCCCTGCCCAGGCTTGAGGAGAACTGCTTGGCTTCCTGCTAAACACTGGCCACTGCCAAGTAGGGCTGCCAAGTCAGCCCGGGGGGCGGGGGATCCCCCGCTATAGGGGTTCCCGATCCACCGGCCGGCATTCGGCCGGCAGGGGGATCCCTGCCCCAGAAGTCGTCCGGTGAGGACGACTTCCCCCATGTAATGACGTCACCCGGAGGTGACGTCATTATGTTGCTGTGGCGCACGCGCAAAGCACACGCACCAGAAGAGCTCCCGGGGGGAGAACAACTCCCGCCCACCGGTAAGTCGCCGGTATTTGGCAGCCCTACTGCCAAGGGGGGAGAAAGATGTTGAGCAGAGAGTAAACAGGTCATTAAGGCACACCCCCTGCCTTTCCTGGCTCCCTCCTCTCCCCTCGGCCTAGCTGACTGGGGAGCTGGTGTCCCTCCTGCCCTGAGTCCCTCATTTCCCCAACAGACAGTTAATTGGGACATTGCTGCTGCTTATCACAGTTTCACTACTTCCACATTGCACAGTTAATTGGGGCACTGTGTTGCCTGCCCTGGCTTCCTCCAGGTGGATGCCACACCAAGTGTTAGTGGGAGCCATGGCACCCACAGGTGGCTTATGGGGAACCTTCTTTTAGATGTCAAAACTAAGATGTACTTAAGCGAAAAAAAAGAAACAAACATTGAGAATTGAAATTATCAGAACAGTAGCAAACAAAAGGTGGGGGAGTTATATGGGTTCCAAAGAACTCTATAAGTAGCTGTACACACCCAAGGAGGCTCTGGGCTTCTTTCCCAAAGAGCAGCTAACCTTCCCCACATTTCACAGGAAGCTTTTTTTAAAAAACTGAGAGGCATTGCAAAAGCAGTTTGTGATATGGAATTGGAATCTGCTGTGTGAAAGGGGAAAGTAGGGGGGAAATCCCATGGGGCACTCCTAAGTAATTGGTTGGATCCTGGCCCAGTACCTAAACCTCAAAAGAAACCTACAGTTTTAAAGATAGCTTGAAAAAATAAGACTCTCTAAAATGTAATTAAGAAGTAACATCAAATGTGGGCATTCATTTACATTATACAGTAACAAAACTATATTGGGTTAGGCAGTAAATATGCACTCTTATGCACACTAGCAGCAAGTAATCTCTATTGGTATGGTTTGCATTCTGAACCTATATGAAAGCTAGGGTTTAATTAATGTAAACAAAAGTTTAACTATTTTAAATGTTTGTTTATTTACATCCCTTTTCTTTCTAAATGGTATATCCTTGAAAATACTAGCATTTTTATTGGAGTCATTGTCTGAAAGATTCATATGTCAGTTTGTTACCATTCATAGAATTTTCTTCCTGCATAACGCCCCCCCCCCCCCAAAGCACACAAACTCGCACTTCAGTTGCAGTCCTTCAGAAAGCACATTGTTTGGCTTTTAAAGGGCTATCAGAATACTGTATTTTGCACTCAAATATAATTTATAGTTTGCCCTTGAAACTCCTGTGTAGCAGCAACATAGGGAAAGAACGGTGTTGGAAATGATAAGCATAAAAGTTAAGGTGGATGTTAGTTGTCAAAACTGTAGGCTGTTTCTCAGAACAGTTTACTCTGGGGCAGTGTTTAGATACCTCTGTTGTGGAGCAAACAAACGGAAAGCTCCCCTGAATTTTGAGATCACTTTAATTTGATCTTTTTGTTTTGTTCTGATGGTAGGGTACTGGTATTGGGTTGGATCCTATGAAGCCCTTGCAGACATGGATCTTTTCATCTACCCCCTTCCTCCTGCAGCCTTCTGAGATGTCCAAAAAGCTGATGTTTTTGAAATCATGAGAGCCCCGGGGGGGGGGGGGGGAGAAATGTGATGTGGCATGGGGGGGATTCTTGGGAGAGGAGGAATGGGCAGCAGCATCTCTTCTTGGTCTTTAGCAAGCAGTCTTTCCACTTATCAAAGAAGATTTTTGAGTGTAAAAAAAAAAGAGAGAGTACTGTTGCCCAATTCCCCACTTTGCTGCCAACCTCATACCTGATGGCATTTTGTCCACAGAGTCCCATGACTCTGAATCTTAGCTTTTTGGAAGCCTTAGGACACTGCTGGGGGAAAGGGCAGGTGGGGATATTTTGTGACTACAAGCGCCTTTCACTTGCTGTCAGTAGGATCCGGCTCATTATTTTCTGTAGGTAAATCATAACTGAATCAGATTCATGCATCTCTTATTATTTTCCTGCACAATCTTTTAGATACACAATCTTTTAGATACCACTGTTCTTTTAATCTTTTCATTAGGTACTGTGTCCCAGATGTGATACTGGAACACTAGGATTTAAAAGAAAACCGAAGAAATTAAAAGAGCCTGTTCCAAATGGAAAAAAGAAGAGCACAAAACTGGAAAGTTTAAATGACTTAGAAAGAGCTTTATCTGACAGTAAGGAAACTGCTGCTGCGGTATGTATACATTTAGAAGTGGTTTTGGAAATAAAAGATTCATTGGATGAAGCTTGCTTTATTTTGACTTTGCTTGTTCTTTCATAATGTTTTCCTCACATGCATACTTTCATACATGGAGGTGATCGGTAATTTTTTTAGTATATAGTAAAAACCTATTGGCATATATCAGTTATTAGGGTATGATATATACCTGTTAAATGAAAAAAACTGATTTGAAAATGAGTTTAGATTAACACAAATTTCTTGTAAAGAAATATGAATTCAACATATGAACACAGTTGGAGTTAATAGTGCCTCAATATGGAAGTTTGCCAGCAGCGGAGAGCTTGGAAGATGCCATTTAGCTATACATTAGCTCTAATTCCATAGCGTTATGATGGATAGGCAATGTATTTTGGGGAGAGTATTTAAGGGTATTGAATATTTACAGAAGTTAAGACCTTGCCAGGCCAATTGAGTAAGCAAAAACCTAGTGTGCAAATAATTTAATGCATTCAGTAGGTAGCTGTCATAGTGGCTAACTCAGGGGGTTGGAGTAGCTCTTTTGGACAAATAGGATTTTTTAAACACAACCTTGTAAGTAAAAAAAACATTGACCCTTTCATAGGTTGAAAGGGATACCTGCTGTGTGAAGAATATAAAGTATATAATTTGACTCTGGTGAGCTTCTAGTGGGAGGAAAATTCTGAAAATATATTATTACCACAAACTCCAAAACATCGCAGAACTGTGACTCCATAAACCTGAATGTGTAGTACTTTTATTTTCCTGTTCATTTCCTCATGTGGGGGGAGGTCATACTCCAAAAGTATTCTAGTATGCACATATTAGAATCATAGATCTTAAACAAAAAATACAATGGTTGTGCTGTAAGGAAGATTGGACCAGAGAAGCACATGCTTTTTAAGAAGAAAGTTGTTCAATAATGCAGCTTTTAAGCTTCCTCAAGGCTCTGCCAATATATATCTTATCACAAGGGAATTTTATAATTAATGATTGAATGATTGGATATTTTATAGATTTTATAATAACATGATTGAAACTGTGTGTGGTGAAGTTCTTAAGGATATATTGTTTCTTATCAATAGGATTTGGGGGACTTTGGGGTTTTTTTCCCCTTGTTTGTTATATTTTGTTAATGTATGGTTCTGTGTTTTTGTGTAATTAAATAATAAAAGTTCTAAAAATTGCCATCTGTATATAAGAAGCCTCAACTCTTCTGTTAAAAGGCACTTTTCTTCTAATAATATCCATGTTGTCACTTGCTTCCAGATGGCCACTCTTGGTGAAGCTCGTTTAAAGGAGATGGAAGCATTGCACTCTCTGAGAGCAGCAAATGAAGAAAAACTCTTCAGTAATCCTCAGGATGTAGAGTTCAAAGTTTGCCTATGCCAGAGAGAGCCAGCAGCCCCTATGATACAGTGTGAACTTTGCAGAGGGATCTTTCATACCAGTTGTGTTTCAGTGCCCAGCACTTTGCAGGAACCTCAGGTGTGGCTCTGTCCTCACTGCCACAGATCAGAAAAACCTCCTTTAGAAAAGATTCTGCCTTTACTGGCCTCCTTGCAACGTATTCGTGTAAGACTGCCTGAGGGAGATGCTTTACGCTATATGATAGAGAGAACCGTGAACTGGCAACACAGAGCACAACAAATGCTATCCTCAGGGAATATAAAACTTACGCAAGACAAAGCAGGCTCAGGGATACTGTACAGCAGATGGCAAACCATGGCAGGCCAATTGCAAGAGACCAGTAAGGTAAGACTCCAATTACTTTCTGATAAAAAGTCATGTAAGCTCATTAGCATTTCAGCATCTTCACTTGCATTTGACAATGTGTACACTTATTTAAACTCTTGGACAACAGTACTGTACTAAATTATGTATTTTATTGGATAATTCTCAGGGGTAGGTTTATATTGCAGTTACTAGCCATTTGAATGTGAGCATTCTTCTCTCGATGCAGACTGTCATGCAACTCTGTCATGGATTTCATCCAATGTATGCCCCAATCCTAATTATAACAGCTGCTTCCTATAATCTTGTCTTGTACATCTAATCTCTCTGCCTGCTGTTATTCATTTTGCTTTTCAATAATAGCATTCCAGAACTTCTTTACAACAGGGCATGACCAGAATATGTGACCAGTGTCTAGATTCTTATGATCACATTTCTAGCATATTTTACCCATTTATTCCCACCCACCTGCTAAGTATCACCAAGGTGTGATGTGTGTGTACAGTTTGGCAGGGGATGAAATTTTTCACAGACTCTTTTCATCCCTGCCCTCCCCCTTAATGTTCTTAACTGCATGACAGAAAATGTGACCAAATGAATCTTGGTAGTTGTAAGATATGATGACAGAATATGAACAAACTTGTCAGCAGATCAATATCAGCATATTATCCAGTCTTGTCCTATGATTTCCTCTGTGCTCGAACTTCCAATAGTTCAACTTCCTGCTGATATCTTGTGTTGTAGTAGTGTACTACAACAATTAAATACTGCTGCTGCTGTGTATCTGAGTCAGTGGGGATGCTGATTCTAGGTTTTATAACAGAATAACAGAAGAAATGAAACCAGCAGGTACGCTTAGTATGTGTATGGTGTTTCCAGTGTTCAGAGCACTGCTATATACATTATTGTGTTATTCTTACAGTGGTGTTATCACCATAACCACCTTCCTAATTTTGTACCTGCACACAGCATCATTTAGAATCTTTAGATTTACCCTTAAAATTGGTATCACAGTTCTGTCCCTTCTCCTTTGAGAACTGGGAACCTTTAGGATCTCAACTCACCCTTTTAGACACTACACTATGCCAGGACCAATGAACAGTTATGCCTTACTTTTGACAAGTGAGTTTCTTTTTCAGGAAAGATATGAATAGAAACAAATGCAGTCATCCTCCTGATAGCACTTATATTTATCGCAATAATGTTTTTTGTGGGTATGCACTTGTCTTGAAATCTGCCTAATGTCTCAGAAAAATCTCCCTGTCTTTTAAAAGTATATCATGTTCCAAAGCTGTTGGTTATCAGTTTTGTTTGGCTCAAATGTTATAATGGAACAAAAATGCTCCCTACCATTTGTGATTTAGTAACCTCTATTGTGCGCTCTCTTAGTCTCAGTCTTAGCTCAGACATAACAGATAAACTGGCATTTGTTCATAACATGCATGAATACGATTGATTGTCTGGTCCTTGTGCTTCCCTCACACAGCATACTAATAATTGTTCAGCTATCAGTTTGTTGTTACTTTCAAAACCAGACACCCTTACAAATTGAATTTCTGAACAGAGTCTTAGCCATCTAAAGCCTCAACTCTTTAGCCTTTCCTTTTAGGGGAAATGCTTCAGCTCTTTAATAATTTTTATTGGCCTTTCTGTACATCTTCCAAGCTTTACGATACCTGTGTTGAGGTGTGGCATCCACAGCCATACATAGAGTTGCATGTGAAGCATCCCTTGTTTAATCAAAAGGCCTACATGGTTGGAGGGAGAGGTAGTACAGTGTTCATGGATTTCCCCACTTGAGATGTGATCCCCCATTCTGCATTCTGCATTGAAGGTCCTCCAAGCATTGAAATGGAGGGAGCTGCTGCAGCTGAAGGAGGAGGAGGAAAGAAGCAAAACTTACAAACCTTAGGATACAAAGCACAGTACTTCAGATGCACATAGGCTAGTATAAATGACTTTATGCCACTGGCCATTTTGTTTTTAGTCTCTTTCCTATCCGTAAGGTGGAGCTTGCCAGTTTGGTGTAGTGGTTAAGAGCAGTGGACTCTAATCTGGAGAACCGGGTTTGATTCCTCACTCCTCCACATGCAGTCAGTTGCATGACCTTGGGTCAGTCACAGTTCTCTCAGAGCTGTTCTCTCAAGAGCAGTTCTCTCAGAGCTCTCTCAGCCCCACCTACCTCACAGGGTGTGTGTTGTGGGGAGAGGAAGGGAGGGAGATTGTAAGCTGCTCTGAAACACCGAGTGAAGGGTGAGATATAAATCTTCTTCTTCTCCGTCGAAACCCCAGGATCTCTTTTCTAGATAGTTACAGCCCATGCTCCCTCTAAGCTGTGGAGTCTTGTGAGCAAAAATTCTACTTTCTGAGCTACTGGCATTAAAGTTGTGAGCAGGTGATTTGGCTACTGCATAAATTAGTTTGCTCTGGAGCCATCCTTTCTGAGCTAAGACAAAAATGTGTGAGCTGGAGGCTAAAAAACTGCAAGCTAGCTCACACTAACTCAGCTTAGAGGGAACACTGCCTGGGGGTGTTCCTGGATGCCTCCCTTTCTATGGAGGCCCAGGTCACCACCACTGCCAGGTCTGGCTTTTTCCATCTGAGACAGATCAGGCGGTTGGCCCCATATCTCACCCCCAGGACCTAGCTACAGTGACCCATGCAATGGTCACTTCCAGACTGTAACTCTATGTGGGGCTGCCTTTGACTGTGCTCTGGAAATTACAGCCAGTGCAGAACACGGCAACACGTGTGTTAACGGTGGTGCCTGTGTGGGCTCGTATCCTCCCAGTGCTGCGCAAGCTGCACTGGCTGCCTATCGAATTCCGGATCTGTTTCAAGGTGCTGGTGCTTACCTTTAAAGCTCTATATGGCCAGGGGCCAGCATATCTTCGAGACCATATCTCCCCATATGAGCCCCGTAGGGCACTGAGGTCCACAAATCAACATCTTCTGGCAGTCCCCGGCCCCAGGGACGTCCGACTAGTCTTGACTAGGGCCAGGGCTTTTTTGGCCCTGGCCCCCACCTGGTTGAATGAGCTCCCATATGAGATCAGGGCCCTGCAAAATCTGTTACAGTTCCACAAGGCCTGCAAGACGGAGCACTTCCACCAGGCTTTTGGTTGAGGCACCGGATGTCCTTCCCTTTTCCTGGCCATCTCCCACCAGTGGCCTGAATCTAAACTGACATCGGGGCACCCACTGCTGTACTCAAATTAATCTACTGACATCTGACCAAACTGTTTTACACGGTATTTTTTGATTTTATGCTGTTTTAATTTGTTATTTAATGGTTGTTTTAATGGTATTATACTAAGATTGATGTAAACCTCCCTGAGCCCTCTTGCAGGGAGGGCGGTATATAAAGCAAATAAATAAATAAATCTTCACAGCGCTACAACCAGGGCGTGTTTAAAACAGGTGTGTTAATTAAAAATGAGTGCAGGGGATCTGAAACACTTGGGAAATTAAAATGTAAAGTTGACACCAGGTGATCTTCTATTTTAAAGGAAGAAGCTCCACAGTATAGGTGTCACTCTTGAGAAAGTCCTGTCTTTTGATTCAGTCATGAAGCTGCCATATGCTGAGTCAGACCATAGGTCTGTTAAGATCAGTACTGTCTAGTCCACCTTGCAGTGGCTCTTCAGCATCACAGACTTTCACATCACTATGTGATCCTTTTAAGTGAAGATGCCAAGGATTGAAACTGTGTCCTTCTGCAGTGAATCATGGGCTCTTTCCACACACACCCTCTAGTTTCAGTCTGTTGGGGGCAGATGCAGCAGTGCCTTTAAAGACTAGAAGAAGAGTTTGGATTTATACCCCGCCCTTCACTACCCAAGGGAGTCTCAGAGCGGTCTACAAACTTCTTTCCCTTTCCCTCCCCCCAACAGACACCCTGTGATGTAGGTGGGGCTGAGAGAGCTCTGACAGAAACTGCTCTTTTTCAAGAACAGCTGTGCCAGAACTATGGCTTGCCCAAGGTTCTGCAGGTGCAAGTGGAGGAGTTCTTAACCTCTTTGGCCCAATGACATGGTACCCTTTTATCCAGGAGAATTGACAAGATGGTATACCCTTTGCCTTAGAAAACATTGTCATCCACAGCAAGCAAGGCAGTTGCTGTCCCATAGCCATTCATGAAGCTAGACTGACAGGAGTCCCAGATAGTCCAGCCTGAGGTTGCATGGCCATCACTGGCTCAAATCACGTGACCCAAGAAGAAGATATTTGCCACTGGGTAATCTTTGGGGTCCAAGGGGGCTTCATAGAGAGGGGCACCGGTACTTTCTCCTTCAAGATAAATGGAATGACTTTCTCCCTCAGTGAAACATTCACCACTTCTGAGACCCATTTTATGATCTTCTCTGTCTCACTCTGGGGCCAAGAAAGGAAAGGCTCAAGTAGAGATGAGGTAGCGTGCATTTTCCCAAGCAATATATCCCAGGCTATACCAAATAAAATTCATCATAAGAACCTGGTAAGACTGTATTCTGATAGCACTGGCCTCTGTGCCCTATTTTTTGGCTCTCAAGGAAAACTGGTTGGCTACCATCTGAAACAACATGCTGGACTAGATGAACCAGTAGTGCAATCCAGCAAGCTATACTGATGTTCTTATGATAATCTGAGATGAATCTGCTGTCAAATTGTTACAGATATGAATAATTCTATCTATGATATACCTCTAACAAAGTCACAGAGGTCTGTTTTTCAAGGCTCATTGTAGCCCTTTTTCTATGTCCACTCACAGCTTGGAATAGTTTGCCTAGATGCTTTTGAGCGGATTCAGAGCTAAAAGAAGTACTGTTACTTTGCCACCATCATTGTCACTGAATAGGCAAAATTTATGTGCTTTATCCTGTGTTTGATCAGGCTTTCTGCAAGTCTTCTTCCATTTGCACTCTAAATGTTTACCAGCTTTTTTCAATACCATAAATTCATCTGTAAACCACAGAGTTACTTGAGCCTGGTAGGAAGGTAGAGGATGATTGGGAGCAGTCATAGTTATTGCTTTGGTCTCTTCCATAATCCACAAATCTACTGTGACGTGGACTGGAGTATCAAATGGGTTAACTAGAAATTCCCTAGGGGCTGTCTAGAATCCACCCAGATCCATCAGCTTCCTTGGTGCACCATGTTAATAGGTCCCACAGCATTGCAGCTGTTTTGAGATTGTAAGCTTAAACTTTACCAGGTAATGGTTGGTCCATGACAAAGGACACCTCACATGAAGCAGAGAGCAGAAGTAGGAACAATCAGCTTTAGAACCAAAGCCAGGTATATATACAGTAGCAAAGAGGAGGTTGCAGGAAAGCAGAACTCACACTGCAGCAAAAACATCTGCTCTTGTTCCAGTGAGTATGCGTGCAGCCCCAATACAAATCCAAGGAGGGAAATCAACTGTTTACTCCACTTGATTATGAAAATTATATTTTTCTTAAACCTCTGATTCATATTCTGTATAACCTGTTTACAGTCCATAAGAAGACCTGTATAGGGATGGGCACGAACTTAAAAAATGCAGTTCAGTTCGTGGCCAAAACACGACCTGAACTGGGTCGTTCTCTGATGAACCAGTTTGGTTTGTGGTTTGTGGTCCCAGCAAACATCATTTGAAGGGACCACAGTCCCTTTATACAGCATTTCCAGAAAGCGGCAAAAACAGCTGAATGGCAGGAGCACTCCATTTAAAGGGACTGCACAAGGAAGCCAGGAAATGTCCAGGGTTGGGCACCGTTTCAACAGGGGAAGCCACCATCCATCACCCAGCGATGCAGGAGAACACAGGGACTCCCATCAGGAACTCACACAGGAAGCCAGTGCAGGAGGATGCCAGCGGTGGAAAAGGGGCGGCCAGCTGAGGTAGTCAGCAGAGGAGATGGTTGCAGTGAGCTGTGCACCGGCAGCAGGGCCAGAGAGGCAGTATACCAGCTGGGCCCACCTCAGGAGCCCAGAGCTTTGGCAGGGAAGGAGGCTGCTCCAGCCCGGGGACCACATGGGTTGGGCATTCCCCATGGTTGGCCCACTTCCTGCTGCGCTCAGCTTTGCTGCCGCCACTGGAAGACCCCCAACCCACATGGTCCCCAGGCTAGAGCGGCCTCCTTCCCTGCCAGTGCCACCTCTCGCACCCTGGGTTCCTGGGCTTGGTTTGGATGCTGTTCTGCCTTTCCGGCCCTGCTGCAACTGTGTGGCTTCCCTCCACGAACCTCCTCAGCTGGCCACCCCTTTTCTGCTGCTTGCCTCCCCCTCCACTGGCCTCCTGTGTGAATTCCTCATGGGAGGTTCAGGACCCAGGGGACATCCTCAGATGATGGGGGAGGGGGGTGAGCACCTGGGGTCTCCCAGATTGGCAGGTGATGAACAAGGGCTTCCCCTGTTGAAGTACCACCCGACCTCTGACAGGCTGCTCCCCATTTCCCAGCTTTCTTGCACAGTCCCTTTAAACTTTAAAGGAACTGCACAAGAAAGCCCAAAACAGCTGGGCGGCAGAGAGCACCCTTAGCCACTCAACTGTTTTTGCAGCTTTCTGCTTTGGCCAGAAACTGGCACAAACCCCACAAACTGCTTTCAAAGTTCGTGGAAGTCTGTGACTATGGACCTGTCACAGACTTCAGTTCCCAAACCATGAACAGGGCAAAATTCTTAATGAATTTTGCTTCAAGGTTTTGTTCATGCCCATCCCTAAACCTGTATGCTTATTTCATGAGTCAAAAGTTAATGCGAGATTTTATCAAAAGCTTTTTAGAAATCCAAGTATACACCTGCCAGACTACCCCAATCTATATTTATTGATACAAAAGTTCTGGAAGTTTGGTGAGGCAAAACTTTAGAAACTGACTTGTCAAAGAAAGGCTTGTTCTTGTGGGTATTTAATTATTATAGATTTAACAGTACTTTCCACCAAATTATGCATGACAGAAATTAGTCTGATGGGTCTGTAATTTTTTTTATTCCCCACTCCAGCTCGTTCTTTTCATCAGTCTGATTATGTGAAAAACACTCCTGTTTTTTAGACTTGGTATGCCTATATCTTTTGCAAAAATATCAATTACAGCAGGTTATTTTAATTCATTATTGAATTAAAGTACATTTAATATATTACATTCAAGTTCAAACTATGTTAGTGGCAAATATGTGTATTTAACTGTTTCTCTTTAATTAGGTATCACAGACAATTGGGGCTACCTCTTTTTCTTTGCCTCATGACTGGAATAACAGACCCATGCATTTACACTCTCCTTTTTCTACAGGACAAAACTGCATCCCTCTTCATGGTAAGTATCATTTCTTCTAATAGTAAAATATATGGCAGCATAGTGTGATAACTACAATAAAGCGGGGGGGGGGGGACTTCTGCATATCAGAGGGAGCCCAAAGGTATTCAGAAATATGGTTTCTCCTGTAAACCAAAATCTCAGCCAGAATGAAGCCACATTTTATTTGATGACAGGTAGAACAGAAGCAAGTAGTTTCCCTTCCTGTGCTTTGCTGGACAATTGGAAAACATGCCCTATAGGGAATGTGCCCTTAGGACTATGGTGAGAGGGGAAGGGAAGAACAAGCTCCTGCAAATGTAACCTTACAGGGAGGATATCACAGAGGGCTTAGGGGAGGTTAAGAGCCTGTTAGAAACATTGTGCAGCATTTGCTGTGTGTCCTTATGTTCTTTACTTATTAGCAAAAGTGAGGTTCTAAACATAAAGTGTTGCAGCTCTGGAGTCAACATTCATTTGGTAGGGGGGTGGGTCTTGTGGACAAAACTTTTCTTTGGAAAGATAATTTTAAAAATACATGATTGTCACTATTGGAAAAATACATTTTTTTTGTGTTGTCATTATAGCTATTAGCGCAGAGCTGAATGAATTGATGATGGAAGCCCAATTGCTACAGGTTTCACTACCTGAAATACAAGAGCTCTATGAGATCTTATTCACTAAACAGAACCCTGTTGCAAAGACTGAACAGAAGTCATCAGTAGGACCAACGAGTGAAAAGGCAGGTATTTTTGGACCAGAATTCTAGCCAGAAAGAGAACAATTGCTCAGTCATTACATTAAATTTTGTGAAAAGGTTTATTTTAATCCCCTCTCATGCACCTTCTCACCAACAGGACACCTACAGCCATATAGGGTCTCTCCAAGGAGTCTACTTATTTCCCCATAACATTGCTGTCACCAGCAAGTGGTACAAATGGCCTGAGAAACAACTTCAGAAATTCAGTCCTCACCTTTTCACATCCCCTGACATGAACTGCACACAGCCTCTTCTGTTCCTTTCTCGTGCAGTTAGTTATAAGCATTCCATTAAATCACATAAAATCAGCCTGTAGTTAGTGCAGAATCATTTTAACAAGCCATGAAACAATAGCTGCAGCTGTTATTATCTCCATACTTCAGTGACATCACATGAGCTCCATCAAGATTTTGCCCCCCAATTACAAATTTTGAAACTGACATTTGTTGTTCTAACCAAATCTCATTGAGCACTTTGTAACAAAGAAAAACATCTTCCTTTTCTTAAGTATATAATTCTAAACTTACATAAAACAGTATAATGTACATGTTGCTTTCAGAATTGCCCAGTGGAGAAGTAACATGCTGAACATGTTTTTCTAATTGAAGATCCTAAATTACATATGTGCAGAGAGCCATGATTGGGATCTCTTGATATTTTTGTTTTGAATCTAAAGCAACCTTGGAAATCAACTTGATTGGGCAGTGGTGGGAATGGGGGTAACTCTTTTCCCTATTTTTTTTTTTACTGTAAATCACTCCATCCCAAGTTTCTATTAGCCCAGTAAGCCAATTTAAGACAAGAAAATAGTATGCTGACATAAATATTCCTTTCTCCTGCATCACTCTCTGATCAAATTAGGAGCTCCTTACAGTTGCTTTAAATTAAAAACCAAAATGTCAGTTGTTGGGCTTTACCACATGGAGTTTTTTCATCTGTTCTGATCCCAACTGTTTCGGTTTACCCCCTGATTTCAGCACACGTTTTTGTCCCCTTAATTTTCACTTTTTTTGTCCCTGTCCCCCTGCTCTTTTGAGTCCGCTTTTACCACAGTGTTTTTCTGGAAACCACTTTTAAGTCACTTTTCCTAGAGCATGACATTCTCTCAGTTTTCTTTGTACCACCCTCCAGCCCACATTACATTTATTGGATTTTTGTCATTGTTAAACCACTTTCTCTCTCTCTCCTAGAAAGTGATTTCAATTTTTTAAAGGTCCTAAAATATTGATATAACACAGTAGTGTTGAAATGCTGGTTTAAGCCGGTTCTCAATTCCCAGCTTTTGTTTTTTAAAAAAGTCTCTATATCCTTCTCTCACAGAGATATGCCTCTTTCCTTATATTTCTGCTAAATACTTTTTTTAAAATAAAAGTTGGGAATTGAGAGAGCATGCTTAAACTAGCATTACAACACTACAATGTTATACTGATATTTTAGGGCCTTTTTTAATAAATAAGGGGTGGTGCTGTGATCCCACTGACAACAACAGCACCCTCCCTTGAAAATTGTTATTATTTAAGCCACATGTAGAAGAAAATATATTGATTCCACAATTGTAAAAATGCACAGGAAAGACATGCAGAAGAACCCTGTCCAAACCGATTCCAGTGCTTGTGGACCGACTCCCAAGAAAATCAAGAGTAACTCCAGTGCACTGAAAAGGTCATTGAATGTCCTGTATAACCTGAAGTTTGGACTGCAGGGTGCAGAAGGAAATATCATTTTACTGGAGTGGAAGAACTAGCCACACCATACTTCACATTCTTATTTTAATTATGTCTCATAGAATGATTGTTGCCGAGGAAAGAGAGATGTAAATTGCTCTATGGAAAGAAAACTAAAGAGACGCTTTGAGAGAGGCGATTTCTGCAGTGAGATGAGAACAAGAGTCAGAAAAATAACTCCCAACAAGAAAAAACTGAAACTTACCCATTTGAGGGAGCTAAGCACTGGCAAACTGGAACGAGAGAGGCTATTCGATATTCAGCACTCCAGTGAAAGCCAGTTGCTTCTCTCGGATATGTCCTTCTCTGAACAGGAAGAGTCTGAAGATGAGGATGCCATTTGTCCAGCTGTCAATTGCCTGCAGCCCGAAGGTGATGAGGTAAGTTGAAGGAAAAGTCTGTAGTGTGGAGGATGTAGGAATGGAATTATATGAAGTTTATGAATGCTAACCTTCGTAGCAACACTGACTTGAAAGTGACTAGACATAAAAGTGATGTGTCATATTTGCTGCCCTCATATGAAGACATGTGTGCTTTTTGTATCTAGGTGGATTGGGTCCAATGTGATGGCTGTTGCAACCAGTGGTTCCATCAGGTGTGTGTGGGTGTTTCTCCAGAGATGGCAGAAAAAGAAGACTACATTTGTGTGAGCTGTACTGGAAAGGTCTCTCCATATCAAAAGTAAAATGCATACTGAGCATTCAGAACTCTGCAAGAGAAGACTTAGAAATTTTTCTCCATCAAGCCACAGGGCTGGTTTTAGAGCCAAGTTGCAATGGTGCTACTTCTATCCTCATGGGATCATTTTTCAGAACTTAAAACAGTTTGACACTTTTGTATTTTTATCCTTTAAGCTGTTGGTGATTATTGAGGTTTGAAATGCTGACTGTTTAGCCAGAGGTTTCGCCAATTTGGAAGCATCACACAACATGCACCTTTTCGTGTACAGCATTAAATTACCTCTTTGGAATTTACCAGCACACTTAATCAACTTTGTTTAGGTGCAAAGCATTGCACTATGAATTCCCATAAGTCCTCTTTTGAAGAAATCCCTATTGACATTTTTGAAAACTTTAGATTTTTCCCCTCACTTTGATTTTGTAGATTAGATTTATTTATCTGAGCAATAACTTCTGTGTCTGGTTTCACTGACTGGAATTATAATTCTGAACAGCGTGTTGGTGCTCTTAGCATTGGTTGATGTACAGGAAGCAAATGTTTAGGATCTAGTGTCACTGATGGACTAGTGATGTAGGAGACAAAAAAGCTCTGTAAAGTAATGGCCACAGCTGTATTTTGCCTTTTCCTTCTTTTTTGGTAGCTTGTATCAAATGTTGCAGTTTATATTGTGGAATAAACCCTTGGTTATGTTATAAAATTCAATACTGGTGTCTTTAGAACGGTTGAATTACATCCATTTCCCAGCTGAATCAGTTTTATGATGCATGCTGTCACATTCTACTTTTTTTAAAGAATCCATGTCAGACTAATTTCCATTCTTTTTAATATACCAGAGAGCATAGATTTGAACTAAGCAGGTCATCTGTGGCAATTAATAATTGGAAACTTTTTGGAACTGGGTTCTTTTTTAATTTTAGGCCACAGGTTATCAACAAATAAGCAAACAAGCTAATTTTAAAAAGTGATGAGTTTGTAGTTTTTATGAGTTTGCAGTTATGATGCACATCTGTGCAAGTTTAGTCTATATGAATTGGAAGTATGGCGAGTTAGTTCAGCTGTCCCTGGTAGAACAGTTCCTGTGGAGAAGAAAACAAGGAAAATTGCTTTCAAGCATGATTTCAACTGCAGAAAAGAAGACAGGAAGTTTAACACTCACAAACAGTATTCAGACTTCAGAAAAACAAAAAACCCTTGATTTGTGAGAATGAGCTAAGAAGTCCTCATTTGCATGCTTATTACCTCTCCCAAACAGCTAAAGAAGTGAAGACTTCCTAGTTCAGCATGAACCAAAGTTAATTGTGACATGTAAACCGGGTTTGTTTCCTTTTCAGTAACTAGGATTCTAAAACCCTGTTTAATCTTGAGTACTGAGAAAGAAACATCCCAGTTTGGCATCCAAAGGAGGACATCACAATGAAGTGGAGTTAGATTGAAGACATTTAAATCATTATGTTATTGGCCCATATGTACAAAAAGAGGACAGACTTGTTCACAGCATGAAATATGGTTTTTTTGACATTTGAATGCAGCCTGGGATTCTGTACCAGGGTCATTCTAGCACTCTACACATAAGTGGCATGGGGGTGCTGACCCTACCCCACTCCCTATCTCCATGCAATTACTGGCTTGTGAGCACTGAATTTACATGGGGATAAAGTGTCCATGTGTATGCTTCCTCCCTGTGGTCTGGAACACTGATTTCCAGATATTTCTGATCACAGGGAGGAAACATGTGTGAACCCTTCCACACTATGTAGGTGCTATGCTTACAAGCTTGTGATTGTGTGGAGGCAGGGGAGCAGAGACATTGTAGTTAATCATTGATCTGTGCAGTCCCACATGGGGACTGCACATGAGCAGGCGTGCCATTGGATAGGTCTTTACAGCTAAGAGCTTCCAGGGGATGCTGCATGCCAGAGTCAGAAGCTTGTTCTTGCCCAGTGACCATGTGCTCCTGTGCAGCTGCACCCCCCCTACCCTCAGATCCTCTTTTGCTGCCAAAGGAGAAGGTTGTGTTTTTGGAGGCTCCAGCAACAGCTGAGAGGATTTCATCAGATTCGTTAAAGCTACGTCAGTTTCTGAGTCCCTTCTGTGACTCAGGCCCTTTTCAAGAAGTGTTCCCGATGTGGAGCGAAGATGACCCAAACTGATGAACACAATCTTTGTCTATTCTGTTTGGGTGAAAAGCATAGTGTCTCCACATGTAAGGCCTGCCAGCGCTTCACCCCTAAAGCTTGGGGGATAGGGCGTCAAAACTTAAGGCAGCATTGTGGGAGAAAGCCCTCAAAGTCTCAGAGCCCTCGTCCAAGTTGGCCCCAGAGAAAGCTCCCAATTCTGCATCTTCAGAATCAACATGGCTTACCACATAGTCAGGTTCCACGTGAGTCCGCTCTGGAACAAATGGCCATGGTCCCAATCCCAACTGCCTATGTGATGGCCTTCACATCCCTACATGATGTCTCCAGGATATTTGGAAGAATGGGGTGATAATTTCACAAGCCCCAGGGATGCGAGTTTGTATCATTACCCTCATCAGGTGTCATATCCGTCTTCAGCAACCATCTTGTGCAGGCTGCGTTCTCCATTCCTGCAGTGAGAGGAGAAGAAACAGTGATTGTATCCAATGAATCCAACATAATTTTGGCTCCAAGTCCAGACACGAGGGTAGGCAAGCCATTTCTGGCATCTCCCACAGAGGATCTCCAAATGTTTGAAGAACAAATGTTTTGTATGGCCCAGTCTCTTGAGATAGAAGTCATTATATCAGAGCACAAACCCAAAGATAAGAGTCTTAGATTATTGCTTTTCCAGTGTTGGATGGCCTTGAGGACCTCACGCAGGAACTGTGGCAAAAATCTGCATCTCCAGGCTACCTCCAGGAGGGTAGAAAATTTTTATAAGATCAAGAAAAAGCCATTTAACAACTCATCCTCTGTCATCCACCTTGGTTATAGAGGAGGCAGCTGATGGGGTCGTCAGGCCTACCACTCTGCTCCCACAGATAAGGAAGGGAGAAAACTGGATGTCCTGGGTCAAAAATTCTATTTTTCAGCAGCATTAAGTTTCAAAATTGCTAACTATGAAACTATTATGGCTGGTTATCAGCTCTTCTTATGGGAGAGGATTCTTCCATTCCTGGAACTCTTGCCAGAAGATAAGCATCCCCTCACTAAAGTTCTGCGTACAGCGGCCACTAAACTTTAAAAGCAGCAAATTAACATGGGACAGCATTCTGCGGATTTGGCTGCACGGGCCATGGCGAGCTCTATTGTACTCAAGCACCACACATGGTTAAGATCAATGACCTTGCCTATGGAGACCAGGCTTAAAGTTGAGGACTTAACTTTTGAGGGTTCCACTCTCTTCTCTTTTAAGATGGACAAGATGCTTTTCTTAAAAAGAACAAACAGACAGCTAAGTCTTTAGGAGTCTCACATTTCTGCATGTCTTGATTTAAAGAGGTCCTTTGTGAGACAGCCCAGGCATCTGTATCGAAGGGACTATTGCTTTTCTGGCCCCTCAGGATCTCAGTATCGTACCCCTAAGCCATTTACCCCATAACAAGGTTACCATAGGTGTAAGTAAGGGTCCCAATCGACCTAAGTCAAATCAGCAACCATCCTCTTCCAGAGAGGCAACTTCATCCCATAAGTCATTCTTCTGACTAGGATCATTGCCAGCCCCTGTTAAGTTCAGGGACAGGCTGGTTTATTTTGCTACAGCCAGGGAGGCTATTACCTCCAACGACTGGGTTTTGTCCATAGTTAGATTTGGTTACAGATTAGAATTTAAGTCTCTTCCTCCTTGTTCTCTACCTTTAAGGGGATCCAACCAAGCAGCTTTGGGTCTTGCTCAGGCTTTGGCCTCCTTAATTGACAAGGGTGCCATAGAGGAGGTTATGGGGTCTCAGGCATCAGAGGGTTTTTTCTCTTGTATGTTCCTAGTAGATAACAAAGATGGGGGAGTTAGACTCATTTTAGACCTCAGAAAACTGAACATTTTTCTTAATGTTTCAAAGTTCCATATAGTGTCTATTCCTTTGATTTTACAATTATTAAAATCTAATTGTTAGTTCATTGTTACGGATTTAAAGGATGCCTATTTTCATGTTTCAGTCCACCCTTGACATCACAAGTTCTTACATTTTTCATGTGGGGAACAAGTTTTTCAGAATATTGTCCTACCGTTTGGTCTTGTCACTGTACCCAGGGTATTGCTTACCTCCATTTGTGGGTTTGCCATATATTGTTACTTAGATTATTGGTTACTAGTGGCAGATTCCATGGACCAATTGTTGAGTCATTGCATTCTTGTCCTGGAGACCTGTCAAAGACTAAGATTCCTGGTAAAATGGGATAAATCACAGTTCCATCTCAGAGGATACAATTTATCAGAGCTTTGCTAGATTTCCGTGGGGAAGGGTTTTCGACCTCCCGAAAAGGTACAGGCTATCTTTGCCTTGGTGAGACAGTTCAGATCTTACTATTTCTAATTGGTTCAGAAAATTGTGTGTATTTTGGGATATATAGCTTCTAGGTTACATATGCGACCCCTGCAGCTCTGGTTTCTATCTTGTTATAGAGCTGGGGTTCATGCCTTATGGTACAGGTTCTCTATTCCCAGACCTGTCATACATTCTTTATTGTGGTGGTCTTCTATGGATAATTTATTCTGCACAAGATGGTCGCTGAAGGCGGATACGACAACACCTGATGAGGGTAATGATACAAATTCACATCCCTTGGGCTTGCGAAATCATCACCCCATTCCTTCCCAGGGGATTTCCTTCAGGGTTTCTGAACATGAGGTAGTTCTTACTACAGATGCTTTGCTCCCACTATAAGGGATTGTCAGCTGGGGTACTTGATTAAAAATGTAATGCTGTACATTAACATTTTAGAATTGTGATCAGTCCGTTATGCCCTTGGTTGTTTCTCAGATATCCTTCAGAACCGATCCATTCTTGTCCTGACAGACAATACAGTTACGATGTTTTATTTAAACAAGCAGGGGGGTCCAGGGGGCTATGTCAGGAAGCTAGCCTTGCATGGGACATGGCAGTGAAGCTCAATGCTTCCATTCAAGCCATCCACATCCCTGGGAGTTTAAACATGGAAGCTGACAGATTGAGCAGGGTTGGGGCACTCCCCCATGAGTGGTCCATAAAGGCCACTTACCTCTAACTGCTTTTTACCCTCTGCAGGGTTCTGGACATCAATCTTTTTGCAATGCAAAAAAACAGGAAGGCTGTAAGGTTCTGTTCCAGAGCAAGAGTAGGAATTATTTCCCTTGGGGGTGCGTTTCAGCTGTATTGGCAGAGAACCCTGTTTTACACGTTTCCTCCATTCCCATTACCCTTATCAGGGTACTAGAGAAAGCCAGGAGGGAGAGAAAACTTTCTCCTTCAGTTCCTTTGTGATAGCAAGAGATAGCAGCCAGGTGAACCACCAGGCCCTTAGCTTTCAGGTGTAATACATAATCAAATATGACCTGCATAGGAGCACCACCTGGTGACATGACCTCAAGGCACCAGAGGGAATAGTCCCTCCACTTATAAAGGATCTCCTAGTGTTAGGCTTGTGTGACTGCAGGAGAACGTCATTAAGCTCCTTAAAAATATTAGGTCTCTGTATGAGGCCTCCAAGCTGTCAGATTGAGGCGGTCTAGATCATGATGAAACACCTGGTTGATGCTGATTAAATCTGGATGATTTGGTAGGGGAAGGAACTGGCCCTGGGAGATCTCCATTAGGACTGGAAACCATATTTGACAAGACCAAAAGGGTACTACCAGGATCATGTTTGTTCTCCCTTCTATCTCAGATGTTTCTTAAGAGGTTAGGTAATCTCTGCCCACCCTTTAGTGCCCCATTGATCTCTATCTGTTGTGTTAGCACAGTTAATGCTCAAGCCTTTTGAACCCCTTGCTTCCTGTTCTTTGGCAGAATTTTTTATGAAGATGTGTTTCTTAGTAGCTGTTACCTCAGGCAGGAGAGTGAGTGAGCTAGCAGCTCCTCAGATAGATCCCCCGTTTTTGAAGTTCTTTCCTGAAAGGGTAATCCTTCGCCCTAGTCTTAGGTTTCTTCCTAAGGTAGTTTCTAGGTTCCATTTACCTGAATATATTGTTTTACCCATATTTTTTTCTGCACCGAGCTCTGAGAATGATTGTTGCATTCTTTAGATGTTAGGAGGGCATTATTATTTTGCCTTAAGAGAACCCTGAAGTTTCACAGGGACAGAGCCCTGTTTGTTTGTTTTAGTGACCCTAAGAAAGGTAGGAGGGTGTCATATCAGACAGTGTCCTGCTGGGTTGTCAGGACCATTAGGGAGTGTTATGATAGGGTCACATTGCCATTCCCATTGAACATTTATGCCCATTCCACTAGGGTAATGGCTTCTTCTGCAGCTTTCCTAGATGGGAGTTCCTTTGATGGAGAACTGAAGAGTTGCCAGCTGGTTGTCAGCAGACACATTTGTAAGTTACTATGCTTTGGATGTGCAGGTGAGGTTCAAGTGGGTGAGGCAGTTCTCCCCCCCCCCCTTCATTTGCTATTCAAGTGAGGAGGGTGGGGCATGCCCCACCACTTGGTGAGTAGCTTGCTAGAATCCCCATGTGGGACTGCACAGAAGATTGATGATGAAAACAAAGTTTGCACTGACTAGTAACTATTGTTCTTTGAGTATCTTATGTGCATGCACACATTCCCTCCTGCCCTGCTGCATGCTCTGGCTTCAGCAGCGCTAGAGGTACTGAGGGCAGGGGGGTACTGCTGCACAGGAGAATGTGGTCCCTGGGCGGGAACAAGCTTCCTACTCCAGCGTGCAGCACCCCCTGGAAGGTCTTAGCTGTAAACATCTCTCCGATGGCAGGCCTGCTCATGCACAATCCCCATGTGTCCCTGCACAAAAGATACTCAATGAACATTAGTTACTACAGGTAAGTGCAACTTTGTTTTATGCCTTCTCTCCAATCAGTCAGCACAGGTAGGGGGTCATGTGTAGAAGGCGTTAGAATCTTGGTATGTAGGCAGGAGAACAAACCACATTTTGTTGTTTCACCTAGTTCAAGCAATTGGGAACAGTCTCTAGGATCATATGTACTCTCACATTTTCTTGCATTAGTGTTAGCGTTTGTCAATTAACAGCATACGCAAACTGCATTTTAACCCAGGCTGGCAGCAGTCATACAGTTAGATGTTTTACACTTAAAAGCCTTAACTGGGCCTAAGAAATTAAGGCTAAACACTTGATTCATATTTGTATGAAACAACACTACCCCTTTCTACAGTTATGATACTGTATGTATATGATTGATTCTTGCTACAGGCAATAAAAAAATTAGACATGGTTAACTAGCTTGTTGATAACTAGAATTAGTTGAACACCTGGTCTTCATTTTTATACCATTTAATTTGAAAGATGCTTTTGCCTTGTTCTGCATCATATGTTAATTCTCTGTATATTTTTACTGCAACAAAGACTCCTTAGTACCTATTTTGGAAAGTGGACATCCAAAACTGGTTTTCTAGGGATGAACTTCTCTGGAAAATGTCTCTAGCTCTGTTTAATTATTAAAAGGCTATATCAACCCTCTTGTGGCATTGTAGAGCTCATGTTCACTTCCTTGTTCTATTAGGAGTATCGGTGTTCTAGTCCATGTTACTGTCTCCTGGGATATAGTTGCCCATTCCTCCTTTCTCTAGTGGACAATATTCACAATTAAATTATTCTTCCCCATCCACCCACGGACAGGCTAGGACAGGCCAGTTTGTATCTCACCCATCAGTCAGGAGTGCCAGTCTTCTGAGCAACACCAGCCTGTTGCCTCTGAACTTCACAGGCAATCATGTCATTTATAATTCTAACAAGATTGATCTACACTTTGTCAGGTACAGGACCAATATTTGAATTTTTGCTAAAAATGTGTTCCAGCTGTATTTGCTAGAATGCGAGTAACTGTGGCTAGTTCTTTTCTTATCTAAATCTCTGGCCAGTTTTTTTTCCTGATAAATTTATTTAAAAGCATAGAACATCTGAGAGACGCTTGTCATACCCACTCTGATGGTGGTGGCTTTCATGTGGGACAGGAGCATTTGTACAAGACAGGATCTATTCAAATGTGCTGCTTCAGCAAATTGTACAGCCCATAAGATTACACAGCATCCTTATACTATGTAGCCAGAAATCAGAATGACAAAATTAGGATAATGATTACCAATTTACTAGACTGTATTACCCTTTTCAGGTCTACCTTAATGTACCTTATCTCTTCAAAGCAAGAAATACCCAAGAACCACATTCACATGATCAAAATCCACATTCCCCTTTTTCTTGCTAATGCCACCACCTTTTCACTGTGTAGCTGGGAACAAAAAAAGAGATACGTGTTCCTTTGCCTTATGGCTTGAGGGGGAGCACAAGTTGGTGTGGATAAAGAGCTGGAGAAAGAGCAGCCACTATTATAGGTTCTTTCTCAGGCATGTAAAGTATGTTCAAACCTCAGTTTTGGAAGTACTGTGGGAAGGAAAAAGCTTTAGTTGGTAGCTAGTAGAAAACACAAAGCATGCTTCAATTTGAGTTATATACTGTGGTCTCCTTTGCTTCTATCAGAAAAATTCAGTAAGTGTAAGGAGAATGGTATCATGATGGTTCTGGAAAGATTTGTGGGATTATAGAACACAAGTTTGCCAATGTAACAAACTGTGTTATCTTAAAAAAACTTCAGTGGATCTGTTTTGTCATTGCACTTGTTTATACAAAACAGTGTCCTCTCCCACATTCACTTTTTTGAATGTTACTTCACAACAAACCTTTTCTTAAAATAGTGGCCAAATTGTACAAATATTGCTATCAACCAGATTATTTCATTCTGAAATTGCCATCTACATGACCTGTTCCATACATGCCCTGCATCTGATCCTAATGGACTTTTTTCATTCTGCCTCCTGTTGTACTCTGCACCCTGACAAGTTACTTTATTTCATACTCATTGAAAATTAACTGCTCTAGGGGAGAGTGTGTTACTCCTGGAAAACAACTTGTACTACAACTGGCTTCGCTTCTTCAATATTCCTGCCACTGAAACCACTCAATCCTCTTAACTATCCACAAAAAAATGCAGCATACTGACTAAAGAGTAATCTCTAACACATAACGAGGAGGAGAACTTTACATATGTAGCAGAATGCGTCATTTTGGGGGTGCAATAGTAGATGGAAATAGTGAAACATTGCTAGCATTTGTCACATTTTAGAGGTTGGTGTAATGAAAGTAACTCACCTGGATCGTGTCCCTAATACTTGCCATCTGTGGTCAGTAAAGCAGAGGTAATTTTTGGCAAGATCTGCACCTAAGACATAATAACTAGATGGTAGGCTTGCAACACTCACTTGGTCTTGTGTGTAACCCCAGTAAATACAAATATTACCATCATTTTCTCAGGGTTGTACTTGGAAGTAACAGCTACCTGTGATAAGAAATCCCCCATGTTTAGTGAGGCCCCCTTTTCCTTTGACACCCAGAATGTTTTAGGTGGTATCACAGCACTTAACTGCATGCTTTCGTTATCCATGCATGTAGGCTGCCAAGTATGGACAGATACCAAGAAAAAACAGAAGTCCTGGAATTTTATGTGAGATCACAACAAGGTTGGGTTGATCTTGATATCAGGGCTAGGGACATCAGTATGAACCTGACATTCATATTTCTGTAATAAAGACCATACAACTATACACCATGCAATTATGCATTTAGTTGTAGGCATTCTGACCCAGTAAGAGCTGAGCAGAAGACAACCAGAACTGTGAAGTATTGTGGTAATCTTGAATCAAGCTGCATATATGAAAATCACAGAAATAGTTTTGGGGTAAGATGAGTACACCAATGTTCTCAAATTGGAGCATTCTATACTGTCTGCAATGCCCTGCCCATGGTAGAAAAATCATTTCAGGATACTATAATGGACATCTGTATAAAGTCAGGTGTTCTCGTCGAAGGATCTATCAGCCCTTGATGGAAAGACATATAACTATGGTGGCAAAATACATAAGTACATAAAAAACATATGGACTCTGATGTGGAAAGAGTTTATTCCTGTGGCACATTGACACAGTTTTGAAGGAAGTGGACAGCATGGCTGGACATGCCAAAGCAACTCTGGAGGCCTAATCTGCAGCCAATTTTTTTTTTTTACTGTACATGTCTATATGCAGAAGATTCATCCAAAACCTTTGTGAAAGGAACGAAGAGCTGCCTGCATTTGGACAGTGTATGTTAACATGGAAAATATTCTGCATGTTTCTTCTGAGGGAAACTGGGCATTGTATGTCCATGTCTATGGGGCCTTTAGTCCCATGGTGATATGCCTACCACAGAATGAATTATGCAAGATATCTGCTACCATCGGGTCATTTCGAGCAGGAGCTCTGGGGAGCTCAGCTCCAGGAGTTCATGCCAGCCCCCCCCCCCCACGGGGGAATGCCTGCTTGTGTCATGGCTGCAGCAAAATGACCCCATCCCCTGGAAAGGTCCTTGTTCCTCCGACCAGCCTTCTGAAGGCTTCAGCCACCACTGAAGCTATCCTCCCAGAATAGTGGTATTTCTGAGGCTTGGATTAGTAGCTGTCCCCTCTCTGCCAGCTCTTCCTTCCTCCCTCCCTTCCCCCTCTCTTTCGTCCTTTCTTGCCTTCTGACATACTTCCGGTGATGTCAGGTGGTGTAGCATATGCAAATAAGTTATGCTAATGAGTTATGCTAATGAGCTCCTGTACCTCTTTTTCTACGAAATGACCCCTGGCTACCATACTATACACAAGTGGACAATATGACATAAATATCTTGATGGCTACAAAGACTTCAAAGGATAAAAGCTTTTCTGATCAGATCTCTGGCAGTAATCCCTTTTGGGCACATCCATGTACAAGCATCTAAAGTCAGTATAAAAAGCACACATAGACTCCAGGAGACATTGCAAGTCTCATGTAGTTAAACTACAGTAAACATACTGACCTGGATGGCCCAGGGTAGTCCGATCTCATCAGATCTTGAAAACTAAGTAGGGCCAGCCCTGGTTAGTAGTTAGATGGGAGGCCACCGAGGTTGTGACACAGAGGCAGACAATGGCAAACCATTTCTGAAGTCTCTTGCCTTGAAAACTTGCAGCTTAATAGCACTCTCCAGCAGGTTTTTTTTTTGTTCTGATGTGTATCTCTTTACACTTACCTACATGGAACTGCATTTGTCATGTTTTTGCCTACTCACCAAATGTACAGAGATCCTCTTGGAGCCCTTCATAGTCTCTGTTGGTCTTCACTATTCTGAATAAGTTTGTATCATCCACATACATATACCACTACACTACATCTTGCATATATTTATGCAGTAGGAGCCCATTACAAGCATTCATCTATATACTCTCAGTACTTTCAGCACAGGAGAAGCTGTACTTAATGTAATTCTGCCTATTTTACATCAGTTAAAGGGAAACTGTCTTGTAATAAATCTGGCAGCCTGTGTACAAACTAAAAAGCTTTGGAGCTTTTGAAAAAGTGCTCAGATAAACTGTCCAAAGACTACCGTTATTGACTAAACTTGATGTCTGGATTTTCTAGACCCACTTGCTCGTATCAACTAATGTCACCTAAAATTCGCCCTTGATAACCATTTACATATTCCATAAAAAGTATTAAAATATCCACAGAGATTGTTGTGCTTCATATGAGTTAGGAGGTCGGACTAGGATCTGGAAGACCAGGTTCACAGCCCCACTGTGCCATGGGAGCCTGCTGGATGACCCTGGGCCGGTCACTCTCGGCATCCTTACAGGGTGCCTGTGAAAATAAAACGGAAGAAGGGAGAATGTTATAAGACACTTTATTGTCTCCATTGGGGAGAAAAGTGGAATATAAACGAAGTTAATAAATATAATTTTTAGGTGAATTGAGAATGGGGGCTTCTTTACTGTGATACCTCGAGTATGGAACTTCCTCCTCACATCAGTTGCCCTGGCACCTAGCCTTCAGAGCTTTTATCATCAGTTGAAAAATATTCAGGTTTTGTCAGTTTGGTATTGATTTGTGTGGTTGTTCTCTCTGCTAGTCTAACTGAGTTTCTTGTCCTTCCTGTTCATATTATTCCTGTATTATATTTTTGGTTCTATGATTGGTTTATGGCTCTGTGAAGGATAAGAAGTGTGTTCATCTGCCTTTTTTGCTGCTGGGCTTGCTGGCTATAGTGTGGTTCTTTAATATTGTTTTATTAAAGTGGGGAATTAGGGCATATATGACTTAGAAGGGTTGGGAGCTTATTCAGGCAATCACTAGGTAAAGGTTTCTCTTGCTCAAAAGCCAGTCGAATACGACTCTAGGGATGCAGTCCTCATCTCCATTTCCAAGCTGAAGAGCCAGCACTGTCCAAAGACATTTCCATGGAGCTCACTCTGTCATGCAACACTTGGGACTCGAACTGCCGAACAACTGACCTTCTGGTCTGCAATTCAGTATCTTAATCACTTGAGCCACTGCAGCCTAGATCACTAGGTAGATCACCATAATAATAAAGTGGCTGATCTCTATGCCAGGCAGCAAAATTAGACTACACAAAGACTGTATACTCAGCAGACTCCTTGAGTTTTCAGGAAAATATGACTGAACCCGGGGGGCGGGGGTGGGGTGGATAAAAAAGTCTGATGAAGACTGAATATACTCTAGGAACTGAAAATCAGTTGAAAATGAGTTACAGAGAAAGGGGAGCAGGGGGAATTAGTCTGTTCAAGTCTTGGAGAGCATACACATGAACATACATGAATCTGTCTTATACTGAATCAGACCATCATTCCATCAAAATCAGTATTGTCTACTTAGACTGGCAGCAGCTCTCCGGGATTTCAAAGCAGAGGTCTTTCTCATCAACTACTGCCTGGTCCTTTTTAACTGGAAATGCTGGGGACTGAACCTGGGAAGTGGTGCACACAAAGCAGAAACTCTTACACTGAGCCATAGCCCCACCCATGGGTAGGGTGACATTATGGAATGTGGTGGAACATCTAAATGTTTTTCCCTCCTATGGCTTCTTACTAACTCCCAATTTGTAAAATCTTAATTTGGAAGTGTCCTTGGGTTTTTCCAATGTACTGAAAAATTTGCTCTGACTCATCTTTACTGATTTGTTTGTGCTTCACCACAAGTAGTAATGATATGGAGGTATATACTCATCAATAAACCCTCTGGAATTGTGCAATATTTGCAAACTAGCCCTTGGTTGCAGCTCTTCTCCTAACATGTGATTTGCAGTCCTTGACCTCAAGAATATAGCTGTACATGAGGATTGTAAGAAATTCCTCAGGTTTATCTGTGGCGGTTCTTCCTAAAAATACAATGTTTTCCCCTTTGTCCTGGCCACAGCGCCCAGGGTGTTCATGAAATACATAGCTGAGGTGGTAGCCTACCTAATACCTCAGAGCTGTTGTATTTACCCTTATCTAGACAACTGGCCAAAAATCTATTCGCTATCCATGCAATCTATTAACTTTATTTAGACTCATTTAGACTGTACCACCAACAGGGCTTTTCTCCCTGTCTAAAGGGTTTGAGTGATTCATGCTCTTATAATGTGGTTTTGAAGGGTCAGGCTATAGAATGTGGTGCAGATTCAGAAACTACTGGGCCTAGTGGCCTCCACTACTGCAGTGAATACACATGAGGTTGCATATGAGAACTCTTCAGAATTGGTTCATTTGTACCTTTGTAATGAACGTAGACCCCCAGTGACACAAGTTGTCCCCAGATCAATGCTTAGTTCTATCCAGTGGTGGTTAGATGACAAAAACTTACTGCAGAGAGTTTCACTGGGCACTTTTTCACATGACATTCAGGTGTTCACTGATGCATCCCTGGGGGAGGGATGAGACTGCGAAGGTTTTTCAGTCAGCAGAAGGTGGCAAATAAGAGAAGTGAACAAGCACATTAATCTCCTAGAATTGAAGGCCATCAGGTTTGTCCTTGTTTCTTTTGCAGGTCTCCTCGAGGGTACACGAGTATTGGTCATCACAGACAATAAAACAGCAAACACTATATCTCCAATCAAGGAGGAAATTTGAATTTGAAATGGGGCAACAGAGCCAAGACAATGTCATTGCAGAATTGTTAAGCAAAGACACACTGGAGAGTCACAAGTGGTCCCCAAATGAAGAGTACCTCCAGCCCATCTTCAAAGCACAGGAAGTGCCCTCAGTAGATCTCTTTGCCTTGGAGAGCAACACAAAATGTCTCGTTTTGTTCCCAGGGATCAAAAGGACACAAACTTCCTTGGGAATGCTTTCCAGTTCCCTTGGTCTGGGCCCTATTCTACATTTTCTTTCCATTCCTGTTGCTCCCCAAGGTGAGAGCAGATCAGTCCTCCTGCATTTTCGTTGCTCCTTTTTGGCCAAAAAGAGTTTGGTTCCCAACTTCGTGGGCCCTAGCAGGGGGATCATTCATAACATTCTTGCCAGATAGGGATCTCTTTCTGATAGGACCATTGCAGCACCACAACATAGGGTTGTTACACCTGACAGCTTGGCAGATAATTCAATGAATTTATGATCTGAAAGAGTATCTAAGGTCCTAGTATCTGCCAGAAAACCATCTACCAGGAAGTCTTAAGTGGCAGCATTTTACTCTATGGGCAAGGGGAAAGGGTTCAGGCTGGACCAATCCTCACTGTCACAAATTTTTGATTACCTCCTATCCCTTAAAGACCAAGGTTTGTCCACACTCTCAGTTAAGGTCCACATGACCACAATTTCAGCTTTTCATCTAGGATGTTATTCCTGAATGGTGTTCTCACATCCTCATTTAAAGAAGTTTCAATAATTTGTTTCCTCCAGTTAATTCTCCTGTTCCCCAAAGAAGCTTATCTCTGGTACTTTTGTAGTTAATCTATAATCCTTTAGAACTGCAAGCCATGTGTGAATTGGGGTTTTTTTGTCTGCCAAGACAGCATTCCTAGTAGCAGTTACCTCAGCCAAGAGAGTGAGGGAGGGATAAAGGTCTCAGGTTCGATCCCCCCCTCACCACGTTCCACCACAACTAAGTGGTACTCCTAGGGCTGCCAAGTCAGCCCGGGGGGCGGGGGATCCCCCGCTACAGGGGTTCCCGATCCGCCGGCCAGCATTCGGCCGGCGGAGGGAACCCCACCTCCAAAGTCATCCAGTCAGGATGACTTCCCCAGCGTAATGACGTCACCCGGAAGTGATGTCATCACGTTGGGGACGTTGCTGGGACGACGCTCTAGCAATCGCCCCAAAGCTCTATGGTACCATAGAGTTTTTGGGCGATTGCCAGAGCGTCGCCCTGGCAACGCCCCCAATGTGATGATGTCACTTCCGGGTGACATCATCGGGGCGCATGCGCTGGGGAAGCTCCCGGACCCAGGAGGACTCCCCCTGCCGGTAAGTCACAAGGACTTGGCAACCCTAGGTACTCCAGACTAGCCTGGATTTCTTACCAAAATTTGTGTCAAAATTTCACATTTCACAGCATGTGGTCTTACCTGTGTTCTTCACAGATCCCCAGACTGACATAGAAAGGACACATCAGTCACACACTGGGCATTAGGAGAGTGTTACTATCTTATTTAGACTGCACACATAGTTTTAAAAAAGACAAGAATCTGTTCATATGCTTTAAGGAACAAAACAAGGGTAAGGCAGTGTCCTCCCAAACGCTGTCTAGGTGGGTGGTGTCTGCCATCCGAATGGCACATGACTGTGCCAGAACTGAGTGTCTGTTACCACCTAAGGCTCATTCCGCCAGAGCTCAAGCTTCCTCGGCTGCCTTCAGTTCCAAAGTTGGCATCCAAGACATCTGCAGAGTGGCAATATGGTCTTCCCCATCCACCCTCACCAGGCACTATTTGATGGACATGGATTCTAGAAAGGAAGCAGCAGTAGGAAAAGCAGTGTTACAATTACTCTTTCACTGGCAGACCACACCCACTTCCTGCAGTAAGTGACAGTGCTATTCTTCCATGCGGGACAGCACTGAAGACACCACAATGAAAACAGACTTACCTGTAACTGTTGTTCACCCATTATCTTCAACACAGGCACACATCCCTCCTTCCTTCCCCAGTGTGGGATCTAGTGTTTTCGCAGGGGTCCACGTACCAGAGCTCCATAGCGAAGAGAGGACTGAGGGAGGAGCGCTTTCCTTGCCTCTGTGACTCTGTCACATCACCATTTGGGTGGGAAAGTTCCCACTCTCAGATCTGTTGGAGGGGAGGGGGAGCACTCCTAGAAAAGAAGAAGAGAAGAGATTGGATTTATACTCGGCCCTTCACTACCTGAAGGAGTCTCAGAACAGCTTAAAATCCCTTCCCCTCCCCTCCCCACAACAGTCACCCTGTGAGGTAGGTGGGGCTGAGAGGGGTCTCTGAGAACTGCCCTTGAGAGAACAGCTCTGAAAGAACTTATGACTGACTGACCCAAGGTCACACCAGCAGCTGCATGTGGAAGAGTGGGGAATCAAACCCGGTTCTCCCAGATCAGAGTCCGTGCTCTTAACCACTATACCAAACTGGCTTTAGTTTTAGAAGAGTCTGGAAGCTCTCTGTGACCGGCTTGCGCATGCGCAGTCCCATGTGTGCCTGCACTGAGGACACTAGGTGAACAACAGTTACAAGCAAGTGTAACTCTGATTGCCCTGCCTTTCATTCCAAATGGATCTATATGGCTATACAGAATGTGCTAACCCCTACCCTGCTACAAATAGGTTTTGTGCAGTCAACAAAATATTTTCAGGCAGCATTTTATCACCTAGATTAATGGGAGCAGAAAGTAGTTAAGTGCAGGAGGCTTCTTCCATTGAATCTATAGAAAAGTGATCATGCCCGGTTTCCACTGTTGCCACATTTTTCTGCAGTTCAGTAGATTTTAATTAGTTTTAATGTTATTTTTGTAATTTTGTAATTTTAATTATATATTAATTGTATTTTAAAATGTTTATTGCGTTGTAAATCACCCAGAGCCTGCCCTGCAGGGTGGACAGTTCATATATTAAATAAACGAATACACTTTTTGCAGTGCTTTGGTCAGGATCTGGATGTCTGATTAAGACTGCAGTCTTTTTTTTAATTTACTTGTGAGTGGGACCCCCCCCCCCAATTTGGGATTAACTGAAAAGGGTGTAAGGTTGCCAGATCCATCCTAACCACTGGAAGGGGATTGGAGGGGTTAGGATGGCTGGGTTGGGAAACTCCTGGAGATTTGGAGGTGGAGCTGTGGAGGACATGGACTTCAGTAGGGTACAATGTCATAGTATCTACTCTCCACAGCATCATTTTCTCCAGGGGAACTGACCTTTGTAGTCTGGACTCTGGAGATGATCTGTAATTCCAGGGACTCTCCAGGTCCCACCTGGAGGCTCAAACCCTGTCCTGGTGAACATGTTTTGCTGTCTGGACAGGTGTGAATAAAGCAGGAAGCAAGACAATTCTCCCCATCCATCTGGGACTGGGGGTTTGTTTCCCTTTGTAGGTAGGTTAAAAGGACATCTGTTGGGCTGGGCTTCATCTCTGTCTGGGCCCATAAAAGCCAACTGGGATTTGCTATGAGACATTTTGGGGGGGCTCCACCCAAGTTCCAGAGTGTTTGGTTCCACAAGTTGGCAACTTTGTATCTAGTAGGTTTTCCTGATTAAACATGCTTATGATTGCAGTGCACTTAACCACATGACTACTTCACCACAAGCAGAAAGAAAGAAATCTTACCCTGCAGGCTGTTAAACCACCCACCCACATGACCCAGTGATATTAGTAGCCAGTGGGCCCGCCTATTAATACAGGACTGTGCAACACCAGCCCCTAGTTCCTATGCAAAATTTCAGTCTGAATAACTGAATAAGCCAGCGTGGAGTAATGGTTAAGAATGTCAGAGTAGTATTTGGAAGACCCAGGTTTAAATCCCCACTCACGTCATGGATGCTCACTGATCGACCTTGGGCTAGTTACACTCTCTCAGTCTAAGTTAACTCACAGAGTTCTTGTGAGGATAAAATGGAGGAGAGGAGAATGATGTAAGCCAGTTTGGGTCCCCACTGGGGAGAGAGGTGAGGTTTAATTGAATTAAGTAAATAAATAACTTTGTTTGCCATTCTGTGCAGACTGGTTTAGGAGTAAGTTCAATTGCAAGGAGTATTATTCACTTCTGAAAAAGTATGTTTAAGAATGGGCTGCTAATTGACAAATTGCAAGATTCTTGCAGACTCTAAACACTACATTTAATTATTTACTTCATTTATAGTCTGGTTTTGTCTGGTGTGCTCTGTCCTAAGGGATGGATTGGCCATTAAAGCCACAGAAAGAAAGTCCCAGTGGGCCAAGAAGTACTAAAATAGAGACTGCTATAAAATAACCTTGCAATGTACTTCACTGTCTTTATCTCTTCATTGCAGATTGCAGAAGTGATCATACTCCCTACACTTCATGATCTCTGCCTGTCATATGGGAGTTGAGATTGATAGCAGCTCTTTAATAGAGGCTACTAAACTGTTTATCTTTATTGGCAATGTACATCACAGTTCTGCATCAGCCTCACTGTAGAGATAAATTGTACTTCTTCAGGACAGCAGGTCAAGCAATAACTACATACTAACTAACAGTATAAGAACCAATTTGGTGTAGTGGTTAAGAGCAGCAGACTCTAATCCGGAGAACTAGGTTCATTTCCCCACTTCTCCACACAAAGCCAGCTGGGTGACCTTGGGCCAGTTACAGTTCTTTCAGAGCTCTCTCAGCCCCTTAAAACAAGTCTAGCTCGCCACCTTAGCACTGCTAAAAGCTAGAATTTGCAGCTGCCAGACAATCCTAGGATCTCCTGGCTATTCTACACACAATGCCATATGATAATTAATTAATTACCAACAGTGTTGATTTTGATAGGACCTTTCACTATTAATCTGTTTTTGCATTTCTATAGTATACTTTCAAGAAATACAAAAGTACCTAACTTACTGTGCCAATTACACAATGTATTTGTTTACCAATCTCATCAGTAAAATTATGTGGGACCCTGATTTTCATTTTCTTTGAGTAGGCCACTAAAGATAAGTGTGGATATGTCTGTTTGCATTTGTAGTATCAGATCTCATATTGACAATTTGCTATGACTTCATTCGAGGAAACATCGATACACCACTGAGGTTATGATCAATGAAGTCTGCAACACAAGAAGAGAACAATGGAAGCGGCAAAGACACTGGAATCTCCCTGCCAAAGGTTGCAAATATCTGGCAGATCCGCACTGTGGTTTAAGACAATGCAATACAGGTTACTAACGAACTTCTAATATACTACAATAATCCGGGTCTATTAACAGAGTTTTAAAACGCTGCCTCCTTGACTTAGGCTTCCACTAAGAGATACTTGTCACACGCAAAGCCAGCTCAGGATTGCAGCAATCATATATCTAGACCCCTCCCCGTCATAATTTTACTCCATTCATTTTCAGGGCGACCTCGTTTACCCCTCTAAACAGAGCAAAATGGAGATTCCCAAATCAAAGCCGAAGCCAGGAAGTTGGTGTGTGTGCCGCTCTACTCCCACTTCTCTCTATAACTAAGAGGTTGCACGTGTAGGAGGCCGGCCTGTGTTGCTAGAGTTACTGGGAGAAAGCCGGAGGAGGGCAGCCTTCTTTCCTCCGCCGCATCATTTCCTCCGCGGGAAAGAGAAAAGACTCGTTTTTCTATAACGCTTGCTCCTAACCGCCTGTGTGGGCTGCAGGGGGCGCTGTTCGAAAACCTTTCCTCGCTTGATTCTCGCCGGCGTCGCTCTCTGTACGCGAGCGCGTCATTGGGTGCGCGTTTGGCGCGCAGCGCCGGCCTCCGTAGCCCGCTTAGTGCCGCCTTTCCGCCCCACCCCCTCGCTTCTCTTTCGGGTTCCCTGGCGGGCTCCCCCACTCTCAGAGTCCTAGAGTCGGCACGCGGCGCTGCCCCGAGGGCGAGGCGGGATGTCGGGCGTGGGGCCGGGGCCCGTGGCTCAGGGGCTGAAGGAGGCGCTGGTGGAGACCCTGAACGGGATCCTGTGCCCGGTGCAGGGGGTGCGTGCCGCCGCTGAGGAGCAGGTGAAAGTGCTGGAGGTGACGGAGGGTGAGTGTGGGGGAGCCGCTGCCGGAGTCGGGAAGGGAAGGGTCGGTTCCCCCTCCTTTTCTCCCCCTGGATTTTGACCCCCCCGCATCGCAGGTCTCTCTAGCTGGAGCGAAAGCCGGGTTGGAGTTCTTCTTCAGCGCCCAGCCCCTTCTCGGCGAGGGGGATGGAGATTTAAAAGAGCAAGACGGAGGGGGAAAACTCACGCCTTGCTTCAGTCGTCGCCGGCTCCGCATTCCTCTCCGAGGGTCAGGACGGCTTCCATCCCCAGGCTGACTTTCCTTTCCAGGTCGTGTTGGCCTCTTCAGGGGTCCCCGACACAAACGATGTCCTTGTCCCCGACTGTGTTTCTTGTTCTTCCACCCACCTGGTACGGGTTTGACACTTGGGGCTGTGTGCAGTTCCTGATTCCTTGAGCTGGGGATTCTTTGTGGTGACAGGATGCTGGGCCTTCACTGTTGTGATGATGGCTTCCTGGTAAAGCGCCACAAAGAGTTTCCAAGTGAGAAAATAAGAAGAGCACAGTTGAAATTGGGGGGGGGGGGGGGGAGTGTTTGAGCTCATCATAGGAAATTTTTAAAGTCTGGGTGGGTTGTGTATCTCTGTAAGTTAATAGGAAAAGTTGATAAAGGTGGTCTCTAGTAAGATGGTCAAATATGAATAATTGAATTAAATGAGGAAATGTAGAGTTTGTCTGTACTGCAGTGTTTTCAAATGGTGACTCTTGCCCCTGTCTTGTTAGATAAAGTGAGCTTCATTCATTCTTCACTGCATGTGTTGAGTCAGAAGTCTAAAGTTCTGTTTCAGCACTTGTATTACAATTGAATGTATGCATGCTTAAGGAGAATGTCTCTTACATATTCCAAATGGGGGGGGGGGACATCTACTTTATTCCTGTTTGTGTACTTTTAAGTTAATGTGTTGCATAGTTTAAGTTAATGTGTTGAGATGTTGAAGGGTGGATATATCAGTAAATTCAAATACTAAATCAGACCTGGAAATGGAGACTTCTCCCCACATAAGCTGAGAGTATAGAGTTCTTACGATCTCCCAATGATAGCTTATGAGTAGTTCTGCCCACACTACAATGAGTAGTTCTGCCCACACATGCAATTCTGTCATGCAAGTAGAAGGGCTATGTCAAAAAGGCTTATCTGTCTATCTAGTACATTTTTATTCCTTGCTTCCTCCAAGGCACTTGGGCCTCTAATTCTCCCTTCCAAATTTTATTCTTGCAACAACAGCCCTGTATGGTGCACATGGACACATACATGAAGCTGCCATGTACAGAGTCAGTCTGTTGATCTGTTAAGGCCAATTGTCTACTCTGACTGACTGTGGGTCTTGAGTCAAGGTCTTTCACTTCACCAACTACCTGATTCTTTTAACTGGAGGGGCCAGGGATTGAACCTGGGAACTTCTGTGTGCAAAACAGATACTATTCCACTGAGCCAGGTTGGTCTAAGAATGACTTGCTGACTCAAGGTCACCTCATAAGTTTCATGACAAAGTGAGGAAGGGAAGATACTGTTCAAAGTGTTTAAATGGAATTTAAACCAGGATCTCCCAAATCTTTACCAGCATTCTCCTCACCACTACACTATTCTGTCATAACCTTCACCTCACGTCATGTCATGACCACTGACCAGCATAGCACTTCTGTGATGCCATGCTACTTTATCTCACAGGGCCCAATATTTCTTTGTATGAGTTGTACTTTTGCTGTCCTAAGTTAGTTTAGCACATTAAGGGGACTTTTTTTTTCTTTTGACATCTGTAGCCGTCATTTGAGGCCTCTGCTCAGGTGCCTTTTCTCATGGGACACTATTGTCCCTTGCACAGTTTCTTAGGAGATACAAAGATACAGATTCACTGAAGGTTTGCTCAGAAAGGCAGAATTGTTACTCTTTTATGTAGGGGTTGGCTGTTGCTTTTAGAATTCCAGTAGTTATAAAGAAACCACATGGACCCCTGGGAAGGGCTCACAGAATCTGTGAAAAGGTTATTTAAGGATAACATTAGGCTCTTCGCATAGGAATAGTTTTTAAGGACTCCAAAGTAATCTACATTAAGTAATAAAGTAATCTAAAGAATGAAGTGCAACGTTTATGTGTTCTTTGTAACTTGTATTATTTCCTATGTTATTCTCACACTGTTTTCGGCCTAGGATTGCAGTGCAGACTTTCTGAAGAGCTCTCTAACTAAGATAGACCTCCCTCTCAAACCTTTTCCTAATAGTGGTGCCTTCATCCTACAGGGTGTTAGAATGAAGGGGGCACTGTCTGTCTGGAAGGGCCTCTGGCTTTCAAACAGTTCGGTTATACTCAGAACTGATCTTACCTTTAATTCTGATACTAGCCTTGAAAATATATCCAAGCAGGGAAGAAGGTTCAACCATCCTTTGTCTTGTTTCTTTCTCCTGCAATAGGGAAGAAGGTGTCCAGCACATACCCAGGGTAGCTCAGTCAGGTATCATTCTGGCATGCCAACCACTAGACCTTCTGTGTCTTAGAACATCATAACCGACTTCATTTGCAGGACAGCAATTTCAACTGTATGCAACATCAGTAACTCAGTAGAGGAATATTGTAGAATGTCTACATCAGCTTCAGCCTATGCATTACAAAAAACTGTGTTCCCCCAGCCGACCCAGCCTTTGGCTGGAGAGTATTGCAGTTGATACTACAATCAGATTAGACATCAGCCTTCCCACCCAACTTGGGAAATACTACTTTTGGACATTCGATACTAAGTTGTCCTGCCTCTCAGAGTGAGAAAAGAATGTGAAAGTTCCTTCCAGGCTGAGGAAGGGAAGACACTGTTTAAAAAATGATAATTTTAGGAGGGTAGCCGTGTTGGTCTGCAGCAGAAGAGAGAAGTTAGAGTAGCACCACAGAGACCAACCTGATTTCCAGTCAAAGCTCCCTTCATCAGATGTAAGCAGGAATAAGGATCCATGAGCCCTTATATCCCAGTCAGAAGGTGGGAGGGGTGCTGCAAAGAAGGGAGTCACTTTAATCCTCCTGGATTGCTGACCTAAGTGTGGCAGTCTTCAAATAGAGAAGCTTCAAGGTGAGATTACTGATCCTAAATTGATTCACAATGCAGAACCATGGAACTCACCTTCCTCCCCAGGGCTGAATAGGGGCATAGGATTATTACAGGGGCATAGGATTGTTATCTCACTACAGATGATGGTTTTCTACCCTTAAGCATTTCTTGCCTGCTCTACAGTTTTGCATTGTAGTTTTGCATCCTGATTCCCTTCTTCAACACCCCTCCATCTTCTGACTGGGACAGTAGGGCTCAGGGGTTGCCATTCCTACTTGTATATGATGAAAGGAGCTTTGACTTTTGGAAGGTTATCTCATGGAAACATTATTGCTCTCTAAGATCCTACTGGATTTGAATCTTACCTGTCCAAAGGGAGAGAATCCTTAATTGGTTGGTTTCGTAGGGTTTTATTCATTTATTTCTTATATGTTGTTACTTGCAGCTTCCTTCACTGTTCATTCTTCAAATAACTGTTACCTTCTGGTACAGTCAGGAGGTAAAGAATTTTTTTATCCATGGCTTTGGGAAGTACCTAACTCAGGGGAAGGGTATCTCCAACTGGTGGAGACAGGAAATTGATAATTATGCCCTGCCTCCTTGATTAAATGGTTGGGAATCACCCATCCTAAGATGTCTTATTTTCTTAGAGTAGAAGGAACTCTCATGGTAAGTATCCAACTCTGGTAGGAATGACCTACCAGGATGATTGTGGAGGGGCCCTTTGGTTGCTGCATTTAGGAAGAAGTGTAAGAGAGTTTTATTCCAGAGGGCATTTGGTGGAAATAAACAATTTTGGCTCGTTATTAACTGTATAATATTTTCATCTTGGTGATAGATACTAATGATGTTTTTGTGTCCTTGCAGCTGTTGCTGCTTTGTTAGTCATCTAGAGTCTGAGGAGATAAGACAGGGTATAAATATTTCAAATAAAATAAAATTAGGATGAACTTGTTTTACACCTACCACACACTTACCCCAACTACAGAACCAACATTTCTGACTGATCCAGTATGGCTAAGCTGTGCAGATTCTCCCAGCTCCTGGGGAAACTGTTCAGACCTGGTAGTAGTCATAAGAAGCTGATTGCTACTCAGAGGATCAGAGAACAGTATTCCTGTTAAATAATAACTGAGGTTTGCTTGTTGTAGGAGTGGCTGCTTGAGGAGCTTGGGAACACATCACCTTCCCAGTTTTATTAGCAAGCCCAAGCTGTGTACCATGAGGTAATGTCACTGTCTGGATTGTGGGTCACTGTGAAATACTGTGATCATCTGACTAGCTTTTACTTTGCTTGCTCAGAGCCCCCAGAATTTCATCCAGATGCTTCTGGATAGGTGATCTTATTTGTTTTTGTGGGTTATATATATATATTCATACTGTTCAGTTGACTGTGTAAAATTATGTAATGCTGAAAATGCAGGTGGATTGACACTAGTTTACCCCTGAAGAGACTCTCACAATTTTCCCTACTCCAATGGCTCATAATTATATTGTAATAGTTGAATAAAACAGGAGTCTAGTGGGATCTTTAAAGCTTTTTTGAGTCAGCTTACTCCAGCAGATGCATAAGAGTATAAATCCATTAAGATGAGGGGAGGGGTCTTACAGAAAGAGACTGCTTCAAAACAAGATCCTATTCAAAGAATAATCAGAAAGGGTTTGAGACACTTCCAGCTTTTGTAAGGCAAAATATAAAACTAGGTTTGAGGATAAAATGAGATAAGAAGATACAATATGAATTTACAGAGTTATAACTGATGTAATTAGCATATGTAAGGGATGAAATGTACCAGACACGAGCACCTGTATTGAGTTAGGAATCTGAGAACCCTATTAGTCCCTGGAGGGACTTGAATTGTCTTGAATTTTGTTCAAGATGGGGTTCCCCTCCATTTTGAATTCATAATACTCTATAGGTTCTAATATCTGCATATCCTACCCTTACATATGCTCATAATTTCAGCTGTACCTCTGTCAATCTCTATTACATTTGCTTATCTCGTATCATCCTACATTTTGCCTATCCAACAAGAGCTTGGAGTGTCTCACGCCCATGCTGATGACTCCTTGGACTGGATCTTGTTTTGAACTGACCTCTCTTTGTAACATCTCCCTTCCCGTTTCTGTTTTGTATGTAAATTGGCTCGATGGATTATAACATTCCTATGTGATAGAAATAAAGTGAGCTCCAATTTATTGAAATTTATGCTGGCTAATTTTTTTAGTCCAGACTTGTTTTATTCTGATACTACAGACTGATATAGCTACTCAACTGGAATTACGATAATAGCAGTAGTCGTAAGGGTAGACAGCTGACTTTGTGATGGATGTACAGATGATAATGTTATAGAATGTGCTGCTTTCCCAGTCAGTTAGGCTTGAAACCCTTGTTATTCCTGAACCTTCCACACTTTCTGGAAACCCAGATTACAGCCAGGATCTACTTGACCTGGATATCAGATGAGAAAGCTCAGCCTCTTTGTGAGATTCAGATTTAATAAAAATAGTTCAAGGTCTCAGATAATAAATTTGAGGCATTTTATGTAGAATTGTCCTTGGAGACTGTCCAGAAGCTTTGGCTGGGATGGCATTTGACACTTGCATTCTTCATAGAGTGGTTGATTAATATCAGTGCTTTAAACAGTTTTAAAACAATATAGAATAGGAACAATTTTATTCCTTATCTTTCTCTTAAGTTACTTGATGACACCATTTGTATGCTGGATTTGTGTAACATAGACACACTGAGAGATTTTCTCAGTAAAGAACCAAAATTATGATGTTCCATATTCTTGCAGACTTACCAGAGTCCAAGCCATTTTTTCCAAAGTGGTGTAAACTCTGCTTGTTTTCTAGTTGGCTTTTAATGACTATGTCTATAATAAAACTGTTATTAGTTATATGATACAGTATTCTATTACGGTCAGGGCTATTTTTGGGCAGGAATGCACAGGAACGGAGTTCCGGCTGGCTCCTGAGTTGGTTACACCCAGCAGGAACTCATTAGCATAATAGGCCACACCCAACAGCAGAAACTCATTAGGATTGGCTACATTAGGGGTATGTGGCCTAACATGCAAATTAATTCCTGCTACAAAAAGAGCCCTGGGTTTTGACAACAAACAAGGTTAACAGAATAAGAAGCAAAAGGTGGGTGTGGCTGGATGACCACACTTCTGGTAACATGGGGGTGAGGCCTAATATGCTAATAAGCTGTGCTGTCAGTGGTGTGGCCTAATATGCTAATGAGTTTCTGCTGTTGGGTGTGGCCTATTATGCTAATGAGTTCCTGCTGGGCTTTTTCTACAAAAAAAAGCCCTGATTACAGGTATTTTATTGGTTTCATTAAGTTGTTCAATAAGAGAAGAGATTGAATTTTTATCCCGCACTTCACTTACTTGGAGTCTCAGAGCGGCTTACAAACTCCTTTCCTTTCCCCTCCCCACAACAGACACCCTGTGAGGTAGATGGGGCTGAGAGAGCTCTGAGACAACTGTCCTTGAGAGAACAGCTGGTACAGAGCTGTGACTTGCCCAAGGTCACCCAGCAGGTGCAAGTGGAGGAGTGGGGAATCAAACCCGGTTCTCCCAGATTAGTCTGCGCACTTAACGACTACACCAAACTGGCTCTCCTTAAGTCCTTAAGATAACACTAGCTAGAAATCTAAATAAGTGGGAGTCCACAAGGACTTGCGGGAGGCATCTCATTTCCCTTCCCCTACTGTTTCCTCTTTCCCTTTCCAGAAAGCACCCATAGCATCTCTCCCTTTCCTGGTTCCGTCTCCCCTTTCTAGTGTTGCCAACCTCCAGGTGGGGCCTGGAGATCTCCTGGAATCACAGCCGATCTTCCAACTACAGAGATCAGTTCCCCCTTAGGGTTCCCAGCTCCATGTTGGGAAATTCTTGGAGATTTGGGGGGGGGGGGGGCGAGCCTTGGGAGGGAAGCAACCTCAGCATGTTGTAATGCCATAGATTCTATCCTCCAAAGTAGCCATTTTTTCCAGGGGAACTAATCTAAATCATCTGGAGAGTAATGGTAATTCCAGGTGATCTTCACTCCACACCTGGAGGTTGGCAACCACAATTCCCCTGGAGAAAATGGCTGCTTTGGAGGGTGGACTCTATGGCATTATACCTCTCTGAGGTCTCTTCCCTCCTCAAACACTGCCTTCCCCAGGCTCCAGCCCCAAATCTCTAGGAATTTCTTACCCTGGAATGGGTAACCCTATGTCCTTCCCACCGAATAGCCAACCTACCTTTATCTGACCCTCTGTCTTCAGCTTTCCCCCTCCTCCCCCACAGCAGCCTCTACCTAGGAAAGCTATGGTCAGTTGTGTGATGCCAGCCACTGGGCCAGGCCTACTTGTATAGTAAGGAACCCTCAAGGATTTGTGGGATGGCACCTCACTTTGCCCTGTATCCCCCTCCCCACACTATTTTCTCTTTTCGCCCTCTTTTCCTACCCGTATCCTCTCACTTTTCCCTGTCTCATTCTGGCCTTCTCAGCCATTCACCAACTTACCTTTTATCTGCCCCCCATCTTCAGCTATAGTTATTTACCTTTTGCATTTATACCCACAGTGAGCACCAAAGTAGCTCATATTATTCTCTTCTCCTTTTTGTCCACACAACAACCCCATGAGGTAGATCATGCTGAAAGTATGTGACTGGTCCAAAATCACCCAGTGAGCTTTGACAGCGAGATGGGGATTCAAACCTGGGTCTCCCAGACCTTTCTGTAAAGCTGTAACTGCTACACCACATTGGCTTTCATTGGGTGGTTGCTGCAGCAGCCAGGCCTAGTTGAGTCATGCAAGTCGGGGAGTATCAAGTCATCTAGATGCCATCCCTCAGAGGCTCAAAAAACAAATTTGTAGTGGGTGGTACTATGTAGCTTCAAAAACAAACCTGTAACACCAATTCAAGAGAATCATTGTATGATAAAGTAACAATATGAGGAAAAAAACAGATAACAAATCCGTAACAACTTACGGTGTAGCTTGTATCCAAAAGCAACTTTTATAAGTGTTGTATATATACATAAAAGTGAATACTGCTTAAGAGGGAATAAGAGGGGAAGGGCACGGCTGCCGCTAGTTAACAAAACTGTGATAGAGTAATTAAGGCCATAACCCTTCTCTAGTTATGACATGGAAAAATGACTGACAGAGGGAGGCTTTTTGGATCTACACATTAAGATCCATGCATCCTACAGGTCTCAATGATAGGTTAGATTTATCGGTCTATATTTAACAGACATGTTGTCTCCTGTCAGTCCATATTTTTTATTGTTCAACCAGAACTAGTAATTTTTTTCTATAGTTAATTTTTACAGTTAATTTTTTCACAGTTAATTTTTTTTCATGTTACTTTTTGATAATTGAGTGATTTTTTCTCTCTAATGTTTTTGGTCCCTTTCACAATCACTTATCTTCATGATTACTTTATTGCAGTTTTGTTAATTAATGGCAAGATTTTTACATCTGAAGACCAGCCAGTTCCAAATATCCCCTGTGTAGAAGAGATATAACAAAAGAAAGAAATGGGTTTTTGATAGATCACTCCCACAAAATAAGACTCACTCTTCCTCCATCTAATATGTAAGAATGCTACTTGGTTTGAAAGACGCAGGTTGTTCTGATGTCCATCTACCTGGAGGTACAAGAGACTATATTTATGAGGCTAGATATCATTTATAATTTTTAAGTAAGATGATATTTATATAGTACTTAATGAATGTTGAAAGTAGTTTTCACAAAAGTTCTCAACAGTACTCGCAATGGCCCTGTAAGGTGGACCATTAGTCTTATCTTCATATTGCAGATGGGTATTGAGGTTGAGAGAATATGGCTTTATTAGTTTAGTTACTTATGTTATTTATAGTCCACCTTTCTCACAGGGAGTTAAGGAAGATTACACATAGTGAGTCAGTACAATTAACAAAATGGGACAATCAATAAACAATGTATTTGGATTGTAGAAGTCTGGAAGCAACCAGAAAGAACTGAAGCACAGCATAAGTATTAACATGGCACGTTAAGTGGTGCAAAAACTACATAATAGGATCCTAGTTGCAGTAACCTATGCACAGCAGTATAGACCACAGTCCCTAATTTTTATCCAACTAAGTTTGTAAACTATTTTGTGTAATGCAGCTCTGTTACCTATGCAGAAAAGCCCTCTTGAATTATTCTGTTTTACATAGTTTGCAGAAAGCCAGGGCAGGGGGAGCCTTCTTGACCCCTTTGGGCAGGCCATTTCATAAGGTGGGAGCCACAGTAGAGAAAGCACATGTATGGGCAGTTGTTGATTTAACCCATTTGCAGGTTGGCACCTGCAGAATCCTTTGCTGACGTGAGTGAAGCTGTTGTGGTGGAGCATAGGATAGGCAGTCCCACAGATAAGAGGGACCAAGGCCATGATTGTTTGTGATAGCCAATACCTTACATTGAGCCTGGTAACAAATGGGCAGCCAATGGAGTGTCTGCAGAATGGAAGTAATATGCATGCTCTGTCTAGCTCTTGATAATAGCCGAGCTGCAGAATTCTGGACCAGCTGGAGTTTCTGAGTTGATTTTGAGAGGAGAGCAATGTACAGTGCATTACCGTAGTCTACTCTTGATGTTACTGTGGTGTAGATCTAGGTCATCATATCAGCTATATCAAGATAAGGGGATGTCTTATGGGCTAGCCTGACTTGGTAGAAGGCATTTTTTGCAGTTGCATTGGATTGCTTCTCCAGTAATAAAGTTGTATCCAGTACAACCCCAAGGCTTTTTAACTGAGTTAGCAAGGGTCAGTTGAACTCCCTCAAAAGTGGGTAGAACTTCAAGACCTCTACCTTTCCAGCCAGCATTTCCTCTGTCTTTTCAGGGTTTAGTTTCAATTTGTTTACTCGTAGCCAGTTAACCACAGCAGCCAGGCAACTATTTAGGACTTCTACTGCATCACCAGGAGATTTGGATAAGGATATATAGAGCTGGTCCCAGAACTGCAAATGATTTGATCTAAGGGCTTTACATAGAGATGAAAACCATGTGGAGTAGAATTGCATCCTGTGGACCCTCACAAGATAGATCCCACGCAGATGATAACTGGTTTCCAGTAGAACAAATTTAGAATCCAGTGGCACCTTTAAGACCAACACATTTGATAAAGTGTGCATGCACATGAAAGCTCGTACCTTGAATAAACCTTTGTTGGTCTTAAAGGTGCCACTGGATTCTAAATTTGTTCTATTGCTTCAGACCAACACGGCTGACCATCTGGATCTGGTTTCCAATAGCAACCCTTTAGGTCGGATCTGTGAGGAATGGTTTGAACCAGTTCAAGGCACACCCCTGATACCTGCTTCTGCCTGCAAGTGTCTCAATGAAATGGCTTGATCTACTGTACCAAAGGTTGCAGATAAATACAGTAAGGGCAATAGAGAACCATGGCCTTTGTCTACACCCAGAGGGAGTCATCAACTAAAGGTAGCAGAGCTGTCTCTGTCCCATAGCCTGGCCTGAAGCCAGTCTGAAAAGAGTCTAGAGCTGATGATCCAAGAAGACTTAGAGATAATTTGCCACATAATTTTTCTGTAGGGATTTTTTTTTAAAGTAGCAGACGGATAACCACCTCTCTTAAGTGGCTGATGGAAGTTGCCCCAAGTGAGTGACTGGTTTATAATGGATGTTATGGGTTTGTTGATGTGGTCCTTACATGCCTGTAGCAGCTGGGGTGGGCAGGGGTCCAGGGTATAAGTAGTGGCCTTCACACAACCCGGGATCTTGTCAGCATCCATCATGGAAACTGGGTTAAAATGATCCATAAATAGATTATTAGGCCTTTCTTCTGGTGTACCTAGGTACACCACAGTGGCCTAAGGCCACCTAATGAATTTGTGTCTGGGGTGAGATTTGAGCAGTAGATTACTGCCTTGCATTCATAATTATACCAGCATTATACCAGATCTGAAAACTGAAGAGGGGGAATTCTCCCAGGTAATCAACTACAGAGAACTTTAGAACACTGACCAGTGTTTTTGTACTCAGTTAGAATCTCAAGAGTTTCCCAGTCCACGCTCAGGATCTCTTAAGGAATAACTAATTTATGCTGGGTTATCCTAAGAGTATTTCTTCTTACCAAGAACAAAGGGTCAAATGAAGATCTAGCATTCTTTACAAGAATCTCAGAAGTCTGAAGTAATACACATTTTCCTTGTTATAGAAGTTCATTGCTTTTGACTTCAGCAGTAAATTATATTATTTTGAGAACCACTTCGCACGTTATATATTTTTAGATGTGTACCTAAGACTGTTTAAGTATACGGTTAAAACGGTGACCATCAAATTTGTATCATACCAGTGCACTTTTAAAGATGTAGATCTGACTGCTGTTCTCAGTTTGAAAGTACATGTAGCATCAAACCCAATGCACATGCAATGGCAAGCCCAAAGTAGCTGCCGTATAATGTGTGACATCTTTATTGTTGCTGGAAAAGAAAGAAGTTCAAGGATAATGTTGGTTTGTTTTAAGTTATAGAAAGTTGTTCTTAATGGTATAGCTAGCTAGCACTTATTATGAGTTGTATCATGTACCAGGTATAGTGAAACGTGATGTGTTCCATCAGTTGAATGCTGTTCTTATCTGTGCATGGTGGTAAGGTACCCCCCTATAACTTGGGGAAGGAGCCCACAATTATTCTCATGATGTACTTCTTTGAAGATAGTGGCATTCATTGGTTGAATATATCTGTTTTATGTTGCTTTCCATTATTAATGGTGCTTTGTTATTTTTTTTTGGTAAAGGCTTTGGTGGTTATTTTCAAAAAGGTTAGTAATATGACTGTGTATCTATAATGAGGGGGGAAGTGGTTTTGGATATAGTTTTGCATTTTATAACTACCTTATGTACATTCTATTCAGAATATATAGTAATCTGTCATTGAAATATTGTTGAACATCATATTTTACTTGATACCATCAAGTTTATCTAGGACAACATAATTCTTTGATAGAGCTGTTGTGGCCATATGCCGAATAAGAGTGTTTCCAAGTACAAGTTGGCTTATAGACCAATTTGACAGTCTGCTTGCAGGAGGAGATGGTCAAGGAAGGTAGATTTATCTGTTACTAAGAACTGTGAACTCTACTGTCCTCATAGGTGTCTATTATTCCATAATTAGAGTTATATCTACTGTCACACAATAATTCAGTTAAATTGGAAGCTGACAGAGAGAGAGAGATTGCTTTCTAATTCTTACCAGAGGTTTTCTGGATCTTTTCCAGTATAACCTAGACATGGCTCTTCTGCAAAGGGGGAGCCCTCGGGGGATCAAGACTCAGCCCTGAGCATGTGGTGTTCTCTGAGCCTAGCGGATGGAGCCTGCGTTCAGATAAAGGCCAGTTGTGCAGTTTGTTTGTTTGTTTTTACTAATGGTCTTGGCTTTGATTCCACAAGTAGCTTGAGATGACTAAACTATGTGCCAGTTTTAACTTTCTGGATATTTTATAGTGAGAGGAACTTTAGTGTTGCTTGATATGGTCCTGCTCCTGCAAGGAATAGTGTCGCATCATAATCAGGAGCATTTGTAGAAAGAAAATACAAAACGTTAAGTTGCGTTCTTTATATTGTACCTTATCAGCTTTGTGTACTGTGTGCTCCATTTGTTGTATTTCTAATGAAGTGAAGTAGAGAGATTCATGAGAAGAATATAAATATGGGTTTAGCTGGCAAGAGGGTTCAAATTTTTGACTGATTGTACTAACTGGCAGTTCAGCTCCATTATAATGCCAAATGGGTGAATTTATAAGGTTTTTTTCATAATAATTTGCTTGCTGAAATTTGGCTCATATTTTTGACCTAAAATTATTCAGTTATACTGCCAACAGAATTAAAGCTAAATATGTATTTAGTACATAAAATAATCTCTTATGAATTATGCGTAATTACTATATGGATTAAATTGAAAACGCTTGATAAATTAATCATTTCCAACTCTACTGAGCTATCTGGGAACTGCTGACTCTGTACTGTTCCTGTATGATGGCTTGTAAGTAAAAGGACACACTTTCTGCCTGTGACATCTACTACATCATGTGGCTTTAGTAAAGGGCAACCCCCAAAAGTCAGTTGTCTCACAGAGCTCTTAGTTTGAGTTTTCTTTGGACAGCTCCACATTTTATGGCACATTTGGTTGCTGCATGTACAGTATTGTTGTATCTTTTGTCACAGACACACAAAGTACAAATGTTATAATGCACTTTCCTGTAAGCACTTGTGTACATACGTGTGGGAGCTCAAATCAGCTCAGGGTTCCCAGACACATATGTAGATGGTTCAGGCAACATATATGATTGTTTACACCTTACATACTTGCAGAGGGTTTGTGTAGCACCGGTGTAGCTGTCAGATTTGCTGAGTAAAGTGTGGTGTTTCTCTCAGTCCTGACAAAGGCACATAGCAGTTTATGGAGCTCCGTAGTCCACATGATGCAGCTTCATTTCATCCTGGATGAGAATTAAAAGTCGACCTTATTTTGCACAGAACTGGAATTATATACCAGTCTTTTAGTGAATCATTGGGGAAAAGATGGGAATAGAGAGTCATAATTCCTTAGAGAATTCCTTCAACTATGCATAATGTTCACGTGATTGGACTATATATATTGAACAAGCAACTAAAAATGAGCAGTTCCAGAATGATGAAACCACAGTTCTTGTTTCTTTTTTATTGCCCAAGTTTTAGGGTGGGCAGTAAAATATTGCATTAAAGCAATTTTGTCAAATAAGATTTAAAAAACTGCTGAAAGTAACCTTCATTCCCACCCAATTAATATTTGTCTTAACAACACCAAAAAAAAGGCTTGAATTGTTTTTGAGCCTCTGGAAGAAGGTTGCTACTTCTTTGGTTTAGAACTCCCATAATTTCTCTACTTTCAACATTACTATACAGTCAAGTATGAGAGGACAACACTGTCGAGAAGTCAGTCTTGTCTGATTGTAGATTGCCTTGTGGCACAAGGATGTCAATGCTCTCCAAAATATGAAGGGGCAGTTTGAATTATGTTGAACACTCTACAGAGCTAATGTAGACACTGGAACGCTAGTCTGTGCTTGCAATAGCTTGTAAAGTAGGCTACACGTACTGTATTACATAAAGCTTCAGAACTATCTTCAGAACAACTCTGTGTAGATGTTGTACAATAGTCAAGTAGCAAAGCTATGAAGCCATGAATAATGGGTGCTAGTTCTGAATTGTATGGTAATAGAGGACCTTGCTTCTGGGTTCCAAGTATGCATTTGGGATACTATGGAAAGGTGAACTGTTACACTGAGGGAATGGAAATGTTTGTCAGAGTCACAGGCTGTACCAGCTATCATTATATTGGCATTGTTTTGAGACATCTTAGCTGATTCTGTTCTCTAGCTGTAAGAGTGCACTGAGGGAGAACAAATAACTCAAAGCCCAGATCAAATGAAAAGGATTGTATAGGGCATGAGTGCACTGGAAGCACATCATTCTAGACCTTGCGCAGTGAATGTAGGTGCAAATTAAACAGGGAGTTACCAAGACAAATTTATGGGACTTCAAAGGGTGTGTTAATGTCATGAAAAGCTATACCCTTATCATTTTGCACAAGTTAGTACAACTCTAAGCAAAGAGTAGGAATAAATTGACAGTCCTCACAATGCAGGTAAGTACGCAGTAGGGTCCCAAAAGGTTCAGTATTGGGGCTGGTACTGTTTAATTTGTTCATAAGTGATCTTGGACTAGGGGTGAATAGTGTAGTGGATGAGGTTACAGATGTCACAGAATTACTTAGGATGGTGCCAAAGACGGTTTGAAGAGCTCTAAGAGGATCTCCGCTAATTGAGTGAGAAGGTGACAATGTGGCAGGTGAAGTTCAATGTTGGTAAGTGTAAGGTGATGCACATTGGGACAAAAAAATCCCAGCTTCAAGTGTAGGCTAATGGGGTATGAATTTGCTGAGATTGAAAAAAAATCTTGGGTTTGTAGTAGATAGCTTAATGAAAATGTCAACCCAGTGTGCTGGAGCAGTGAAAAAGACAAACTATTTTAGAGATTATTAGGAAAAGGATTAAACATAAAATGTCCGATAGTATAATGCCCCTGTATAGATCTATGGTGAGGCCTTATTTGAAATACTGTGTAGAGTTCTGGTTACAGTATCTCAAAAAAGACATTGCAGACCTGGGAAAAAATACAGAAGAGGATAACCAAAACAATTAGAGGGTTGGAGCACCTTCCTAATGAGGAAAGACTGAAGAATCTGGGACTTTCCAGTTTAGAAAAGAGATGATTAAAGGGAGACAGGGTAGAGGTTTATAAATTATGCATGGGGTGGAGAGAGTTGACAAAGAGAAAATTTTCTCCCTCAATGTACTAGAAATTGAAGGCATCCAGTGAATCTGATGGACATAAGAACTTAAGAAGAGCTCTGCTGGCAGAGATTTTACCTGGTGGGGGGGGGGGGGGGAGACAGACATCAGATGTACAAAAGAATAGATATGTGCTGGATATCAAAAACTTTTATTTAGATAAAGTAGAGATTCAGCCAAAGATATTTGCAGACCATAGTCCCAAGAAGTAATCTGGCAATGGAATAGAAAAATAAGAGGAAGATGGAGCTTGAATTATGCTCTCTTATTGCAAGAAGATGTAGTAAGGAAGTGTAAGAAGGACCTTGAAGAGTTCTTCAAAATAAATTATACAGAAGGAATGTCCTCGGCTACAATTTGGGAAGCAAGTAAGGCCTTTATCAAAGAAATCTTATTAGCGGTTGCTGCTAAAAAGAAAGGAGAAAAATTAGAACAAAGATAATAGTAGAAAAAATCCAGAGGCTGGAACAAGAGCCCAAAAATAATCTTAACAGAGATATGCTAGCAGAAATTAGACAACTAAAAATCAAGTAGATATGCTAGAAGTGGAAGAGGTACAGAAGAATTTGAGATTCTTAAAACAAAAGTGTTTTGTACATGGCAGATATTTGGCATACTGTCTCAGGAAGGAAAAAGAAGAATGAAAGGAGATCAAATCACATATGCAGAAAGAGAAATACAGGATCAATTTACCAGTGTTGTTTTAGGATTATACAAGAAGTCTGTTCCAAAGAGTATCTAAAAGACATTGCAATTACAAAGTTTTATCAGAAGATGTTTGAATCAAACAATAACAGTTCAAGAAATTTCTCAGGCAATAAAGAATATGAAAAAGGCTAAAGCACAAGGCCCAGATGGATTGACAGCAATGTATTATAAAATGCAGAATATTTTAAAGATTAAATTCTCCATGGAAGCTAAGAGTATATTATTAGGTATACTGCCTAGCAATTTGTCAAAAATTTGGAAGATATTCAGATACATGGTGACAGCAGCTAGAATTATTTATGCAGCAAAATGGAAAGCAGACAATTGCCCACATTAGAAGAGTGGAAAAACAAACTTGTTGAGTATGCAGTGATGACAAGACTAATATCTTATTTGAGAAACAGATCAGTTTCAAAACATCAGTTACAAAATTTGCAGAGCGATGGAGTGTGTATGGAAGCAAGACAACTTCAGAATGAATTTAAAATTTTGTATTTAGATGTATTGCAATGAAGTAGAATAAGTAGTTTTAAATGTTAAATGTATCCCAATAAAAGTTATTATTGTATTTTATTATTACCGTTTTTAAAAAATTCTTTTAGGTAATGAAGGGGGAGTTGGGGAGAAAACATTTTCTATTTTTTGTTTTCTATTTTTTGTTTATCATATATGATTACTTTTTACTTATTCTGTCTGTCTGTCTGTCTGTCTGTCTATCTATCTATCTATCAAATAAGAGCCCTGCTAGTTCAGACCAGTGGTCCATCTAGTCCAGCATCCTGTAGATTCAGGATAGACAAAAGGAAATACTCCTTTATGCAGTGATTGATTAAAATGTGGAATTTGCTACTAGAGGATGTAGTGATGGCCACAGGCATAAACAGTTTTAAAAGGGAATTAGGCAGATTCATGGAGGATAGATCCATCAATGGCTACTAGCCATGATAACTTAAGGGAACCTCCACATTCTGAGGCAGTCCACCTCTAAATACCAGTGCAGGGAGGCAACATCAAGGGAAGGCCTCTGCCACTATGCCCTGTTGTTGGACCTCCAGAGGACTTGTTTGTCCATGGTGTGAGACAGGATGCTAGACTAGATGGACCACTGGTCTGATCCAGCAGGGCTCTTATGTTCTTATGCTCAGACTGTCATTGACAGTCTCCGTTCTTTCAGTTTGCAAATGGTTGCATATATGCCACAGAGTCATCTGATATGGATAATATAATTTGCTGTTGATCCATGAAAAATGGCTAGGATAAATCATAGATAATTGAAAATAATATATTTTGCCCACATTTTTTCACTTTTTACAAAGTTGTAGCTTCTGTGGGAAGTCTTGTTAAGTCTTTTGTACTGAAATATACAGCCTTTATAACACAGTTGTAATGCTTCTTGAGGGGTAATGCATTTCTTTGGCTCAGTACTAGTTGATTTGTTATAATACAGGCAAGAATT